>CM077643.1:305336918-306536918 GCA_039707465.1 Rhabdophis nuchalis | reverse complement strand
CCACAGTAATAGTGATTTATAAAGTAGGGAAGTCAATTAAATTAAAAAAAAGGAAAGTGCTTCAGTATGGGACAAAACCCCTACCGTCCACCATGAAAGCTGGAACGCCCACTAGTGGGCGGTAGGGATCAGGTTGACTACCACTGGTATAGATTAACCAGCTTGTTTTAAAAATGCAGGGTGGGGAGGACGTCTTGAACAGGGAGAGAAAAAGCTGTCAATAGAAGATAATCAACCACATTGAGGCATACCTGTTATAAAAGTTGCTGATTCTTCGTAGAGATTTGCAGTTGTGTCAGATGAAAACAAGGATCACAATATTTAATAGATAATGCCTTTAACAATAAATGCAAGATTCTGCTCAGTTCTTTTAATCCTTTGTTTTTCTAAGCTTACATTTAACTAATGCAAAATGTATTTCTTTACATATAAGGTATATATGTTTCTTATCTCTCTTTTTTTCCCCAAAGGTTGGGGAAGAGCTTCTGCTGCTACATATCTTGTTGGTTTTATCATCCTCTGCATCTGTTTCTGCTTAGCAATCATAGCATTTTCCATTGATATATTGCGGTTTAACTTCGTTCGAGGAATTGGTGGATTGCTCTTCGTTGTTGGTAAGCCTGTAAATAAGAGAACTGATTTTCTGACCAAGTATACTTGTTTGTGACTTTCCCAAAATATACTTCTCTGTAGAATATGTTAAAAAAAAAGCTTAGTCAGCTCTTTTCTCTTCTTATATAACTTTTCTTACATTTCATATTAGCAACAAACAACTGTCCAGAGTCAATCAGATCAGCTTTCTTAATTGAAGCTAGCCAGCATTAAGCCATCATTTAGTTTCTAATTTGCCTCTCCCAATTTTATTTTTTGACAGGCAAGTATCTTCATTTTTGGATAAATTTTTATATATTTTAGAACATTACTGTATTATTATATGTATTATTAAAGATATTCCACATGAGTTGCATTGCAAAAATATATTTAATATATATTCCCTTCTATATTGTGGACATAATATAACTTAATCTCTTCAAAATATTTAACCATAAAGGCTCCTAGGATTATATGTAGCAAGTTAGTTATGATTGAACCACAACTAGCTTGAGAATCATTTATAAAACTTCAAACAATTTGGTTTCTATAGTTAGGGTTTATTGATTTGCATGAATTTAGCATAGTTTATAGATTGCTGTGAAACTTCTCCAATCATGATTTGTTCAGAAACTATGAGTGTAGTAAACTAAACTAGACCCTTCATCTGGGTCTCATACCCTTCAGTATTTTTATTAATGATTTGGGAGAGGTGGTGGAAGAAATGCCAGCCAGACTTGCTGAAGATAGAATTAGGCATGACTGCTAGTATCTTTAAAGATGAAAGCACAAATCAAAATTATTTTAATAGGTTAAGTCAAGTTTAGCAGCTTCTGAGAGTTGGAAGTTGTAACTCAACCTTCAAGTTTTTAGAAGGCTGCAGGATGCAGTCGAGTAGGGTAGTCTTGTTTTCTGTCTTATTTTGGCATGGATAGGGCATTAAGAGTGGGAATGGGAAAGGCAACGCTGCTATTCCCACACTTTGCCCTCCCTCCAAATACAACATCTGAAATTGTGCCTCACAGTCTTGAAGATCTTAACATGGATTTCCCCCCCCCCTCCCCCTCCCTCCCAGGATAGAAAGCAGAGTTGGAAACAAAAGAATAAAATTGAGCAGAGGCAAATGCAGTTTGTCACAAGAAAAAACAATAAGTTCTGCACAGGAGAAACCTGGTTTAGTAATATTGTATGCAAAAAAAAATGGAATTGCAGTTGATTGTGCTTAGAATATGCATGGCTGCAGAAAGTCAAATATAGTTTTAAGTTGCATTAATAGAAACATATTTTTGAAATCATAGGTTATGAGTTTCACTCTATTCTGTGTTAGTCATAACCCTTCTTGAACATCTGGCCAGTTTTGGATGCCATAATTGAAGAAGATTCAGATGAATTTTCACAGTTTCCAAGAAGGCCAACATGATTATAGAATTGAACATTACTAAATATATTGAGCTCTGCAACAACAGCAGAAAGCTTCCAAGTGTATTTGGAGGATTTGCTAGCAATCATCAAGTGTCTGAGGGAATATTACATAGCAAATAGCCATGATTTTTGTTTTCCAAAGTGTAAGATCGTTTAACAATGCTTTGAAGTTACAGGGAGGCAGTTTCCAGTGGAAAGTTAGGGGAAAATTTCTTAAAAGAAGTGATTGGACAGTGAAATTTTAATTGTGCTGGATTCTTATTTTGACAAGGAGTATATCTAATGGCTCCTAATTCTGTAATGATGTGTATAACCGGTGTATCACATTAATATTCATTTGTCTAATTGCTATACACAATAATGTAGGGATGCGTCATACATTGTGTGTGATGGATGTTTTCCGATGATTAAGGAATTTTTTTTACAAGTCATTATCTTTGTGTTGATAGCAATTAAAGTCAATAATATAAAAATTTTCCAAGTGTTTGGCAAACAGACTTGGAAAATCTAATTATTGGTAAGACCAGGGGTGGGCAAACTTTGCAACTTTAAGTCTGAAGGACTTCAGCTCCCAGCAAAGCTGGCTGGAGAAGTCTGGGAGCTGAAGTCCTTCAGACTAAAAGTTGCAAAGTTTGCCCACCCCTGGGTAAGACCAATTATTGATCTTACCAATAATTTCAGAGTTAGGTAATTGAACCTGGCAGAGTTCAGTCATCTCTCCTGTGCAGGATGATTCTCCCTAGATGTCACACCGTCCACTCCGTTTTGTGGGATAGCATGCAGACAAAGAATGTTGAAACTTTAGAGATTTAATTAGGAAATTTAATATCTATGTATATAAATGATTATGGTAGATACTCTGGTGTCTTGTATTACATGAACAATACCTCATTATTCAATCAATTTATAAAGCCACCAATTTCAACAAGTGATTGGGCAACAAATATATTAAATAAAAAATGCAATTGCAACGTATTGTTACGATGTAATAATTAAAATATATGGCAGCCAAGTAAATAACCCAGTCAACAAATGCTAATGCATCAGGAATATGAATCCCTTCATACGCTTGAGACCCCAATTCTGGGCACAGAGACAAGTGTTTCGGACCCTGCAAAAAGCTTGCAGCATTGGGACCATTCTAATCATTTCTAATGTAAATAAATTTGCTAAAAATTTCTGTGTGGTATAAGATTTTATTTAATGCCTTGCTTTCCTCCTTATTCCCATCCAGCTTGTTTCCAGATCTTAGGCTTGGTCATCTACCCAGTGAAATACACCGAAGATATTATATTGACGGGAAGCAACATGTTCAGCTGGGCTTATGGTTTTGGTTGGGCAAGTACAGTGATTGTGATAGGTTGTGCCTTCTTTTTCTGCTGTCTTCCCAATTGGGAAGATGAAGTCCTGGGTAACATAAAACCCTACAGGCATGATGGCATTTAACCATGTGGACGTTATAGAAGATACTTTTAGGAAATAAAGCAATATTGTTTCTGACATAGGGTTATTTGTTTGTTTGTTTGAATAACAGTTTATTTTTTAGACATTCCTGTTTTCCAACTTATTTTGTTAAAAGAGAGAGAGAGAGAGAGAGAGAGAGATTGCATTCTGAATTTTGTTAACTAATAATAATAATTCCTTTCAGGAATTAATTGTTTTTGGTAAAGGACAGAAGCTTTGTTGAGGTGATTTGTTCCAAGACAATATTTTACTGAATAAATATATAAGGTGGTTTTTTTTAAACTGTCAAGCAATTTTAAGTTTTTATTTTTAGTCTGTGGTTCAAAATCCTTATCCAAATATGTATTAATAAAAGAATGTTTGAAAATGTAGTTATTTATAAATTCAGTATGCAATCTTCAAAGCATTAGATTCTGTTAATATTATTTTACTGACATTTCTGTTATAGTAATGTTTCATGGCTTACTTGATACTAAATGAATTAACACTATAGAATTCTGTGTGTGCAGGTTTCTCATGTTAAAGAATTTATGTAACAGCTAAAAAATCTCTTGAGATATTTCATTAATTGATAGTAATGCCCACAATCTTCCATCTGAATTTACCTACATACTTCTTAACATTTATATATTGAATATGTCTCATAGACTAGGGAGAAGGTAAAACTTTGGAGTTACACTTTTCAATTTCCATTCTCCTCAATATCTGGCAACTTTATTCTCAGCATATAGAGTTAAAGCAAAAATACCACAACCCCCAAAACCAAATAACTATTAGATGACAAACTTATTAGGCAAAAAAAAGGTGGTTTATTGGATAGTTAGAAAGGGCTTCTCTGCTGCCGATTTTCTCATCTCATTTTATCATGACTAAACCCCATATGTATATTTTGGATTCAAATGAATCAAAGAATGGATAAAGATAGCTTCATGTATGGTTGATTTTTCAAGGTTCTGCAGGATTAGTTACTTGGTAGTGGAATGATAATGTAGACTTGCCTTTCAAAATTTAAGCATATATACAGCGTATCTCACAGATAGGCAGTGTGATATCTATGGGTGCAGAGAACAACTTAGGACCAATGGGGCTAGTCAGGCTTCTGCAGCATTAGACTTTATTTTTTTAACTAAAATATATGGAATGCTTGCATGCTGTAAAACAAAAATGCAAGTCCGTGACATATTATTTACAAGAATGCCTATGGATCTCACGTAGAGTCCCCAGAGGGTTCCAAAATAAGTGGTACTTGGGTGTAGGTTTAGCAAGAGAAAGACAATGAAAATCACAGCGGTGCAAAACATTGGTGAAATGGTTAGGGAGTTAGGGAGAATAATCATGTCACATTGCCTTTTTTAAAGGATCTCTGAGTTGCTGCCTAGCTGTCAACACACACTGTGGTAGCCATTGTGTAAACAGATATGCCTTTGGCAGTCAGAATGTCCAGATTACTACAGTACACATTGAGAATCCCAACACTATGGATATTTAGTCAGCAACAGGACACAGACTTCAGTCATTCTTAATCTTAAATAACCTAGAGAAGAGTGCATAGAATTTAATATCATTAATTTCAGTAGGAAAATTAAATAAACCACCAAAAATATTGGATAGAATCTGGGACTGGAATATGTAATTTTTTAAATTTACATTAAGATATTTTAATATCATTAAATCCATTGCTAACCTGACAGACCTTTGAATGTATGTCACTAAAAAAAGTTATATACTATATATTTTGTATTTTTTGGTAGAAGCTTATTTTGTATTTGCAGAAATATTGTATATTCTAATGTATAATTTCAGATATGATTGTTTTTGTATGTTTACAATTATTCACAAAGGTTATCTGCCCACTACTGCATGAATTAATTAATAAAAATTGCTTAAGGTACAGAAGAAATTCTCATATGAATCCACATTGTTTAAAGTTGTATTGCATTTTGTACTGTATTGGATTGGGATGCAACATTGGTGTTGGGAAATATTGCCTATGTGCTCTGTACCTATTGCAATCTGCAATTGACAGAAATCTTCCATCCATTTTTATGGAAATAAGCCCATTACCTTTAATAGAAGTTGCTTTTTTTGGATAAATAAAAGTAGGACTGTTTTGATAACAATGAGAAGTTTTAAAAGAAACTAATAGAATAAACAGTCTAACCAATTTAATAACAGTATTTAATCCATACACCTGAAGTTCGTTAAACTCATGTTTACTTGCATCATCAGCTGAAGGCAGAATCCAGCTATTACTAATATTCTGTAATTTTGTGAGTAATAAATAAGTAGCAAACATTAGTTCAAAGGGCCACGTTTATATTTTGCCAGACTAAGTAGAGTTTCCTAATGTTCCAGCATCCAAAAAGACAAAGTCAGACATGGAGTCATATATTTTAATAAGCATTTGAATTCTACATGTTTTATCTCTATAATAAAAAAAAAAAGATCAATTATATTGAGAATATACTGGTGAAAAGTTTTGATCGTTTGGAGCATTAGTTACAGGCACATGTTCTAGCCTATTTGAAGTGGGACTAGATAGACTGCATTACCCAGGTTTGTCAAGAAATTATAAATCTACTTCAGCAATCTTCTTACCTGCTATAATTTTTCAGTTTTGCTGAATAAAAGGAGATTGTAATTAAATCGTTTTAATTTAATGTAATGGGATTTTATTATAAACCCATTTCAAAAAAGAAAAAACACCTTCCTGCTTGGTGACATGATAACTTATTTCCTGAGAGAAGATGAGAAATCCCCTATTTAAAGTACAATGTTTCCATAAAATATGTGTTCAAATTCTGAACTACTAGGCATTTACCTTCAAAAGTCACATTCATTACTCTAGCTGTACAGACTTTCAATTATAGAATGTAAGCCATCCAGGTAGGTTTTTTTCCTATCGATAATAGGAAAGTAACTAGTATTTAAATATCTCAAATATATCATCTGCCTTTATAGCATTCCTTTCTTCAATGGAGTTGAAAACAACACACATTTTTTTCCATATTATGTGATGTATTAAACACTTGAATAATCATTGTTATCCATGGCTGAACAGAGATTTTAATCTCGAACAATATTCAGATCTTTATAACATACCAAGTCTTGGTTAAAAATACACTAATGTTCCAAATATATTTTAATTTTCATTCCATTGGAGCTTCCATTCAAGTTGGCATCATTAAGGCTGTATCCCAAGGCTTAATTACAAGTCCCCTATGGAAAGGCTATGACATGGAACCTGCCTTCTTGCGAACCATAGTTCTGGCTCAGCAGTTTTTGGTATTTGGTATTATTTTTAACAACAAAGGTGGGATCATGTACTAGGAGCAAAGTGAAAATAAATGAAGGCCTTGACTTATGATCACAATTATGCCCAACATTTAGGTTGCTAAGCAAGATGTTTGTTAAGTGAGTTTTGCACCATTTTACAATCATTTTTGCAACAGTTAAATGAATCACTGCAGTTGTTAGTAACATGGTTGTTAAGTGAATCTGGCTTCTGCTTTGATTTTGCTTGTCAGAAGGTTGCAAAAGCGGATCGCATGTCTGGGAAACTGCAACCATCATAAATATGAACAAGTTGCCCAAGCATCCAGATTTTCATTTTCCATACACTTCCCTCTTCTGTTTCGCCTCCAACTCTCCCTGTTAACAGTTCAAGGCTGTAAGCTGCACATGGTCTAATATAAGGCAGTCCTTGACTTACAATAGCTCATTTAATCATCTTGACTTACAAGTTTGTTTAGTGACAGTTCATTTAGTGACCGGCACTTATGACTGTTTTTCACACTTAACGACCTTGCAGCATCCCGAGCACTTGATGAAAATCTGGATGCTTGGGCAACTTGTTCATATTTATGATGGTTGCAAGTTGCCAAGGTTGGAGAGCCTGGCCTAGTTAATATCAATGCTTCACTAAGATAGGAAAGATAATAACATTAGATGTTCAATAAATACTGGTCTTTTCAGCCTTCTGTAACTGAATGGCTTTTAAATTGATTTGTGCTGAGCTTATTTTCTTTATTCAAATGATCTAAATTGTATAAAAATTATATTGAGGCTTCTAGAGAAAGTCGTAGAGAAATGAAATGTTCTAAAGGCAGTTCAGTATTTTAAAAGAAAGTTTATTTCAATATCAAGAAAGCAAACCTTTTAAAGAAAATCTGATCCTTGGCAATTGTTTTGCTGGATGAAAACAAGTCTTGCATTCTGGTTTCAGTCAAATATCTTTGAACACACAGGTTTCAATTAGCAACACTTATTGCAACAGTTGTTTGTTGACTATCAATTGTTTGGTTTTGGAAAAACATTTCACCCACTGCTATCACAAGGACACCTCATGCCCAGTATAGCATAAGCAATCATTAGCTAGATAAAATCTAAATGACCTCCTTTGGTTATATCTAATTGAGGCCTTCCTACAAGAAATGGGTTGTGTGGCTGAAATCCTGTCCACTACCATGAATATGAATCTACCATTCATTTTTCTCTTGTATCAACTTCTGGGCATGCACACACCTGCCACTACTTCAGCCCAAAGTACAAGTACAAAAAGGGAGAACCTTATCTGCTTTTACACTTGCAAAGTAATTTTACTATATGCCTGAAAAAAAGTCACAGGTATCCCTCCTAAACCCTTTAATCATAAATCTTTCTCAGAGTAAACTTAGTATGAGAATAGGATGAAAAGGAGAAATAATTATGGATATAACCAAGAAGGAAAAGGAATCGGTACCCATTTTCTGATCCTCGGTGTTATTTTGTCATCATTTTGTCTTTTTACTGCTACTGCTAAAGGTGCTATTATTATGAACAGCATGCTAAACTTCAAATCACATACTATCTTTTACACTGTTGCTTGCCGATTCTACAGAAGTTAATCTTGTAGACAGAAGCCTGGGGATTGAAAAGGAAAAGTACATATTAAAATAATAAAGGAAAAGATTATAGTCTGTGTTTATGTTGCTTGAAGGACAACTGGCAGACTAGTGGAATGAATGAAGAAAAAGTTGATGGGAAGAAGCTCTCTGATCAGCCTTCTTGGCTTCTGCCCCAGGCTGAAAGGAGAAATTATCCTTAAAGCAGGTTCTTCTTCTATGGATGGAGCAACATGGATTCTGAGAATGTCGTTCTATGTCTCCTGGATATAAACATCAATCCTTAAGAGAATTAAGGAGTTACGAAGTCAATTAGCTTTCATTCAATCCATTCCTCCAGATTCTTATTCACACTTTACCAAGGAACTGGGCTTCGATTTCATGATTGTGGTCACTATTTTGATTTTTAGGGCTCCCTCCTGGGGATAGAGTTAATATATTTGTATATGTTTTATATTTTTTCATAAATTGTGCTATTATCCCATCTACCCAGCATTTCATACTTTTTCAACTAGCCTATGCTATTTATCTGATGCTATTTTGACAGAGGTGTCAGGCCTTTCATTAACTTTGACATTTCATCAAAAGCATTTTAAAAACGCCTGATTGACCACCATTACCTGTTTTTAAGCTCAACAACTATTGCCTAGGTTCTAGGGAAGACTTTTTAAAAGGGTAATATATATATATGTGTGTGTATTTCTTTCTCATCCCCCAATCAGGCAAATAAATTTAACTAACAAGGCTGATCAACAGCCAAGTTGCACCACTGTGAATACAGCTTACCCCTTGTTTCTGCAAGACATAAATGAATAGTGTTGCCTTTGATCCACCACTAGCCTACCATAAACACAACCTTCTCTTTCTTCTGTACTTCTAAACTGCTGCTTTCCAATACAAATATTTAAAACTAACAGCAAATAGATGAACCCATGTACCTTGTTACAATGGTGAAATGGATGAAGATATTTGAAGACTTGCAAGTACCAGTAGAAGCGTGTGATAAGGAATGAAGTAAAAATGAGAAATGGTTCTGTCCTTTGGGTGTTACATGGAATAAATGGGTGGGTTTGCAAGAAGAAAGCCACAGTTTAGAGGGCATTTAGTCAGTATTCCCTATAGCATTCTGAAGAACTGACCATCTAGCCACTATTAGAAGACCTCTATTGAAGGCAAATGAAGGATTACTTCGCACAGCATCCTGGATTGGTTAGGAAGCTTTTCATTGTATCCAGTCTGAACCTCCCCAAGATAGCTGGCAGCCTGGCATTCAGCCTAGCCAAGGTAGGGAGGGGGTGGGGGTGACCAGCGGCTAAGGGGAAGGAGGCATTCCACCGCAGGCTAAGTGAAAGAAAGACAGTGGTAAGAAGGAATGGAATGAAACAGATGGATCACAAATTCTTCTAGTTGCCTTGCTTTCACCTACTATGGCTATCTTGTAATCATTCACTCCAGTTTCCCTGTCAAACAGTTCCTTGGTCTTTTGTACATTAATTTCAGACTTTTGCTTTTCACTGCATCATAAAGTCAATTTAACTTTTCTGTCAAATCATTTGGCTTCTTATCTAACAACATAATATCCCCAATGTAACATCCTCTGTATACAAAAGTAGATATATTTCACATTTCCAACCATTCTCAACCATGTCATTCCAAGTAATTTTTATATAATGCATTTATCCACAAATATATTAAATAATATTGAGGGGTATCACACAATTTTGTTTTATGGCCTGTTCAATGTCACTAAGCATTCCATTTATCTCCATGCCTGCTTTACTTTTCTCATAAACCACACTTATTACATTCAGCATTTACATTTAGTTCATACTCATGCAACATATTCCATAATTCATTTACTTTATTATATACTTTCTCTTTATTTATTTTATTGTGTACTTTAAAAAAAAAGTAGGCCCAGTACTCTTCAACATCTTCATCAATGATTTGGATGAGGGAACAAATGGGGAACTCATCAAATTTGCAGATGACACCAAGCTGGCAGGAATAGCCAACACTCCAGAAGATAGGCTTAAGATACAGAAGGATCTTGACAAATGTGAACATTGGGCACTATTTAACAAAATGAAATTCAATGGTGAAAAGAGTAAGGTTCTACATTTAGGCAAGAAAAACAAAATGCACAGGTACAGTATAGGTGGTACCTTGCTCAATAGTAGTAACTGTGAGAGGGATCTTGGAGTCCTAGTGGACAACCATGTAGATATGAGCCAGCAGCATACAGCAGCTGCCAAAAAAGTCAACACAGTTCTAGGCTGCATAAATAGAGGGATAGAATCAAGATCATGTGAAGTGTTAATACCACTTTATAATGCCTTGGTAAGGCCACACTTGGAATACGGCATCCAGTTTTGGTCGCCACGATATGAAAAAGGTGTGGAGACTCTAGAAAGAGTGCAGAGAAGAGCAATACAGATGATTAGGGGACTGGAGACTAAAACATATGAAGAATGGTTGCAGGAACTGGATATGTCTAGTTTAATGAATAGAAGGACTTGGGGTGACATGATAGCAGTGTTCCAATATCTCAGGGGTTGCCACAAAGAAGAGGGAGTCAAGCTATTCACCAAGGCACCTGAGGGTAGAACAAGAAGCAATGGGTGGAAACTAATCAAGGAGAGAAGTAACTTAGAACTGAGGAGAAATTTCCTGACAGTTAGAACAATTAGCCAGTGGAAAAGCTTGCCTCCAGAAGTTGTGAATGCCCCAACACTGGAAGTCTTTAAGAGGATGTTGGATAGCCATTTGTTTGAAACGGTATAAGGTTCCTGCCTAGGACTAGAAGACTTCCAAGGTCCCTTCCAACTCTGCTATTGTATATTGTATTTTACTAGCTGTACCCAGCCACTTGTTGCTGTGGCCCAGTCTGGTTAAATGGCCAACCAATCTGTGTGTAGATGTACACCTGCACACACAACCACCGTGTAACCCTCAACCTACCTACCTACTGTATTTCTTCCTCTCTCCACCTACCTACCTACCTACCTACCTACCTACCTACCTACCTACTTACCTACCTACCTACCTACCTACTGTATTTTTCCCTCCCTCTCTATTTATTTATTTATTTATTTTATTTATAAAATTTATATAACCGCACCCTCTCCCCGAAGGGACCCGGGGCGGTGCACAGGAAATTTAAAACAACACAAATACAAAGTATAAATAATTAAAATCAAATTAAATAGTTTATCCCTGTGCTAAAATTTAAATAGTTAAGACATAATCCCTTACAAACCCAATTAAAACAATTTATAATACAGACTGCAGACTAGGTAAATAACTTAGGCCAAACCGGCCTGATGGAACAGGAGTGTCTTTAATTTCTGGCGGAAGGTGCGGAGGTCCGTGGTTGTTCTGAGGTCGGGGGGTAGGTCGTTCCAGAGGGTTGGGCCCACCACAGAGAAGGTCCTTCCCCTGGGCGTCGCCCGCTGGCATTGCCTAGTGGATGGCACCCGGAGAAGTCCCTCTCTGTGGGAGCGAATCGGCCGCAGGGATGTATGAGGTAGGATGCGGTCTGCCGCACCAGGCGTACCTGGTGGAAAGCCCCCCTGGCCACGGCTGTCACGTGATCTTGCATAGACAGCCGGGTATCCAGGAGGACACCTAGGTTGCGTGCCCGATCCATGGGGGCCAGATGTTCGCCCCCAATGGCCAGTGATGGAATCAACTGGTTGAACCGGGGCGCCGGAAACCACAGCCACTCGGTCTTGGACGGGTTGAGTTTGAGTCTGTTGCTTCCCATCCAGATCCGTACGGCTTCCAGACATCGGGACATCACTTCAACGGCATCGTTGGGGTGGTTTGGGGTAGAAAAATACAGCTGCCTGTCATCAGCGTAGATGTGATACTCTACCCCAAAACCACGGATGAGCTCACCCAGCGGCTTCATGTATGTGTTGAACAGGAGTGGCGAGAGGACCGACCCCTGAGGCACCCCACAAGTGAGGGGTCTTGAGGCCGACCTCTGCCCTCCTGTCAACACAAATTGCGATCGGCCGGAAAGGTAGGAGGAGAACCACTGTAAAACAGTGCCCTCACCCCCAACCCTTCCAGCCGATGCAATAGGATACCATGGTCGATGGTATCGAAAGCCGCCGAGAGATCTAACAGGACCAGGATGGAGGAGCAACCCCCATCTCTGGCCCTCCAGAGATCATCCACCAACGCGACCAATGCCGTCTCAGTGCTGTGCCTGGGCCGAAAGCCGGACTGGCGCGGGTCCAGATAATCAACTTCCTCCAGGTGACGGGGAAACTGTTGTGCCACCACACTCTCAACAACCTTCGCTAGAAAATGAAGGTTGGAGACTGGACGGTAGTTTTCCAACAGAGCTGGATCCAGGGAAGGCTTCTTGAGGAGGGGTCTCACCATCGCCTCTTTAAGGGAGGCCGGCAAGAACCCCTCACTCAGAGAAGCGTTGACTAACTCCTGGAGCCAGCCTCGTGTCACCTCCCAGGATGCCAGTACAAGCCAGGAGGGACACGGGTCCAATAAACATGTGGTGGCTCTCAGTCGCCCACGTAACCTGTCCATATCTTTGGAAGCAACAGAGTCAAACTCCTCCCAGGAAGGTATCTCAAGACCCGCTTCCGACAATCCCTCTAGGCCACTCTCGGTGGAGACCAGCTCGCTCCGGATCTGAGCGATTTTATCCTGCAGATAAATACCAAATTCCTCTGCTCGACCCTGCAGAGGGGCTTCCCGCGGCCTCTGTTGAAGGAGGGAGCGGGTCACCTCAAACAGGGCGGCAGGGCGGTTTTCTGCGGATGCGATAAGAGTGGCACAGTATCCCTCTACCTACCTACCTACTGTATTTTTTCCTATCTCTCTCTATCCACCTACCTACCTACCTACTGTATTTCCCCCCCTCTCTCTTTATCCACCTACTTACCTACCTACCTACCTACTGTATTTTTCCCTATCTCTCTCTATTCCTCTACCTACCTACCTACCTTATTCCCCCCCCTCTCTCTATCCCTCTACCTATCTACCACGCAGCCTCCTAGGACCAAAAATGGGCCACATTGGAGTGTGTCACCCCCTACACCTTGTTTTGGGCCTAGTAGGCCTCCATACAGCCTCCTGGGACCAAAAATGGGCCACCTGGGAGTGTGCTACCCCCCCATGCCTACCTTTGGGCCTAGTAGGCATCCATACAGCCTCCTGGGACCAAAGGTGGGCCACCTGGGAGTGTGCTAACCCCCATGCCTAGTTTTGGGCATAGTAGGCATCCATACAGCCTCCTGGGACCAAAAGTGGGCCACCTGGGAGTGTGCTACCCCCCATGCCTAGTTTTGGGCCTAGTAGACCTCCATACAGCCTCCTGGGACCAAAAATGGGCCACATGGGAATGTGATACCCCCCCCCCCCCATGCTTAGTTTTGGGTCTAGTAGGCATCCATACAGCCTCCATGCAGTGAGGGAACATTGGAGGCTTATTCAGTTGCTGAGGAAATGACCGTTGGAAATGTGAGGGGCGTGTGCGTGACACATCCTAAGAAGCAGCCGGATGGGAGGAGCTACTTGGAGGTGAAAACCTGAGAAGTGCGTATCTTTTACGTTTGTGCTGTTTGCAGATGACACACGTGTGCCAGCCACACAAAATGTGCGTATGATTGCATCGGAAGTCCTTGGGAACATTGTGTAAAAATTTGGTGCCAATCGGTGCAGTACTTTCTGAGATTGGCGGCTTTGCACAAACTATTTTACATTTTTTTTTATATAGATAGAACTAACTTGAGAGCTAGTTTGGTGTAGTAGTAAAGGCTCCAGACTAGAAAGTACAGTAGGAGACTGTGAGTTCTAGTTCTGCATTAGACATGAAAGCCAGATGGGTGACCTTCTGTCAGTCAGTCTCTCCCAGCCCAACTCACCTCACAGGATTTTTGTTATTGTGGGAAAAAGAGGAGGAGGAAAGTGTGTTGTCACCACCTTGAATTTTTGTAGAAACAATAACAATGGTATATAAATAAACTGGAGGCTAAAACGTATAAAGAACAATTGCTGGATTTGGGTTTATCTAATTCAATGAAAGGAAGGAGTAGAAAGTTGCCACAAAGGAGGAGGAGAACATATTCTTCAAAGCACCCGAGGGCAGGACAAGAAGCAATGGATGGAAACTAATCAAGGAGAGAAGCAACTTAGAACTAAGGAGAAATGTCCTGACAGTTACAATTAATCAGTGGAATAACTTATTATTTATTATTTATTATTATTTATTTGTTGAATTTATATAACAGCACCCTCTCCCTGAAGGGACCCGGGGTGGTGCACAGGAAATTAAAACACACAATATCACAATATAAATAATTAATACCAAATTAAATAAATTGTCCCTGTGCTAAAATTTAAAATGTTAAAACATGATCCCATCTAAAACCCAATTAAAACAATTTATGGTACAGACTGTAGGCTAGGTAAATAACTTAGGCCAAGCCGGCCTGATGGAACAAGAGTGTCTTTAATTTCTGGCGGAAGGTGCGGAGGTCCGTGGTTGTTCTAAGGTCGGGGTGTAGGTCGCTCCAGAGGGTTGGGCCCACCACAGAGAAGGCCCTTCCCCTGGGCGTCGCTCGCTGGCATTGCCTGGTGGACGGCACCCGGAGAAGTCCCTCTCTGTGGGAGCTGATCGGCCGCAGAAGCTGCAAACTTGCCTCCAGAAGCTGCAAATGCTCCAACACTGGAAGTTTTTAAGAAGATATTGGACAACTATTTGTCTTTAATGGTATAGGGTTTTCTGCCTTAGCAAGGGGGTTGGACTAGAAGACCTCCAAGGTCCCTTCCAACTCTGCTTTCTATTCTAAATAACTCTCTCACATTCAGAAATTTCTCAATGAGTTTTGAAAAACAGAAGCCTGATCAGAGCATTCTCTGTGTGGTATAAAGCAAGCTGCGTTATGTTATGTGTACCCAATTTTGCTCATTTGCAAACGCTTCAGGAATAATTCTATTACATCCCTTCTGAGGCATGCTTAACACAGTATGAGATTTTTGCATTCATTCTTGCTACTTTTCCCTTTACACAGGACAGCAATAAAAACTGTCCTGTACAATTGCATTCGCTGAAGACGTTGCCTGGGTATGGTGCAATATTTACAGACTTGCACAAACACTCCATAAACCAAATCTCTTTGACATATTACTTATCATTCCTTCCAGAACCCTGTACTCTCAGTTGGTTTCATCTTTTGATAGAATAGGCCAAAGTAATCCCATTTTGAGGTTACAGCAAAATCTGAATAATCAGTTGTGATGGTAGGAAAGCTGATACGATGACTGTGAACTAGCTAAGCCATTATTAGATGTTTTTCTACCTGAGAACTAATAATTTATTATTACACTAGACTTGGTGTCAGCACCAAGGAATAGGCAAGGAACTCGGTAATCCAAGGCATGCTAAATATTCAACGTGCTGAAAAATGGTTTGCTGGAAGACCCCTTAATGTGTACCCTTCAACCTTGCTACCTGGCTGTTTTATCCAATAACTCATGATTAAGTTTGGTAAACCTAGTGGGGAGGGCTGATGGAGTATATAAAGAGTGAGTGCAATTTTTTGCTGAATTGCTTGGAATCAATAATGCTTTGCTTGCAATAAAATTGCTGAATGTTGTGTATTGTCCATATTTTCTCATTGCAAAAGATCTGGTTTCTTCTTCCTAGAAGGCACCTTCCCCATTGCGCCAGGTAGATAAAAGTTGTTAACCTGGTAATAAAAGACCTACCAATCCTAGCCATGCATCTTTTGTGCATGCATGCAACACTAATAAAGTAAAAAGAGGAAGCCCACCTTTTGTCACACCAATGTCTCTCAAAGCACCTCTGATGGTCACAAATTTTCATTCTTTTGATTTGGGAAACGTGTGAAAATTAGAAAATTGTCTTCTGTTTTAAAATGAAACAAGCAAACCTAGTCACATCTACTTTGTTCTTAGTCCACGGTACATTTACCCATGCACAAATGAGCTTACAACTCAGGACTGCAAAAATCTGGCCAATCACTAGATGACAACAAAGAAGTAGAATTTTCTGTCTTCTGGATTTTTGGAGCCTAGGTATGATAGCTTTTGCTTATTTTCACCTTTCCCAATTTTGTACCTTCCCACTGAGTTGGAATTACAACTCTGAACATGGCCAAATCTGCCTAGGCCCTAGGGCAGTGATGGCAAATCTTTTTTGGCTCACGTGCCAAAAGTGGGGGGAGTGCAGCGGGGTCATGCATGGTCGTGCCACACATGCTGCACTTTCCCCCTCTGGTTTGCTCATAGGTTCATTTTTTGCCCTCTGGAGCCTTCAGGAACCTTCAGCCCTCAGGAGCATTCAGGGAAGCCTCCGGAGGGTGAAAAACGGCCTCCAAAGAAGGCCAAAGTCAGCTGGACATATGCGCTGGAGGTGACAGGGCAATGCCTCGCGTGCCCTAACAAATGGCTCCGCATGCCATAGGTTCGCCATTACAGCCCCAGAGGTTCTGGGAATTATAGTTCCAGGTCTTAAGAAAACTGCCCTATGTCTCTCACAGGATGTTGGAAACCATGAAATCCCTCTCACTGGTTGTTTCCTAGAGGTCCATTTATATTGCTAAAAAGGATTAGGGATATAGTACAATCTGACTATAGACCCATCAGCCTGACCTCAATACCAGGAAAGATTCTGGAAAAGATAATTAAACAACAAATAAGTGAACACCTAGAAGCAAACAAAGTAATAGCCAAAAGCCAACATGGGTTTGTCAAAAACAGATCATGCCAGACGAATCTAATTGCATTCTTTGACAAAGTAACAAAATCAGTCGACCAGAGGAATGCTGTTGATATAATTTACCTGGACTTCAGTAAGGCATTTGATAAAGTAGACCATAACCTACTATTAGATAAAGTAGAAAATTGTGGGTTAGACAGCAGTACCACCAAATGGATTCGCAACTGGCTGACCAACCGCACTCAACGTGTAGTCCTCAATGGAACTGCATCTACATGGAAGGAAGTATGCAGTGGAGTCCCCCAAGGCTCTGTTTTAGGCCCAGTACTCTTTAACATCTTCATCAACGATTTGGATGAGGGGATAAATGGGGAACTCATCAAATTCGCAGACGACACCAAGCTGGCAGGAATAGCCAACACTCCAGAAGATAGGCTTAAGATACAGAAGGATCTAGACAAACTTGAACATTGGGCACTGTCTAATAAAATGAAATTCAATTGTGAAAAAAGTAAGGTCCTACATATAGGCAAGAAAAACCAAATGCACAAGTACAGTATAGGTGGTACCTTGCTCGATAGTAGCAACTGTGAGAGGGATCTTGGAATCCTAGTGGACAACCATCTAAATATGAGCTAGCAGTGTGCAGCAGCTGCCAAAAAAGCCAACACAGTTCTAGGCTGCATCAACAGAGGGATAGAATCTAGATCGCGTGAAGTGTTAATGCCACTGTATAGTGCCTTGGTAAGGCCACACTTGGAATACTGCATACAGTTTTGGTCGCCACGATGTAGAAAAGACGTGGAGACTCTGGAAAGAGTGCAGAGAAGAGCAACCAAGATGATTAGAGGACTGGAGACTAAGACATATGAAGAACGGCTGAAGGAGCTGGGTATGTCTAGTTTGATGAAGAGAAGGACCAGGGGAGACATGATAGCAGTGTTCCGATATCTCAGAGGGTGCCACAAAGAAGAGGGAGTCAAACTTTTCTCCAAGGCACCTGGGGGCAGGACAAGGAGCAATGGGTGGAAACTAACCAAGGAGAGAAGCAACTTAGAACTAAGGAGAAATTTCCTAACAGTTAGAACAATTAACCTCTGGAACAGCTTGCCTCCAGCAGTTGTGAATGCCCCAACCCTGGAAGTCTTTAAAAAGATGTTAGATAGCCATTTGTCTGAAATGGTATAAGGTTCCTGCCCATGCAGGGGGTTGGACTAGAAGACCTACAAGGTCCCTTCCAACTCTGCTATTGTATTGTATTAATGTATTGTATTAATGATGTCACATAATCATCCAACGTAAGAAGCTACACCTTTTCTGCTAATACAGCCCTTAGTTGTCATTGGAGAATATGTGACTATTCAAAATTAGAACTTTTTTTGCTTTGCAATAAAAATCACTTTGCAATGCAGATGCCCAGATGGGTCTTTCATACTGGATTTTGCTCTTCAGACTCCTAGAGCTAAGCAGTGAGAAATCTCAACAACTTTTTCAATGCTTTTAAAGACTGGGATTTTATTCACCAGAAACATGCTCTTCACTTTCATTGCTCTCTTCAAAAGCCCTTCAGTATTGTTTGTTGTGAAATGGCTACTGCCATGAAAAAAGATTAAATACTAATGGCAATGGATAGAATCTATATTTATCTTAATTAGTAGCTGACAAAGAAGGAGGAGACAGGTTCTAAAATGAGCATAGTCCCAACCCTGAATTTTCTTTCCAGATCAACAGGTTGTTGTAGTGACTTGCTCATAGAAATTTAGGTGGGGTTTTCTTTAGGGCCTGCCTGGATCACAAAGCTGCTCTCTGCTTTCCTTTCTTTCTTCATCTCCACAGCTCTGTCTCTTTTCAATTCATACACATTTTATTTACCCCCTGTTTTTTTTTGTCGCAGGCTACCAAAGCCATTGCAGGAGGACCTTTTTTTTTCCCTTAGCATTTAAAGTGACTGGAAAAGACCTAACAGCAAGATGGTTCAGTATGGTTTGGATTATACCCGCTGCAGATGGATTTTGCCTCTTCTGCTGGGCTTAGCAATGATCTTTGGCATCATTTCGCTAGCTGGCTGGGGCTGGGTAACCTCACAAACTTTTCCATTTGTGACTGAAGGCTCGTTATGGAAGTTATGCTCTTTAGGAGATAAACGGCGATGTACATCTCTCATGGACTTTGGTAAGGATCTCAGTGATGGAGACACTGTAAGGCAAATTTGTGTGTGAGAGACAGAAATTACACTAAGTATTTAGGCATCATAGGCTTTATAACATTTTTGCACATGTAACTCCAAGTAGTTCTTCTCACTGTTATCGTTACTTCAATTTTTTTCTCCATATTAGAAATGCTTAGTAATTTGTGCTTTTTTTTTTTTAAAAAAAAAGAAGGAATTAATTGTCAGATAGCACAATTGTGCAAGTAGATGCTATAAAGACATACCTTCATTTTTCTGGTTTATTTGTACTCTTAGGCTAAGGAATTTGTAGCTGTTATTTTTGTCTTGGTCAGTAGAAAACACAGCAACTTTAAAATTGGAAAATTATGATTTTGATTTTTTTTTATTGGTGCCAATCATAAAGTCTAAGATATTATTAGCATGAATGTATGCAGTGACAAAATAGGGTTAAATGATTATATCCAATAGATTTGTGTAGGGCTCATTTTATTCATATATTTCTGAATGTACTGATATCAATCTTCCCAGCAAACACATTTTGGAAGCATATTAAATATGGTTATCTCTTTTTGTAAATAGTGTTAATGTCACAAACACTTTTACTTTCTGGCTGATCATCAGAACAAAATATTTGAAGGCTGCACTGGTTATGTAGGGTGCAAGCTAAATAAAGTGAAATGAAGGATTTTAAAAAATCTTCAGCAATGACAGATATTCTGTTTATACTATGTAATAGGATTCAATTATTTTTGTGTAATAAGTGTCAATCATTTTTACAGAGACAGTTATATTTTCATGTGTAGAAAATGTAAAGCCCTCCGAGGAATCCTTAAGTAGTTTATTTATTTTACATTGGTGGGTGAAATCTGAGGAATATTCCCAGGAATGTTTAAAATGCCATTCCAAGCAAAAATACTGCGCATATAAAGGTGAAATATTTATCTTCTATGCCATGAGCTCTTTTCATAAAGCCATGGAACATATCTCTTGAATTTGGGTCTCTAAAATCCCAGTTAGCCCCTTCTATTCATTGCCCCCAGCTTTTCAACATGATCTTCTCAGTTTTAATACCTTTGTATAAAGATTTCTACTCTTTTATAAATGCTTTTATAAATTCTGAGTTGACTATTCTTAGCAAAATGTTTTTAACATTTGACATGCCACGATCTTTCCTGGATTTAATCTGTGTAGAGCAATTCCGTAATATATGAGCATCTCAGTTGAAACAAATAAATAAAAAAATACTCCTAAATGTTTAGACGGTTAAGATTTAGATTCCACTACATTCCTTTCTCTCCACATTCTCAAGTTATTCCTATTTTTATTGTATTTTTGGTCCAAAAAAATCAGTGTCCCTGTGGTTGTCAATTCTGCACTAATGGCAAGACATGAAAGAGATTTTACGAGAACCAGAATTAATCTGGTTATGCATCCCATAGTCATTCCTGTTCAAACAGGTTATTGAAATATTAAAATAACCCAGAAAGCCTTACTTAACAAAGACAAAGATATGGTGCCTAACAGCAAAGGTAGCGATCTCTTTATCATACCTATTTGGCTGAAAAAAACGAATACCTTCCATTGGCTTACTCTAAAACTGTAGCCGCTTTAAAATCAAAGAACCCATGAAATAATTACCCCATCCTCTTTGGCAGGTGAAACTATATGGATGCAATGACTTGAGTTCACAAAGCATTTTGAGCCATTTGACTTAGTTTAGCAGATCATGGAAATCCAGCTGTTATGTTTGGTAAGCCATGGCATGGTTCATACTGTATATGAACCCATCCAAATTGTGGTTTATTTGATAACCCATTATCACATAAAACACAGATAAGTGGATGTGCTATGTATACCCTATTCCAGGGGTCTGCAAAGTTGGCTCTTTTAAGACTGGTGGACTTCAACTCCCAGAATTCCCTAGCCAGCCAGGCTGGCTGGGGAATTCTGGAAGTTGAAGTCTACCAGCCAGGCTGGCTGGGGAATTCTGGGAGTTGAAGTCTACCAGCCAGGCTGGCTGGGGAATTCTGGGAGTTGAAGTCTACCAGCCAGGCTGGCTGGGGAATTCTGGGAGTTGAAGTCCACCAGTCTTAAAAGAGCCAACTTTGCAGATCCCTGCCCTATCCTACCTTCTTGAGTAACTGAATGGTATTTTAGAATTGTATCTTGCCAGGATGGAGCATAAAGGATGGAACCATTGTTTTCTGTTTTTTATTTCCAGCTTGGGGTAGAGGTGCAGCTGCTACCTTCTTAGTGGGATTTGTACTCGTCTGCATCTGTTTTGCCTTGTCTATCATCGCCTTTGCTATCCCGACACTTCGCTTCAACTTCATTAGAGGCATAGGAGGCTTGTGTTTTGTTGCTGGTAAGGCTACGTATCCAAAGCAAAAGAAGTATGGGTAGAATATTGTAGAATATGACAGAGCTGATTTAGTTGGAAGAGACACCTGCTATTTCTATGGCAGTAAGAAAATAACAGTGTAAGTATGAAAAAAGATTTACAGATACAGATTAACAGAGTTGGAAGGCACCTTGTAGGTCATCTAGTCCAACAGATTTGATTTGTGGCGTTTCACATTTTCTCAGGAAACTCAACACAACAACCTCAACTTACAACCACATTTGTTAAGTGAGTCAGGGCCCCGATTTTTTGATCTTTTTTTTGCCACAGTTGTTAAGCAAATCACTGCAGTTGTTAAGTGGATCATGCAGTTGTTAAGTGGATCTGGATTTCCCCCTCCCTTGACCCTGCTTGTCAGAAGCTGGCTGGGAAAGTCACAAATGATGATCACATGACCCCCAGGCAGTGCAACTGTCATAAATACAGGCCAGTTGACAAGCATCCAATTTTTGGTCACATGACCATTGGACACTGTAAATGTGTGAACCAGTCATAAGTCATTTTGTTCAGTGCCATTGTAACTTTGAACAGTCACTAAATGAATGGTTGTAAGTCCTACCTGTATTTCATAAAAGCAGGTTAATAAGGATTATACTCTTTTATAATTAATGGAGAAAATAGTAGCATTAAAAAAGAAAAGCACGAGCATTGTCTATTTCATTTTAAACCAGGGAACAAGACAATATCCATATTCTGAAATAGAGGGCAGGGGAGGAGAATGTAAAAAGAGGCTTTTTGTTTTTCCTAAATTCTTCTGAATTCATCACTGGCCTGTACTTATTTTTCTGATGTGTGTGTGTGTGTGTGTGTGTGTGTGTGATTATTAAATCAGCCCTTAAAAATCTAACACATACCTAAAAAACAGCAGCAATCTTAATGGGTCTCTGTCTGGATGATCTCTAGGTTGAGTCGAAGGGCAGAGAAGGATGACAGTTTGTCTCCTCCCTTAAAACGGGCCTAAAAACAGGAGCTGTAAAAATATTCTCTCATATATATTTATTTATTTATTTATTTATTTATTTGTTTCACAACACCCTGTTAGAGCCCCAATTAAGGGAGGAGACATACTGTTTCCTTTTCTGCCTTTCGGCTCATCACCAGAGACCATCTAGACAGAAAGCCATGAGTTCCATTGTGTTAATTTTTTAATATGTGTGTTAGTATTATGAGCTGATCAATAAATAAATCAGAGAGACTAGGATAGATTTATTTCGAGCTTTTTAGCTCTCATCAGCTAATCATACTAGCTGATGAGAGCTAAATCACGGTTCGAATCCCAGTAAGAGTATGACTAGCTGATGAAAGCGAAAAAGCTCGAAATAGATCTATCCTAGTCTCTCTGATTTATTTATTGATCAGCTCATACTACTAACACACACACACACACACACACACACACACACACACACACGACAATCTAGAACCTGGGCCCTTAATTTATTTTATTTTAATTGATTCAAAAGCATTCTAAATCTCTGTTCACCCCTTGAGTAATTCTACATCAACATGACTCAAACGTTATCTGTCGTACATCACCTTTAGTGCTGAACGACTAAATTGTATGTTTACCTTCATTACTCTTGTGTAAAATTTGATTCAGAATCTCATATCACCATTTCGGTGGTATTTCCTGTCAGAGCTTCAAACCTCAAAGTAGGGAAAGGACTGGAGCTTAGTGGCAAAGAACATGCTTTGCTTCCAGTTAACCCTTAGCCTCTTTCCCTAAAAATGGTCTCACGTTACAAGGCTGGATCTTATGATACTGCCAAATACTGGACTGCGTGATAGCATAAGACAGTTTAATTTAACCACAATATTAGATAGATTGGGCAAATAGAATACGAACTGCCAGAGGAGTAGGATGCCGACAGGGCTGAGAATTCTCCCAAGGCCATTTTTTAAAAACATACAATCCATTCCGTTCTCTTACTGTTTTCATGTGTTAGTAACTAATTTTTAATCTTTTTGTTTTTTGCAGCCATGTTCTCATTAATGGGCCTTGTCATCTATGCTGTGATGATTTCAACACATGTGGCCTTCCCAGTA
Organism: Rhabdophis nuchalis; assembly: GCA_039707465.1. Classification (NCBI taxonomy): domain Eukaryota; kingdom Metazoa; phylum Chordata; class Lepidosauria; order Squamata; family Natricidae; genus Rhabdophis; species Rhabdophis nuchalis. The sequence goes on along the minus strand of CM077643.1, from coordinate 306,513,225 downwards.
AATACCGTGCATGTGTTTGATTGGAGCTACGGATTTGGCTGGACCATGTGTATCATGGCAGTCGGTCTTGGATTCTTTTTTTGTTGTCTCCCCCTCTATGAAGATCATATTTTGGGAAACGTCAAACCTGAATTTTATTAAAATCTCCTATAAAAGCCAGCAGGGTCATCATAGGGAGTCCCTGACTGTTATGGGTCCAAAGAAGCATTACAGACATTTGTACTAGTGAAGTCCAATAGAATATTAGAATATATAGAGGTTTAGCAGCTCCAAAAAAAAAAAGGATTAACGAGAATTGCTCTTAATTCTGGTTAATGTGGATTTGTTATTTTTTTTTAAAAACCTTTCTTTACCATTAGTTTTTATAGGCAAATAATAACTGAACTGCCTAAATTAAACATTCACCAATTTATAGTGTTTGTTTATAATCAGTATTGACCTCCTCCTGTGGCCTCCAGGAATCTCTATACTATTCTGCTCCCAAACTTTTGGGGGCACACTTTTAGGGTTCAAAAGCCTGCAGAGCATAAGATGAATTAATGACAACAGCTAATCTGCTTCATTCCTTAGTGGAAGAGAAATCCTGCTAAAGCCTGTTTAAATTCAACCAGGGATTCCCAAACTTGGGAACTTTAAGACTTGTGGACTTCAATTCCCAGAATTCTCCAGCCAGCTATGCTGGCTGGAGAATTCTGGGAGTTGAAGTCCACAAGTCTTAAAGTTGTCAAGTTTGGGAAGCCCTGTACTAGACAGACATACCACCAGGAAACAAATGTTTTTAAAAAAGACCCCTCTTGATTACATTATTACTAATACATATAAGCTTGTCTTCTCCAACCTGTCAACTGCAAATGTGTTGGGATTGCAACTCTCAGAATTGCATGTTTAATTATGATGACTGAAAAATTATGGAATCTGTGGTGTTGTTGCTTTAATGAAACATCAGTATTGAAGCACATGCTTTGTTTGCAAAAAATATATATATCCAAATTTAGGCTATAACATCTTTATTAACAAAAATGGGAAAGAGGAAGCCAACATGGAAAATTTTTAGGTACCTGAAAGCATTATTAGCCAGGACAGACTGCATGAACTGCACAAATTGTTTAGTTAGGAAGAGATTGGGAACAAATTAGGTTCCCACCCTAACTGAGAAAACCGGACACCTACCTAATTTCTTGTAGTTTTAACAAACATATTTGGCCTGCACATTTTAAAGGCAACTCTATTACATTCCAAACCTGTTTACAATAAACAGTAATCTCTTATTAGATGTTATCAGATCTGCAAACTAACCTTCAGAAGAGTTTGCTGACGTTCCAGTTGTACTTTTGTATTAGCATATCTTAGTTTTGCCTACTTGTTCTAAAGTGTAAATACATAGCCTTTTGTAATGCATGGATGTATAATTGCCAAAATATGTTCACTATTTTTTTTATGAGAGCAATTATTTTGTAATATTTTGTTTATCTTCAGCTAATGAAAGCAACACAATCCATCGTAACACTGAAAGAACAATAGTGCTGCATAGGCCTAGAGAAGTCAGAAAATGTACATATATACATTATCTATTATACTAAGGGTCAGCTGGTACTCATTTTTTTGCCATATATTCTGACCTCTTAGAGCAGTGGGTCTCAACCTTCCTAATGCCGTGACCCTTTAATACAGTTCCTCATGTTGTGGTGACCCCCAACCATAAAATTATTGTATGTTTTCAGGATTTTTTTTTGAAAATATGTGTTTTGCAATGGTCTTAGGCGACCCCTGTGAAAGGGTTGTTCGATCTCCAAAGGGGTCCTGACCCACAGGTTGAGAACCATTGTCTTAGAGCAAGTGTGAGCAACTATGGCAACTTTATGACTTGTGGACTTCAACTCCCAGAATTGCTGTGCCAGCATGGCTGGCTTAAAGTCCAGTTAAAGTTCACAGGTCACAAAGTCACCATAGTTGCCCATCCTTGTCCTATAGACTTGTTTCTTAATTCAAACCGTATTTCCAAGTAAAAATACATAAAGCTGTCACCTTAGATTGTAGGAATTGTGTGGCTTCCATGTTCTGCATAATGCTCAAAGTTTAATTAAAAGCTAAATCAATAGTTACAGTGGCAAGTTGAACTCCAAACCATCTATTGTGCTTTGGCATAATTTTCCATGTTTCTTAATTGTATGCTCAAAAGGATGTGATATTATTAAAATTAGTTAATAAAACTTTTTTGTCTGTTGCTTAATAAGTAAAAGAATTGGGTTGGGTTGGTATTAAATACTATTAAATGGCTTAAAAATAAAAAATAAACAACACAAACAACTTAAGTATGTGAACATACTGTCTTGATCAAATGACAGATGCAGATTTGTTGAAAACTGAGTAAAATGGATTAGCACACAGAGGCTATAATTACTGTTAAAAATTCAGCCATTGCAAAAATGTTTTAGCATACCAGGCAGTTCCCTAGCAGAGCCCTAAACATTAACTGTTTAAGGCAAGACTGGGATACCTGTGCACCTTTGTGAGAGCTGAATTTTAACAGTGTCTTAAATGTAGCTCAGACCTGGGATCCCGCCTTCCCTTAGGAGATGAATAAAGAACAATTTAAAACAGCAAAGAAGTATCTTCTGGCAAAACTCAGCATTGTTGCCAGTACTACCGATATCCAATGGTGGGCTGCTGCCTGGTCAGACTGATTTGGGTGAAACGGTAGTTGTGATCACTGGCTGCCACTGCCCCCCACGCCCCTGTGCTATCCTTTCCATTTATTTATAACTAACTTTCTGGCTCGTTCCCCTTGCCCCGCTGCCCAGGTGAGTACTGCGCCGCACCTGCTATACTCAACGGAGCTACCTGGATTGATTACTTCCATGTTTGAAGCTTCCTTTCAGCCCTAAAGAGGTGCATGCAAGTGAAGCGACACACACACACACACACAGGCACACTTGCTTTACAACCAGAGAACCAGTTGTTAAGGTAAGTGCAGCCCACCTCTGCAGTATCAGAAAATTAAGGAAGGTAAATATTATTTCAAGAAGGGACCCCCTCCCCTCCAAGAGATTGTTGTTAGTTGCATTCACTCTGTAAATCCTGATCCTAGTTTCTTAAATCAACTTACAGTATATCCCAGGATGGCAAGCCTATGGCAAGTGTGCCACAGGTAGCACTCAGAGCCTTCTCTGCAGGCCCGCCAGCCGTCTCCCCAACCCAGCTCTACCGCGCATACGCCTCCCGCCAGCATGCGTGGGGTTGGGGCCTTTCCCGATCTCCACAGTCCCCCCCCCCCCAGCGTGCCCTACCTTTCTCCTGCATTTTTGCTGCCGGTGCCTTCTCCGATCTCCACTGGTTCCACTCTCCGCAGGTGCCTCTCTGTGGCAGGAATGAAGGAGAAAGCCAGGGCACGATGGGAGAAGAAACTGTGGAGATCGCAAAGCCTGTCCCCCCCCCCCCGGTCCACTTTTTTGGGCCTGAAAAGCCTCCTGCACCAACATGGAAGCCAAAACGTGGGTGGGGCACATACACAGGGAATGCGCTTGCATGCGGGGGTGTGGGGTGCATGTGCAGGGGGTGCTTGCATTGCATTTTGGGGATCAGGGCATGTGTGCACTTTGGGCACTCGGCACCAAAAAGCTTAACCATTACTGATATCCTATAGGTCAGTGGTGTCCAAACTTGGGAACTTTAAGGCTTGTGGACTTCAACTCCCAGAATTGAAGTCCACAAGCCTTAAAGTTCCCAAGTTTGGACACCCCTGCTATAGGTAGATGCAGATTAGTTCTTTCTACTGTAAATAGAAACTGGATGGTTGGGTGTACTTAAATCTAGCCATCTAAACCTTTGTTGTCCCATAAGCTGCAGAAAAATGAAATTGAAAATGTTGAAGATGTCTTTTCTGAGAAGCATCATGGTCTATAAGGTATTCCTTTTACCTGCATCGCATCCAAGCACCCCTTGTTCCTTTCTTCAGCCTGTGAATTGCAGACTCTAACCCTGGAAAGTACGCAGAGGATTTACAGTCTGCAGTCAGTCTCTACTGGGGAGAATGTGTCTACCCAACAGGTTGTCCAATGACAGGGTTCACTAATGGGAATTTAAAAGCCTTAGGACTTGAGCCTAGGAAACAAAATATGCCAACAAATAAGTTACAGGATGAAACAAAAGACTTTTGAATGATTTTTTTTTTTGTTTGGAAAAAATACACAGCATGGCTGTAGGATACATGTGCATGCTATTTTTATATATATATATGAAAGGGAAGTTGAAAGCAAGCAAACAGCACAGGTGCCTTGGAGGAAAAATAACAATAAGGGACACAATGGGACTAGGCTCCATATATTTAATGTATCTACAATACAATACAATACAATACAATACAATACAATACAATACAATACAATACAATACAATACAATACAATACAATACAATACAATACAATAATACAATACAATACAATACAGTACAATACAATAGCAGAGTTGGAAGGGACCTTGGAGGTCTTCTAGTACAACTCCCTGCCTAGGCAGGAATCCTATACCGTTTCAGACAAATGGCTATCCAACATCATCTTAAAGCCTTCCAGGGTTGGGGCATTCACAACTTCTGGAGGCAAGCTGTTCCACTGACTAATTGTTCTAACTGTCAGGAAATTTCTCCTCAGTTCTAAGTTGCTTCCAAGAAACCTTTTCCTCCTAGGAACTGATATGCACACACAAGGCATAGCAAAGAGTAGCTTCTGCAGGATCTTACTGCTTTCATCAGAATTACGGAGTAAGTCAGTGCTGGGAAGAGAAACAGAAGATTTTTTTTTCTCTGATGAGTGACATACAACTGACTCAATGGCACTTCAATCTGGTCTAGTTCATCACTTTGCAAGTCAGGCAATAAGGGATATGAGTAGCTAGAACAATTTCCACGGTCCTTTTGTTTTTCCTAATGTACCCACCCTTTTCAGCTGCATCTTACACACTAATATGACAGTGATGATTAGACAGAGTAGGGCTTGAAGAGTGTGAGAGTTTCTTTCCAGTTGAGCTGAGCTATGGCTGCACCACCCTTTGGGTGCGTAGCACTCCATAGTTATGTAGCTCTCAGAAGAGAAATTGCTGCAAAACCATTAGAGGTGCATTTTACTTTAAAGTCAAATTCATATGATCACCAAATGTAGTATCTTACTGTCACTGACAGAGACTTTTGCATTGTTCAAAAGGTAGCAGATGAAAATATGATCAGCTTGGTTTAAATACACTGTAAGTTCACACTCTGACTAAACTTAAAAACATCCCCTATTTTATATGTGGGCATAGGTGGACATAATTTTAGAACAGTGTGTTATAATTGGAATGCCACTTTCACTTCATATTATCTCTGAGGTGATTGGAGTAGGATAGAATAAAATTGCCTAAACTAAGGTTAGACCTTAAAAGCCATTATTTCATCAATAAACATTCAGATAATTGTTTTGAAAGTAAAAGAAATTAGTACCGGTAACACCTCATGCTGGGACAATGGTTTTTTGCAGAGAAAGACAATAGAATCTTTTAAAATGAGAAAAGACATATCAAACAAATGAAGTGCCCCAAAGTATAAAGCAATAAAGAAGGGGGAGACATTGTAAGTAAGCTGGGATGGGTTTTTCTATGTGAACAAAGCATGATGTATCTGCCCAGGCATGCATGTCAACTCTCCCATAGACACTCCTAAGGTGTGGCATTTATTCATCTAAAGCCTGAGCCAAATGAAACACATTCAATCTTTGGACCACATAACCAGTCAGAATAGTTGCATTTGTGAAGCTGCAGCTTACAGGAACAATCCTGTATTGAAAAGGCTGTTAAACTTAGATAGTTACAATGGAGAGTGGGTTTAGTTAGGTCGAGACGCAAGTGACAAATGGAGAAAAACAATTTTGAAGAGGAATTCAGTCACAGAGGTGCTGAAGTCATTTCTTTCTTTCCTTCCTTGGCTAACCAGGATCTTAAGATGAAACATGAGCAACACAAAGGTGGAAAGAGGGATTGAGCAGGACTGAGATAAAGAAGAGGATAATGTAGAAAAGAAACATGAGGGATGGCTAAAGACTTACATAAGAGAACCATGCTGTAGTATACACTATTGCAATCTACTATGCTACAGTACACGTCTCTTAGGTTCTTGTGCTGTTCTTATTAGGGATAACACCACACTGTGTTGGAGCATATTGTATTGTGATTTAGAAGATTATAGCAGATCATATTTTCATTTGCTACCTTGTGGACAATGAAACTCTCTTGTCAGTGACAATATAATATACCACATTTGGTGATCATATTTATTTATTTAGAACTTACATAACTTGAGCAATTATCTCCCCTTCCCCATTCTATTATTCGTTTTAAAAGAGTTTGGAAAATAGTGCATGGTGAAAGCTAAATACTAAAGACTTGAATCAGCATAAAAAGTTTCTAGGAGATGTTAAAACTTGTTGTGTGCTTTTGCCTTAAGCTAGGGCTGGATGAAGCCACACCTTGGTGGATGAGACTTCCAATGTGCAACACCTTTTTCTACCATGTACTTGGAAGCTATTCTCTGAAACTGCTGGGGGGCACTAAAAAAATTGCAAGGGAAGCCATGTCAGCGTAGAAATCAAAGTTACAGGACTCTTTCCCATGATAGAACAGCCATGTTTTAAAAGCCGTGTAATTACATACAAGAACCCCACCCTGTTTGGGGCCTGTTTTTTAGTTAGCGAGCAAACTTCCCCAACTGGTTATTACACAAACCTGTACAACATGAGTTAGATTTATTCTGGGGAGGAGGATCAAGGGGCAGTGGGGATCGGGGTTTGAATCTCCCTATTGGTCTAAAGCAGAGGTTCCCAAACTTGGCAACTTGAAGACTTGTGGACTTCAACTCCCAGAATTCTCCAGCCAGCAAAGCTGGCTGGAGAACTCTGGGAGTTGAAGTCCACAAGTCTTCAAGTTGCCAAGTTTGGGAAGCTCTGGTCTAAAGGAGCATTTCTCAACCTCAGCAATTTTAAGGGGTGTGGGCTTCAACTCCCAGAATTCCCTCGTTAGCATGCTGACTAGAGAATTCTGGGAGTTGAAGTCCACACCTCTTAAAATTGTTGAAATTGAGAAACGCTGGTGTAATGTGAGGCCATGTGGGCAAGAGGAGCAATAACAAAAATAAAGCAGGTGATAAGTCATAAAACCCATCCACTTTCCTATTTCTGATCCACACCATTTAGTGATGGGGACGTGTCAAAAGCCCTGCAGGTTATATATTCACAAACTGAAATAGATGAAATGCTTTGATGCTATGGATACTAGGAAATTAATCATAAACATGGATTCTTGATAGGTTTTATATTGCAATTAACTAATTTTGTTTAAACTTAAAATGGTGTAGACAGCCTCTTTGGTATAGTAGTTAAGGCACCAGGCTTGAAACCAGAAGACCTTGCGTTCCAGTCTGACTTTGGACACAAAGCCAGTTGGATGACCTTGGGCTAGTTACTCTCTCTTAGCCCTTGGAAGGAAGGAATGGCAAACCATTTCTGAAAAACCTTGCCAAGAAAATTGCAGAAACATTTCCAGGTAGTCTCCAAGAATTGGACACTATTGAACAGAAGACAAAAAATGGTGTGAAGAAAAGAAAGGATTGAATACTGACTAGTATTGCCCATAATGTGAAAGATAGGTAGGACACAACTGAATGGATATCATCATCATCATCATCATCATCATCATCTAATCTGGAGAGACCACACTGTTCTTTGCAGCTTTGCAAATGCAAGTAATCTGTTCTTTGGGATATCTTACTGCAGATTTCTTATGTCATTATGGGGCTGCAGCAAAAGGTAATGTCTAAATCAATTGAGAGGTTGCTTTCCTCACTGAATCCTACTTTTACTGAACTACTTTGTCAAGCTTTATCTTCCAACTCCATTTTAGAGATACTGAATTTATCTGACTTCTGCACTGAACCTAGTGACTCATAGCCCTACCCACTTATGGGTGCTTGAAATGAGTAACTTTGGAGAGATGGGTGTGATTGTTATCTGGCTTTTGGCTGATTAAAATGTTTCTTGCTTACATCAGTAAAGGATAATAGCACTCAGTCTTTTAAATTTGTAAAAAGTAGGGCCTTCTTTTCCTGCAAAGGGCCAAAAGAAGCAACAGTGTTTGCTCGCTGTTGCTATGAGTAAGCCCTCAGTTGGACTCTGGTCGCTGCCAAGTAGCATACTGACAGTTGCAGATTTAGTTCAACCTGAGTTACTGGTTCTTTAGCTTGGAACCACATCAGAATGTACAATGAGACCGAAGATAAGGGTTGTTTATTTAAGTATTTAACCGCCCTTTCAAAAGATTCATGGGCAAGAGTAGAAAGTAAGCGATTGAAAGAATCACTCCCATTCTTTAAAACCGACTAATAAATAATTTCTTAAAATGTTAAGGTCACCCAAATCTTTGCCAGCTGTCAAAAGGCTACTAAATGGTTTTTAAAACACTGCAGTTTGCCAGAAGTGTAGCAGCTAAACACATCCAGCGGATAGCATATTTTATAAAATGGGGCCTACCAAAGAGATGACCTGCCAGATGACCCATTCCCTCTGATCTTTTGTGGGGCAGGACTCTGAGTATAGAGACCACAAACAGATGTTCCCCACTGTGTTTGTTTTCTTGTTTCTTTCCACAGGAAGACAGAAAGCATATGCTTAAATCATTTAATCTCATCTGGAACTTCAGAGATTCATTGCTAATGAAGGCTCTTAAAAGCAAAGTAATCATTAACCAGTGGTGACTACATATATGTACTGTAATATAGAAGAGGTGTGAACCATATTATTTATAAAGAGATTTGAGTTGCAAATGGTAGTAGTTTTAAACCATTGCTGGCCACAGAAGATGACAATTAATTATTGAAACTGGTAGTTTGTTAGAAGCTACTACACCCATCTTATTAAAAAACTGCCCATTGGTTGAGTGCAGCCGAGCAAAAAGCATCTATTAAAAGGTATGGCTAAAATAACATCCATGTCATTGAAAAGGAAATGACACATAATTAAACCATATTTCATTCGGGGCAGACATGGTCAGAGTAACAGCAAAAGAGGAATAGTGGCATTGTTATAGGAGGTTTTTAAAAGCACTATCAGATAAATAAGACTGAAAACAGATGCAGATTTTTATATAGCCTAGGTTTATGTACAATGCAAAAGAAACAGATTAACTCAAAGAAGTGTTCCTTTACATTTGAAAGAATCTATACTATCCAGAGGTAGCATTCAGCAGGTTCTGACCAGTTCTGGAGACCCGGTAGTAGAAATTTTGAGTAGTTTGGATAACCAGTAAATGCCACCTCTGACTGGCCCCGCCCCCATCTATTCTTGTCTCCTGAGTCCCAACTGATTGGGAGGGAATGGGGATATTTTAGTAACCTTCCCTTGGATTGGGCAGGGAATGAGATTTTACAGTATCTTTCCCCTGCCATGCCCACCAAGCCACGCCACGCCCACCAAGCCAAGCCAAGCCAAGCCCACCAAGCCATGCCCACAAACTGGTAGTAAAATCACATCACTGATACTATCTATATGTGGCATATTCATTATAGATGCTATAATCTGTTTTATAAGAACTACTGTTCCTCAAGTTTCCCAGGCAATGGTGTGTGTATGTGTGTGTGTGTGTTATCAAAGAAATTATGTTAAGCCAATCTAAATAGCTATAGCCTTACTGTGCTACATTTCCACAGGAAATTAAGGGATCATTAATGAGTTTTGGGAAAGTATCACACTGGAGATTTATTTGAGCACTCATACTTCTTCACTCAAGCTTATTTAGCATGTATATGCTTATATAGAACAGACCTAGATAATGTTGAATGGATGATGCATTGAATAGTGTATTCTTTTTCATCTGATAGAACAAATACCACTCAATAAAACTTCATGCTGGATAACTGCCAAAAAATACCCCAAATAAGTCATTATGTGCTTCATTATAGCAAGGACTTCAATTGGACTGAAACCTTTGAATGTATTTGGGAATCTTGGAACATCTCATTGTTCTCATGAGAGATTGATATATAGGTTAGGAAGCCACAGCATGGGAAGAATATGGTGCATGTGTGGGTGTTTTAAGGTGGAATTAGTGAAGTGCACCAAGACGGTATCCCAACTGCCCAGCTAAAGGGAAGGCAGTTGGGATACAAGCTGGCGGTGATGAAAGTAATAAGGAGGAGGATTCCCAGGAGACATAAAATATAAAATACAAGGCTAAAATATGTGCAGATTAAACAGATCTTGCCCAGAAACTAGCAACATTAATTGTGTTTTGTCATGCTACTATGATACTATGAAGTCCTCAAGTGTACACTGATCAGGACACAAAAGGCATGCAAGTGTTGTTATCTGCATGTCAATACAATCACAAACTATGTTTGTATAAATGTAGTTTTACATTTCTATAAATGTAATGGTACTCCAAACAGGAAAACAACTTACCAGTTTCTACCAATCCAATCGTTTCTTCATTAGCAACGCACTCTTCAAACCACCACAATGAAGCCTTCTGTGAATTGTTGAAGGAGCTTTTATGAGGCAGTCTTTGAAGGAAAAGGAGTTTAGAAATGGTTAAAGGAGACCAGAAAGAGATTGATTTCAAAAAGCAAGTGGCTTCATAGGCTATTTTACAGTCAATTGCATATATAAGGGTATTAGGGAGGGGGGAGGGTTTAGACAGGTTGAGACTAGCCAGAAGGGAACGGGCCGAGCCAGCAGACGACGGAGGGAGGCGGATGGTTCCGTTAAGAGGGGGGAAACACAAGTCATTCCGGTGGAGGGCTTCCCCATCCAGAGGGTCGTGGGGAGGGGCAGGTCCGAGGGGAGACAAGTTCCTTCCTCCCGGTTGGAGGCACGTAACCGTTGGTTACAAATGGTCGGGTGCCACAACCCCCGCAGGCTAGGTGGCCAGGGAATTCAGAGCCAGGGTCTGTGGCTGATGTTTTGCAACGCCAGGTCCGTGGTCAACAAAGCCCCCCTCATTAGTGACCTTGTGTCAGAGGGGGAGCCGGACCTGGCAGGAATTGCGGAGACCTGGTTGGGCCACGAGGGAGGACATCCCCTCGTTGAAATGTGCCCACCAGGCTACCGTGCATTTCATCAGCCGCGGGCCCTAGGCAGGGGTGGTGGGGTAGCGGTCATTATTAAGGAAGGCCTTGAGCCGAGAGAGACCATTGTGCCCCAGACTTCCGGCTGTGAGTCCCTCTGCGTGAAGTGGGGCCTAGGGAGGCAGTTGGGCTTGCTGGTTGTATACCTGGCTCCCCGCTATGTAGCAGCAGCCCTGCCCGAGCTCCTGGAGGTGATCGCTACGGTGGCAGTGGAGACCCCCAGACTTATAGTCATGGGGGACTTTAACCTGCCATCGTTGGGCGAATCATCCGTGGTAGCTCGGGAGTTCATGGCTTCCATGACGGCCATGGACCTGACCCAAGTAATTCAGGGCCCCACCCACGAGGGTGGACATACGCCGGACCTCATCTTTGTCTCGGGCCAATGGAAAAGTGATCTGGGTACAGGGGATATAGTCATCACACCCTTGTCATGGTCAGACCACTCACTTCTCCGGCTCGACTTTCCGACCGCTGCTCCCCTCCGCGGGGAGGCGGAACCAGAGTCACCAATCTGGTACCGCCCCAGGCGCTTGATGGACCCAGATGGGTTCCAGACAGCGCTTGGGCCATTTCCTGTATCCCTGACCCGCGCCCCGATGGAGGACCTCACGGCCGCATGGAATAGTGCGGCCGTGGGAGCCTTAGATCGGGTCGCGCCCTTGCGGCCTCTCTCGCGGCGGCGAACCACCCTGGCTCCTTGGTTCACTGAGGAGCTGCGGGTGATGAAACGCCGCAAGAGATGCCTAGAGAGAAGATGGAGGGCTAGCCGCTCTGAATCTGACCGGACACAGGTAAGAGCCCATTTACGGACTTACATTGTGGCGCTGAGGGTGGCCAAATGTCATCATTGTGCCACTCTCATAGCATCCGCAGAAAACCGCCCTGCCGCCCTGTTTAGAGTGACCCGCGCCCTCCTTCAACAGAGGGAACGGGAAGCCCCACTACAGGGTAGAGCAGAGGAATTTGTGATTTTTCTGCAGGAGAAAACCGCCCAGATACAGAGTGAGCTAACCCCCATTCATGGCCCAGTGGGATGCCACGAGAGAGATCTTGTTTGGGAGGAGTTTGACTCCGTTACTTCCGAGGATATGGACAGGCTACGTGGGCGACTGCGAGCCACCACATATTTATTGGACCCGTGCCCCTCCTGGCTTGTACTGGCATCCTGGGAGGTGACACGAGGCTGGCTCCAAGAGGTTGTCAACGCATCCTTGAGTGAGGGTTCCTTGCCTGCCTCCCTAAAAGAGGCCATGGTGAGGCCCCTCCTCAAGAAGCCCTCTTTGGACCCAGCTCTTTTGAACAACTACCGTCCAGTCTCCAACCTTCCCTTCTTGGCGAAGGTTGTTGAGAGTGTGGTGGCACAACAGTTTCCCCGTCACCTGGAGGAAGTTGACTATCTAGATCCGCGCCAGTCCGGCTTTCGGCCCGGGCATAGCACCGAGACGGCATTGGTCGCGTTGGTAGATGATCTCTGGAGGGCCAGAGATGGGGGATGTTCCTCCATCCTGGTCCTATTAGACCTCTCGGCGGCTTTCGATACCATCGACCATGGTATCCTATTGCATCGGCTGGGGGGGTTGGGGGTGGGAGGCACCGTTTTACGGTGGTTCTCCTCCTACCTCTCTGGCCGATCGCAATTTGTGCGGGCAGGAGAGCAGAGGTCGACCCCGAGACCCCTCACATGCGGGGTGCCTCAGGGGTCGGTCCTCTCGCCTCTCCTGTTTAACGCATACATGAAGCCGCTGGGTGAGATCATCCGTGGTTTTGGGGTAGAGTACCACCTGTACGCTGATGACACCCAGCTGTACATATCTACCCCAAACCACCCCAACGATGCCGTAGCGGTGATGTGCCAGTGCCTGGAAGCCGTGCGGATCTGGATGGGAAGTAACGGACTTAGGCTCAACCCGACCAAGACCGAGTGGCTGTGGTTTCCGGCTGCCCGATTCAACCAGCTCTCTCCAACGCTGGCCATAGGGGGCGAACATCTTGCCCCTGTGGATGGGGCGCGCAACTTGGGTGTCCTCCTGGATACCCGGCTGTCCATGGAAGATCAAGTGACAGCCGTGGCCAGGAGGGCGTTTTACCAGGTTCGCCTGGTACGCCAGTTGCGCCCCCTATTGGATCGGGACGCCCTTCGCACAGTCACTCATGCTCTCGTGACATCCCGACTGGATTATTGCAACTCTCTCTACATGGGGCTCCCCTTGAGGTGTACCCGGAGGCTTCAGTTGGTCCAGAATGCAGCCGCGCGAGCAATTATGGGCACGTCTAGGTTTGCCCACGTAACACCGCTCTTGCGCGAGCTGCACTGGCTACCTGTCGTCTTCCGGGTGCGCTTCAAGGTGTTAATTACCATCTTCAAAGCGCTCCATGGCTCGGGACCTAGCTACCTGCGGGATCGGATCCTGCCCCATACATCCTCACGGCCGATTCGCTCCCACAGAGAGGGACTTCTCCGGGTGCCGTCCACTAGACTTTGTCAGCGGGCGGCGCCCAAGGGAAGGGCCTTCTCTGTGGCGGGCCAGCCCTCTGGAATGACCTTCCCCCCGATATCAGGACAACCACGGACCTCCGCTCCTTCCGCTTAAAATTAAAGACGCACTTTTTTCGTCTGGCCGGCCTTGGGTAGTCTCTTTTTAGGTTAGGGGTTTTTAGGGGTAATTTTTAGTTTAGTTTATGGGTTTTAGCGCAGGATCAATTTAATTTATTTTTAACTTTGTATTTTGTATTTGTCTGTGGTTTTATTTGTATTTTTAATTGCCTGTGCCCCGCCTCGAGTCCCCTCGGGGAGAGAGAGCGGGATATAAAATTAAATTATTATTATTATTATTATTATTATTATTATAAGATTTATATGCTGAATACTGAGAGAGAAAAAGAACTATTGCTTTAAAATTGGAGGAAGAAACATCAATTACTTGAGTTATGCTGAAGACACTACTCAGAGAGCTGAACTTACAAATTATATGCAGTGTAAGTCACAGTCAAGGAGCACAGTGAACAGATTAAATGTAAAGAAGACCAAACTAATGACAACAGGTGTAGCAAGGGCAGAATTGATAAGGAAGACATTGAAGGGGTAGATTGTTTAAGGCTATCAATAAAAAACTACCAGCAGTCAAGAAATACTGGCAATTAGCACTTGATACGATAGCAGTGAAGGCCTTGAAAAGTTTCTCAGCTGCTATAATGCCTCTATACAGTGGTGGGATTCAGCCAGTTTGCACCTATTAGGGAGAACCGGTTATTAGCTTTCTAAGCAGAAAACATTTACTTTTTTGGATGCTTTTATAATTCCTGTCTGCTGAAGAATATAAAAAAATTGAATGCAATCCACAGTATTTTTATTTGGATTTTACTTTAGCACAGCAATAAGATTTATCTTACCTCTTATAAAAGCAATGGATTGGAATAAGTAGCAGGTTGTTACAAGATTAAAAAGTAGCTTTGTGCCAATTTTCTTTTTTTTTAAAGGCTTGCTCTGGAGCAAGGAAAGAAAAGAAAGACTCTTATTTTCACTACTAAAATCAACAATCATCCAACCCTAACCACCTAATTCTGCCAAAGATAACTTCGAGGTAAAGGACTTGCCAGAAGTAGTATTTTCTGCATCAGGATGCCCTCCGGTAAAGAGACGCACTTAGCCTCCATACCTCTTAAAAATGTCGCTTGCTCACACAGCTGTGTGCCATAATATATCCTGTTGGCTTCTCCCATGTCTTATATTCTCTCTGGTGTACATTGGTTGTAACACTGGTCCTGTAATTAGAGCAAGCAGTGATGGTGGAGGTAGGATGTTACAGCTATTTTCCTTTAAGGAGCAGTGTTTTGGGCAAGGAAGATCTGCATGCATGTGGGACTGCCTCTGAAGGCCATCTGCTTGGAGACTACAGCTTCCTTGTGCAGTTGGTTGGCCATTGTACGAATAGGCTGATAGGCCAAGGGCACAATCCAACTACCAGGCACTGTGCATGTTCTTAAGGTGCTACAATGCTGCTATCTGTGGTAATTCTGTGGAGTAAGTTGACCAACCCAACTATGTAATTATCCTGGACAAATTAGGACAATTGTCAGGTAGGATGCTCATGACAGATTTGTTTTGACCATTTGGAGAACATGAAAATTCTGTCCCATTTCCCATTAAACCATAAACAAAAACAACCTCATAAGTGTTGCTGTTGGATTGAGTAGCTTCATCTTTCTATTCTGCACAATTCATGAGCCAAAGTTCAACCCTCTTTTAAGAATTAGAATCTCTAACTAAAGATTATTGTAATGGTTGTGTCCAAATGCTAAGGATATGTATGCCACCTGGAGGAAATATATTACAATGTTTAAGAAGTTCAGCTGAGGTAGATGTAAAGACATTCATGTGATAAAAAGGAAGGAATAACTATTCTAAGGTTGTAATCTTGGATCGGTTTGAGTTAATGCAGCATTCCAACATTGTGTTCCAACACGTATTAATTAATGGCAATATTTTGGCATTTGACAATAAGAAAAAAAAGTTGATAATAGAGTAACAATTTTTCATTTTTAATAAAAAATAAAAAATAAACCAAGCAGAAATGGAATCCTAAACTGTAGAATATGTTTAATACAGCCCCCCACCAAAGCAAGTAAATAAAAATCACGAAAATTACTTTAATCCTTTTTGGAAATCTGAGACCTGCTTTCACTCAAGATGCTATTGTGCCACTGAATTCATGGAGGAGGAAATAGTTGCACAAAACAAAAAGAATACTTGGAGGAAAAAAAATCCAATTATTGTTGAAAAAGAGTGTTTTGTTCTATCTTTCAATACATTTTGTTAGGTCTTACTTTAGGAATACTACAAGCAACAAAAAAATTGGAACAGGATAAGGAATATAAAAGAAAATTCTTGTTTTAGAAATGTATAACTTCAAAAATAATGTGAGAATATAATTTGCAGTATAATAACAGGTGTACACATATGTAAAACAGAATTATTTTATTAATTCATATATATGTATATAGTTTGATATAATGTTTACTTCCAAGAACAGTTTACAGTAACACAAGCAGCACAACACAAAAGTATATAAAAAAGGTCTAGCTAAGGATGGCTGTGTCAGTATTACCACCCAACATTTTGAAACTGAAGTGCTTTACTGAAGGCCAGAAGCTTATGGGTGTTTTCTGATATAACTTCACTTTGGGTATCATTTGATTCAATATTTTGTCTCCTTTTATCTGATCTTTATTCTCTATTCTCTGTATATATTCTCTGTATACATTGTTCTATTACTAACTAGCCGTTCCCTGCTATGCGTTGCTGTGGCCCAGTCTGGTTAAATGGCCAATCAATCTGTGTGTAGATCTACACATGCACACACAAACACGTACACACAACCACCGTATAACCCCCAACCTAACTACCTACTGTATTTCTCCCTCTCCCTCTCGATCCCTCTACCTACCTACCTACTGTATTTTTCCCTCTCCCTCTCGATCCCTCTACCTACCTACCGTATTTCTCCCTCTCCCTCTTTATCCCTCTACCTACCTACCTACTGTATTTCTCCCTCTCCCTCTCGATCCCTCTACCTACCTACTGTATTTCTCCCTCTCCCTCTTTATCCCTCTCCCTACCTACCTACTGTATTTCTCCCTCTCGATCCCTCTACCTACCTACTGTATTTCTCCCTCTCCCTCTTTATTCTCTACCTACCTACCTACTGTATTTCTCCTTGAATCTTATGGACAGAGTATTTTATGTCATAAAGGATGACATAATACCTGTGGCCCACTGCTCTCTCTGTATCCATCTACCTACCTTTTTAAAACAATTTTTTACATTTCCGTTGCGTGTACCTGGCACAGGTGTGACATCTACACAATCTATATATATCATTGGTGCCGTATTTGAAAGGAACATTGTGTGGAAATTTGGAAGCGTTCGGTGCAGTACTTTCGGAGATTGCCTGTTTTGAACAAACTCATAGTTACATTTTTATTTATATAGAAGATTGAAAGAGAGGAAATGGAAAGACATTGTA
This sequence comes from Rhabdophis nuchalis, assembly GCA_039707465.1. Lineage (NCBI taxonomy): Eukaryota > Metazoa > Chordata > Lepidosauria > Squamata > Natricidae > Rhabdophis > Rhabdophis nuchalis. The sequence goes on along the minus strand of CM077643.1, from coordinate 306,496,061 downwards.
AAGTACCAACAGATACAGCCATGAGATGGCGCCACCTAAAACCAAATGAATAGAAACAGAGAGAAAATTTCCTCTTACATGATTGCATGGTTAGAACTAGTAAACAAGGCTTTTTATTCCTTTGAGAAAAGAACTGAAACATGAAACTAGAACGAAATGTACAAAGCTGGAACTATGCATGTAAACAAACACATGTGAGAACCAGCACAGATGCTATAATTTACAACAGGGGTATCCAAACTTGGCAACTTTAAGACTTGTGGACTTCCATTGCATGGCTGGCTGGGGAATTCTAAGAGTTGAAGTCCACAAGTCTTACAGTTGCCAAGGTTGGACACTCCCACCTTACAGAGTGTAAAAGGGATTCTCCACCCAAAAGATCATTGGAATCTCCCGATTCCCTTTTCTCCAGTTGGTAAGTGGCAAAGGGCACTCTCTACTTTTCTCCCTTGTTTGTAGATATATAGAGTTTGTAGGTGTGTGTGTTTCGGTGTGCCCTGTGGAGAATTTCTTCCAATCCTCTCAACAAGGCACAGAACTGTCCCTTGTCCATCAAATTGGCAGAAGTGGCTTGGACATCCTAGCCACAATATTCGCCTGCGGGCTTCCAAGCAAACTTCTGATTTTTCATCTCCCCAGTTCTGACTACCATTCTCAAGTACAGTGGTACCCTTGCTATTCAACTGCTTTGAAACTCATCGAATTTGGTACTCAATGCATTTTGACATGAAAATTTTGGCTTGGTACTCATAATTTGTTTGGTACTCAATACACCAACTAGAACCTGTCGATTTCAGGTGCCTTGTGACTCCTGACATTATTCCTTATGGGAAAAATTTGTTTGGCACTCATCGTTTTTGGTACTCATCGTACCTCCTGGAATCAATTAACAACGAGTACTGAGGTACCATGCTACATCTTCTTCCAATAGCCCTGCAAGTAATTGGCGCCAAATAGATCTCCAATTCAGACTGCCTTCCAGGCTCTCTTCCATCTCACCCAGGAGTGGTATACACTTACCTTTCCTACTGGTTCGCAAATGTGAGTGCAAGTGCATGTGATTTGGGTGAAAAAAGGGCCTAAACAGGATGCCATAATGCTGGGCATAGGTGGGTGCAGCCACCTCTGATTTCCACTACTGGTTCAGGCGATCTGGTCCGAAGTGGTAGAGTACCACCTCTGATCTCACCATGACGCTACTCTGCTCTCTAATGATAACTCTGCTTATCATTAGCTTATAATGCTGGGCATAGGTGGGCGCAGCCACCTCTGATTTCCACTACTGGTTCAGGCGATCTGGTCCGAAGTGGTAGAGTACCACCTCTGATCTCACCATGACGCTCCTCTGCTCTCTAATGATAACTCTGCTTATCATTAGCTTATAATGCTGGGCATAGGTGGGCGCAGCCACCTCTGATTTCCACTACTGGTTCAGGCGATCTGGTCCGAAGTGGTAGAGTACCACCTCTGATCTCACAATGACGCTCCTCTGCTCTTTTAGGATAACTTTTAAAGCAGGAAGAATTCTTGTTTTTCTTCTATAAACTGGTAAACGTTCCATGGGCTTTCAGGTCAGCCTTGACTCCTGGACAAGTTTGGCAAGTTTTCAGAAGTGGTTTGCTTTCTAGGACTGAGAAAAAAATAACTGACCAAGGGCCCCCAGCTGGCAAGACTAGAATTCAGTTTCCTGATTTATAACCTGGTAACTTAACCATTACACCAACTTGGTTCTGCTCTCCATTAGGTATGATTTATTTCAATATAGTTAAAGTGAATATCTAGGTATGGCTAAGGAATGTATTTAAGGGACAAAGATTGCTCTTTTTATGCATGTACATAGGTTTGTCCACAAGATGACAGTAGTAAGCTGGAAAGAGAATTGACGTGAGTCGTATTGTACTGTACAGTATTTCTTGTGCAAAGGATTTATAGTTGTCTATAACTACACAAAATGTTATAGATATTCCCCCCAAAGAAAAAAAAAATCTGGAAAATAAGCAAATATTGCTATGATGTTTAAGACAGGATGTTTAAAACTTTTTGTTTTCCTTTTCCTGGATAGGCTACTGCAGGGGTCTGCAAAGTCGGCTCTTTTAAGACTGGTGGACTTCAACTCCCAGAGTTCCCCAGCCAGCATAGCTGGCTGGGGAATTCTGGGAGTTGAAGTCCACCAGTCTTAAAAGAGCCGACTTTGCAGACCCCTGGGCTACTGGATCTGTAAGTAGTCATGTGACAAGGAGAAATTTAACAAGGAAAACTTTTCCTATTGCGAGTTTCTAGCCTCCAACATGAAAAACAAAGGAGCTTTATTTTGCCTAGACTTTTATTCCTTCTTTTATATTGGACGATAGTAGTGAAATGCAATTGACTGATTGATTACGTGCTGTCTTTGTCAGCTCTTGCCAACGCTTGCCAGTTACATAGGTTTTCTCCACAATGGTTTGGTCCTTCAGCTCTTCAAACAGTGCACTCATATTGCTATTGTAATCGAGTCTATTCCCCTTGCTGTTAGTCATCCTCTTCTTCTTCCTTCCACCTTTCCCAGCATTAGAGGGAATTCCCACATTCCCTTCCTCTGTGTCAAAGATGGGTGGCTCACAGAGCTATTGTGCCTTAAATATGACCAAATAAATAAATACACACACACACAAATCCTTTCTCAGAGAGGTAGGTTACACAATGTGTCTGAAGTAGAATAATTTGAGGAACTTTGAAAATGTGTTCAACTTTGAAGAATTTTTTTTTGGAAGGTCCCAGACAGTTCCTTTCTGATTTCAGCTGGGTGGTAGGTTCGGTTGTTAGCATGACCAACTATGGCCAAGTTGAGTAGGGATGTTTAATCTAATTCTTGCTAAAGTTTTGGTTCTCGAGTCTTGAGATATAACAGAAATTTGTATTTTGCAACATTTAGACTTCCTCTTCTCTTGAAAGTGCTGTGAACCCTTGGCCCATGACACCCTTGGTTAGCAACATCTGCAAAGCCTTAAGGCCAAAGGGGATTGGAGCCAGAGGTGTTTTTCCCAACATTTATTACCTCTGTCTGAGAATGGAGATGGGATTTCTAAAACCCTGGAAATAACTCTTCCATGGGCACTAATGGAAACTTTGCTCACGGACTTCACCGATTTTGGGAACAACTAACTAAGGCATTTCCCCACATGATCTATTATAACAAATAGAACCTTCACCACAGCCCGATGGCATCATTTCAGGATTTTAAATGGAAGCAACCAAATTTGTTGATTATTCAGGTATTTCTGCTCTTTTTCCACAATCGTTGTCTATGTACAGAATAGGTAAAGGTTCCCCTCACACATATGTGCTAGTCGTTCCCAACTCTAGGGGGCAGTGCTCATCTCTGTTTCAAAGACGAAGAGCCAGCACTGTCCGAAGATGTCTGTGGTCATGTGGCCGGCATGACTAAATACCGAAGGTGGATCGAACGTTGTTACCTTCCTCTCAAAGGTGGTTCCTATTTTTCTACTTGCATTTTTACATGCTTTAGAATTGCAAGGTTGGCAGAAGCGGGGATAAGTAACAGGAGCTCACTCCGTTATGCAGCACTAGGGATTTGAAATGCCGAACCGCTGACCTTTCTGATCAACAAGCTCAGCATCTTAGCCACTGAGCTGCCACGTCCCTCACATGTACAGTACATGTACTGGTATTTGAATGGAAATTAAATGCTGATACTACATTCATAGCATGGTATGTTTTTAACATCCCACAAAAGGAGGGAAATTGTTGAATCCCGACAATCAAATCAAGATATATTTATGATTGTGTATTGTATGCTAGAGCTGATGTTAATTCAAGGGTGCTGTGAAGAACTTTTCCAACACTATAATGGTTTTGTTTTAAATAACCTTTTGTTGCTTCACTGCTTTCTGCCAGTAAACTCCAGTAAAACCCAGCCCTAGAAGTGATAGGAATGCCAAGGCATTTCACTTAAACTCTCATTGCTAATAGAGAAAGTGAACTATGCAAATATTGCTTCTTCGTGTCACTTGCAAGAAGAAAAAAAAAGCCCAGAATCTCCAAGGTTATTTCATCTCTATCTAATGTCATTTGTCTTCTGAAAAGACAAGGTGATAGCTGCCTCTTGGGGGAACTTTCAGGAAACGGGCTCATTTTTTAAAAACTCTTCTCACCCACTATCAATCACCCAAGCATTAATTTTAAATCTGTAAGCCTTTCATTTCTAGATTAATCTTCTCCAAACCGGTGTGCCCAAATGTATTGAAATACAAACCTCCTACCAAGCATAGTGGCCATATCTAGTACTGTAATGATGTTTTATATAATTCTTGCTGAGATGTGGAAATAAGTGAAGATTAGCAGAGATGATGCCATATGATACATTTGGGGCCAAACAATAAGTTTCATTCTACATTAAGTTTTTAAAGGTCAGCTGTAACGTTGGAAATATAGTGTTGGGCTCTGATGATTAGGTCATCCAGACCAGGGGTCTCCAACCCCCGGGCCGTGGACCGGTGCCGGTCCGTGGCTTGATAGGAACCAGGCCGCAGGGCTGGAGAGGAGGAGGAGGGAGGAGGGGGCAGCCCCCTGGACAGAGCGCGCACCAGATGTGGGAGAGCGCAGGCGCGGCCGTTCATGCCGTTGGAGGCCCTAGAGGGCCGAGTGAGCCGATTCCCTCCCGCGTGCACATGCGCAGGCGCGGCTGTTCGCACCGTTGGAGGCCCTAGAGGGCCGAGTGAGCCGACTTCCCCCCATGTGCACATGCGCTGCCTGTTCCCCCTTCTCCCGCGTGCACATGCGCTGCCTGTTCCCCCTCCCCCCGCGTGCGCATGCGCCACCTGTTCCCCCTCCCTCCCACTCCTCTTCTACGCCAGCCGGTCCGCAGATTTTTTTTTAAAATGAAACCAGTCCCTGGTGCAAAAAAGGTTGGGGACCCCTGATCCAGACAGTTGTGTCTGATTCTTGACCATTGTATGGGCCAGGACTCTCCACATCTTCTAATCTTGCACTACTTCTTTGAGTTTTTCTGTGCTTTGGGCTTTATCTCATGGGGATTTTAACTTTTCTCCAACAGCAAAGCATAAAACAGGAAGTCCTCCACATAGAATGTGCACCTCCACACAGCGCACAATTGTGATTTGGAAGGAGTGCGTGTTGGACCATCTGCTTTGCCAGAGTTGGCCTTTGTGGCATAGGTATACCAATTGCAGGCAACTCTAAATCAAGCTTCAGCCTTTCAAATACAAGCATTGTCCTTGCTTTGGGAAAAAGTTAGCCTTGCTTTAGCAATAGCACTTAGACTTACTGTATATACTGCTTCAAAGTGCTTTACAGCCCTCTTTAAGTGGCTTACAGAATCACCATACAGCCCCCAACAATCTGGCTCCTCATTTTACCGGACTCGGAAGGATGGAAAACTGAGTCAACCTTGAGTTGGTGAGAATTGAACTACTGGCAGTTGGCAGAATTAGCCTGCAATTCAGCATTCTAACCACTGCACCATCATGGTTCATTTAAGTTTTAATCTAAATATATAATCTTTAAATTATTTTAATCTATAATGAATAAAAAATAAGCTAGAAGTAAATGTTGAATATTAAAGCTCATCGCAACAACTTCCCAAACTCCCTAAACTATGCTTTTATAGATTTTGTATTTAAAGGAGTTAATATTCTTATTAAAATTTAAATATCTTCTCTTCTGCTTTAATTACCCATGCTTCCTCCAGCTTTTGGAAAATATTACATTGCAATCAGAGAACACTAGGAAGCAATTCATGACCTTATTAGCAATTGTCAGATGTACATGGTGTATATCTGATGATTCCTAATAAGGATGAAATTGGTCAGGTAATGCTCCCAGTGGTCAGGTTTTAAGTGGAAAAGTTCCAAATATACTGATCAACCACTAAAATCTAAACTAAAAGCACCACATAGGATAGATACACGACGCAAAAATGGAAATTTTTCTCTCTGATAAGAGGCATGATGTGGAAGTTACATAAAACCTCATGCTGGGGGCATAACATAATGTCAGTTCTCTCTCATTCTGTGAGCTTAAGTCAGGGGGGGCAAACTCATGGCGGCATCACATGACATATCAGGACTTTCCCCCCCCCCCTTTGCTAAACCCGGCGTGGGCTTGGCCAGCACATGACGCATCTGGTCCATGGGCGGGAAGTTTGACAGCCCTGGCTTAAGGGAAGGTGGACCATTTATACCATTCTGATAGATTTTAATCAAAAGTAGATGCAGCTCTTTTCCAGCCTTGGTACCCAGGTTTAGGATATAAGGCCTGATTATTTGAGGAACCCTCTTTTTCCAATAGTTTCTGCTTGCTCAATAAGACTGGGCACAGGCACCACACTTCCAGTCCCTTCAATTCAACAATGTCATTTATTAGGAAGTGCACCGACTCTGTTGTAGCGTTTACTCTCTGGAAGGGCATCAACCCAGAGATTTACATGGCTCCACCCTGCAGCTGTTCTACAAGTATCTGAAAACCAAGGTCTGCTCCCAGGCCTGGGATTAAAGTGACTGTCAAGTTAATGCTTGTTTTCTTTGGATTTATTGGGTTACTTGTTCTGACTGTACTGTTCCTATTGTTGACATGTAAGCTACCCAGTGTTGCTGGGAGTCAAGTGCCTTAGTCTAAATCAACTCAACTCAATTCAATCAAAAAAATCCATGGAGTTTCCCTTAGATCTGCTGTTTGTTTTAAAAGTTCCAATTAAAAAAAAAACCCTGCAAGGTGTGGCAGGGGTATTTTACTCTGTGTACGTGACATAAGGTCTCCCCTAGTCAAGGGATATGTACAGTGAATGTCTGGGAAGCTGCTTGCAGTCTGGTAAGCAGGCTACAACATTTTGTTTTTTAAAAATATATTTTAGTTTTAAAAAAGAAAGGCAAACAATTTTGCAAAGAAGTGTCGCCATTCCATTTGTTAGCATGAACACCGAAGATTCTAAAACAGTGTTTCTCAACCTTGACAACTTGAAGATGTCCGGACTTCAACTCTCAGAATTCCCCAGCCAGCATTCGCTGGCTGGGGAATTCTGGGAGTTGAAGTCCGGACATCTTCAAGTTGCCCAAGGTTGAGAAACACTGTTCTAAAATAAAGGAAAAAAGAGGCAAATTTCTATTACTATACACTTAAAACATTTTTTTTTGTTTTCTTTATTCTTTTGATTGGTTGATCTGTAGCAAACGATGACAAAATTTGACACGCTTGCTATCACCCTGTTCATCTGAAGAGCCAAGGGAGGTAAATGAATTACCTTGGTGTTCCCGCCTGTGATATGCTGCTCTGAAAACATTCAGAAACTGCATTCCTCATCACCATCCTCCTTCACATCTTTGGAGTACTGTCTATTTTCATCTAGAATAAAACAAACACAGTCTTTTTAAAAATAGGCACTTTGGAACATCTTCAAAGCACTTTAATCCTACCTGATCACTAAGCAGATAAAGATTATGTCCAAAAATTATTTACTTAGCTTTAAAATATATTTACCCTGCTTCTCATTTAAGCAGATCCAAAGGTAAATTAAAAGAATACTGTGGAACAAAACATTCTTTCTAAGAGCCACGGTGGCACGGTGGTTCGAATGCAGTACGGCAGCTAATTCTGCTGACTCCCAGTTGCCAGCAGTTTGGCAGATCGAATCTCACCAGGCTCAAGGTTGACTCAGCCTTCCATCCTACTGTGATTGATAAAATGGGGACCCAGATTGTTGGGGTCAATATGCTGACTCTGTAAACCGCTTAGAGAGGGCTGTAAAAGCACTATGAAGCGGTATATAAGTCTAAGTGCTATTGCTACAGCTATTCAGTAAAATATGAGCATTTGGAATGAATGATTAGAAAAAGCCAACAGATAGTTTACTATTGTAGTCATTTTCCTCATGACTCATAAATTTCTATCACACAACAAGCTAAATTATGCAGGACCACTGGGTGCTAGTGAGTGTGATCTCTAAGATGTTTTCCACAGCTGCTAAAGGCGTTTTCTGGCTGACCAAATATGATTGCAGTCACACAGATGTTATTTAATATTGGACAAGTTGAATGAAGCAGGCCTCAGAGTTCTCAGCCTGTGAGGATACTGAATACATTTGCTCCACTGGGAAAGAAAAAAAACTCAGAATGTATGTGGGTCTTTGGCTCAGGGCCTTCTTAACCTTGGCAATGCCACTAGGCAATGTTTGCCCTGAGCTTGCTGTTTATTAATGTGTTACTTAAAGTGACATTTTACCAGTCTCTGTGAATTTTGGACAAGATATCACAGTCCATTGAAGACTAGTAGCCTGGCAACTGGCATGTTGCAAATTTGTACTTTTTTGAGTGCGTAAAGAAGGAGGAATAGAATTCAGTTTAGTAGGTGGCTTCAGTACCAACAGTTCAGCATTTAGTTATTTAGTTATTTATTTTATCACATTTTTATACCGCCCTATCTCCCTAGTGGGACTCAGGGTGGTGCACAGAAGAAGTAAAAAAGCACAATAATATACAAAACAACAAGATAAAATAGGATTAAATTTGATGGATCTGTGCTAAAAATCAATTAAAACAGTTTAAGAAGTCCCATTAAAATTAAATTAAATCATTACATCTATGCCAGCCCAGCCAGATGAAAAAGGTAATGACTAGCCAATTTATATTAGGTTAAATGCCTGAAAACATAGTGGCTGTATACTGGAAAAACATAAATAAAATCTGTAAGGTACATAAACTTTCACTCTAAGCATTGTTTCCTTTTGCATCAAGAAGATAGATTAGATATATGATAGACCAGTGATGGCAAACCTATGGCACACGTGCCACAGGTGGCACGCGGAGCCGTTTGTCAGGGCTTGCGAGGCGATGCCCTGTCAGCTGACCAGCACGCATGCTCGCTCTGGCCAGCTGAATTCTCCCTTTTTTGCATTCTTTTTTCACCCTCCCCAGGCTCCAAAGGCTTTATAGATTGCTGAAGCCTCCGGAGGGCCTCCGGGGGGGTGGGGGGGGAGGCTCTTTTATCTCACGGCACACTAGTGTGCCACGGCACAGTGGTTGAAAAACGCTGATGTAAGGGAATAAGGCAGGGGTGTCAAAGTCAAGGCCCACAGGCTGGATCCAGCCTGTCGGAATCTTAGATCTGGCCCATGGGGCTGCCCTGTAAACAGCGAAGGATCGGCCCGCGATGCCTCTGCCAGAAAACCATGCTCCATTTTCACTGGCAGAGACATCGCAGGCCAGTCCTTTGCTGTTTACAGCCGACCCCATGGGCCAGATCTAAGCAACCTACGAACCGGATCTGACCCGCGTGCCTTGCGTTTGACACCCCTGGTATAGAGGAAAGCATTGCAGCCTTCTTCTTTTGCTTCTGAACTTTTGTACCCTGCCCCCCCCCCCCGAGATCAAACACAACCCTGATGTGGGCCTGAATGAAATTGAGTGGTAAAATGTTTGACACCCCTGGAATAAGGCAAAGGTTTACAGTATATGAATTAAAATACTTATCATTATAAAGAAGGAAGTCGGTGCATGAAGCTGTTTTCCTTGCAGCTCTCAACAAGAGAGGGGAAGTTGTTTGTTTGCTAAGCAATTTAGATCACCAACTGGCACTTTGGTCAACACATAGAGAAATAAAAGGTTGGCAAGTTTCACCCATGAGGAAATCACCTAGCAGATTGGCAGAGGAAGATTACGGCTTGAGCAGCCAGGATAAATAAAAGAGAGAAGAAAAGTGAAATGGAAACTGATCCAGAAGGAGGAACCAAGTGGCCAGAAAACCAGCTAAATGAAACTTTTCCCAGAGACAGACCTTGGAGGGAGCATTTGCTAAAGAGGGTGGGAAGAAGTCTCTTGCTTAATTATGTACTGTGCATCTGAAATTTTCTTCACATTTAAACAGTAAATAAGAAAAAGATGAAATGAAAGCTAGGAGGCAAGGTATCAGGATACAGAGAGATTCGTTGCACTGATTTCAATAATTTAGCATGGTGTAACATTTAGAATAGAATAACAGAGTTGGAAGGGAGCTTGGAGAACTACTAATACAGCCCCCTGTTTTGGAGAATACCCTGTTTCCCTGAAAATAAGACCTCCCCGGATAATAAGCCCAATTGGGTTTTTGAGCGCATGCACTAAAATAAGCTCTTCCCCCCCCCAAATAAGCCCTCCCCAAAAATAATGCAACACAGCAGCAGCCATGAGGTGACCACGCTCACCACCTCCTGCATCTCAAAAATAATAAGACCTCCCTGAAAATAAGGCCAAGTGCTTATTTCAAGGGTCAAAAGAAAATAAGACCCTGTCTTATTTTCAGGGAAACAGCGTAGTTTGACTCCCTCTTCTTTGTGGCAACCCCTGAGATATTGGAAGACTGCTATCATGTCTCCCCTAGTCCTTCTTTTCATTAAACTAGACATACTCAGTTCCTGCAACCGTTCCTCATATGTTTTAGCCTCCAGTCCCCTAATTATCTTTGTTGCTTTTCTCTGCGCTGTTTCTAGAGTCTCCACATCTTTTTTACATCGTGGCGACCAAAATGGAATGCAGTATTTCAAGTATGGCCTTACCAAGGGTTGCCAAGCATCTGAATTTTGTTCATATGATCATGGGGATGCTGCAAAAGCGGTAACTGTGAAAAATGGTCACAAATCACTTTTTTCAGTGTTGTCGTAACTTTGAATGGTCACTAAACAACTGTTGTAAATCAAGGACTATCTGTACATTGGTTTTCTGTTCTTACCCAGAGCTTTTCCTTACAGGATGTTGCAAAAGAAAAGGAATTATCTCTTTGTCCTCTACCTACCAGTCAATGATTTAACATTAGACTTGTTTAAACTAAATTATTCAAGAATTGACAAGGATCCTACCTGGGAGTTTTTGGCAGGAATTAACTCTTTGAATCACTTCTGTGTTGCTACAAGGATTAATGGAGTCCTCTGCTGAGATGTTAGCCCCCTTAACCTACCCATCCATTTCAAGAGGATCTTATAGCAAGGGGAGCATCTGTCAAAATTTGAGTTGTCTCCCCCAAATCTGGTTGTTAACAGGTATGGGTGTGGCAATAGACATTGATGATCTTGAAAAGTGAGGCACAGAGAAGTAGTTGATATCCCTGAATTCTTATACTGTTGAGCAAGAACTAAAAAAGATACAGTAGAAGTGAATAAACTGGTGGTGGTGGGGGGTTTGCTATGATGATACAGTAGATAATTTTGGGGCTGGAGCTTTTACTATAGTAATATGTTGAGAGAGCCAACTGGCCGGCACGCATGTGCGCCTTGGAAACCCAACAACCAGCTGGCTGAGCTGGGGCAATGGCGCATGTGCTCCAGAGAGGGATTTGTGTGCCACCTTTGATCCGTGTGCCGTAGGTTTGCCATCACAGTTTTAGGATGTACTGGGGGAAAATTCCTAGGGGAAACAGTCCATTATTCTCCTGTGGAACTGCTGCAAACAATGGGGAAGAGAATTGTGAAGCCTTATTACAATGTCACAGCCACTGAGAAACTTTCTGTAGGAATATCTCTCCACAAAGAAGAGTTTGGTCACAAATGTCAGAGGAGGTGGATGGTGGGGAGAAAAAGAAAATGGAATTGTTGATGTAGTCATATCCCTGGTCTTTTCTCAGTCAGATGTTCGTTTCTGAGCCTGTTGGAAGGAATGTATGTGGCAACAGAAGATGGGATACAGTGTAAAATTATTATGCAAACTGTTCTAACCTAGGCTTCCCAGCAGCACGAAGCCAAGTCCTTGTTCCAATAAACCCCTTTTATTTAATTTATAGTAAATTCCTTTCCAGCATAGTACCGGCCCACAGTCTTTCAAGATAGTTCACAATTACCGACCTTTATCAGGCTTGGAAATTGGCCAAGCCGATATCTTTCAGACGCCGCAATACTTGGCAAGGAATGGACTAATTGTCTCCTGCAAACACCCCTCCCCTTTCGCTCCCCTTTTATTCCCTATGGGAGGGGCATTCACTGTCCACCTGTGGCCTTACTCCCAAGTTCCCTTGTTCCTTAGCTGTTCCCTTCATCTGGCAATTCTGTGAATGCGCACACTGGGAACAAGCTCCATCTGTTTGTCTGCCTCACTGATGTCTGACTCTGAAGGCAGCTGATAACTGTCAGACAGCCTTGGCCCCATCTCTGCCTCCAACGCAGAGCACTTGTCAGAGCCTTCCCCAGACTCCAGAACTGGCCCATGTTTCTCCCCAACCTCCTTACTGTCTGCCACCAGCTCCGCTGGCCATTGGTGGGCCACAACACAAACCTAGGGAAGCCTTACACTCTAATTATAGGTAGTCCTAAACTGATGACCACAAATGAAACTCAAAGGCAGTTGTTAAGTGAGTTTTGCTCCATTTTACGACCTTTTTGCTACAGTTGTTAAACAAATCACTGTAATTGTTAAATGAATCATTAAGCAAATCTGGCTTCCACAATTAACTTTGCTTCCACCATTAACTTTGCTTGTCGGAAGCTGACTGGGAAGATTATAAATGGTGATCACATGACCCTGGGACAGTGCAACAGTCATGATTACATGCCAGTTGCCAAGCATCTGAATTTTCATCAAGTGACCATGGGGATGCAGCCACATTCGTAAGTGTGAAAACTGGTCATAAGTAACTTTTTTCAGTGCTGTTGTAACCTGGAACAGCCACAAAACAAATGGTTGTCAGTGGAGGACTTCCTGTACAACAAAACTATAACTAGCAAAGAGCAAGGTAGAGCCACTCTTTTTCTCTATGCTAATAAAATTAGGGAGGGAAGGGATAGAGAAACTCTGAGAAGTCTCCTGGGACTTCCGGAAAGAATTTCCCTATCCATCAGGGAGGAAGTCACAGCAATGAGTTAAGTCTTCCAGTTGAGTAACATCTACTTCTGATACTAGGTCCCTTCTAGAGGAAAAGGGGGGCGGGGGGGATCTTCATTGCCTCTCAGAGTAAAGAAGAAACCTGCATGTGAAAAATTTAGGATTTAAAATCCATCTTAAGTTTCTGTCCCAAAGGAGCATTTTCAAGAGGCAACTGGACTTCCATGTTTTTCTTTGAAGATGCTTTGCTTCTCATCCAAGAAGCTACTTCAGCTCTGACTGGATGGTGAGCGAATGGAAGGATTTATACTTCTTGCAGACAGCTGAAGAAGCTTCTTGATTGAGAAGCAAAATGTCTTCAAAGAAAAACCAGAAAGTCCAGTTGCCCCTTGAAAAAGCATCTTTGGGACCACCATGACCTGGATGACTGAGAATCTCCATAGACATCTTAAGTAAGTTCCTGTTCCACACCAGATCTCGTAAGGAAGGAAGCAGTTGCTCCTGAGGAAACGAAGCAAGAAGAAATTTTTCTTCTGCCCAGGTGTGTGTGTGTGTGCATGTGTGTTGTATGGCCTTAGCAATTATGGAAAATTGGAAGCCGATGTTATTAGCATTGTGGACAACCAGGACACTCTGCAAGGGGATAGCAACCCTCGAGATTTTGTCTCGTAATCTGAAGTAAATCTTCCCCCCAAGATCAGGGAAATACCAGAGTACTTAAAATGTTTAATCTGCAATTCATTCAGAAGAGTTGTAATTTGCATAAGGTACCTCGGCATGATATGAAACACCTTTTGTGAGAGATATGAGTAATAGCTGTGCACGACTGAGCAGATAAGAATAAAGAATTGATGTGAAGAGCAGCGTTGCTGGTCTCATTTTGCTTCAGTTGTAGGTGGCATTCACAGCTCACTTCTTATTACATTCATAATCGTAATGCCACTCTTCTCCCCCAAGTACCAAAGTAGCAGTGAATGAATCTGGAAATTTCATACGTAGGTCTCTTTAACTTCTTTTACTATTTTTCGTAGCTGCAGCCAGTTAAGGGGTTTCTTAAGAAAGCAGAATTGCCAATGGGCTTCTTGGCAGTATCTGTCTATTTGATAAACTGCAGAATGCACCTAAATAAAGAACCCCCACCCCTTCACCTCCATCCCTATGAAAATAATGTATCCGTATTTTTCGGAGTATAAGACGCACCTTTTTCCCTCAAAAAAGAGACTGAAAATGTGGGTGCGTCTTATACACAGAATACAACATTTTTGCCTCTCAAAGCCCCGCCCCTTCACCAAAATGGCCGTGCAGAGGCTGTAGAAGGTTTTCAGAGAGCTCCTGGGGGATGGGGAGGGCAGAAATGAGTGAAAAAGGGGCGTTTTATTGCTCAATTTTGCCCCACCAGCCCCCAGGAGTACTCTGTAAGCCTCCTAAATGGGCCGTTTTTGGGAGGTTTGCAGAGTGCAAAAAAAATTTTTTTTTTTTTGGTTTAATTTGCCTCTTCAAAACCTTGGTGCGTCTTATACTCCGGTGCGTCTCATACTCTGAAAAATGCAGTAGCCTTTTTGCCTCTTAGTTTTGAAAATTGATCCCAGGAAGCTATGGCTATTCCTGGCATCCACCTTTACCTCTAAATGAATGTTTACTGCCTGGAAGGGCTAAAAACCTTTGCTTTATCATAATTCCTTTGAGAATGTAAAGTAGAAGCAGTATTTATAGCAACAATACTTAGGCTTATATACCACGTTGTAGTGCTTTACAGCCCACTCTAAGAGTCAGCATATTGCCCCCAACAATCTGGGTCCTCATTTTACAGACCTTGGAAGGATGGAAGGCTGAGCCAACCTTGAGACTGGTGAGATTCGGACTTCCAAATTGCAGATAGCCAAATTGCAGTCAGCAGAAGTAGCCTACATTCTAACCACTGTGCCACCGCAGCTCTTAAAACTATATAAATACTTTAAATATACATTGAATAAATACATTTCTTGATAAGTGAAGCTTAGTCAAACTGAAGCTGATGAACATGATGCTGTTATTTCAAAATATTTGTACACACCACAGCTGTGATGGCGAAGATCCGTTCAAACAAGCCAGGAGTATATTTGTTTTCCAACTACAGGTAGTAGTCATTTAGCGACATTTGGTCAGTCATTAAGCAAAGCAGCCACTAAGTGAAACCACAACTGTGCATATGAGCTTATTTCAGCGTTCTTTGCTTTACAGACCTGCGAAGGTCGTAAATGTGACAATGAATCATAATGTCACCTTTTCATCTCTGTTGTAAGTGCAAATGTTGCTAAACAAGAACTATGTGCACTTTATTAGAATATATTCTACAACACACACCCACACCCACACACACTATGTTCACATTCATACAAAGATGATTAGTGGACTGGAGCCTATAACATATAAAGAACGGTTGCAGGAACTGGGTATGTCTAGTTTAATGAAAAGAAGGGCAAGGTGTGACATGATAGCAGTGTTCCAATATCACAGGGGCTACCACATGGAAGAGGGAGTCAAGCTATTCTCCAAACCGCTTGAAGGCAGGACAATGGATGGAAGCTAATCAAGGAGAGAAGCAGCCTAAAACTAAGAAGAAATTTCCTGACAGAGGGAGGAAGGAAGGACTGGAGGGAGGGAGAATCGAAGTAAGTAAGTAAGTAGAGAAAACATTGGGTGCAGACGAGGAGATAGGAGATAACTGTGCATGAAAGGAAATTATAAAAACAGAATTAAAATTCACCAAGCAAGCAACTAACTAACTGGCATGCTTCTTTATGACAACTGTTGATTTTATTTGTAAGTCTTGCACATTCCTTTGCTTTCTATAGCTATTTTTATTCTTAGACACTCACTCACTCCCCATTTGTGGGGAATTATGTAGACAAAAATACTTCTTAGGATCCTCCTAAAATATCCCTTCACTAGGAATTCGGCTTTAATGGTTTGAAGCATGGATCACCGAACAAATGTCAGAGTTGGGGGTTATCAAGACTAGGTTCTCTAAGGAAACTCCATAGCAGAGAACCGTCACATTTTGTTTAAGAATGGTTTTGCAGAAACAGAGATATGTATATTACAATAGAAGAGAATCTCTGTAACTCAGGATTGAACCATACAATCCTCTGAGCTTGTTTGTTTGCGGACATTTCAGTATCCAACTAGGTAACATCATCAGTGCTAGTGAGTATGGGATTTGCTTCCTGTTTATTTACAATAGCTTGTCCTACAACAATTGGTGTGGGTGAGCTTTTCTTCTTTGTGGTTTCTTGATTAGGATATCGTCTTCCGCTTGGTTGTTTATCAGATGTTAATCCCTGTTTATTTGGGGGCCTCTTATTTGGGTATCTATTGATGAATAGACACATAGTCACATAGAATAGTCACATAGAGACAAACCATTTACACACCATTCAAATGAGACAAAGATAATAAAAAGCTGAGGAGAACAAAACCTCTAATGATCTTCTCCTGCAACCGAAACCCAATATCTGCAAGCAGTCTGCAAATAAACTTAGAGGACACCAAGGACTCTACATTTATTAACATTTTAAAAAAGAGATGGTGATAGAGAAAAGGAAGGGAGGGAGGAACTTGTTCTGTTTGTATTACTGTAAAGTGTTGTCTTTTAGCCACTTACACGTTTTATACACCAGTTTCTTTTAGCCACGTGCCAGTTTCAGGAGTGCAAGAAACCTGTTAAGGGCAGTGGGCAGACACAAAGTTGCTTTCACTTTGAAAATAGAATTCTGCCAAAAACTGCCAGAAACTACAAGAAATACAAGCTAAAGAAGAACGTATTTGCCCTATTGGAACTGTTCCTAAAACTAATTCTCTAGTACTGCTTCCTTCTGAATCTACAAATAAAAAAGTTAGCATTTCCTCTAGTGCTATATCTGGGTTGAGAAGTCTAGTTGTTATTCTCTAGTTTTTAGCAACCTAAGCCTCTTTTTCCCCAAGAAGCCAAATGTCAAGAGAAATAAATGTTTAACTGCAAATAAAACACACAGTTTTGTCATAGTTTTATTTTTAGGAATTATAATTATAAAAATTTGTTTTGAAGATCAGCTCCTGCTGGCCAGAAAAAATAATTTTCAGATTGAATTCTTCATTTGCTTCCTTTTCCTGATGTCAACAAGCTTAGGTAGGGCTTCGGAACCATATTACAAAAAGCCAAATAGACTAGAAAAGGAGAGAATTAGAACAGGCTCAAAAATAATAGAATTAGAAAATTTTGATAGCATTATTGTTAATTACTATGTTATTTAAAAATCAGGCTGGATCAGATACAAAGATGAGAGCAGCTGAGCTTACTTATCAGATGGTACTGAACAGGGAAGAATTACCTTTTAGATTGGCAGATATGAGGTAAATTAAAATTTTTCATGGAGTTCTGTCCAAAACGGAAAAAAAACTTGTGATGAAAAAAGAATATAGAGATAATAATTTGGATAGAAAGGGTATATATAGACTGACTGTTACTTTGGGAAATGTAGAATCACAAAACCACAACAATGTAAAATGAAATTCCCTGACACGGATTTTTAACATGTAATGCTAAATTAGGAGATCCATGAATGCTGCTAACAAAAATACATTCAGATTTCCTGGACTAGGAAAAATACAGTTGCCTTTAAAAAATACGTGATGTGGAGGATACTTCCTTTTTATCTACTGAAAAGTGTAATTGGAAGGAAGAGGAGAAAGGAAATGTAGGTGCAACAGAACATCTACTGGTATTATTTATTACAAAAAAAAGTGTCATTGGTCTTCATAGACATCTCTGGGTCTTTATTAGAAGACATACAGCCAAATTTGGCAGAGAGCACAGCAAATAATTCCCTTTCTAGGAAGTAAGAGGTATAGTGGAGGAAACTACTTACTATGGAGTGGAAGTCATTTCAAGCCTGGGATAAACATAACAAAGATGAGGGAGGCAGAGCTGCTAAGAAATGGTATAGAGTGGTATAGAGAGAGCATCAGTGGTAGTATTCAGCCAGTTCTGAAGGGTTCGGGCGAACCAGAAGTGGCAACCTGAGGGTGGGCCCCAGCTCTATGTCATCCTATTTAGCCACGTTTTCTATGCCACGTGCATGCGTACAGGCCATATGTGTGAGCAAAGCTCATGCGCGAAAGGCTGCACATATGTATAGAAGGCGCACATGCTCACAGTTTCTGTTTGCAGAGAACTGGTGATAAATGTGAAACCCACCTCTGGAGAGCATCCATGGACTTAAAACTAACAGTTGAACTGCTGAAGAAACTGTGAGGGATGACATTTGTAGGGAAACAAGTGGGTGGCAAGGAAACAGTGATGAAGTTCAGGGAAAGGGAAATGATCCATAGACCGCTCTTCACTTCAATGATCCTCCCCTTCCCCCAACCAGGGACGTTTCCAAACAATCACAAGAGTACAATTAAACAAATCTTTAAATAATTTATTTCGACTGCTGAATTTCCCTTCATTGCCTTTCCATTCTGTATTAACAAGAAGGGTTTTTTTGTTTTGTTTTTGTTTTGTTTTTGTTTTTAAAAAGGAGAATGAAATAAAGAGCAAATTATTATATTGGCAATGTGCAAATTTTCAACATTACATTTTTTGAAATAACATAAATATTTAAATACGCCTTCACATTTTACAAAGCTCACAAAATCATACATGGAAATTTGAACAGCGAAGGACTGTGACACTAGCAGTGTTTCTCATAATGGGGATTACATACACATGCAAAATGCAAGCCGTTGGCGTACATGCTCTCCCACCCCCCTAATTTTCAGAGGAAGAAAACAAGAGATGCACGAGAGCCTTGGGAAAAATGGAAGATTTAAATGGCAGAGCTCAAAATACGTTCTTGTTTTGGTGACTACTCAGAACAATATGAAGTTAGGGCAGATAATGGTTCGAGATTGCGAACTTACAGTGTGGAAATAAGTAAGATTTCACAGGAGTGGCCACTTTACAAACAACACAGAGCCCCCCCCCCCCTCTCTCCCTTCTCACTATTAGATATATCAGATTCCCACATGTGTGAATGTGGGAAAACAAAAAACAAGCCTGTCTACTTTGGGAACCTCATAGTCCAGAAGTTAAGACTTAATTGTAAGGACACAGAGACCCACAGAAGATCCTTCTTATTTCTTAGCAAATTACAAAAGGATTGTAACAGTTCAGCAAACTTTTGATTAACTAGTAAAGGCCAAACATGAAGAGAATGCAAGATTGTTGTATCCTCTATTCTGGGAGCTGAAGTCCTTCAGACTTAAAGTTGCAAAGGTTGGAGACCCCTGCTCTACAGTACAGAAAGAGTGCATTGTAAAAAAGACTATTGCTCTTTTCTCTCAATAAACACAGAGTAGGTTTTTAATCTGTCAGTATAAACACGCATATTTAGGAACCTTTATTTTTCTCATGATATCCCTCCCCCACTTTCCCTTCTCAAATGTTATACTTAAAAATTACCTATGCTCTTTCACATTCTAAATTACAAGAGGTTTAACAACTACACCCTCATTCAAACCACACAGAATAGTCAATGGAAAAACATCAGTCAGCGTTCCAAGGCCAAATTTTATGGGTTTATAGCTGCTCTACGTGCATAAAACTTTCATTTAGAAACACTGCCCAAAAAAAACACACAAAAAAACACCACCCACCCTTACATAAAACAAATGTAGCAGCAGCCAACAACTTTAAAAAAGGACAAGCAAGCAAAAAGGGTAAAAAGTTCTCCCACAACTTCCTAATATTTTGTTCAATCTTAGCTCTAACGTATCAGCATTTTCAGAGCAATCACACACACACAATTTTGATGACTGTTGTAGAAAGCTGTTCATTACAAATTTTTGGCTGGTTTCATTATACACAGAATGCTCATAATTTAGACAGAAGGCAAGAGACAGATTAGCAGAAAAGCATGCCAAGAGCAGCATTATCTATTTTTCTCATACAATTAAATTCAATATCAAACATAATCCAAAATATTTTCGAGAAAAGAGGTTTTGTAGTCAAGTATAAAACGTCTCGCCATTCACCGTGCTGGAAGCAACCTCCTTTACTATCCCAGGATTAACATTCTGGACCTGCGTAGTACAGCATTTACATATATATACATACATGTATCTACATATGTACAAAAGAAATCAGCTTATTGTTTTCCCTCCAAAGTCACTTTTTTCACAAGAATGAAGAAGACCAGGTGGATAGCAAGAGAATTAAGTGTTTTGAACATAGCACCATTCCTTTTTTTCCCCCTTTTGCAAGGCAAAAAATAAAAAGCATTTGCTATCCATATATTTGTTTGAACTGATAGCACTCATTGCAATAGCCATTGCACTTGTTATTACCATAGTGATCACAGGCAGGGGCTCGGCAACGCTGCTTGGGAAGTTCATCGGCTAGAGGCTCAACTAGAAGTGTTCCAGACTGCCTCCGCTGGCTGACACGCAAGCACTCTTGACACACTTCTGCACTCCGGGAAGCTAAATTATTTCTACACGAAACTTTAGTACACTTGCGTTTTTGAGAGCGTGCAGTTTTCTGGTGTAAATCTTGATGCTGTCCCGTTTGCTGTAAACATTAAAAGCATCTTTTAAATGGAAAGCAGTTAAAGGACTCTCCTTCAATAAGCCTGCTGCATTTACATTAGACTTTGTTAACTACCATGAATATAAGAATACTTAACAAAATTTATGTACCCCCGGATATCAGAACTACCATGGACCTCCGCTCCTTCCGCCAGAAACTTAAAACTCATCTGTTTCATCAAGCCGGTTTGGCCTAACTTATGCTTCTCGCCCCAGTCTGCTATTTAAATTATTTTATTTGGTTTTAGGGGTTCAGTTTTAATTTTTATAAATTTGTACAGGGTTATTTAATTTGATTTTAACTTTGTTTGTATTGTCATGTTCTTAGTAGTTTTTAATTTCACCTGTACACCGCCCTGAGTCCCTTCGGGGAGAGGGGGCGGTCTAGAAATCCAATAAATAAATAAATAAATAAATATGTCGAAGCTGAATATTTTTTAATCATTCTTTTTTTAAAAAGAAGAAGAAGAAAGAAATACACTTGATTTCCTTGAAAACAGTTAATGGCTACAACATGGAGAATGACTGAACAACTGCCTGCATGTGAAACAGATTAACTTGGCATATGGCCAATGTAAAACATGAATTTCCTAGTTGTGCTAAACATCAGCTTCCCTCTCCTCCCAGTGCAAACGATTACTTCCTTACCCATGTTATTATGATCTAATCCCCACCAATCTTCTGACTGCCGGGATGTTGTAATATCAAAATGACCCATTATGGAAAGAAACCTCTATCAAGCAATATTTTTTGCCTATAAACAAAAGGAGAAAGCTTTCTTCCTCCTTTGCAAAGAAGTGGAAATTTTACACCATCTTCCAAGAATCCTCTACAATAAACACGTAAATTGAATCGATGACAATATTTTGCTGATTCTTTCAAGGAATCATATAGACCAGTGATGGCTAACATTTTTTGGCTCGCATGCCAAAAGCGGAGGGAGCACAGTGGGGTCATGCATGGACGTGCCACACCCATAATGCTATGTATGCGACCCCCTGCTTTTGGCATGCTTTTTTCGCCCTCCCCAGGCTCCAGAGGCTTTCTAGGAGCCTGGGGAGGGTGAAAACAGCCTCCCCCCCCCCACCTCCAGAGGCTTCAGAAGCTTCCCTGAAGCCTACAGAGAGCGAAAAACAGCCTCAAAATAAGGCCTAAATCAGCTGGCCAGTGCACACATGCGCACTGGAGCTGACAGGGCAATGCCTCACGTGCCCTAAGAAATGGTTCCGCGTGCCACCTGTGGCACCCGTGCCATAGGTTTGCCATCACAGATATAGACTGTCTGGGAAGATAAGTATAAGATTACATTGGGAAGAATGAGCTGCATTTGCGTGCTGACCTCTGATTGTCTCACAATTTTGTCTTCAGTCCTTCTGGCTTCATGGAGCCGCTTGCTCTGTGCTTCAATAAAACATTTCTGGCAGTATCCCTCAAGCATGGTGCTCCCTATTGTGCCACATTCTCGGCCCGGGCAGGAAACGGTATTTTGATAGATAGCAGCTGAGATTCCAGGATGCTCCAAAACAGGAGAAGTCACAGGAGACATTCGCTGATGAAGCAGGGGAGCCTCTATAATAAAAGGAGAACAGGAGAAAAACAGTCACTCTAATGCAAACTCTGAGAAGAGAATGATAAAAGGGCCAAGTTATCTGTTTTACCTCCCTCATTCTACAACTCTGGTATGTATTCAGAAGAAAAGCTGAGGCATATAATTTAGGAAGGCTATTTTCAAAAACTCCCTGGGCCTTTTTGGTAATTGTTTAAGAAGCAGGTGACATTTTTCCCCCTGGAAATGAAATACATGAGGAAAGACCGGTATAAACTTTCTACTTTTACTACACTGTAAAATATTCCACTATTTATATCTACTAAACTTACAATTGCTATGTATTTCAATTCCAAAGGATTTTTCCAAATCAGAAAACAATGTGAAAATCTAAAGTTCCCCAGTAACAAAAATAAACAGATGTAGTTGAGGTTCTTCTGTGTATGTCAGCAACATATGAAAACAGCCCTCCAATTATTATTATGGTAAATGACTAATGCAAGCTGAGCAAATTCTGCTGTGGCTGCATGTGCACAATACAACAATACAAGGGTTTCAGAGCTCTGTGCTACACTTGATCTTAGTCGAAAGGCTATTTTGTTATACTCCATTTGCATTTATTCACTTGCAAATTCAAAATTGAGTCCCTCCCAAGGGGAGGATAGAATCAAATGATATTCTCTTACTTGCCTCTATTTTCTCGATACTCGAAGTAACACAGGGTACAAAAGCCTTCATTCTGGAGAGTCCCAAAAAAATTACAGCTGGGCTTCCTGCATTTACTGTTTCTCGTCCTTGGCTCTGTTCTTTGGGGCTGAACACAGGGCGGCGCTTCCACCATATTGCTGTTGGTTACTGTGTGACAGGAATGCTGCAAAAAACCTTGTGATATAGGAATAGGATCAGAACTGGACCTCTGATGGGTGGAAGGCATAGTGCCGCAGCCGGCGTTTGAGGAATGGTCTCTAGTCCGTTTGAAGCAAGTGCTACACATCCCATTGAAGGTTCTGTTGGTGTCCTTAAGGCAGGATGTGCAAGTCACACAATTCGAATGCTGTGGGTCGCTTGGAGTATTGCAAGGATTGGCCTCTGCAGAGTTGTAGCAACGTTCACAAAGCCCGTTGTATTGCACATTCAGCGTAAAAGGGCAGCCTGGGGTCCTGCACTTCATAGCAGTTGTTTCACTGTATAGAAAAAGACTTGGAGCTGTGGGAGGTGCAGAACGAGGTTCTGAGCTGGAATTTTCAGAAGTCCAGGCAGGAAGGTGATGGCGTTCATCCTTTGCGTAACTGGACTTATTTCCCCGGGGCTTCTCTGAGCCTGACCAGAAGTGCTGCCTCTTTACCAAATTTGCCTTCTGTCTCTGTTCTGAGCACTCATGGCAGAATGGCTGGGTATTCACAGACATGTAGAAAGGGCACTTGGGAGTTTCACATTTTGCCTCCATTAGCGATAGCTGGGATAACTGCAACGCCAGCCCGTTCCTGGCGCCTGTTTCATTCCCAATAAATTCACTGTTTTCTTTCCACCTCTTGTACTCATGTTGCGCCAGCTGAAAGTAATCTTCAACCAGATTAATCTCTTTGGGCAAGTTACCTTCATCCAACCTTGAAAAAAACAAAGGGAGAAGGAATTAATATCACTGGAGGGAGAAAAGGCAAATGCCCTTTTACACGAGCTGAGAAGAAAGTTGGAAGAATTGTGATTTATATAATCAAGTATAGCATTACAACTGAAAACCTACACTAATAATACGTTACGGGAGAAAGCGGAATGTTTTTTTTTTAAAAGATGAAATTACCGGGAAGTGCTTCATGCATACTTGTGGAAAGAATTGATAATGACATTTAATGCCTCTTTTAAGAACATTCCTTCCCAATTACATCATGGACCAAGTTGTAAAGTGCAGGTGGCTTATGGGCCCCCACTTGTCATTCCAATTAGATTTCTTTCCTATTAAACAATATGACTTCTCACTCACTGCATAAGTTTTTTTGAAAATAATTCTAAATATTACAAGAAAAGAAAGTAGTTGGAAGTCTAACTTAGCTGGAATACCAACTACGTCCTCCTTTTCTGGTTCAAGATACCTTGAGCCTTGTTATGCTTTATTTATTTCCCCAGAAACATTCAGCCTTGATTTCTGCACTGCTTTGTATAATACAATTATGTTGGGATAACCTTGGGAGATAGCTCAGAGACACAGCCAAGGAAACAATCAGATAAAAAGGGCAGCTGAGCCCGCATGAGAACACTTTTTCTGCCTGGTCTACAAGGCCGATAATATACTATTCAGGAACTTTAACTTAACACAGTTTCAGGAACAGGAATGATTTACTCCACTGAAGGAAATATGCAGTTGTAAAGATGTTGCAACAAACAATGGACTCTAGACAAGACAATGGTTCTGCTGTTTTAATCAACATGCAGGTCATTTTAAATTGCTACTACCTATCTTGCTAGAGGGCGCTTGGAAAGACTCTGCGTACAATATTCTTTGGAGGGCATATGGACATGCTTTACATGGAACTCTTTAACTGCTCCCCAAGGATTAAATACAAATTATAGCTTTTGATCTGCTTGTGGACCAGTTGATTTGCATTTTTCACCCAAATTCTGTTCATAGTTGTTCCAAATTTGGGAAGTGATTTCATGTCATCCCAGAAGACTAACAGAAAAGAGGTAGATTCAACAATCTAATCATGGGAACCTGAGGAGCATCATGGTTTACAACATGGGAGCGAATGGCACTAAGCTTCCATAAAGTAAACCTTAATTGAACTTATTGCTTAGCCATGATAGGGATTGATTAGAGATGCTCAGAAAATTCCCCAACAGTTAAAAGAACATGAAAAGGGAACAGCAGAGGTTGTGAGTTTGCCATTCAAATATTTTGTACTGCAGCTATGAACCCCCCCCCCCCAAAAAACAACAACAACAACAACAACACCCTGGCAGTAGCAGTGATACTTCCCTGTCTTTATATACTAATATCTGAACAGAGTAGGTCCACATCTCACTTTACAAAGACATTGGTATGAACAATCTACTTTTTCTCACTTTTTCTCAGGAATTATTGCAGGTAAGCACGATGGCTGGGCATACAGACTCCATCAATAATAAGAATGACAGACCAGTCCCACTTTTCCTTGATTTTCCCTCCTCCCCTCTGCATACCCTCATACACAAGGGAAAAAGAAAGGAATAGCATATGAATATCCTTATTGCCCCTCAAACAGATGAATCTCAGAAAGTAAAATAAAATGGTTTCATCTTGGATTGTCATTTTTGTAGGAAGAGGGGCGACAAAAAAAGCTGTGGACAATACCTTTAAAAAAATAATCTACCAGTTCCTGGTTGAAGATCAGGAAAAGGATCTATGTTCACTATTTTTTGTATCTTCCTGAACTAACACGTATGTTTTGCTTAACATTAACGTTGTACATCTTGCAAGAGGGTATTTAATAATATTTTAAAAAATATTATCAAATAGTAATAATGTTGGAAGGAGACAAGACTTATACTAACTTTGCAACATTAATGAGATGTGTTGTCCCTGGGTCCCATCCTTGTACAGGAATTTCAATCACCATGAGATAGTCTCTTATCAGTTTTTCTTTCTCTCTTTCTTCAGCGTCTGTTAAAAAATGCACTTTCAAGTCTTCAAATCTCCCTCTTTCACAACTGACTAAAGGAACTGCCTTGATTTCTACAAAAAGAAATAAGAAAAAGGGAATGAATCAAATAGGATAGAGAAGAGCACAATGCAGCAGAAGTCACTCACAGATCAAGTTTGGCAATCTTTAGCCAAACAACCAATAATATAAACAAAAGTCTAGTAATGGTATTAATGAGGTATAAGCAGATGATGAAAAAATATTAGGAATTCTAAACTAAGCAAATAACCTTTCTAAAATGACAATTCAAAATAGGTTTGGGGCTGTCAGCTTGGATGGCAGAGGGAACAGGAAAATGGAAGCACAATATAGTCTGGTATTCAAATGCATACCTGGCCCACTATCCTTCAGAACAACCAAAGGAGTGAAGTGCATACTGTCGTAAGCAAGAATGATAGGATATCGATAACAGTCGTCTGCTGACCAATGGAGAGGCAGATAAATTCCACCAACGTTCAGAGGGGAAAAGCTGGAACCTGATTGCAAACTTCTGAGCATTTTATCTATAAGAAAAGATAAACAGGTTGAGTTAATATTAGGCTCTTCTGTTTTAATTTCTAAAGATTCATAAGCACATAAACAACTCAGTGTGACAACTTAACAATAGTTAATTTCGGGAGTATGAAGGTTGGAAAGTGAGGGTAGTGTAAATGGCTGGATGGTGGATTTTTTTAATGCCTAGTTTGGAACAGATATATAATAATTCTAATGTTTTCTATAGGAAGCCATGCTGGGGTTTTTTTTTTAATCCAAGGGAATTTCAAAAGTTGGGCAAAAGAAGCCTGGGGGCCCCCTCTGGCAACCCTGCCCTAAAGCCTTGATTGTACATTGTACCGAATTACAACAGCACAATGAATGAATATGGGACAGAGGGAAGAACTGCTGTTGATCCCTTAATAAATGAATATTGGAAAAGAGGGAAATTTCGGGGTCAAGTTATGGAATACCAATTGTCCTTCTTAGGCAATTATTACATGGAGGAATGATAACACATATACACAAATGTGAGCACATAAAATGGGGTCTTAGAAGTACTGCTATTGTGTCCATCAATTCTTACCTGCAACAACTATGATGGGGCGCCTTAAGACGTTAGCAAGGACAAATATGTGGATTTCTTCCAGGCAGGTATACTGAAGGCCTGTGTGGGCAACTGATGTTTCTGCAGATGCCATTTTAATAAGATTGTCCCATTCATCATCCCAGTTCTAATGTAGAAAAATAAGATGCATCAGGAATCATCATGCAATGTTGAAGCCCTCGCACACCATTAAATGCTTTTCTTCGGCTACAAATCAATCTATTTTATAGCAATTCATGTTGAAAGATTGAAATATTGGTAAATGCATTATTGATTGGGGGGGGGAATCATTCTTTATTCATAATCAGAACTAATCAAGTGGTCATTTTTATTCTCATTCCCAATCATTCTTCTGGAAATAAGTTCTAAAAATGAGTCATCTTTGGTTTTATTGTTTTTTAATAGCATTCCTACACACCACCTTATTTTCTATTCTATGCATGTCCCAACAGGATGAATGGGTCTACCCCTACAGCTATCCTATGTACCAGCATGACACGATGGTGAAGAAATGTGTCATGCATAAGGGTACCAGCACACAACAATCTGGGCAAGAGGTGAGCAGAGGCATGCTATTCTCCTGTTGCTTGGATCAAGGTATTTCAGCAATCAGGAAAAGGACCTAATTAGCAAAATATTTTTTTTAAAAATATCTAGGACTACTTCTTTCGGAGTCCATGACAGACAGAAATAGCACTTGGTATTTCTACATTAATTTCCAGTTGAACAAACGATCAGACTAGAGACTACTTATCAGATTTCCAATTCAGGACTGAACATCATTCTGTCTGCTAGGGGAGGATGGGACAGCTCAGCTAAGCTACTGCTTCTAATTAGGCAAACTAGTGATAAAGGAGAGAAAATGACTTGATATTCTTAGGAAGATTTGCATGGATAGCCATCAGCAATCTGTATAGTGAAGCTAAACACAGGATGAAATATTCAACTGGCACAGACTCTGTGATGGAATAGGTATGACCACACTGCATATTCCCAAGAGGCAGGAATTTAAAAATAAACATATAATTGTTTTCATTTTTACTACTGCAGTAATGGTGCATTTTTCTCCATAATAGGAAAAACAGACAAACGCCAACTTTGTAAGATGTGGGTGGTCCGTGGAAATAACCCAAATTGGGGGAGGTTACTTAGCTTGGAAACTCCACAATAGTGAAACTCTTTGTTAATGAATTGAGCAATCCAGTAAAGTTATAGGATTAAGATGTTTTAACTGACAGATGGCTCTGCAATTTTACTTTCTTAATTGTGTCCCATTGTGTGTAATTACCACAAGGAATCACTACCCAAAGATCTAAAGATTTGAAACATTCTTCCCTTACATAAACTGGATTACCGTACCCTGGTATCATAGCAGAGTCCTGTTGCCACAAACTCCTGTGATTTAAGGGTTTCTCGCTGCCAGCGCAATTTAAAATTGCGTGTATCGGCTTCTTTAAGTACACTAAACAATGTTTTTCTCAGAAGCAGGTCAACGTCTTGGACACCCCACATATACTGGGAAGCAGCGTGCATGAGACAATTTCCATCTCCTGCAGGAAAATAAACAATTAAGATATTCAAATATACATTACAAAATACAAATAAATATCAATATATGTAATGACTCTAATGGGATGCTGTAGCGTGCAGCAAACTGTAACAGGCCCCTTGCTTTTTCCTTTGATGTACACAGAATGCTGGTTGATAAGCACACACGGTGAGAGAGGCCGGCAGTTATAATGCAGCTATTAATCTGAATTATCAGGCAAAAGTGTATTTGGATGCTGATGTAAGCATTAGCTTTCCAAGTATTAATTTATTTTAAAATATTACATCTCCTTGTAACTATTTTTAAGGTACTATGTTCAGTAGTAAATAAAGAAATAGATTTTTCAATAACTTGAAAAAGTTATTGAAAATGTGTCGTCGTCGTGTCCCCCCCCCCCCCCCCCCCTCTGGCCACCATTCCTTGCTTGTTCAATTTAGGACAATTCACGGAAGGCATTTTCAGTGGTGTAGTAAGCTTACTAAGCCTGTTTTTTTCAGTAACTATGTAAAAGGGTTTAAATACAAGAGTAGGGAAAAAAACCAAATGAATGGTATGAAATGCTGATTTATAGGCTTCTGGCTCTGTAAAGCAAAAAAAATATGGCATAGAGGTAGGACAATTATTATTACATCCTTCAAAAAAATTCCCTGTGCAAAATCTAGAGCAAAGATAAGAAGTTTTTTCCCTGTGTATGCTTGTTTTCAGTTCTTTATTGAGAACTGCCGGTCCAAAATTCCCTAAGCAACATTTGGAATTCCCCAGTGTTAAGATATTTGACTAGCAATTGAGTAACAGCTATTGTACTTCTTGTTCTGATGTACAGACATTTGAACTGTGAAGTACGCACTGGACTTTCCAAGTGGGCGTGGTTAGGTTATGCTGGAATGCCTATTCATTAGAGAAGCGAAATTACTACTTAGTAGATCTTGGAATCTTTTAAAATGGCATGCTTTCCTTCAGTCATTGTCTTTTAGATTAACAAATGTGTATGAGGTATTTGTAGCAGCACCCCCATTTCTATTCTGCATTTAATATTTGCACTTCATTTATTAAAACTAACTTTACTACAAATGTGGGTGCATTTATTTTTTTGCTCTCAAAATGAATAATACAATTTCCATGCAATAAAATGCATACAGTGCTGTAAGAACGACAACTTATGGTTGTACTAAAGGTGTAAAAATCGCTTTTACAAATCCTGTCATTATCTCCACAGGGAAGAAAATAAATGTTCATGCCCTTATAGAATCCTTCATATGGTCAGAGTCCTCAGATATCTTCTGATTCCCCTATCACCTACATTCTCAATATTCCCCATTCCAAATGCACTGAAATATGCCCAGTATGTTTTGCTTCTGATGTGTAACATAGGGGCTGCCAATGGTCAGAAAAATGCCCATAGTAGGCATACTGAGGTTAATGTTCTCCAAACATGAACTACAAGTTCCACTTCTCCAACCAAGAGAGGCAGGTTTGGTCTAACAGACCACCTGAAGGCATTAGTTGAGAAGGAGGCCCCTTAGAGAGTCAAATGAAAGCATAGGAGCTAAGAACAATGTGACTGTAGGGTAGGAGTATCCATGGAAGAGGGAGTTAGGCGAAAGCAGGTGAGATTGCAGACATAATGTCACACTCCAAACTCCACCTTTTTACATGTGTCAACGTTGCATACACATTCAACAGGGCACTACCATGGCCTCCATATTTGCTGTTTTGGCACCACATCTACAATCTGCAAAGACTGCAATGCACAACTCCTTGAATAAAACTTTCAATGTAGAAACCTGGAGGAATGTAGGCAAGTGACAGAAAGATTTCTATATTGGAATACGGTAGCCAATGAAAAGAGAGTTGCCTTTATCTGAGATGAATCTGCCACTAGAGCTCTACCTAAACATGAACCTTTTAAAATTTCTAAATTCATCACAACACACAGTATTAATAACACGTGACCAATTCACTTTATAAAACTTGAAGGGCCCTGATTCTCTAAGTATATCTGATTCTATACTGAAGAGCTGGATAAGTTAACAGCAGCAAGATAATTTTGGAACAAAAATTGGGAATTTGGGACAAAAATGTTATAGACATTTTAGGAAATGCCAACATGAAGCTAGGTGAGCAAAATACAAATACTCTTTTCATGTATTTATTTGCGCATATATTTTTCAAATACTGTCTAGTTCAAACCACTTCCTATGTAATGTTTCAGCCAATTGCTAATTGGACATACAGCTAAGGTTTAGAGAGATTATACTGGAAACACTGAAACTGAGAAAGATATGAGAACATCAATGAAGTTTTCTGACCAAGCATTGATCTGAAATTTGTATTACTTCACAGAAGGCATTGTCTTACTACTTTTTCCCAAAGATAACTTTGTTTCAATTAATTCATCTCCTTGTTAAATCTGAACAGGTCTGGGTGACACCATGAACAACAACAACAACAACAACAACAACAATAATAAACCAATTGTAAATTAGCTTTCAAATGCCTTTTGCCTATATTTGGCATGATTGTGGGGGAAATCAGGGTACCTGTGGCGCTAACAAACCTATGATTTTGAGCATAACACTGGATTTCTAAGAAATCAATATAACATTCTTAGGAGCCCGTTTTATATTACACATGTATTTCAATTTTAAAAGGAAGAGAAGAAAACAGCTCATTTATGTTTTTTTTAAAATGTACTTTCATTTAGACAGGGCTCATTCAAGGTCCATTGTTGGAATAATTATAGTAAAAGGTATCAGTTAGCCACCACTGACTCACCTGGTACCCTTCAGATGCATTGGACCAACCATCTGAATAGCGACATTTGGGAAGAAACTAACATTTGGAAAGGAACGGAATTGAAAATTCTACACGTTACTTTTACGCTGCCAGAACAATTTGAAATTACAGTTATACAATGAATCTGACTTACCATTAGTCTTCAGTGGCATAAGCTTTTTAACTTCTCTACACCAGTTTAATTTCTTTTGGCGTTCCAATGAGTTTTGGGTTGCTTGGTCAAGTAGAGATTTTTGAAGAAGCTTCTGAAAAGGCGGGCAAAAATGACACATCCTGAACATCTCTATGGTGTATCTATGCATAGTTTTAAAATGCTGGATAATTCCATTGTTGTATTTGACAAGGTCTTCAGACATCAGTTGTCTTATCTTCACAGCTTTCAGCATGTTGCTCGAATATAAATCTTGAGGAATGATCTGTGATCCAGCCATTCTGTAAGAAGAAACCTACAAGAAAACAACACTAGTTATTCATGGCTTGATTTACCTCACAAAATGTGTTCTAAATGCCCTTTGTAATGCAGGCATGTAAAAAGCAATATTATAGGTCACTTTTAAATATTTGCATCTTCATGTGGTTTATCATGAATTTTAAGCAAACACTTACTTGCTTTGGGAAAAGAAATATGTACCTAAGGGATATCCTTAGATGATGTCAATTCTAGAGATACTACGGTTGAGTGTACCTAACACCGCAGAACTGAAGAGCCATAATTATTCAGCTGTAAATCTTTCTGATGACAATGAATTTCCTTTTAGTTTAGAATCCTCCCCCATATATATTTTTTCCATTCCACATTCTCCCTCACACGGTCTGGTGACCTTGGGGATTTTTTTATTTTTTAGTAGCACATGGCATAGCTTGAATTGCCCATCTTTAATTATATATTGCAGTCTGAAACATTATTAGGATGGCATGGGTAATACTGTCCACTATTTGAATAACCAGAACAATTGTAAAGAATACAGGTAGTCCTCAACCTACAACAGTTAATTTAGTGACTATTCGAAATTACAGCAGCACTGAAAAAAGTGACTTATGACTTATTTTTCACACTTATGAACCTGGCCAAATCCCCATGGTCACGTGGTTTATATTTGGATGCTTGACAACTGGTTCATATTTATGATGGCTGCCGTGTCCCTGGGTCATGTGATCCCCTTTTGTGACCTTCTGACAAGCAAAGCCAATGGGGAAGCCAGATTCATTTAACCGTGTTGTTAATTTAACTTCACATTAACAAATGTGACAAGAAAAGTCGTAAAATGGGGCAAAACTCACTTAACAAATTCCCCACTTAGCAACATAAATGTTGGGCTCAATTATGGTCGTAAATTCAGGATTACCTGTTTTCCAAGTCATCATCTTAAAAGAAATACTCCTTTTCCACAGAATATTAAAATCTGATATTTCATTGAAATGCAGTGGTCTCACATTTGTTCTGTTCAGCAACACTGACTGGAAAAATCTGTCCATAAAAGGAGATATTTACATATTTCTCTAGGATTTTCCTGCTTAGTTTCAAGACTGAATTGATATTTTAATGCTGTGCATGAATCTTAAGAACTCAGTGATCTATACTTCAGGTATTTAAAAATTCCCAGAATCTTCTTGTAAAAAATGTGGGTTTTTTACAAGCAAAGTTAGCTCTCATCATAACAAAATCAAACCAAAAACAGACATTGTAAGCAACAGTGGTGTGGCTTATTTGTCCTAAAGCAAATAACCATCAAAAGATTACTAAACCTAAATGGTATAGAAGAAATAATTTGTATTAAATATATATATATGTCTTACAAAAGAAAATATTTTATAAGGGAAACTATTTAGAGCTCTCTTGTAAACAATATCTCTATAGGAATTGAAAACAAAACAGTTATTGGATCAGCAGAAAACTTGAGATATATTAAAAAGTTTTAATGACACCAGGTTATGATTTTATGTAGAAAGCACTATAGCTAAGCACTCAAGATGAAAATAAGATATCTTTTCATATAGATCCACAGAATCCAATTTTATTGATTTGATTTCATTTCATTTATAAAAACATATTTACAATTAAATATGTTTTTATAAAATCTATTTAAAGCATTGATGGAAATCAATGCTTAATTATGCAGAAATTGCACAATTTAATTGTGTTTTAATATTTATTTTATATGAACTATTAATAATACGAAGTCTAATATGTGTGAAGACAAAAAAATCACTGATCAGTAGAATATGTAGTAGTGATTTTCCTCCTCCTAACAAGATGATTTTTTCCAGAATTGTATGTATATTAAGACATGTAGAATTATAAGAATTATAGTGCCTAAGACAAGCATGTTTTCAATTCTAAAGTTAACAAGGATATAGACAGTTCCCATCTGACAGCTCTGACAAGTACATAATAGTGGAAGATGGTTTTGAGTCAATGGGAAAGTTGGTATGAATAACAATAATTACCTAAATAAGAAACGTATGCTTAGGCCTTTAACTGGTTCTTTCCAATATTACATAATAATGAACTATCCAATTAGTTAAGTTCAAATGTAAATCTCATTCACATTCCTGAAGTGTTATCAGCAGTTCCCTTTAATGCAATCTTTGTTATGTGATTAAGCATACTGTACATCTTGAGTTTTCCAGCCACCCTACTTACATTTAATCCTAGTAATTTCAATATGTTTTATTTATTTAGCAAAATAAATGTATATGCAGTTTCACCCTAACAAAGGTTTTATCCTGGACGATGCCTGATTTTGTTTTTCTTTATCTTGATTGCAGAAATCTCACCAACAATTAAAAAACAATACAAAATACCATCGCCTCCATATGTCAGTGGAGGTTCTCAGTCATCCAGGTCATGGTTGCCTCAAAGGTGTTTTTCCCCCCAAAAAGCATCCTTCCATCCTCCATCCACCATCCAGACAGACCTAATGAAGTTTCTTAGATGAGAAGCAGTATGTCTTATTCTTCCACAAAAGAAAAAAACATAGCCCAATTGCCTTTTGAAAAAAAAGCAGCTTTGAGACATCGCCTCCATAATTTTAAATATGACATTTTATGTGGTGAAAAAAATAAAACTACCTTTTAAAAATTAATATTTATCAAACTTTTAATACTTAGCAAAGTGAAAAATAGAAGCATATTTTTTTGGACAATCTGGTATCCACCAAATGTGTCAGACTGAAATTCTCATCATACCTTGTCAGGATGGAACAAGATTTTGGCGGATGGAGATGGTGAGAAATCTAGTTAAACCAGGAAAGTACACAACTGGGAAAGACTTGACTAAGGGATTTCAACTTCTCAACTGGCCACTACAGGTAGGCTTAAATGATTGAGTGATATAAATATCAATCTTGATATTCATATTAAGCTATTATACTCATTAACCACTGAGCTTGTTAGCTGGAAAGCTGACAGCCTGGGTTTGAGACCTGAACACTGCACAAGGGAGTGAATTCCCATTACTTGTCCCATTTCCTCCCTACCAGCAGTTTAAAAGCATGTAAATGCAAGTAGATAAATAGGTATTACTTTGGTGGGAAGGTAACAATGTTCTGTGTGCCTCAGTGTGCATAAAGGAAGATTATATTAAATTGGGCCATTTGTCCAACACCAGCAACAGCTTAATCTGGATGAAAATAAAAACTGGAATCAAGTCAGAACACATCATGAATCTCTTCATGTACACTAAGAAATTAGGTCCAGAAAACTCAATGAATTTTATTCTAAAAGGAAGTGACTGACCAAGGTTTGATGTAAAAATAGATTGATGACACTAAACAGAACTGACTATGATTTGGTCACATTACTTGGCACTTACATATAAGCTAATAGGTTTCTAGTGCTTTTACCAAAATCTAAGATCACAATTTTGGCTTTTTGAACTCCTACGGGTCAATTCTATTCCACATTTTGGGAAATATTCTCAAACCTCAACCTGTTGAGAGTTTCATGATTATTGCTGGTAAAAAACTGAATGAGTAAATAAAGTGCATTTATTGGGCTGTTCAATTGCCTACAGTTAAAGTTCTCACTACAAAGTCTTGATTCTACTGTCTATGTTATCAGTTGCCATCCCTAAGCATCTGTGTGATGAGGCTCGCCTTTTAAACAGTAAATATTCGATTATCTTTCCCTGACATATACATAGCTACAATTTTCTGTGAAGTTATTGAAACTTATTTCCAGGTAAAAGGCTTAGAATTGCAGTCTGTAGTAAAGCGGCACCAAAAAAATGTTTATAGATAAATAGGTTTCTCTATAATTTTCTCTCTGGCCAACTTTTACATTTGTTTCTAAGATGTAACTATTTGTAATATATTCCATATATTCAGGGAAAAGAGAAAATTATTTGTGTCAATGTAACTTGACCAATTTTGCATAAAGTGAGTATTATATTGGCTGCTCTGTCTCTGGAAGAAAGTAACCCTAAATAAATAATTATACAAAGAGCTAACCATCACTGTTAAGTAATCTGGATTTCCGCTAAAATTTGGAGACTTATAAAACCTTTTGAAATATTGAACCTTTTGAAAGATTTTTTAAAGAATAACTAACATAATTCCTTCACTTCAATGGGACTTCCTTTCCTATAAGTAGGAGTATATGTTTTTCTTTTCTTTTTTTATGCAACAGCAGCACATTTATCCATTTTTGTAATATAATATAGTATCATATAATACTGTATTATAGTGCAGTATTATATGTGTGTATGTGTGTGTGTGTGTGCGTGTGTGATATCTATAATTGTTCCACAACACCCTGTTAGGGCCCCAATTAAGGGAGGAGACATACTGTTTCCTTTTCTGCCTTTTGGTTCATCACCAAAGACCATCTAGACAGAAAGCCATGAGTTCCGTTGTGTGATTTTTTAAATATGTGTGTTAGTTTTTATTGATCAGCTCATAAAAACTAACATATATATATGTATATGTATATGTATATGTATATATATATACACATATTGAAAAAAATCACACAACGGAATTCATGGCTTTGTGTCTAGATGGTCTCTGGTGATGAGCCGAAAGGAACCAGTATGTCTCCTCCCTTAATTGGGGCCTTAACAGGGTGTTGTGGATCATTTATATATATAGTTATATACGGTTATACTATTAATTATAATAGTATAATTATCATTAAAAAGATATACCTGCATATTGTATTACATCTTGTAACATCCACATATAATATGCATTCTTTAAAAAAATCATTCTAATAAAAATAGAGAATACTTGTTTCATAACCATTTTTAGGAGCTGTCATACTCTTAAGTAACTTTATAGAACAAACAAGTATAACTTGTACATTTGTAGTTCTTGCTGCAGAGGTTTATTTGTACCAGAGTTCAACCCCAAGATATCTTCAGTAGTAAATCCAACTTCTATTATCTATAAACTAATGAAAGTTCCCCTCAGCTTATAAATTTTGCTTTGCCTAGGCCAAAGAGCAATCCACTTTGAATATGACATTGCTTTATGGATATGTTTCCATTAAACCAAAATTAGAAGAACTGGTGTGGCAACATTTACAGATATTTTTAAGTGGGGAGGAGAGTGCATCAACTATATTTATATTTTTCTATAATATAAATACATCAGACTTTCCCCGCTTGACTAAAGCACCTGTCTTCAACAAGCCTGGTCTAGCCTTCTTTAGAGTTCAGTTTCCTCAACTGTGTAATTATTACATTAGGCTGAATTTTTATTTCTTGGAAAAAAAACTGCCTTGAATTCACTGGGAATTATGTTCTGAGTGGTTTATTTATTTATTTGGAAAACGTATTAGCCACCCATCCAACAAGGCAACTCTGCACAGCTAATACCATTCAGAGACCTCCAAGAGCTGAATGAAATAAGGTCCAAGGATCACAACACACCCTGCAACTCTGATGTACACAAAAGATAAAGCAATCCTCTGATCATCTTCATAGCTTTTTCAAAATCCAAACACTTCTGCATTAAATAATAAAGAATGGAAGGAAACAGCTTCTTCGTTTCTACTTAGGGACTGCCCCAGAATGCTAAATTTCACTGCTTGCAAAGCGATCCCTCCTCTCCACCCCCAACTGGTGGAAAAGCAGCTAGGAGGGGTGCATCTCCCAATACCATTTATGCACTATTGTGTAGCCCCCCAGGCTGGAGCCAACCATCCCTCGGTTCTTCAACCATCTGCGCGTAGCAGCTCCGCAGAATCGGAACCGGACACAGAACTTACCCGGATCGCTGGGAAGAAAGACCCTGCAATCGAAATATTAATCCCCCTCAATATAAACGAGTCAGGCGTTGGGCGATGCAATTTGGGGAGCCATGAATCCCAATCCCGTCCTTTGAGCGCTTTAGGAAGGTGGCTCCCGGGCTCAACCACCGGGCTCCTCTTTTTGTTCTCTGCCACTCTTGCCAAGAGTTGCAGAGATTCTGGGTCGGTCGGAGCCGGACTATCTCTTTTCCTTCCGTTAGTAAGGAGGAAATCTCCCCCCTCTCCAAGTTCCAAGTGGGGATTTCCACATCAGCCGCCAAGGGA
This sequence comes from Rhabdophis nuchalis, assembly GCA_039707465.1. Lineage (NCBI taxonomy): Eukaryota > Metazoa > Chordata > Lepidosauria > Squamata > Natricidae > Rhabdophis > Rhabdophis nuchalis. Next base: position 306,458,518 of record CM077643.1, on the reverse strand, counting down.
TTTTCCGAGGTGACACCCCTGCCTGGGCAGGAACAAACAGCTGCTTTAAAGAGCCGAAGCGTCTGGGCGCGATGCGGCGCGCAAATCTCCAGGGGGCGCTGGAGACGCAAAGAACGCGCGACGCATGAGCAGACCGGCACGTGATGTTCCTGGGTTGTCGTCATCCAGCCAGTCTGACCTGGATAAACCTTTTTGTCTCCGCCTCTCGGGCTGGGTTTCTCCCAGATGAGTCACGGAGTGCCTGCTCCTCCCCCCTCTTCTCTTTTATTTGAAAGGCGTGTTCAATTGATTTGTAAGAGGGGGGAGCCGTTCTCTCCCGTCCCCTCCTCCTCACTTTATGTTTTAGTGACCCGGAACAGCATTTACACGAACCATATGCCGTAGGAAAATCCCAGAAGGCGTAGGTTGAGGGCCTGAGATCTTTTCAGTAGTTGCCTTGGTTTCAGAAAAGATGGGATATGTCGTTAAAACAACAGAAATTGTGGGCTCTCCATCACTGGAGGTTTTTAAGAGACTAGTCAGCCACTTACCTGAAATGATATCGGTTCTACTGCTTGAGCAGGGGACTGGACTAGAAGACCTCCAAGGTCCTTCCAGATGCTATTCTATTCTATTCCATTCCATTCCATTCCATTCTTTCATTGTTTTCTTTTGTTTACTTATTATTTACATTGTTTGCTTCATTGGAACATGAAAAGGGAGACATCAGAGGAGATACCACTGTAGATCCACGATTCAAAAGCCTTCTGCGTGGATCCATTATTAAAGTGCAAAAAAGCAGTGGTTGCTTGATTTTAAGCTATATGCTTTCAATTAAAATGACATTTCTGTAAGTTTATGTCTTATTAATTAAGCAATATACAACTCCATCTAATTATGTTTAGTAATTGAAGAAAAGCAAGTATGGAGTACTTGATGTCCTCTGGGGTTAATTCTTTGCTTGCAGATATTTTATTACTTAGCTTCATAGCATCATGCATACATCTCAGAAAGCACCAAAGATCCCACAATTCAGTCCTGAATTATATATATATTCACTTCAATTAGAAAGGAAAGTACTTAATTTTCCAGTTAAAGAGGCAATGGTACTCTCTTTCTGAACTCTAGCCTCATAATGAGTGTTGGGCAAGCAGATGTTACTTACGGTAGCTTCCCACTGATTATCCTCAGAAATGACTAAATATGATCTATCGGAGGCGCAATCATACATGATTTGAAAGACATCAAGGGGTGGACTGGGTGACCTACTATTTCTAAAAATGCTGCAAGTCATGAAGTGCTGAGAATGTAAGGATTTCTGCTTATGTACAAAATATGATTGAAAAAAAATATGACCTGCTTGGTCATGGAATATTGATGTGATAGTAAAAGTAACAACCTTCGCATCCTGTATTCTATATAACTATTAAACTTCCTTGAACTCTCATCACACAGCTTCTTGGCAAGAGTAAATCTTTTACTGTATTCTGAGACATAATAGGCTGCAGACTTACATTAAATGAACATATTGTATATACGAGACCGCCTCCTGCCCCATACATCCCTTCGTCCGCTCCGCTCCCACAGAGTGGGTCTTCTCCGGGTGACGTCGGCAGGGCAATGCCGGTTGGCGACACCCAGGGGAAGGGCCTTCTCTGTGGCGGGTCCGGCCCTCTGGAACGACCTACCCCCCGATCGCGGACCTCCGCCTCTTCCGCCAACGTCTTAAGACATTTTTATTCCAACAGGCCGGCCTAGCATAGCCCCCCGTTTCTGACTTTGTATGGATAAATTTAATATGTTTTTAACGATGTATATTGTTTTTATTGTGGTTTTAATAATGCCTGTGCGCCGCCCTGGGTCCTAACAAGGAGAAGGGCGGGGTATAAATTAAATTAAAAAAAATAATTGTGAATTTACTGGATTAAAAAATGCCATTATATTTGAGATCCATACAGGTGCATTCTTTTTTTACTTTGTGGTTTCATATGTTAATATAAATTAAACTCAGAAGGAAAAAAATTGTAGTAAAATATAAAAACTGTTCCCAAAGCAAATATTTATGGGAGTCCTATTAAATGAATGTCCAGTGTCTGGTCAACAACATTAAACAGTGATAACACTTTCAAAATACTTTGTTACACACCTCTGCCCATTTTTGATGATAGACGATAAAGGAACAAAGATAGCTAAACTGCCAGTAGAGAAATGATTTAAAAACCTTTCACCCACTTCCATCTCCCTGCTTCCCCAAACTTTCAAAAGCAGCTAATAGCCAGCCTATCTTCACTTCTTCCTTCTGTTTTCACTTTTATTTGGAGGTCTGAAAGCACCATGATCTAATTAGTGCTCCTATCCATTAATAGGAGAGAATAAAAATGTAATTCGATAGTTTATCTGTCAGCTTTGTGAGGTAGTCCAGACAAGAAATACACCCAAGAGTGCTAGTTACTGTATTTTTCCATCAGTACGAGCCCCTCACCTTTATTACCAAAATTTAGAAATCAATATTTTAAACATTTTAAACATTAAATAGACATTTATTTTGCAGAATGTAAGACATTCGCTTACTGATACCAGTATTTATTATTTATGGGCTCAGAACGCTCCGACATTACCGCTCCCTTTTGCATCTGGGCATTGGTTATGCGCTCTCCACAGTATCAGCTAATGTCAGTTACATAAGGCTCATGATTGGAAGAAACCTGTTAGCTTGTCTCTGCAATAGGAACTTTCGCTTGTGAGGCTCATTTGCAGAGATAAGATATCTGCAGTTTTGCAACTGTGGTTCTCCTCTCGCCCCCCCCCCCAATGTATAAGATGGCCCCCATTTTTAGATATTTTAAAGAAAAAGTATCATCTTATATACAGAAAAATACAGCATATCTTTATTGTGAAGTAACAATTGAATATTGCAAGTATCCCTACCATTTTCATTCTATTCTCCCCAAAACTAGGAAAACTCCATTCTTTTGCCACCCTCCTCCTCTGAACTTCGATTTTGTTACCATTGTCTAGGCTGCGGATCTTCCTCCTGTCTTCCAAGGTCATTCCCACATATTATGGTTATTACATTATCTGACTGGAGTAGGAAAAATGCTCATCTCTATGCTACACAAAAAGGAAGGAGGTGGAATAAATTGGAATTTTTCTGTCCTCCCTATTTTTACTAAAGAAGTTACACTTTTTTTTAATTTCTCTGATGTTGGTGAAGAATAATCTGAATAATTAATATAAAGGTGTTAAGCCATCAACACTTCATTGTACAGTATGAAATACATTGTAAACCATGGTGGCAAATTAACAGCATGTTAGTAACTTTTACAACTGGTCCTTCCCCCCCTCCCCCAAAAAAATCGCTGTAGGCAGAATGCAGTGGCTGGATTGGAAAAAAAGGAAAGATGAATAATTAAAGACTAGGAACTAAACTTTAGGGGTGAGGATCAGGGGTGGGATTCTGGCAGGCACTAATGGTTCTCTGGGCGCAATGAAAATTGTTCTGTGCATACTCAAAAGTGAAAAATAAGATGGTGGTGCCTATGGCACCGCCTGGAGAACAGGTTAGGGGGCGTGGCAGGCCTGGGTCACTGCTGGTTCCAGCGACCCAGGCTGCCAAACCACTCCTGGTTCAGCCAAACTGGGCCATACCAGTAGGAACCCACCACTGGTGAGGATGAAAAATGGATTCAAGCAATAAAATGAGAGAAGACTTCTTGGGCACCAGAAAAAAAACCAACCATCCACAATTTCCATCAAGACCTATAGTATTGTTTAAAAGGAATCAGTTTTGATTTTGTTTCAGGTAAACTAATACAGATCCAGGAAAAAGTTGCCTCAGCTGTCCATGTCAATGGATATGGTACAAAGGTACAAGTGTAGAGCTGGCTTTAAGCACTGCAAAGCCCTCTTGTGGAGGTGTCCCTACTAAGCAGTAAAAGATAATAGTACCAAACTACACCAAGTTACTGAATGTCTAGAAATGCCCAAAACAAGATAATCATAATTATTACAAATTTGTAGATGCAAACTTAAATAAACATATTTTAAAATTTTAGTGCAATGAAAATCAGAAAGTTCAATTTTTAAAGAGGCTTCTGTCTTTAATAGATCAACCTATAGTTTTTAGGTGATTTTATCAGGAATATAGAAAAATTGCAAAATAATGACTTTCAATGCATTTGGAAAAAGATAGGGAAAAGATTTACCGTAGTTTTCAGAGTATAAGATGCACCTTTTTTCCTCTAAAAAAAGGCTGAAAATCTGGGTGAATCTTATACATCGAATACAACATTTATTGCATCCTGAAAACCCACCCCTTCACCAAAATGGCCACGCGCATACCCTTATGGAGGCTTCTAGAGAGCTCCTGGGGGCTGGGGAGGGCAGAAATGAGCAAAAAACAGGGCGGTTTTGCCCCCCCCCCCCCAGGCCCCAGCAGCACTCTACAAGCCTCCCTAAGGCTATGCATGCAATTTTTTTTTACCAAAAACGGGCTGTTTTTCCTCATTTTGCCCCCCCCCCCCAAGGCTATTCATGCCTTTTATTTGAAAAACACGGGCCGTTTGGGGGAGGTTTGCACAGTGCAAAAAGGGCTTTTTTCCCTTTTGGAAAGCTGTTTAGTTAGAGTGATTGATGAGAATTACGTTGGTCAAGTACTGTGCCTGCAGAAACAAAGATTTGTTCCAAAGGTGGTCAGTGATTTCCTTCTCCAGCACATGGGTAAATACACCTGGAAACATCTACCTACCTACCTACCTACTCTCTCTTTCCCTATCTATCTACTGTATTTCTCTCTCTCTATTTCTCTCTCTATTTTTCTCTCTCTATCCCTCTACCTACCTACCTACACTCTCTCTCTCCCTACCTACCTACTGTATTTCTCTCTCTATCCCCTCTATCTACCTACCTACCTACTCTCTCCCTCCCTATCTATCTACTGTATTTCTCTCTCTCTATATATATTTCTCTCTCTCTATCCCTCTACCTACTTATCTATCTACACACACTCTCTCTCCCTACTTACCTACCTACTGTATTTCTCTCTCTCACTCTCCCTATCCCTTTATCTACCAACCTACCTAACTACCTACCCACCTACCTACCTACCTACCTACCTACCTACCTACCTACCTACCTACCTACCTACCTACTGTATTTCTCTCTCTCTCTCTCTCTCTCCCCCCACCCTACCTACCTACCTACTCTACCTATCTACCTACTCTCGCTCTCTCCCTACCTACCTACTGTATTTCTCTCTCTTTCTCTCCCTCTCTATCCCTCTAGCTACTTAACTATTTTTTTTAAAAAAAATTGCCTCTTCAAAACCTGGGTGCGTCTTATACTCCGGTGCGTCTTATATTCCGAAAAATACGCTACCAGCTTACTTGGCTTATTTTTGAGGAATTAACTCTTCATGGCTTTCACTAGTTTTCTTGGAAAAAAACTTTATCAAAACTTTATCTAAATTTTTAGATGAAACTATTGTTAATACGTCTTGATACTCTTGCTATTTAAAGATGTTATTCTCCAGTAGTTGTAATTCTATTGTGCTCCTGATTATTATATTTATAATTTAAAAATTAGCAATTTATTTTAGAAATATATAAATACATACATACATTTATATTCTGTATGGCATGTGATGAAAAGGCCATTCAAATATTTTTTACCCCTTTTTCTACTGAGTTGATAATGCTGACATTGTAAGGTACTGGGTCATTCTTGTTTCCATTTCCCTGGAGACTAACAATCATGTGCCAGCTTTCCGACATTTAATTGCAGAACCACAGTAGTAAAGAGTAAAAATTATATGTGGGCTAAGGGGATGTTCTTGTGTATATACAGTATATTCGTTTCAGCCTATTCTTTTTAGGGAAGTCAAAATAATTTCTTGGAAAATTAGGCATGTTTCACATTACCTCACTTTGCTGATATGCTGCTCTTCAATGATGAATCCATATATCATATCTAGGAAAGAACTGGCTCATGGAAGGAAAAGGATTAAGAAAGAAAATGGATGATTGAATGAATAATCTTTTCCTAAGACTCCAAAGCTTGAATTTTCAGTGTTGAGAAACTATCAGCTGATTTTCAATGTAAAATTTTCCAGACATGACTCTTTATTAATTGATTGTAGGTGTTATATTAATCCTATATGGACTGTTGACAGTACAATAAGTATTTAGCACCTATAAAATGTTTTTTTAACATTAAAAAAAATCAGGCAGGGAAGAAATATCTTGCCCCGCTTTTTCCCTTATAGCTCCCTTGACGTATTCTTAAGGTAGAAAATATAGATCAGCCAAAAAGATTTGTCATATAAAAAGTCTGAGCATGAACCCTTCAGTTTGCACCTCACATGCACATATTAGATTAGGGGTGTTACTTGGAACCCTGAGATGCCTCCAAGTCATGCCACATGCAGGGCAAGTTGTCCTTGACTATCTGAGAAAGGAATGTTATTTTGATTATGTCTACCCCACTCCATTTAATCCCCCCTCCCGGTTTCCCAAGATGGCTTCCAGGCCTGACAACTGGCAGAATTCACATGTAAACCATATAGTAAATGATATATATTAAGCAGTTGATCTAATTATCTGATTCCAAGTTTATGATTTTTGAGAGAAAAAGAATAACATTTAATTCTAGCTGAACGTTGAACAATATCCTCTCTGTGTGTGTCTCTCTCTCTCTCTGTCTGTCTGTCTCTCTCTCTCTTATATAATATTAATAGGGCCACTGAATTTCCTCAGGAAATTCAATCTGAGCAGTTAAGGTAAAGGCAAAGATTTCCCTTGCCCAGTCATGTCCAACTATAGGGGGCAGTGCTTTTCTCAATTTCTTATCTGAAGGAGCCAGCATTGTCCAAAGACACTTCCATGATTATGTGGCCAGCATACGTATACACTGAGGTGCACGGAACACCGTTACCTTCATACTGAAGTAATACCTATTTATCTACTTGCATTTGCATGCTTTCAAACTGTGAGGTGGGCAGAAGCTGGGCAGGTACAGGAGCTCACTTGGTCGCATGGAACTAGATCTTGAAACTGGACTGCCAGCTTTCTAGCTGACAAGCCTAGTGTCTTAACTGCACCCCTATCTGAACTGTAAATCAGGGAATAAGATCAAATGCACAACACTGTTGGTGCAAACCCATTAGAGATTATAAATCAATTCTGTTAGAAAAATGTTAGCCTAAAAAGGAAACGACTCCTGAAATTTGGCAGTATGAATATAGTAAAGTTGCTTTTCCTAAACATGAGACTCATTCTTTGTTATAGTATAATGAATGATAGTTCAGCCATTAATAAATACAGGATTATTATTTAACAAGATGCTAAACGGAGCCTATATTCCTTACTCAGAATGACTACATGCAGGAAATTCTCTCACATTGTTCTTTTCTGTCATGTGCCTGATTGCAGGCATGCTGTTTCATCTCATCTTCCTTGTCTTTTAATTTGTCTTAGCTACGACACTTTTGATTTATATTAATTTTTTACACTCATTGTTCTGGTGTTACTATTAATTTAGGATGTTCAGTAAAATACATTTCCTTAACTCCTAACACAAATGAATCAAAACAAAATCACAGATACATTCCACTTTCTAGTTGTCTACTTCCTGATTTCTTTAATGGATGGACTTATTAACTATAGAAAGCAGAAGAAACCACCAGGCTTGGGGTTTGCGAGTTTAATTAAAAATTAAAAAAAAAAGTCTATTAAAATCAAGATATTATCAGAAGCAAAAGCAGTGGTAGAATTTGAGCAAGAAGCATCCCTAAATAACTCAATTGTAGTAAAAGTTTCCATGGAATTTTTAGTAGGTCAATCTTGTGTCTCTATCTTTCATAAGACTCTCTCAATTACGTAATTATAGTAGGTTACAAGTCATTGTAGAGCAGACTGCCTTGGATCTTTAAAAAACTGAAGATTTGATCATTCTGTCTGGTGGATTGAGAAACTTGGGTTTCAAATCCCTGATCTGAATGGAATAGCCCAGACTTAACTGTTGATAAGGAAGACAACATAGTCTGGACAATGGATGCTGCAGAAGAGAAAGAAATGGAGAAAAATAACAAAATACAATGATCTGCAAGTAGAGCAATTATGGCAAAGCTGGTACCAATAGTAGTAAATATGCTGAGTGCAATTCCAAAACATATGGAACACAATCGGCATTGACAAAACCACCAGTCAATTGCAAAAAGCAGTTTTACTTAGAATAGGGATGTCCAAACTTGGGAACTTTAAGACTTGTGGACTTCAACTCCCAGAATCTGCAATTATATCTTCAAAAACATCAAATAACAATATCTTCCTATCCTAGGTCTTTGGGAAGAATTTGATAGAAGGATAAAAATGCCAAATCCAGGTTAAACATCTGACTGACACTATAACCAGTAACAATCATTTATTACATTTATATGCCACTGTTGGTGTGTAAGACTTTGGACTGAATGGAAAAAAAATAGAAAAATATTAGGCCATGAGAGTTTCGCAGCATACTGGCTTAAGAAATTATTATGATAATAACAGATTGGATTTGTTGATGGTAGCACTCCAAATCTTCCACGGAGGCCTTTTTTCTTACCACTTGTGTATTTTTTCTCCTTTGTGTAATTACACATACATGTAGAGACGCAATGACCATTGAAATATCAGTTTCATAAGTTTATGCATTCTTCTATAGCAGGGGTCCCCAACCTTTGTAACTTTAAGTCTGAAGGACTTCAGCTCCCAGAATTCTCCAGCCAGCTTTGTTGGCTGGAGAATTCTGGGAGCTGAAGTCCTTCAGACTTAAAAGTTGCAAAGGTTGGGGACCCCTGTTCTATAGGGATGGTGGTCAGCTTTGGGATGGTGGTCATCCTAGGGATGGTGGTCAGCTTTGCTGGCTGGAGAATTCTGGGAGCTGAAGTCCTTCAGACTTAAAATTGCAAAGGTTGGGGACTCCTGTTCTATAGGGATGGTGGTCAAGGAACCTCTCCCTGTTACCTGCCACCTGCCCTGATAATGAAGAAAAAACACCTGTTGAATTATAAAGCTCTTCAGTGCTGGGAGGAGGATAATCTACACAGAAACAGTCTTGCAGCGAAACAACTGCAGGGTTCAAATTTTGGACAAAGCAGTCTTATATCCTCTAGCTCAGTAGCAAGAATGAATCATGCTGCTTTCTTGGCAATGAATATAGAAATAACTTGCCACTGTTTTCTTCTGGAATATTTTTTGAGCATCTCCATCTAGTGGGTTCCTGCTGGGATTACTACCGGTTCAGCGCCCGAAAATTTTTGCCTGTGTGCACATTTGCACTTAAAAAGGTCTGCGCATGCACACAACATTAAAAAGGAAAAAAATTACATTTTTTCAATGAAGATTGTTCTGTGCATGCGCAGAACAGAAAATCAAGATGGCGCAGCCGAGGTCACATGTCTGGCCGAGTTATTACCTATTTGGCCAAACCGGTCCAAACCAGGAGGAACCCATCTCTGAGTGTAGACCTGTGGGATTTCCTTGTCTCTATTTAGCTTTTTGCCATCTGCAAAAAAGAAAAAGTGATGCAATTGATATTGCATCGCTTTTAGTGAGAAGCATTTCAAGAGGATGGCCTTCCCTTATTTTGCTTCTTTAACCCGTGTTCTCTGACTTGACTTGCTTCCCTAATAGTTTCTCAATATCATCATCATCATCAACATTCTAGCCATTGTCTATTCCCGTGATGGCGAACCTATAGCGCAGGTGCCACAGGGGGCACATGGAGCCATTTGTTAGGGCACGCGAGGCATTGCCCTGTCAGGTCCAGCGCGCATGTCCAGCTGACTTAGGCCTTCTTTTGAGGCTGTTTTTCACCCTCTGGAAGGTTCCCTGAAGGTGAAAAATGACCCTACGAGCAAACCAGAGGGGGAAAGCCCGCACATGTGTGGCACGCCCATGCACGACTCCCCCTGCGCTCCTACCACTTTTGGCACATGAGCCAAAAAAGGTTCGCCATTACTAGTCTATTCAATGCTGGATGAAGGCCTCTGCCCCATGTTTCCAACCAATATGGTCCTGAGGTATTCCCTTCAATGTTACTGCAGTGGAGACCATTTCTGGTCAGCAGTTCCAGCATCATTAAGTTGCTGCACCATGACGTCCCTCCCCTATTTTGTCACTAAAGAGGAAGAATAATACATTCCATACAAAAATCATATTCTCTTTCCTCAATTTGAGTGGAAGAATGATAGGAAAAATGCATATGTTTTCTCTCTAGCATTAGTTTTAGCTATGATTTCAGGTTTTGTCCAAGGGTTTAAGTTATATGTAGTCTTCAATTGCAACTATTTATTTAGTGCCTGTTCAAAGTTAGCATAGTAGTGAACAAAGTGTCTTATGATCAAACCTCACACTTAATGTCTGTTGCAGCATTCCCACAGTCATGCAATTAAAATTCAGGTGATTTGCAACAGGCATCTATTTATGAAGGTTGCAGTGTCCCAGGGTCATGGGATTACCATTTGGACTTTCAATAGTTGACTTTTGAAGCAGAATTCTCTTAACTGCTGTGTGATTCTCTCTACATGGGGCTCCCCTTGAGGTGCACCCGAAGACTTCAGCTTGTCCAGAATGCAGCCGCGCGAGCAATTATGGGAACCTCGAGGTTTACCCATGTAACACCGCTCTTGCACGAGCTGCATTGGCTGCCTGTCGTCTTTCGGGTGCGCTTCAAGGTGTTAGTTATCATCTTTAAAGCGCTCCATGGCACGGGACCTAGCTATCTGCGGGATCGGATTCTGCCCCATACATCCCTGCGGCCGATTCACTCCCACAGAGAGGGACTTCTCCGGGTGCCGTTCACTAGGCTATGCCAGCGGGCGGCGCCCAGGGGAAAGGCCTTCTCTATGGCGGGCCCAGCCCTCTGGAACAACCTTCCCCCTGAAATTAGAACAACTACGGACCTCCGCTCCTTCCGTCAAAAATTGAAAACACACTTTTTCTGCTTGGCCGGCCTAGGTTAGTCTTCCGTTTTTAACTGGGTTTTTTAGGGGGATGTAGTTTAGTTTTAGTATAGTGGGTTTTAGCGCAGGGATAATTTGTTTAATTCTTATTTTAACTATTTATGTATTTTATATTTGCTTTTTTAACTTCCCTGTGCACCGCTCCGAGTCCCTTTGGGGAGAGGAGGTGGTCTATAAATAAAATTATTATTATTATTATTATTATTATTATTATTATTATTATTATTATTGTTGTTGTTGTTGTTGTTGTTGTTGTTGTTGTTGTTGTTATTATTATTATTATTATTATTATTATTATTATTATTATTATTATTATTATTCACTTAACACCTGCATTGACTTGCTTACAATGATGGCAAAAAAGCTGTAAAATTGGGTGCAACTCACTTCATATATATCTTGCTAACAAATTCTGGCGCCAGTTGTTTGTAAATCAAGGACTACCTGTATTAATTTATGAGATGCTTTCTGTTACATTCTTAGATGCTATTGAACATGCAGCTGACACTGTTATCCTTATCCTGATCAATGTGCAATAATAAATTAAATTCCCATACTAATGCAATGACTTCTCACTCACCAGAGGTTGAAGATGTATGTTCACCTGTAAGTATCTTAGCTTCAATTTAAAAAAAAAACACAAATACAAAGCAATCCTGAAAAAAAAAAAATTTAAGGCTTCTTTAGCCTGTTAACCACTGTCCATTTTTAACATATTGTTCCAGGTATTAAAACTACTTTTTTCCCACCTGGAATTTTTTTTTTTTAAACTTTGGAAGTCTTGAGGAAATGTTTACATAAGAAATTTATCGAGAAAAGTGTTTTCTTTCTGTTTCCTTTTGTTTATTTAAGGATAGACCTTGTGCATGGCTAAACAGACTACCAGAACTGAATTTTGCTGGAGCCAAGCCTGCCAGGATTGAAATGGCCAAAATTTATTTTTAAAAAAACCACTTGATTTCCTATGGTGCAATTTTTAAAAAATTGTATTGCTTAGCACCATAAGCTGGAACATAGATACAATGTGCTCACTGATGGGATTCAAATGTTTTTACTACTGGTTCTGTGGGTGTGGCTTGATGGGCATGGTTACGGCTTGGTGGGTGCGGCTTGGTGGCTGTGACAGGGGAAGGACACTGTAAAATTTCCATTCCCACCCACTCCAGGGGAAGAATAGTGTAAAATCTCCATTCCCTCCCCATTCCATGAGAGGGTTACTGCAAAATTCCCATTTCCTCCCAATCAGCTGGGACTTGGGAGGCAGAGAATAGATGGGGCAGGGCTAGTCAGAGGTGGTATTTACTGGTTCTCCAAACGTCTAAAAAATTCTGCAGAACTGGTCAGAACCTACTGAATACCACCTCTGAATCTGCTTCATCACCCACTTCCAATGGAGGGGGAAAAAATCAGCAAAATATTTGGATCAATCTTCCCCGGTAACATAACTGCATTTCTGCCAATCCCTTCTGTGGCCCTCAGAGTGAGCCTCATCAGTAAAATTGTCTATCCCTGGCTCAGAAAAAGAAACTTTTGAGATGCTATTTTTTTTCTCAAAGAAAAGAGCCAAACAGAATCTACTTTTCCTTGCTTTTTTCTAGTTGTTCAATTTTGTTAACAGTCTGTGGATGGTATGTTGCTATGATAATTTAATAATGAAACAATTTCGTTGTATACATGATGTACAATGACAATAAAGGCTATACTACTATACTATAAGATGCTCATATGAAGGGAAGAATTATCTGAGATGTTTTGTTTCATAGGTATAATACATAAAACTGATAAAGATTTGAACAGTCAGTAGTATGCGCTTCTTAACATATAGAAGAAATATTTCCTCTTCCATTCTATATGAGACTGAATATCTCTCTGAGATTTTTAAAGTGAAGTTTTGTATTAAAGTCTTCAGCTTGATGGACAAATACCTAAGGATATTCCATCATAGTTTCAATATCGGTGAGCTGTATTTCATTTCCTGGGTGTTTGCAAAGTGGTTTGTACAGAACATCCCTTTTTAAGCAAATATTGAAACAAAGCAGTAAATAGATAAACAAATTCAGATCGGGATAAAGATAAGTAATATGCAAGCATTTCTGTTACCCCTATTTGTTAAACATAGATACACAAGCAGATAGGCACATACAGAACATTTCATTTTTTCAAAAGGGGAATGCCAGACTTGTGTAACAAGATCAGGTGACTAAGTTTTTCTTCAAAAGGAAGTCATTAACCATACATTTAAGCAACTGAGAGGGAAGATGGAGTTAACCCTTGAAAATGAGCATGAAATGTTCTGATGTTAAGTTGACATTGCACAATAGTATACTGTACTTTCTAGTGGAAGGTTCAGAAGCAATTTAAGTTAGTGCAAAGTGATTTCTTTAACTTCTAGGAAATGCAATAATACATTGAGGGAAATGGGGAGAGCATTTGTACAAATTTGCTTATACTTGATTTTTCTGCGGGTAGTCTTCAACTTATGTCCACAATTGGGATTGGAATTTGGTCCTAAGCAATGTCGTCACATGACCAGATGCAAATTAACTATCATTTTTACTATGGTCACATGATCATTAACCAAATTTGGCTTTCCCCATTGATTTTGCTTGTCAGAAGCCAGCAGCGAAGGTTGCGTATGATCATAGGGCGCTGTAACCAATTGTAAACCAGTAGTCAAATGTCCAAACTGCCATCACTTGATTGTGGAGAAGGTGTCATAGTCATAATTTCCAGGACAAGTTATAAATCACTTTTTTCAGTACCATTATAACTGCCAATCATCATTAAATGGCTGGTTATGAGTTATCTGTACTATTGCTTTAAGCAGACTTGACAAAACTGCTTTTCAACATTCTTGCTTTACATGTTTTGTACTCAAGTATCTCGGTTCATTAAAAAAAAAAACAGTTTCATCTGAAGCTTCATCTTATGCATGTTTACCCTAATGTTGGATCCATTGAATTCTGACAAATGAACTAATGGAATGTTATGCTCTTTGTTTTGGCTGGGGCTGTGTATTGGGTATGCCACTCAAAAGTCTATTATTGAGTATAACATATTGAGAGCAATCATAAACATCAACTGTGGGTAAAAGAAAGAGGTAATGATCTTAAGATTATATAGTGCTGCTTTTCTGGAATAAAGCAATTTGAAAAGCAGCAGGCTGAGAATCATCTATAAATCTTGGAAGGGTTCCTTTGCTTTGATGAACTTTTGAAGCTTAATGACATCTTAACAACAAAAAAATATAAAATAATGGAATCCTTCAAATAGGGGAAGTCCCCTTTAAATCCTAGAGGGAGTAACTGCAAACGTGATTAACTTCTATAGGAAAAGAATCCTATTCATAAGAAAAGGCCTTTAAATAATGCTTTAAATAGCAAGTCAGTCAAGAATCAATCATATTATATAGAAACAAGCCACCAAAAGTTAGAAGTGATTAAATTACCACCTGACTGTCTAAACTTCCCCTTTCTTTACCTGCTTCCTTTTGAAACTGACAAATGACAGGCTGCAGCAGGAAACTCCTCACAATAATAAGATTAGGAGGGTTTCACTATGCTGTACTAAATACAACAAATGTAATCGTTTTTTGTAAACGTGAAACATTTTCTATAAAGGATTGAGCCGACTTTTACTCAGGGTGCTTCATTTGACTCTCTGTCCCAAATGTGAGGCTCCCGCTTTCTGAGGAAATGTGCAGCTGAAGGTTGGCTTCCATTCCAGCGTGACTTAATGCCCATTTGCATGAGGAGAACAGCATCGCGGCTACAACAAAGCTTGCAAAATCATATCGCATCTTTGATTCTAGTGAGAGAGGAAAAAGGCCAAGCTGCTTTGCTTTGTTCTTCTTGGTAGTCTCTCCTCACCCCTCATTTGCATAAACAATCTTCTGGGTTCATTGAGTTCTAGAGAACCTTCAGAGGATGGAATAAAGTCATTGACCAGTATTCCAAAAAGCCCAAAGAGCCTTCTAAGCATTAACAGCAGCTGCAAAAGAGTGTTTCTGGTTTATTGTTAGTGGAAGAGGCAAGAGACTATGGGGAAGCTTCCTGGCAACCTTCCTTGAGAACTTCCTTGAGCTAAAATGCCAAGGTGCAAAAAATTTAATTGAGACAACTAAAGAATAAAGAAGGAGGTGAGGTGGGTAGAGTGTTCCATAGGGCAGGAGCAGCCATGGAAACGGCATACTTCCTTTCTTCCATCAGATGGCAGGGTTTAGAGCAGTGGTTCCCAAAGTGGGTGGTACCGCCCCCTGGGGGCGGTGGGACGACTTAGGGGAGCGCTAGGAGGCAAAGGGGCTGGCAGGGGGGTGCTAGGAGACAACAGGGGGCACTGAGGGCAAGGAAAAAAAGATCATGAATTGCTGCAGAGGGCATCGCCCCTAGGTTGGTAGCCTCCCCTTAGCTAATTCTCAGATGGAAAGGAGAAACTTGCCGAGCGGAAGATGGACTGTTTAAAAGCCTATCGGCAGAAGGACAACATCGCCCAAACAAACTTGGAAATAGTTGCAGGTTTCCCTTTAAGCAACGTCACCACCCTCCCCTCCAATCACCGCCTTCCTCCCAGGAGAAGCGCGTGCGCGCTGCTTCAATCACCCGTCCCCGACCGACTTGGCTTGTGAAAAGGTTCTTTTTAAAAACAAACAAACAAACAGTCGGTGGATGGGGAGATCGTGCACGGTGTTGTCCAGGGGGGGGGGAACCCCCGCCAATCGAATTCTAGTTGAGATTGCGAGAGAGCTCTTTGCTATTGTTTAAAAAACGGTCACATGTTTTGTGCCATCCTTACTCCACAAAAATGTGTTTAGTAATAATTTTTATAGCATTAGCCTGCTGGCTGATCTGCTGAAAGAGGGAGGCACGTTTTGTTCAGAATAGTTTGTGGAATGGAGACAAGAGGTTCTCAAGCATTGACACACCTAATAAAAGTAACTTACAGTTCAGTTTAACATCATGCCCTGACTACATCCTTGTGTTTCCCCCAAAAATGAATTGTCATTGCCCTGATTTCATTCCCAGTAATGAGTGAAATATCTTTAATCATTAGTTGTACTAGCTATAAAGTGGCATTTTCCCTTCTTTCCTATTGACTTTGCTTGTCAGAAGGTCACAAAAGTGACCAACATGACCCTGGGACACTGCAGTCATCATAAATATAAGTAAGTTGCCAAGTGTTTGAATTTTCATCACATGGGCATGGGAATGGTGCAATGGTTATAAGTGTGAAAAACAGTCATAACTCATTTCTTTCAGTACCATTGAAACTTCATACTGTCACTAAACTAATAGTTGTAAGATAAGGACCATCTGTTTTTTACAAATTGCTAGGAAAGATGCAAACTTGCTCTCTTCCTGCCTATATTCCAAACAGATTTCGATCATTTGCTGCTTCATACAGACGCTTGTTGGCTATCAAAAGGCAACTGTGTGAGATGCTTTTACGATCTTTTTGACACTGTTGTGGAGTTTTTTGAAGACAAAAATGCTTTGCTCAGTGGTGAACTCAGAGATCAGGCATGATATTGCTTATTTATCACTATTTGCAAAGTTCAGTGAAGTGAATTTGCAGTTGCAAGGAAATGAGGTCAATCTTATTAGGGCCAAATCTGTCATTTCTACATTTATTTCAAAGCTAACTCTCTTCAAGCACAATATAGGCCGTCACGAGATATACCAATTTCCGAGTTCATCTGAGCTAGAAGAGAAAGGTGGAATACAAGATGATGATCTTCACGTTTTTTGTGACCATTTGGACATGCTGCATAAAGATATGTCTGAGCGATATCAGGATCTTCTTTTGATGGAAATTCCAGATTGGGTGATAAATCCATTTTCAGATACTGAGGAAGATGGGGTAGTAGAGGAACAACTCATAGAGCTGTAAAATGACATTGAGCTGAAGCCAAAGTTCAAGAAATCGTACCAAGAGTTTTGGTTACAGAAAGAAATTTCTGATAGCTATCCTGCACTATGGACAGTGATTAAGAAGCTCCTTGTTGCATTTCCAACATCATATTTTGTGGAATGTGGCTTCAGTGTGGTCATCCAACATTCTCTCCAAGCAAAGAAATCGATTCCAGATTACTGAACATGGTGATTTAAGACTGCTGCTAAGTGACTTAAAACCAGACATTGGGAAACTGGTATCACTTCATCAAGCCCATCTATCACATTAAGAATTTACTGAACAGTGAAGTAGTTACTAAATTTTACTGAGTTTACTAAGTTATTAGTCACTAAGGTTCTTGATAAATGACTATCAGACTTTGAAAATCTGGTATCACTGGATCATGTTCAACAATTTTGTTGAATTAACATTAACTAAAAAGGTTTTTAAATTGGATTTTGAATAAATGTGCAATTAATCATTACAGTTTTGAATTTTACTGTTACTATCTTTCTTGCGGTCATGCAAACCGCCCAGTCACATGACCCCCCCCCCAGCCACGCCCACCAAGCCACGCCCACAGAACTGGTCGTAAAAAAAATGAATTCCACCACGGGGGTGGGGGGGCACTGAGGACCAAGGGGGCGGTGGACTGAAAAGGTTTGGGAACCACTGGTTTAGAGGAAGGTTCTAGGAGTGGGCACACCCTTTCTAACTTAGTAAGATGGGTAGTTGTCCTTAGGGAAAGGCGGTTTCACAAATAGCCTGGCCCTGTGCCATATGGAACTTTAAAGATGATAACCAGCACCTTGAATTGCATCTGTAAAGAAACTGGAAGCCAGTGCCACGTTCTGGACTAGATAACATTTCTGAGTAGTCCCATGTAGAGTGTATTGCAGTAATCCAAACAGGGCATGGCCAAGGCATGAGTGACTGTGAACAAGGCCTCCTGGTCGAAGAAAGGGTGCAATTGGCTCTCCTAGCTAACACAGCAACGGTGGTGGCAGTGCCACCTGCTTTTTGAACAGTTCAGGAGAATCCCCAAGTTGTGTACCAGCTGAGTCTAGGGAAGTGCCATGTCATCCAGAGTGAAGGATGAAGTAGTATCTGGACCTGACAGACCAAAAACCCAGAGTCACTTCATCTGGTCAGGTTGAGTTGAAGTCATTTCCTCACCATCCAGATCCTTACTGCCTCCAACCATCTGGCCAGCACTTCTACAACATCATCTGTCCAGATGGGGTGGAAATGTATAATTGGATATCAGCGCCATACTGATGATACCAGATCCCATACCTACAGATGACCTCCCCTTTAGCAAAATATTATTGAGATCTTTGGGAACAGTGTTGAAATTTGATGTTTTCTTTTCCTCACAATCCATTTCTTCTTGGGGGTCCAGGGTATTTTAGAAAAAAAGGTTTAGAGATTAAAATTTGGTCTCATTTTAATAATAATGAAAAAAGTTACACTGCAGGTATTATTCAACATTTATCTTATTCCCAAGATAAATGGTTGGGAACTCTAACTCTAGTAAACCACAAAGTGAACAGGTCATTGTACAACACTAGTAAATATTGTTAAACAATATGTTATGCAATATTGTGCTTTATTTCCCTAGATGTAAATGATCCTTTAGGGAGGATTTAACAAGTCAATTTCTGGTGACCAGAGAGTTTATTTAGTGTTCATGCAATATTTACACATTTAAAGGTTGAACAGCAGATAATAGTAGTCCCAAAATATCGGGTCAGTCTTCAAAATCCCTAGAAAATTGCTTCTGCATATTTGTGTAGTTATTCAATTACTTTTTCTTTTGGGGAAAATACCTATCTATTTATATACTGTATCTGCCTATCATCCAATCATCTATCCATCCACCCACCCACCCACCCATCTATCTTACCAGTATTTGTCTAGAAATCAACTTAGAGAGACAGTTTTCCAAAAAGAAACCCTGTTAGCTCTTTTAATATATACAAATCCAAGGTGACCTACAACACATTAAAACAGCCAGTAAAGAAACCAATAATATTAGTGCATTTGAAAACTCAGTAACACAGAACAAAATTGGCAGCCTCAGCCTCTCCAAATTTAGTGGAAGTCTGACTTCCCAGAGAAAAGGTTGATTTTAATTTCAGATCTCCCCATGTACAATTAGCCCTCATTTAGTGACTGCCACATATAGTTTGCCCTTGACTTACAACCACAATTTGGACCAGCATTTTGATTGTTCACTAATGAATAAAATGGTCATTAAGCAAGATGCTTATGCAACAGCTACAATCCTGGCATTCCTCTTGGTGATTATTAAGTGATCTCCCATATTGTTAAGCAAAAAGAGCACAAGAGCAACCTGCCAAAGGATTTAAGTTACGTAGGGCAAAAGGACTGCCTATCAGAGGGTTTCTGATATTGGAGCTGAAATACACCCAGTAGGCAGCCATTTTACTCTCAAATATTTCTACAGCCCGTTCAATATTTTTAAGTGCCCTCCATGCAAAAAGGAGAAATCCTTCATGTATGGCATGACATTTTATAATGGCTGGAAGTGCTCTATGGGTTGTAAAGTGCTCTTTCTGTAGCTGTTATAACTAAATGAGGACATTCTGTATTGCTGAATACTGAATTTGGATGCAACCTGAGTGAGTCATTTATCCAGATAATTTACTTCCGAAAAAATAATTCATCTCAGCCATGGTAACAATATGATAATAGAAGCAGATGTGTTTTTTTTCTTTGTAATCTTCTTTTGTGGTGTATCATCTTAAGTTCAGAGTTATCTTTCTTCTGGGCAAACATGAGTAAGAAAATAGACTTCCAATGTAAGGTGATAGTGGATCAAATCCCAATCAGCCTCACTTCTCTGAATAGAGGGTCACAAGTCAACCTCTAAGTCATAGTGTTTCCAACTTGCAGTTTGAGGATAACAAATTGTTTTGATGTTTGGTTAGCAATGATTAGTAACAAACAAACAAAGAAATTGGATAGAATGTATTTAGGTAAATATTAAGTTCTGCAGCAGTGGTGGGTTTCAATTTTGTTTACTACCTGTTTGCTCTTGCACACATGCATCACTTCAGTGCATGGGTGGAAGGGTCCGGGTGGGTGAGTGGGGCCTCCTGCCACCGCCACCACCCTTGGTTCGCCCAATCTGGGCCGAATCGGGAGCAACCCACCACTGGTCTGCAGTGAAAGCTTTTCCAGAATGGTCAGGAGAAGCACATTCTGTTATGCAGAAGGCAAGATTCTGTGTTGTGTGCTCCTTGTTTTGAAATTCCCTTGGACATCAACTTGGCCCTGACATGAGCTGCCTTTTGGCACTGGACCTCATTTTTTCTGGATATAGCATTCATAGGAATACTTGGGGGTCCAGGGTATTTTAGAAAAAAAGGTTTAGAGTAGATACACATAAAAATGAAATGGAGCCATTATTGAAGCTACCATCTTATTTTAATCCCCATGGAAACCCTTGCCTATTGTTCTTCTCTGTTAGTGTCCTTTATTGTGATGATTATTGCATGTTTTAATTAGTTTGGTCAACTAGCTAATTAAACTGGTATTACTGTTTTTGTGGATTGTAATCCACCATGAGATCCCCTTGTGTAGTGGGAGAGTCTCGAATATTTCAAGCAAAATGTCCTAGGCTCGGGGCCTAGTTATATGCAAGACCGTCTCCTGCCCCATACATCCCTTCGGCCGATCCGCTCCCACAGAGAGGGCCTTCTCAGGGTACCGTCAGCCGGGCAATGCCGACTGGCGACGCCTAGGGGAAGAGCCTTCTCTGTGGTGGGCCCTACCCTTTGGAACAACCTACCCCCTGAACTCCGCACCATCTCGGACCAGTGTCTAAAGACACATCTCTTTCAACAAGCCGGCCTAGCGTAACCTCCCGTGGGGGCTATTTTAGATAGTTTTAAATTGGGGTTTTAATTTGGATTTTAGCATAGGATTTGTTATTTAATATGGTTTAAATTTTGTATTTTTGCTATTTTATATGTTTTTAATAATTCCTGTGCGCCGCCCTGGGTCCTTCGTGGAGAAGGGCGGGATATAAATTTAATTAAAATAAAAAAATAAAATAAATAAAATAATAAATAATCAGTTTTTAAAATATGTGGCCCTGTGTTATAAAGATCATTGAATGTTTCTGATTCTTGCTTTGGGGCAGAATATAGCTGTCCATTCAGCTCTATTGTAAAATATGAGGGGGTGGTTGAGGTTGTGTTCATTTTCTGCTTAGGGGAGAAGAGGCACTTCACAATAAAGAAGGAAGTTTTGCTTCCAGCTAACTAAAGTGTGACTGTAATTGAACTATGACTCCTTTCATTCTTGTCTCTATCATTTCCTCTTGCTTACAATGGTGAAGTCCTTCAATGTAATGAACAGTAGAATGAGGCAATAGCAGTGGGATTATACAGACAAGGACTTCCCTTTGGACATGGTTGGGAAAAGTGGGAAAATAATGCAACAAAGCATGATTTTCATTTGTTTGATCCGGGGATCTGCAAAGTTGGCTCTTTGAAGGCTGGTGGACTTCAACTCCCAGAATTCTCCAGCCAGCATGGCTGGCTGGGGAATTCTGGGAGTTGAAGTCCACCAGCCTTCAAAGAGCCAATTTTGCAGACCCCTTGTTTAATCCATTGTCAAAGGATAAAAGAAGGCAATATTGGGGGGGGGGGGGGATTGTCATAACATGTTTGCCCATCAGTTGAGTTCAACTCATAGTAGTGTGCAGTGTAAACTGATTATTAAATAGGAAGTGTCAATCCATAATTCAGATTAAATATAACTGACTGAAACATATGGCAGTTCTGATATCAGCAGAGAGGCTTATGGAATTCAGTATTTGCCATTTCTTATAGCTTTAACACGGGCATCAACCAATATGTCTCTGGGTGGCCTTATAAATGCATGGAAGCATTTTTAATTTTCTACAGTTGTTCTGAAATGAATCTCTATTCCTTTTTCCAAAGTACAAATTAATTTGAATAGATATTTATGGAGTGACAATTATATTTAGGAAGGTACCTTTTTGAAGAAAACAAGTTTAAAATTCATATTGATCACAAACTCAAATGCAACTATTCATCTAAGCTTAAAATAATCATAGAAATATGTAAGCATGGTTCAGAATGGATTTCTGGGTACACGCATGTTAAAAATCAAATATCACAATCTCATGTCAAATCGCACTGACAAAGAGCTGACTAATTTGAAAGTAGTTCTTAAGATTTTCTGGTCCTGGTCGATGTCAAAATTATCATCCTCAACTAAGCATCCTCAACATGCAAAAACAACAAGCTCAGATATCAACTAGTTAATGTCCAAATAATTTCAACTGTTCTCAAGTCCCCTGACACTAGCACTATGTTGTACTTCAGGCTCAGGATGCAATATATTCCAAGAAGTGATATAATGTGTTTCCCCGAAAATAACACAGGGTCTTATTTTCTTTTGACCCCTGAAATAAGCACTTGGCCTTATTTTTGTGGAGGTCTTATTATTTTTGAGGTGCAGGAGGCAGTAAGCATGCACCTCATGACTGCTGCTGTGTTGCAATATTTTTGGAGGGGGGGTTATATTCTGGGAGGGCTTATTTTAGCGCATGCGCTCAAAAGCCCGATTGGGCTTATTATCCAGGGAGGGCTTATTTCAGGGAAACAGTATAGTTGCTTTAAAGGGTTGCAAACCCAGGCAACATTTGCATTCCCAGGCACTTCAAAGGATCTTTTGCTGAAAAGTCATAGTATTCCCATTCACTGCTTTATCATTCAGAAAATGGAAGGTTGATTGTATGTCAGGTGCAACCCACATTGCTTACTGTCCACAAGGCTGCTATTAATATTTGGGGCTAGTTATTCTCAGCTCAATTCAGTTCATAGCATTCTATCCATTCATAAAATGGCCCACCTGGGGAGAAACATTAGGGGAAGTACAGTACCCCTATAAACTGCCTTATACAGTAAGATTCTTCTTCTTCTTCTTCTTCTTCTTCTTCTTCTTCTTCTTCTTCTTCTTCTTCTTCTTCTTCTTCTTCTTCTTCTTCTTCTTCTTCTTCTTCTTCTTCTTCTTCCTCCTCCTCCTCCTCCTCCTCCTCCTCTTCCTCTTCCTCTTCCCCTCCTCCTCCTCCTTCCCCTTTTTCCTCCTCCTCCTCCTCCTCCTCCTCCTTTCTATCCATTGTCTATCCACTGCAGGATGAAGGCCTCTTCCTCATGTTTGCAACTAATATGGTCCTGAACTTTCTTTTGCCAATTGGGCCTGCAATCCATCTTGTTTTAAGTCTAACCCAGTGATTCTTAGCATCTTCTGCCTTCGGACAGATCTTTCTGCTGTTGTGAATAGTGGCCCTCAGGCCTCCGGGGAAATGACAGCCATTTTTGATGTTGTATTGGCATGTGGATTAGAAAGAATAGATTATAATCTGCCATGCTGTCCAATGTGAGTTGACAGATGTGATCAGTTTTAGTCTGTGATATCTATCATGGTCTGTTCGCCTAGGGAGATCCTTTTGGACATATATATGTCTGATGATATAGCCCACAATTTCAATTACACACAAAAACCTCTTCGCCTCATCAATCATAGAAGGAGACTATCAGAGAATTTTTTTAAAAAGTGTAATTCACTGTCAGATAATTAGATTTATTTTTGTATGAATAAAAGTCATATGAGCTCAGCATTGGATTTATTTATTTATTTATTTATTTATTTATTTATTTATTTATTTATTTATTTATTTATTTATTTATTTATTTATTTATTTATTTATTTATTTATTTATTTATTTATTTATTTATTTGATTGATTGATTTATATCCCGCCCTTCTCCAAAAGGACCCAGGGCGGTGCACAGGAATTTAAAATACATACAAAATAATACAAAAAATTTAAAAACCTATTAAATATCAGTCCTGGGCTAAAACCAATTAAAATCCCCAATTAAAACTATCTACATTAGTCCCAGCGGAGGTTATGTTAGGCCGGCTTGATGAAAGAGGTGTGTTTTTAAACACTGGCGGAAGAGGCGGAGGTCAGTGATGGTACGGAGTTCTGGGGGTAGGTCGTTCCATAGGGCAGGGCCCGCCACAGAGAAGGCCCTTCCCCTGAGTGTCGCCAGTCGGCATTGTCCGGCCGACGGCACCCTGAGAAGGCCCTCTCTGTGGGAGCGTATCGGTCTGAGGGATGTATGGGGCAGGAGACGGTCTCGCATATAACTAGGTCCCGAGCCATGGAGCGCTTTGAAGATGGTCGTCAAAACGTTGAAGCGCACCCGAAAGACCACAGGAAGCCAGTGCAGCTCGCGCAGGATTGGTGTAATATGGGAGTGCCTCAAAGCTCCCGTAATCACCCGCGCGGCTGCATTCTGAACTAACTGTAGCTTTCGAGTGCACCTCAAGGGAAGCCCCATGTAGAGAGCATTGCAGTAGTCGAGTCGGGATGTCACGAGTGCCTGAGTGACTGTGCGAAGGGCAGCCCGGTCCAGTAAGGGGCGCAATTGGCGCATCAGGCGTACCTGATGAAACACCCCCCTGGCCACGGCCGCCACATGGTCCTCCATGGACAGCCGGGAATCCAGTAGGACACCCAAATTGCGCGCCCTCTCCACGGGGGCCGGTGTTTCTCCCCCAATGGCCAGAGTTGGAGTAATCTGGCTGAACTGGGGTGCCGGAAACCACAGCCACTCGGTCTTGGATGGGTTGAGCTTGTGTTTGTTACTACCCATCCAGATCCGTACGGCCTCCAAACACCGGGACATCACCTCGACGGCATCATTGGGGTGGTCTGGGGTGGATATGTACAGCTGAGTATCATCAGCGTACAGATGATATCCCACCCCAAAACCACGGATGATCTCACCCAGTGGCTTCATATATGGGTTGAATAGGAGGGGCGAAAGGACCGATCCCTGGGGAACCCCACATAAGAGGGATCTCGAGGTCGACCTCTGCCCCCCTGCCAACACATATTGCGACCGACCAGAGAGGTAGGATGAGAACCACCGTAAAATGGTGCCTCCCAGCCCCAGACCCCCCAGTCGGTGCACTAAGATACCATGGTCGATGGTATCAAAAGCCGCTGAGAGGTCTAACAGGACTAGGATAGAGGAATGTCCTCTATCCCGCACCCTCCAGAGATCATCCACCAACGCGACCAATGCCGTCTCGGTGCTGTGACCGGGTCAGAAGCCGGACTGGCGTGGGTCTAGATAATCAATTTCCTCCAGGTGTCGCGGAAACTGTTGGGCCACCACACTCTCAACAACCTTCGCTAAAAAGTAAAGGTTGGAGACTGGACGGAAGTTCTCTAATAATGCTGGGTCCAGGGACGGCTTCTTGAGGAGGGGCCTTACTACCGCCTCTTTCAAGACGGCAGGCAAGGACCCCTCACTCAAAGATGCGTTGACAATGCCCTGGAGCCAGTTGTCTCCCAGGATGCCAGTACAAGCCAGGAGGGACACGGGTCCAATAAACATGTGGTAGCCTTAAGTCTCTTTGACAACCTGTCCATATCTTTGGTAGTGACAAAGTCAAACTCCTCCCAGAATGGAATCTCAAGAGTAGCCTCGGACAGTCTGACTGGACCACTCTCGATGGAGGGTAACTCATTCCGAATCCGAGTGATTTTATCCTGCAGATAAATCCCAAATTCCTCTGCTCGTCCCTGCAGAGGGGCTTCCCGCGGCCTCTGGTGAAGGAGGGAGCGGGTCACCCCAAACAGGGCGGCAGGGCGGTTATCTGCGGATGCAATAAGGGTGGCACAATACTCACATTTGGCCACCCTTATCACCACTAGGTAAGTCCTAATATGGGTTCTCACTAGTGTTCGGTCGGCTTCGGAGCGAGAGGATCTCCATCTACTCTCTAGGCGTCTCTTGTGGCGTTTCATCTCCCTCAGCTTCTCAGTGAACCAAGGAGCCTGGGTGACTCGTCGCCGCAAGAGAGGCCGCAAGGGCGCGACTCGGTCCAAGGCCCCCGTGGCCGCACTTAACCATGTGGCCACCAGGTCCTCGGTCGAGTCGCGGGGCAAGTCCACAGGCATTGGCGCAAGCTCCCTCTGGAAACTTACCGGGTTCATCAGGAGCCTGGGGTGGAACCATATAGGAATATTCGGCTCCGCCTCCCCGTGGTGAGATGCGGCGATTGGAAAGTCTAGCCGAAGGAGAGCGTGATCTGTCCATGACAGGGGTGTGATGGCTAGATTCCCTATTCCCAGATCACTACTCCACTCTCCCGAGACGAAGATTAAGTCCAGGGTGTGTCCACCCTCGTGAGTAGGGCCTAAAACTACCTGGGTCAGGTCCATGGCTGTCATGGAAGCCATGAACTCCCGAGCTACTCCAGAGGTCTCGCCTACTGACGGCAGGTTAAAGTCCCCCATGACCAAAAGTCTGGGGGTCTCAACCGCCGCCTCGGCTATCACCTCTAGGAGCTCGGGCAGGGCTGTTGTTGCATAGTGAGGAGCCAGGTATACAACTAACATGCCCAACTGCCTCCCTAGGCCCCACTTCACAAGGAGGGATTCACACCCGGTCGTCTGAGGGATCGTGGTCTCCTTCGGCTCAAGACCTTCCCTAACCATAATCGCCACCCCGCACCCCTTCCCAGGGCCCTAGGCTGATGGAAGGCTCGGTAGCCTGGTGGGCACATATCAATGAGGGGTAAACCCCCCTCGAGGCCCAACCAGGTTTCCGTTATACCCACCAGGTCCAGGTCCCCCTCTGACACAAGGTCACGGATGAGGGGGGCTTTGTTCACCATGGGCCTGGCGTTGCATAACATCAGCCTAGGGCCTTGGTTCTGTGGTCCTTGCCCACCTAGTCTGCGATGGGAGCACGGGGAGTTGGAACGCATGACCGCCTGTAGCCAGCGGCCATGGTCTCCCAACCCAGTCTGTCTCCCACCGTCCCTGCCCCTCCCCAGAACCAAACTGATAGACAAGACCTCAGTGGAAACGACCCCCCCTCCCCTTCCTCCATTTCCTCCCTTCCACCGGCCGGCCTAGTACTGTCCCATCCCCTAGCTGGACTATCCCTCCACTCCTCCCTGGAACCCCCTAAAAGTCGAATTAAAAAATTATTTAAAAAACCCCTTAGTTTGCGCCTTGCCCACCTCTCAGGAGCAATTAGTCCATCCTTGAGGTGGGCCCGTGTTAGACAAGGGGGCCAGGCCTGCGAGAGGGGAGACTCTCGCAGGCAAAGGAGATCACATCTAGAATACATTTTGGAACCCTGATGGTCGCCCAGATCCGGGGGGATAGTTGCAAGTCCGCAAAGAGTCCAGGGAAACAGCTATAAAGTGACAGATAAATAAAGTGCAATAGATGGGGGGGGGGGGGCGGCAGGAGGGAAAAAGTCAATTGTCAAATTAGTCTATTAGTCTGGGGTCCTGCATAAGGGCAGATCGCAGTTTAGTCCCTGCACGAACCCCAGCCGACTGTTCTCTTCGGCCACATAGGCCTAAGTCTGCATTTAGTGCCGCATGACTGGTTGGTCTGTCGTGTGGCCTGATGGAAAATGCTGCCATGTGCTGGCCCGGCTTATCTCCTCCTGTCCAGGGCACTCACTCTAGATCTTCCTGAGTCCTCCTGAGTCCTCCTGTTCCACCGTTTCCCGACCCGGCTGCTTGGCTTCTATCAACACATTCTCCTCCTCCTCCTCCTTCTTCTATCAACATATTCTCATTCTCCTTCTCCTTCTGCTCCTCCTTCTTTCTTTTTCTCCATCTCCGTCTCTGTCTCCGTCTCCATCTCCCTCTCCATCTCCATCCATCTCCATCTCCATCTCCATCGTCAATCCATCTCCCTTCCATCACCATTTCGTCTCCGTTCCATCTCCATCTCCATTCCATCTCCAATCTCCAATCCATCTCCATCTCCATCTCCAATCCATTTCCATCTCTACTCCATCTCCAATCCATTTCCATCGCCTTCTCCTTCTCATTCTTTCCTCCTCTCCTCTCTTCCAATCTCTCCTCTCACATGCTTCCTCCATTCCTCCATTCCAGCTTCACCTCCCGTCCATCACCTCCAACCGTCCCACCTTTCATTGCCATTTCGTCCGCAGCTCTCGCAGCTCTCGCAGCTCCTGCAGCTCCACTCCTGGGCAAGTCGGTAGGAGCACACTCGGGTCGGGTCGGGTCGGAATAGAGTCCTCCTGACCCGGCTCGGCTCGGCCCGGCCCTTTAGATGTTTCTGGCCGGATCCTTTAGTTCTTCCGCATCCCGGCTTTGCCCGCAGCGCCGGGACGGGCTGGGACGCTCTAGGCCGGGGCGCTCTAGGCCGCAAGGGCCGACTCTGGCCGCGCCCATCGCTCCCTACTTTGTCCACTCTGCCGTCACGACCCAGGCTCGCCCTCTGAGTCCGGGCGACCCGGCGCGACGGCCAGCAGATTGTCTTGCAGGGCCAGCCCTCCATGATGGTCAGTGAGGGCTGGCAACGTCCCCCTGGGGGCAAAACGACCCCCGGGCCTCCTCCCGATCTTCAAGGCGCGACCTCCATTTTCGCGCATGCGCAAACCACTTTTATTTGAGATAAAAGTAACTGGAATGGAACTTTACTGTGTATTTGGAAGAGAGGTTTTTCTTCAGATTATATGCCATTAAAATAAGCAATTAAAAAAAAGATTTCCTCAAAATTTATAATAGGAATAGATGAAATTTTCTGCTGAATCTTCTTTTGGAGATAGGCAATCATCATAAACTCAGATTCACTTTCCTCTTGGGTACATACAAATAAGCAAAATTTTATTTTCTGAAAGGTAGTAGCTAGTGCAAATATACATCAACTTCAGCTTCTTCTGTAATAGGCAATATTGTGGTTGGATCCCTTTGGAAGTATGTTATAAATCATCCTCTCAGAGAAAAAGTAGGATATAAGTGCAATAAAACAATAACAATAGTGTAATATTATTGTATACTAATGCTGTGTCAGGGGGTTTCAATTCTATAGAACGTGTGTTTTGATTTATTTTTATAGTTTTCTTATGTATGATGTACACTGAAGATGGCATTTGATTTTGTTGTACGAGAGGCAATGACAATAAAGTAAAGTAAACTAAAATAGCTCAACCCTTCGTTGACTTTGTGTGTTGGTTGGTTATTGATTGACTGATTGATTGACTGATGATGATGGAGCATTATCATATTCATAAGGTACTGTATATTTGAAAATCTCTGTCAAATGTCGTCCCCCCCCCCCAACTTCTTCTCTTCTAAATGTAGCAAGTCTACAGTTCTCAGAATACTCAGCAAATAAAATCCTTACGGTTCATCAGATCCTAGCCATAATATTTACCTTTAAATGAAGATGTCATTTGTTGCGCATTTGTAGTGTCATTGCTTAGAATCAAATTATCTTTTGTGGTTCAGTTACTTGCAACTTTTAGTTTGATAAACCTTAAAAATGTGACTCAATGCTTTTCACGTACAAGGTTTTACATTTGATTTCCTTTTCCATACCTCAGAAGATAAATATGCTGAGTGCATTCATTCCTAATCTTGGTGCTGGGTCTACAAACACTTTAAAGTATGGGCAATTACATAATGCAGGTTGAGTCATGTGAGCTCATAAGTCTTGCTCAATTATTATTAGGGGGGTTAGTCTTTCCGAGCACTTTTAAGAACACATCCAGGGATTTCACAAGAAAAAAAAAGAAAACTGAATCACTTGGGAAACGATAGTTCCTGATTTTCATTTCCTCAGGATTGTATACATGTGTGGCAATTGGCAATTGTGCAAATGCTGAAACAGTTGAAATGTATAAACAAAAGCATGTGTTTCTGGAGAGAAAAAGCAACACTGGATAAAGCTGACTACTCAAATCTGACTTTCTCCAGAGGCGTTGAACTACAATTCCACCATTTCACCCAGCATTTCATGGTAGATTTAAGTGATGGGTTATGTAGTCATCTGAAAAACAAGAAGTGGAAGTAGCCTGTTGCAAAGAAGGGTTATCCATGTAATGGAGGCCTATAACATTTTGTTCTCTCCATATGTTTACCCAAGAATAAAAAGGCATGCTGACACATGCAGATTTTGCAATCTACTATGTATTTTTTGGGGAGGCAAAGAAGATTGGGTATCAGAGAGAGTGAGAAGGAACACAAGGAACACAAGGAAACCAGGATGGACAATGGGAATTCTTTTAAATATTATTGAACTGTGAGTCTCCCCATTCCTCACCTTTTGCTATACTGGCTAGCGTTGTTGGGGATTGGCTGTGGAAGGACCCAGTGGTGGGTTTCAAATTTTTTAGAACCTACTCTGTAGGTGTGGCCTATTTTGTGGGCGTGGCTTGGCAGTCATGTGACAGGGTGGGAGAGGCCACCTTTTAAAATGTGGTGAAACTCATTTAACAACGCTTTTGCTTAGCAACCAAAATTTTGGACTCAATTGTGATGATAAATTCTTTCTTTCTTTCTTTCTTTCTTTCTTTCTTTCTTTCTTTCTTTCTTTCTTTCTTTCTTTCTTTCTTTCTTTCTTTCTTTCTTTCTTTCTTTCTTTCTTCCTTCCTTCCTTCCTTCCTTCCTTCCTTCCTTCCTTCCTTCCTTCCTTCTTTCCTTTCCTTTCCTTTCCTTTCCTTTCCTTTCCTTCCCATTGGGTCACTGGCAGCGGCGGGCCAGATTTACTTCCAGGTACGCCGGTGGAACCCCCTCTCACCGGTTCTCTAAATTTCACCAACCGGCTCTTGCGAGTAGGTGCGAACCTGCAGAAACCCACCACTGGAAGGACCCATGTTTCCCATCTCTGCAATATAAGCATTGCCTCTTATCACTTTGAAGCTGCTCCAATTAGCACAGCAGACTCATTTATATAGATCAGGGGAGGGACCGTACCGGTATGGGGCCTCCGACCCCAACAGTACAAAAACAGCCGCCCGATTTCTGCTACCAGTAAGGGTGTACCGGTGCGTACTGGTAGGAACCCACCACTGATATAGATGTATGAGGGCATTCTCTTGAGGACAATAATGTTTTACTAAGTGCAGAAATTAAAATGCCTCAGAAAGATAAGCCACCATTTGGACGCATGGTGTGAAAAGTTTTATATCCAAATATATTCTATCCTTTATATTGTTTCCATCCCCCCCTTAAAACATTAACAGAATCCACAAGGGTCTGAGAATCAGTGTCTCCACTAGATAATTAACAGTCAAGTTGAAACTAATCAAGTAAAATTAACAAACTTCCTCATATAAATTACTCAGACCTAATCCACATATCAAAGGATAAGGTCTTCAAACACAGAGTTAATTAAATTAGGTCTCCCAGAGAAACTGTATGTTCACAAGAATAAACACACACACGCACGCACACACACCTCAAGTGTCACCCTACAATCAGCAAGCTCTCCCTATACAAATCTGCTGCTGTACCCCATTTCTCTTCAGACTGCCCCTAAATGCAAGCTGTTTTGCTTCTAGAAATAAATATTTCTTCTTTCCTCACAGCTATCTGGATCTCGTTTTTATTTATTCTTATGCAGCCCTGGCTGCGTTTGGAATCCCAAATTATTCTTCTGACAATAACCAGTTCTCTTTATGCGAGGATATTCTGAAAGGATTTCTCCCTTAATCCAAGGCCTTTCCCAAAAGTACACCTAGAGTAGTAGGAATTTCTTCCACATGCCCAATTGCTTTGCTTCACCAAGATCTATGCCTGGCCCCTCTGGCCCCCACAAAGTTGCGGACTTGGATTTACAAACTGACTTACAAATGTGTTCAGTTTAGGTTCTCTTCCAGAGGAAATGCTGCAACAATAGTTTTGCACCATTTCCTCTAAGGCTGCAGAACAGATGGTTTTGCGTCCCTTCCCATTCCTTAAGCCTTTGAGCGCCTCCCTCATGTGCTTGGTTCTTTTGAGAGATGGCTGCTCCCCTTCTTGGTTTACAATACAATACAATAGCAGAGTTGGAAGGGACCTTGGAGGTCTTCTAGTCCAACCCCCTGTCTAGGCAGGAAACCCTATACCATTTCAGACAAATGGCTATCCAACATCTTCTTAAAGACTTCCAGTGTTGGGGCATTCACCACTTCTGGAGGCAAGCTGTTCCACTGATTAATTGTTCGAACTGTCAGGAAATTTCTCCTCAGTTCTAAGTTGTTTCTCTCCTTGATTAGTTTCCACTCATTGCTTCTTGTTCTGCCCTCTGGTGCCTTGGAGAATAGTTTGACTCCCTCTTCTTTGTGGCAACCCCTGAGATATCGGAACACTGCTATCATGTCTCCCCTAGGCCTTCTTTTCATTAAACTAGACATACCCAGTTCCTGCAACCATTCCTCATATGTTTTAGCCTCCAGTCCCTTAATCATTTTTGTTGCTCTTCTCTGCACTCTTTCTAGAGTCTCCACATCTTTTCTACATCGTGGCAACCAAAACTGAATGCAGTATTCCAAGTGTGGCCTTATCAAGGCATTATAAAGTGGTATTAACATGTCACGTGATCTTGAGTCTATCCCTCTGTTTGGGGTTGTTCCTTTTTCCGCCCTGTGGAAAGCAAACCCACCAAGGAAAGAATGGGTCCAATGGCAGGGTGCCACTAGCTGGCAAATTCCTATTGGCCAGGTGGAGGAAGGGTAGGTGGAAAGATATTTGTGAGAGCATGAAAATGCTGCAGAGGATATGAGGAGGAATCCTGGCACCTGTGGGAAGCTTCTCTCATATAATAAATTCTCTTAAGACCTGAACATTTTGCTTTGTGGTTTTATGACTTGCAAAACATTGGGGTTTTTTATACTCCCAAAATTCCAGGATTCCATTGTAGTCGCGTCTGTTTGCAATAATTGTATTTTTGGCTTTTGCAATTCAGTTGTAAAAACCAACTCAAAGACATGTGGAGACAGCATTTAATGCAGCCAAATGTTTTATAATTGCTCCCGTATGGAGGGAGCAGAGATGGAGGAGAGGCTGATATGGGAGGGGAAAAGCACAGAAATATAAATATATTCTGCTGTGATCTATCTTCTGGTATCAACAGGGCAGGATTTTCTAAGTTCTGGTGACAGTGAAGAAGAATTTCTCTGGATTCTGTCTTGGACTGAAAAGTGAAGATAAATACAGAAGAGAGAGAGAGAGAGAGAGAGAGAGAGAGGGAGGGAGGGAGGGAGGGAGGGACGGGGGGAGGAGAGAGAGAGAGAGAGAGAGAGAGAGAGAGAGAGAGAGAGAGAGAGAGATGTCTAGACATAGCTTTAATCACCAGTCCATCCCCTTTAAGATTAAGGAATAAAAAGCAGCCGTCAAAGCTGCTTTTCAGTGCCACTGGATTCAGTGGGAGAGATTTAAGAGTGTGCTTCACTTTCTGATTGAAATAAAATTGGATTAAATATAAGTCGATCAAGATCTACTTGATCTTTTTTTTTTTTTAAAGTCAAACATTGAACAAGAGAACGTTTTCTTAATTGTCTTGTTGCTACGTCCTTCTTTAGGACCAAATTTTTTTATGTTTGCAATAGTTTTATCTCTTTCAGTTTACCCTTAGACCAAGAGTTTCTAAACTTTTTTGCCATCACACCTCCCTTTAGTGCTATCTTAATGTACAAACCGCCCCTAAAAACCCAAATGGGCACCAATGAATAATGAAAACAACGCAATGGAACTTTGGGAAAAGTGGATTTATTAACAATGTGCAACTACAAGGATTTTCATCTCTCTTCACACTCTGTGCCCAACACCTCACAGTTGGGGAAATCATACTTTCGCTCCTCTTCTATTATGATTAGGACAGAGCAATGACTTTTTTCAGGACTCGTGTTCTTGTGCATATCTTTGTACATGGATTTTCACCTTGGTATTTAAAACCCTCTAGCTTCCCCAACCTGAGCCTGCCATAGCAACTTCTTCATGTGAAAGGTAAACAGCCCTCCTATTGAAGTACAAAGCATTATTATGTGTCATTAGCTGGGATGGAATTTCCCCTCCTCCCGAGGAGATGGGTCACGATGAAGTGGGAGTATCAGAAATTATATGAGAGGGGTGAGGTGGGAAAACACACTGGAGGTTCTTTGAGGGGAATAAGGTGGTTGGTGCCGGTTTTCCCCCAGGTTAAGCACCAAGGTTTTGAGTGGGCTGAATTGTGTGTGGTTTCAGAGGCATTTTAAAAATAACTGGAGAAGGGTTAGGGGGGCTGGTTGGTGATCTGGAGGAGGTGGTTATGGCAGTATGGAGTGTCTGACTCTGAACCTTTCCTTAAAATTAAAATAACTGCTCACTTTCACATATTGCTAAATGGTCTGGTTTACTATATTATCGCCCATTTCTGATTTAATGTCCAAACGCACGAGCACATTGTGAAAAGTTGGGGTAGGTATGTTATATTACGCTGTTTCATATATTACACAGTTCCATAATAAAAATTTACAATACAATAGCAGAGTTGGAAGGGACCTTGGAGGTCTTCTAGTCCAATTCCCAGCCTAGGCAGGAAACCCTATACCAGTGATGGTGAACCTATGGGACAGGTGCCACAGGTGGCACGCGGAACCATTTCTTAGGGCACGCGAGGCGTTGTCCTGTCAGCTCCAACACGCATGTGTGCGCTGGCCAGCTGATTTAGGTCTTCTTTTGAGGCCATTTTTCGCCCTTTGGAGGCTTCAGGGGAAGCTCCTGAAGCCTCTGGAGGTGGGGGGGAGGCTGTTTTCACCCTCCCCAGGCTCCTAGAAAGCCTCTGGAGCCTGGGGAGGGTGAAAAAAGCATGCCAAAAGCAGGGGGTCATGCATTATGGGTATGGCACGGCCACGCACGACCCCCCTGCGCTCCCCCCGCTTTTGGCACACGAGCCAAAAAAGGTTAGCCATCACTGCCCTATACTGTTTCAGACAAATGGCTATCCAACATTGTCTTCAAGACTTCCAGTGTTGGGGCATTCACATCTTCTGAAGGCAAGCTGTTCCACTGATTAATTGTTCTAACTGTCAGGAAATTTCTCCTCAGTTCTAAGCTGCTTCTCTCCTTGATTAGTTTCCACCCATTGCTTCTTGTTCTACCCTCAGGTGCCTTGTTCTACGCTCAGGTGCCTATCATTTCTAACAACAACAAGGTAACAGACATTTTTCCTACCTTTTAAATTAATTAGTCATCTGAACACTTTAATGGAACATCCAGGAAAATATAGTAAAGATGATATTCACCGTATTTTTCGAAGTATAAGACGCACTGGAGTATAAGATGCACCCAGGTTTTGAAGAGGCATTTTTTTTAAAAAGTAGGTAGGTAGATAGAGGGATAGAGAGGGAGAGAAAGAGAAAAATACAATAGGTAGGTAGGTAGGGAGAGAGAGTGAGAGAGAGTAGGTAGGTAGGTAGGTAGAGGGGAAGAGAGAGAGGGAGAAATACAGTAAGTAGGTAGGTAGGGAGACAGAGTGTGTGTAGATAGATAAGTAGGCAGAGGGATAGAGAAAGAGACATAGAGAGAGAGAGAAATACAATAGGTAGGTAGGGGGAGAGAGAGAGTAGGTAGATAGATAGATAGAGGGGGGAGAGAGAGAGAAATACTGTAGGTAGGTAGGGAGAGAGAAAATGGAGATAGGTAGGTAGGGAGAGAGGGATAGAGAAAGAAAAATAGAGAGAGAAATATATATATAGAGAGAAATACAGTAGATAGGTAGGGGGAGAGAGAGATTAGGTAGATGGGTAGATAGAGGGGAGAGAGAGAGAAATACAGTAGGTAGGTAGGGAGAGAGAGTGTGTAGATAGGTAGGTAGGTAGAGGGATAGAGAGAGAAAAATAGAAAGAGAAATAGAGAGAGAGAGAGAAATACAGTAGATAGGTAGGGAGAGAGAGAGAGAGAGAGAGAGTAGGTAGGTAGGTAGGTAGGTAGATGTTTCCAGGTGTATTTACCCATTTTCTGGAGAAGGAAATCACTGACCATCTTTGGAACAAATCTTTGTTTGTGCAGCCATAGTACTTGACCAACGTAATTCTCACCAATCACTCTAACTAAACAGCTTTCCAAAAGGGAAAAAAAGCCCATTTTGCACTGTGCAAACCTCCCACAAACGGCCCGTTTTTCACAAAAATGGGCCCATTTTTTTTCAAATAAAAGGCATGAACAGCCTTGGGGGGGGGAGCTTGCAGAGTGTTCCTGGGGGGGTGGGGGCCCCCAAAATGAGGAGAAATGGCCCGTGAAAAC
The DNA here is from genome assembly GCA_039707465.1 of Rhabdophis nuchalis. Lineage (NCBI taxonomy): Eukaryota > Metazoa > Chordata > Lepidosauria > Squamata > Natricidae > Rhabdophis > Rhabdophis nuchalis. Next base: position 306,422,527 of record CM077643.1, on the reverse strand, counting down.
TGGCCATTTTTTGGTCAAAAAATAGCATGCATAGCCTGGAGGCTTATAGAGTGCTGCTGGAGGCTGGGGTGTGTGTGTGTGCAGAAATGCCCTGTTTTTTGCTCATTTCTGCCCTCCCCAGACCCAAGGAGCTCTCTGGAAGCCTCCATAAGGGTATGCGCGCAGCCCTTTTGGTGAAGGGGCAGGGTTTCAGGAGGCAAAAAAATGCTGTATTCAATGTATAAAATGCACCCAGATTTTCAGCCTCTTTTTGGAGGAAAAAAGGTGCGTCTTATACTCTGAAAAATACGGTAGGTACAATATAAACTTTCCACACTCAGATGAAAGTCCCAAATTCAAACTGGTATGCTAAAGGATGCCAATGGATAGATGTAACTATTTCAACGAATGTCAAGCTCTTCAATATCTTCATTGTCATTGCTAAGGCTGGTTGCTTACCCATTATCATGAATATATATATTTAATTTTCATCCCTTTTTATATCCTGAACAAGATCTGTCTATGTGATTATAAAAGTCAACATCAACTTGATTGTACATAATCAATGGCACAAGGAAGAGATTGGCTGTCATAATTCTTAGGGTGTGAATGAAGCAACCTTATTGTAAGACTTTTTAAAATCTAGTTATTGAAAACTAGCTAATATAGCATTTCCATTTCTAATGCAGAAAAAAAGCTTGGAAGACATTTGGTATCAAAATCTATATCTTCCAGGCTAAAAAAACTTTATTATTGGCACAGTTAGTCCTATGTACCAGTATCTCTTTCATTTCATTGTCAAAATTGTTGGCAACAGCCAGCTATTTTTTAAAAATGTGACAGAATTTCTCTGAAGATGGCTTGCTGGCGCAGGGTCTTTAGTGAAATATTTTACTCACAATTATACCCCTACAACAGTATTGCATCTTGGGTTATTCCAACACATACAATACCGGTAGCTATTTGCCAAAAACTATTATTACCTTCCAGGATATTTCTTAATAGCATATCTCTCTGGCAGTGTACATTATTTTACTGAAATAGTTTTGAAGGCAGTGGTGATAGCAGCATGAATCATTCATTCATTAAAATGTCTTGAGTTAAAAATTCCTGGTATTCTTAAAATGTATTGAACCACTTTCTGTTTTGTTCTTATTATAAAGGTCTGCAGCACCAATTCATTGAAGTTTTTTTTAAATGACATTTTATGAATGGGGCCGAAGGAAAAACATGCCTGTTCTCCATCCCCCCCCACCCCCCTCCCACTTCTAAGGATAATTTCTATCATTGGTTCCTCTGTCTGCTTTGTTAAGTAATACAGCACCAGCTGACTGTCTACAGGAAGTGTATGGCCATGACAAACCGGGAAAGTACAGAGTGAAAATTTACACAGAACTGGCACTATGTGTGTTAGTGCATGTGTGCATATGTGTGTGTTTGTCATAAGATCAGAAAATCCATCAACATTCAATGTTTTTTACACAATAAAATATGCAGTCAGTCTGCTGTTCTTCCTTACTGGCTTACAATATAAGGAAAAGTGCAGTGATTCATGCAATAGAATCATAACTTTGACATTTAAATACAAGATTCATACCGTAAGAATGCTTCTTATTCTAAAACTTTGCCAATCCATTCAGTACTGCAACTAACCCTAATTACAAAACTGCCCTCAGAAAGTCCTCATTTTCAAAATTTTAATCTGACAGAAAAGGTTCTGCTGGCTTTGAAATGTATATATGTAGTTCTTTTTTCACTTCACTTGAAGAAGCACCAAGGTTATCTGCAAAATTAATCTCTATAAATGTTTTTACATCTCATTTTAAATTTTTTTTTAAACAAAATAGCTTATAAATTGGTGAACACAATACTTACAGGTTTTTTTAAAAAAAATCTAAATAATGAGTTTGTATATATTAGTCAATCATGTAATCCTCTGGGACAAAATATCTCTTTTTTTTGCATCTAGAAATAGGAAAACAAAAGAATTGGAAGATTTACTTGGAGATGGTGTAACTCCAAGATTAAATGGGATATAAAAGAATAATTTATTCTAGGCCATTTAGGAATTTAAAATTCACCCCAGCCCTTTTATTTAAGATGGAAATGAACAGCTGACCTACATATATCCTAATTGGTGTAAACAGGGGTCTGCAAAGTGGCTCTTTTAAGACTGGTGGACTTCAACTCCCAGAGTTCCCCAGCCAGCATAGCTGAAGTCCACCAGCCAGCATAGTTGAAGTCCACCAGTCTTAAAAGAGCTGACTTTGCAGACCTCTGGTGTAGGATATATCTGAAGTATGGTCACTTAGCAACATGAATTTTGGGCTCAGTTGTGGTCGTGAGTCAAGGACCACTTGTATTCTTTGGCATGTAGCAAAGTAGCTAGCTTACCTATCAGTACCATCTAGGCCTGTTGCTGCTAAGGTAAACTCTACAAAGCAGGTGTAATGCAGGATGTGGCTTGGAATATTTTTGCCTAAATGATTTCCTGTGGGTTTGAAGTTATGCACCCTCAAGAAAATCTCCAAGTTACAAGATAGAAGATACATCAAAACATGCCTTGGAGGAAAACCCCTTGAGTTAACTGCACACTTCCCCTTTGAGCCTCACTATCAGTGCATCAGAGAGACCAAATCTAGCAACTGCCATTCTGCTAACGTTACAAGTCGGGTATACTTTTAAAGGGCTTTTTCCTGCAATAGTTTGATACACCTGTTCTGGATTGATGCTTGGATCATTCAGGACTAGAAGGAATTTAGATAGGCGAACATCACATCTGTTAAAAATTCACATATTAAACACAAACCTCTGTTGTAAAATACCTAGGACAACTAACTGGAAAGCCCCAGATTAAAATCTCACTTCAATCAAGAAGTGACAATTTGTGGGCTGCAGTCCAACCAGTATCCTTTCAGTCTCAATCATCATGCTAAATAACCATTTGACCTAACTTAAAAGATCCTTTCAAGAATTCCAGGCTTTTAATAGACATATAGGTAGCTTCCTCTTTCTACCAAATTTCAGATCTCTTTCATATCTTGTAATTGGAAGTACACTTCAAACATTTATTTGACTAAGCCTTGAAAAAAAACGGTAGTCCAACAGAATTGCTTTCATAACATAGAAGTAGGATGTTCAGCTATTTGACATGTTGTCATGAAAATAAATGATATTTTTAGACTACTTGCGGTGGAACAATGGATAGATATTATTATTATTATTATTATTGTTGTTGTTGTTGTTGTTGTTGTTGTTGTTGTTGTTGTCCAAAGATTGCATCAATTAAACAAAAGGTTTTAAAGAACTAAATTGGGTTTGCAAACCACTAGGTTTGGGTTAGTTAATAAAGGTTAATTTAATTGGGTTCAGTTGTAAAAGCCAAGAATTTGTTCAATCACAATATTTATTGAAAGATAATGGAACTAACTCGCTTATTAAGTTTATTAAATTCTAAGCATTGGCTGTCTGCTTCTGATTAGATGTTTGGCCCTACCACTCTTCATATTCACTTTGCTTTGGGATTGCTGCTTCTCTTTATTCTCCTTGTATTTGCACTTTTTTCTCCCTGAATTGTTCAGAGACTTTTTGGCTGTTTTCCCTTTCTCTCTCTTTGCATTTATATCCTAATTTTTATTTTGAGAGTTCAAAGCATCATGTGTTGGAAATCTCTCCTAATTTTACTCTCACAACCACTTTTTGTCAGGTAGGTCTAACCAGGGTGCTCTGTGGTCAATAGGGACTTGAAACTGTGTCTCCCAAGCCACAACCAATGCCTTTACCACTATACCAGTGATGGCTAACCTTTTCCAGACAGAGTGCCCAAAGCACGTGTGTGCATGCGAATGTGTGCCCACACCCGAACCCCCAAAATGCAATGTGTGTGCAGCCCCCACACATGCACCCCACCCCTACACCATGCATGCACACATGTGCCCTGCATGCACCCCACCCCTACACATGTGTGCACACCACCCACATGTGCCCCATTCACGTGCATGCCCCTGCATGTGCCCCGCCTCTTGCACATGTGCATGCACCCCACACACGTGCCCCAAACTTGCATGCATGCATGCACACGCCCTCTGCACCCGCATGCATGCATGCACACCTCACATGCACACCCACCTACCACACATGCACGGCAGAGACCCATAGACCAGCTGGCCAGTGGGAAGCCCATGCACCTGCGTGGCAAGGCATGCAGAAAGGGTGCTGTTTGCCACTTCTGGCATGCATGCCATAGATTTGCTATCACTGCACAATACCATTCAGTTACCTTTAAGGAAAGTGTAGTTTAGATCTCTGTTATTGGAGTTGATGGCCTGAAACTGGAGAATGGGACACATATACACATCATATACATGTTTGATTTTCCCTTTACCATAACCCTTGGTAAGGGGCGCATGATTTGTAGCATGAACATAATAAATAGAGCAACCAGCCAACCAACTCAACCTATTATGCTCCTCAGCATTCATAAGGCATATGAACATTTTTACAAGAAATAAAATGGGAAGCCACCAGTTTGCCCTTGTTTACTATTCATATAAATGTGAAGGGTAAGAAAACAGCTTCATAAAGGACAAAGTTCAGAGGTTAGTAAATGCCTGTAAAGAAATAAATTAGCCTTCTACAACCTGGAACCCTTGAAATTAGTTGAGACTCCAGGATTTTTAGACAGCTTTGAGAAATATAGACTCAATAATAATAATAATAATAATAATAATAATAATAATAATAATAATAATAATAATAATAATAATAATAATAATAATAATAATAAATAATAATAATAATAATCTTTATTGTCATTGTAATAATAAAATTACAATGAAATTGGTTGAGCGCCAGGTGGAATACAGAAAGCAGTGATAGCCACAATAGGAATCTCTCTCCAGGCAAATGAAAAGGCCGACAAATGACAGTTGAAATAAAATGGCCGACAAATGACAGTTGAAAAGGATCAATTGTACTTTGTCTTTTATTATCCATTTCTTCAAATCTGTTTGGCATTTTAGGAGTTGGTGGAAGAGGAGCACGTCTCCCTTTCTTTTCTTTGAGAAATATAGACTCAATGTACTTGGAGAGCAATAAGTTATAAAGGATAGTAACAGTAATTATAGTGGCAAAATATTGATGATAAATAAGTCAATGCACTCTTGGATTATATCAAAATGAAATTCAGGAACAAATGCCATTTCAGTTCCTTTTTTTGAAAGTCTGGAAATTTTTCTTCACTCTTACCTGGGCCCTCCCCTTCATACCCGCTATCTACAAAGAAAATGAGAATCCAATGTTTGCTATAAAGAAGGGAGAAGGTAGTGACAGCAAGCAAAATTAGCACTTGCCTTAGAAGTTAAAAGATTGAAACAATTGAGAGAATTGTTTCAAAATATGAGGAAGGGGGTTTCAAAGTGGGGACCAGCAATTCCTATCCACATTAACATATTCTATAAAATCAGTGACATAAGAAAAAGCATACATCCACATAAGACTCAAGGTTTTTAAGAGAGTCCAGTTCTTTGAAATGGTTTCCACTTATCTCTTTTTGTAAACTAGAGAATGGTTAACATTTCCTTTAAAAAAAAAAGAGCAATGAAGTGGTTTTAATCTATATATCTGATTTGTGAGTGTATGGTTGTTTTTCTTTGTCATTAAGTTTTGAGCATTTGAATACCAAGGAACTAGATTTTTTTTTATTAAAAAGAATGAACGTTTGAGGGCACACAAATTATCTTGCTCAGTTCACTTCAGCTTCTGATGAATATATAACAGATTAACAGAGTTGGAAGATACCTTATAGGTCATCTAGTCCACCCCCCCTCCCCACTGAAGCAGGAGGCCCTACACCATTTCTGACAAATGGCAGTCCAAACTCTATAAGGATGGCTTATGTTATTTTCATGATGTTTTAAACAAAAAGGCTCTTTATGCATTAGACCAAAAGGGAATTTCAGAATTTGGGATCCCAATTTTAAAGATAACAAGATTTAGGATGGTGGGAGATGAAGATAATTGAGTTTAGGGAATATGAATCAGACAGAGAGATTGAGCCAGGCCTGTACTTACAGCCTATTGTCTGATCTTCACTAATCCAAAGACTTAACTGCGGTCCTCTAAGATTTTAAGTTGCTGGTAAACATCAAGCTGATTAGTTGGAAAGCTAAAAACATCTTAACCCTGAACAATGTGCAACTTGATCTATATAATTGAAACCTTGGTGGATGATCTGAGAGGTGTGAAGCTTTCCTAGATATGCAAATTATAGCTTAGTGCTATAAAGTGAACCCAGACTGTTATCACTTTGGTCAAATTTTTTATTTAACCATAGTCAGATTTGAACATCTATGCCAGGAACTTGAAAGAGACAAGAGATTTGGTTGCTGGCCCATCTTCTGTGCTAAGTGTCCCCCTGTCTGAGCTGAGTCAGATGATGTCTGTGCTCTTGAGAATTTTCAACATGAAACTGTTTTTGAGAGAGTACAAAATTTCATAGCTGCCGAAGCAACCAAGAGTCTCTTATATTTTGTAACAAACACACATAGCAGGACATAGATTTTACAGTCCTTTATTTTCTGTATGTTGTTGTTGTTTATTCGATTTATATACCACCCTATTTCACCTAAAAGGGACTCAGGGTGGTGCACAGAAAGATAAAACCCCCGCAATAAATACAAAATATAAAAAAAAATTAAATTATTAATCTGTGCTAAAATTTAAATAAATAAATTTAAAACCAATAAATATCAAATTTTAAAATTATTCCCTTAGTCTATGTCAGGCCGGCTAGATGAAAGAAATGTGTTTTTAACATCCGACAGAAGAGTCGTAGGTCCGTGATGGTACGGATATCGGGGGGCAGGTTATTCCAGAGTGCTGGACCCGCCACAGAGAAGGCTCTTCCCCTGGGAGCCGCCAGTCGGCATTGATCGGCTGACGGCACCCTGAGAAGGCTCACTCTGTGGGAGCGGACAGGTCGAAGGGAGGTATGTGGTAGGAGGCGGTCTCTCAAGTAACCAGGACCCGTGCCATGGAGTGCTTTGAAGATGGTAAATAGCACCTTGAAGCGCACCCGGAAGACCACGGGCAGCCAGTGCAGCTCGCGCAGGAGAGGTGTTAGATACAAGATACAAGATACAATAGCAGAGTTGGAAGGGACCTTGTAGGTCTTCTAGTCCAACCCCCTGCATGGGCAGGAACCTTATACCATTTCAGACAAATGGCTGTCTAACATCTTTTTAAAGACTTCCAGGGTTGGGGCATTCACAACTGCTGGAGGCAAGCTGTTCCAGAGGTTAATTGTTCTTATTGTTAGGAAATTTCTCCTTAGTTCTAAGTTGCTTCTCTCCTTGGTTAGTTTCCACCCATTGCTCCTTGTCCTGCCCCCAGGTGCCTTGGAGAATAGTTTGACTCCCTCTTCTTTGTGGCACCCTCTGAGATATCGGAACACTGCTATCATGTCTCCCCTGGTCCTTCTCTTCATCAAACTAGACATACCCAGCTCCTGCAGCCGTTCTTCATATGTCTTAGTCTCCAGTCCTCTAATCATCTTGGTTGCTCTTCTCTGCACTCTTTCCAGAGTCTCCACATCTTTTCTACATCGTGGCGACCAAAACTGTATGCAGTATTCCAAGTGTGGCCTTACCAAGGCACTATACAGTGGCATTAACACTTCACGCGATCTAGATTCTATCCCTCTGTTGATGCAGCCTAGAACTGTGTTGGCTTTTTTGGCAGCTGCTGCACACTGCTGGCTCATATTTAGATGGTTGTCCACTAGGATTCCGAGATCCCTCTCACAGTTGCTACTATCGAACAAGGTACCACCTATACTGTACTTGTGCATTTGGTTTTTCTTGCCTATATGTAGGACCTTACTTTTTTCACAATTGAATTTCATTTTATTAGACAGTGCCCAATGTTCAAGTTTGTCTAGATCCTTCTGTATCTTAAGCCTATCTTCTGGAGTGTTGGCTATTCCTGCCAGCTTGGTGTCGTCTGCGAATTTGATGAGTTCCCCATTTATCCCCTCATCCAAATCGTTGATGAAGATGTTAAAGAGTACTGGGCCTAAAACAGAGCCTTGGGGGACTCCACTGCATACTTCCTTCCATGTAGATGCAGTTCCATTGAGGACTACACGTTGAGTGCGGTTGGTCAGCCAGTTGCGAATCCATTTGGTGGTGCTGCTGTCTAACCCACAATTTTCTACTTTATCTAATAGTAGGTTATGGTCTACTTTATCAAATGCCTTACTGAAGTCCAGGTAAATTATATCAACAGCATTCCTCTGGTCCACTGATTTTGTTACTTTGTCAAAGAATGCAATTAGATTTGTCTGGCATGATCTGTTTTTGACAAACCCATGTTGGCTTTTGGCTATTACTTTGTTTGCTTCTAGGTGTTCACTTATTTGTTGTTTAATTATCTTTTCCAGAATCTTTCCTGGTATTGAGGTCAGGCTGATGGGTCTATAGTTTCCTGGATCTGTTTTTTTTCCTTTTTTGAAGATGGGAACCACATCTGCTCTTTTCCAGTCTTCTGGCAGTTCCCCGGTGCTCCAGGATCTCTGAAAGATATAGTTCAGTGGTTCTGAGATCTCGTCTGCCAGTTCCTTCAGAACCCTGGGGTGTAATCCATCCGGTCCTGGTGATTTGAACTCGTCCAGGGCAGACAGGTGCTCACTTACCATTTTCTTCCCTATTTCAACTTGTGTTCCTAATCTGATATTTGCGGTGCTGTTTTTGATTGATTGGACTGTTTTATCCCTTTGTGTAAAGACAGATGCAAAAAAAGAGTTAAATAGTTCTGCTTTCTCCCTGTTGCTTATCATCTTCTTGCCATTTTCTCCCAGCAGTGGACCAATTGTTTCCTTAACTTTTTTCTTATTTTTAACATGTTGGAAGAAGCTTTTTTTGTTATTTTTTACTTTTTTGGCAAGACTTTCTTCATTGTGAGCCTTAGCTTTCCTCACTTCGTCTTTACAGGCTCGGGCTATTTGCTGATATTTTGCCTTGGTTATGTCCCCCTTTTTCCACTTTTTATATTTATCCTTTTTGTCTTTCAATTTGTCAGAGAGTTCTTTATGCAGCCATGCTGGTTTCTTTTGGGAACTGTTATTTTTCTTCTTCATTGGTATTGCGCTGGTCTGGGCTTTTATAATCTCATTTTTCAAAATTTCCCAAGCTTCTTGAGTTGTTTTCCCCTTGAGGATTCTCATCCATGGAATCCTTCCCAAGCTCTCTCTGAGTTTATTGAAATTAGCTCTCTTGAAGTCTAAGACTCTAATTTGACTTTGTTCAACTACTTTTGTTTGCATAATGTTGAATTCCAGTATTTCATGATCGCTTGCCCCCAAAGTTCCTGTAGCTTCTACACCTTCTATCATTTCCTCTCTGTTAGTGAGAATTAAGTCCAATATTGCTGATCCCCTTGTTCCCTTCTCTACCTTTTGGGAAACAAAGTTGTCTGCTAGGTTTGTTAGGAACCTGTTGGATCTTCCACTTGGTGCAGAGTTTGTTTCCCAATTGATGTCAGGGTAGTTAAAATCTCTCATTACTATTGCAGTGTGCTTCCTACATACCTTAGTTAGCTGGTTAGCAAAAAGTACATGCACTTCCTCTGCTTGGTTGGGTGGCCTGTAGTATAGACCTATGACAATATCATTCCCCCCCCAACCTTTAATACTGACCCAAATACATTCAAGATGGTGTTACATGGGAGTAACGAGACACTCCCAGGATGCCCCGCGTGACCGCATTCTGCACTAGCTGGAGTCTCCGGGTGCACCTCAAGGGGAGCCCCATGTAGAAGGCGTTACTGTATTAATATAAGAAACAATAATCAAAGGTAGAACAGACAATTTTCAGTTCTGAGTTATTACATAGACTAATTTAAAGTAGTCCAGGCAAGAAGCACACCCAGGAACACTGTCTCTTAGGGAAAGGTTACACTAACAGAATATTGCAAGTCTTAAAATACATATCTTCGCCCTCAACTTTACAGTCCAAGAAACTACTGAGGAGGATCCCTTCTGAGATATTTGTGATGCCTCCAGCTGTCTCTTATCTGACCATTGCCTAGGTTGCAGGTCTTTGTTCTGTCTCCCAAGGTCATTCTCATATACCATTACCATAGTCTTAATTATCAAAAGTGGTGGTCTAATTTTAAGAATCTTTCTTGGAAGCTGATGGATCCAGATTTCTTGAAGTCTCTTGTGACATTTTAAGCAATATTTAACATCTATCCTTCTAACAACAATTCCCAACTTTCAGCCAGAATAGCATTTGTCTTGGAATTCTGGAAACTCTGCTCCCAACCATATTTCAAGAGCTTTAAAAGCTTATATATTTTTATTTCAACAGGAATTGATGGGATAAAATAATATTTCTGTTTCCCAAAAACTGTTTTGTGCAGCAATTATTGTATTTGGGATTTAATTAATTGTACAGTAGGAAAAATGCTGAACCCACTGGATGCGTGCAAACTTTCTTCTGTGTAGCTTAATGCCTTTGGATTTTTTTCTTCTATAATTTACAGAAGTATTGTTCCTTTTTATGCTTCTTTCGTTTTAAGTATTTCCTTCCTAACTCAGAATATATTTAGAAAAACCTTTACTTTTAGTTTCAGATGTTATCTTAATATGGACATGGATTTTTCTGAAGGATATTCTATATATGGGTAAAAGAATTGTGTTTTTTTCTCAGAAATCAACTTCCTACCTCAAGAGGATAGGTATAAAAATTCATAATCTGTTTCTTCTTCTCACTAATCGGTACATTCCAAGCTAATATGCAGTGTCATATTCATTATTCCATTAAGCCTGGATTGAATAGGATAAAGAGAAAAAATGAAGATATATTAACGAGTATTGCCAGATAATATTGCCAAGCTGATAATTTTATTAAAAGTTTTAGACAGAAAAATGAAAGTTAATACAAACTAAAAAGAAAGGAAAATGGTGCAAAAAAGCAAATAAATCAGTGTGTGTGTGTGTGTGTGTTGTGTGTAACCTTACCCCAGAAATCAACTTCCTACCTCAAGATGATAGGTATAAAAATGTATAATCTGTCCCCCTCTTCTTAGCTAACAAATATAAAACTCTTAATTCCATAATCCATTTCTTGATAATAAGCAAATCAAGTAATAACTTTCCCAACTCAACTATCAGCAAATAGTCCAAACGGAACTCTAAAATATTAGCATTAATTAACATATATGAAATTCAACTTTCCACATCTCAACTCTGAAATATAAACAAAATCCAATTTAAAGACATAAAAATGGTCCTTATATCCCAATGTAAACAAAATAAAAGAAAACCAAAGATTAACATAACAGAAAGAAACCATACCATCTTTACAAAAGGCAAGCTCCAGTATATATTTTTCCCATTCCAAGCACCATCAATTCCAGAGAAACCCACCCCAAATAACAATTTATCCCATTTAAATAAAGAGTACATATCTGAAGCATAAACTATAAACACATTCACACTTCATACATATGAAATAATCTCGGTATCCCAATATAAAAAAGACTAACATTTAGCATAAAAAGGACCTAGTTATTTGGACCTAGTTATTTGGACCTAGTTATTTGCGGGATCGTATCCTGCCCCATACATCCCTTCGGCCGATTCGCTCTCACAGAGAGGGACTTCTCCGGGTGCCGTCCACTAGGCAATGCCAGCGGGCGACGCCCAGGGGAAGGGCCTTCTCTGTGATGGGCCCGACCCTTTGGAATGACCTTCCCAAAGGTCATTAGAACGACATTAGAACGACCACGGACCTCCACTCCTTCCGCCAGAAACTCAAAACCCACCTGTTTCATCTAGCCGGCCTGGTCTAATTCCATGCTTCCCGCCTCAGTTTGTAATTTTAAATTATTTTATTCGGTTTTAAGGTTAAGTTTTTAATTTTTATAAATTTGTACAGAGGGTTATTTAATTTGGTTTTAGTTTATATGTATTGTTGATTGTGATAATTTTTAATTTTACCTGTATACCGCCCCGAGTCCCTTCGGGGAGAGGGGCGGTCTAGAAATCCAATAAATAAATAAATAAATAAATAATTTCTCCTTTAAAAAGACAAGACCACCAAACTTCTTTATTAGTGTAAAAATACAGTTAGATGCAAAGCCAGTTTGAGTACTATATAGTTAGGATACATAAAGGAACTGTCGGAGAAAGAACTACAACACTTTATTATATGTAAGCACAATCAGTAATCTACATTTTATCAGCAAATTCAGCCCACACACAAAATCAACCAACCAACCAACCAACCAACCAACCAACCAAACAAACAAACAAACAAACAAACAAACAAACAAACAAACAAACAAACAAACCATCCAGAATAGCAACATGATCACTTTTATCCCTGGTCAAATAATCCAACTTTGTATTCCTTTTTTTCTGTACAGAATAATCTTTCTCTGGAATCCATTCAAGTGTTTGTTGATCCTTATTACAAATTTCAGTACTTTAAACAGGCTCTTTTATGAATTCTACAAAAAAATAATATTCCAATTGCTCTCTGGGATTGTCATTTTTAATTTTTAAAGCTACATCCAGCTTCTTCTTTATATCTGATGACAAGTTCTTATTCAGGATCTTGTTCATATTTTTCTTTTGTTGCATATTTTGTTCTGTAACATCCTGTTCTAGGAACAGATTGTTCTCAAGAAGTCATGATATAGCTGGCATAATTGAATCAAATTTCCAATATAGGGGAATCCTCAGCAGTTCTTCAAAGATACCTCTGAAAACTATTATAAGTTACTTGTTATGTCTTCAATCTACAAAAATATTTTTATTTCCCACAAGCGTGCAATTATTTTTGATAAATAATTTCAAAGCTTTAATGTTCAAAATCCAATTTCCAATGTTTTCTGAACTCTTAATCCATTTAAAACTTTCTGTAGCCAAAACATTGTTTAGCTGTTTTGCTTTCTATTTTAAATTATTAGGAGTTATAAAAATAGATCTTCATATTTTTATATTAAGGATTTATAATCACCTGGTATTTCCAAGCTTGAAGATGTCTACTTTGAAGCACCTAATAGATACTTCCAAAGGGAATATAGTATCCTTTTAAAAGGCCCAGTTTGCAGCTGGAGTGATTATTGTGAATTCCCATGTCCCCCAATTTTCCCTCCTCCAAAGATCACTGTTTTGGTGTCACTTCACCACAAAGAAAATAGTTGGGTGATCTTGCATGCTCTCCTTTTCCAGAGTGGGCTGTAGGAGCTGATCTACCATCAATCCCCATATTTATTCCTACAAATATTGATCCCGCATTCAGAAAGTGATATCTTCAGTCTGCCATCTTCCCTGAAGTCTACTTTACATTGCAAAGTCTCATTTGCAGTACCTAGGGATCATGCTACAGCTTCCACTCCAAAATTACCCCTAAAATTTAAATCTAATGCAATTCAGAATTCTCTTATCTAGTTTGTTGAGTTCCTCAACTTGGGATTCCCTTTGCTACAGTTAAATAGGAAGCTGGAGACTTTTGTTTGAGAGGTTTTTCCCAATGTCAAATGGTCCTGAATTTGCAGCCCTGCCTCCCTAGCCACAGTCATTCATGTTCTTGTCACTAGGATTACTGAAATGCATTCTACATGGTGGTGCTGTTGAAGACCATTTAGAAACTTCAGTTGGGACATAGTGACCTCTATATTGACAAAGCAAAAGTGCCACGATCACATAACATGTGCCTTCTGGTTACTGCATTTGTTACCAATAAGTTCAAAGGAATGGTTTTATCTGTATGGATTGGTATCAAGGCAGCTATAGGATCAACTTCTTTGTGTAGAAATAGCACATCCAAATTGCACAATGCTGCAGGGGAGGTATTCAGCAGGTTCTGACCAGTTCTGGAAAACCGGTAGCGGAAATATTGAGTAGTTCAGAGAACTGGTAAATACCACCTCTGCCTGGCCCCATCCCCATTTATTTATTTATTTATTTATTTTATTAAATTTATACCCCGCCCTTCTCCAAACGGACCCAGGGCGGCGCACAGGGATGTTAAAACAGATATAAAACATATAAAATTTTTAAAAAACTTATTCTAATAGACCCTGCGCTAAAAACCGAATTTAAAAATCCCAAATTTAAAACTATCTAAGAGTCAGTAATGGGGGTTATGCTAGGCTGGCTAGATGGAATAGGTGTGTCTTCAGACACTTGCGGAAGAGGCGGAGGTCAGAGATGGTGCGGAGTTCAGGGGGTAGGTCGTTCCAAAGGGAAGGGCCCGCCACAGAGAAGGCTCTTCCCCTGGGTGTCGCCAGTCGGCATTGTCCAGCCGACGGCACCCTGAGGAGGCCCTCTCTGTGGGAGCGTATCGGTCTGAGGGATGTATGGGGCAGGAGGCGGTCTCGCATATAACTAGGCCCCGAGCCATGGAGCGCCATCTATTCTCTGCCTCCCGAGTCCCAGCTGATTGGGTAGAAATGGGGATTTTGCAGTAACCTTCCCCTGGAATGGGGAGGGAATGGAGATTTTACAGTATCCTTTCCCTGCCACGCCCACATGGCACGCCAACAAGCCACACCAAACCACACCCACCAAGCCATACCATGCCCACCAAGCCACTCCCACAGCACGGGTAGTAAAAATTTTGAATCCCACCATTGCAATGCTCATGTGCTACCAACATCTTCCTGGGCTCATAAGGTGAAGGAATCCTAGGGTCACAGAGAATGATTTTCAGTTGCAGATCCATATTGTAGAAGCGACTCCCCTAGGTAATTAAACTATCACTTCTATGGTTCATCTTCTAGGAGCTATTAAAGACAAAGCTCTTTCAGAGGCCATTTGCGAAATGAATGGACATTATTATGCATAATGTACTCATCCGTCATGATCATTCATTTTGATTTTATGTTTTTATGGCTTTTTATCATTTTATGTTCTATTAGTACTATAAAAACAGATACATAAATAGGTATTTATTTATGTAGCCATTTTAGCCATACTGTACTGACTGCATCATTTAACAACTGTTCAAAGTTACAGCAGGACAAAAATCCCCAGCTTTGTGGCCAATCCTTACGTTATTTATTTATTATTTATTAATTGTATTTATAAGCCGCACCCATCTCACCACATAGGGACACGGGGTGGCGTACAGGGAATATAAAATATACATATACATATATACAAGAATATAAGCATTCTTAAAACTGAATTAAATTAAACCCACCCTGCGCTAAAACCCATATTAAAACCCCTGAATTAAAACTTTGGTCAACTAAAAGCAGTACAGTGTCGAGTAAAATCATGCCAGGCCGGCTTGTTGGAAGAAGTGCGTTTTTAACCACTGGCGGAACAGGCGGAGGTCTGAGATGACATGGAGTTCGGGAGGTAGAGCGTTCCAGAGGGTTGGGCCCATCACAGAGAAGGCTCTTCCCCTGGGCGTCGCTAACCGGCATTGCCCGGTTGACGGCACCCGGAGCAGACCCTCTCTGTGAGAGTGTATTGGTCGTAGGGACGTATGGGGCAGCAGACGGTCTCGTAGGTAGCTAGGCCCCGTGCCATGGAGCACCTTGAAGATGGTCATCAAAACCTTGTAATGCACCCGGAAGGTCACAGGCAGCCAGTGCAGCTCGCGCAGGAGTGGTGTTATGTGGGATTGCCTTGAAGCACCCATAATCACCCGCGCGGCTTCATTCTGGACCAACTGCAACCTCTGAGTGCATCTCAAGGGGAGCCCCATGTAGAGAGCGTTACAGTAGTCCAGGCGAGAAGTCACGAGCGCTTGAGTAACTGTGCGAAGGGCCTCCCGGTCAAGTAAGGGGCGCAATTGGCGGACCAGGCAAACCTGGTAAAACGCCCCCCTGGCCATGGCCGCCACCTGGTCCTCCAGAGACAGCCGGGAATCCAGGAGGACTCCTAAATTGCGCACCCTCTCCACAGGGGCCAGTACTTTGCCCCCCAGTGATGGTGTCAACTGGCTAAACCGGGAGGCCGGAAACCACAGCCACTCGGTCTTGGACGGGTTGAGTTTGAGTTTGTTGCTGCCACATCCAGATCCGTACGGCCTCCAAACACCGGGACATCACCTCAAGAGCATTGTTGGGGTGGTTTGGGGTAGAGATGTACAGCTGAGTGTCATCAGCGTACAGATGGTATTCTACCCCAAAACCACGGATGATCTCACCCAGCAGCTTCATATACGTGTTGAACAGGAGTGGCGAGAGGACCGACCCTTGCGGCACCCCACAAGTGAGGGGCCTAGAAGTCGACCTCTGCCCTCCTGTCAACACGAATTGCGACCGACCAGAGAGGTAGGAGGAGAACCACCGTAAAACGGTGCCTCCCACCCCCAACCCCCCCAGTCGGCGCAATAGGATACCATGATCGATGGTATCAAAAGCCACTGAGAGATCTAACAGGACGAGGATAGAGGAACAACCTCTATCCTGCGCCCTCCAGAGATCATCCACCAACGCGACCAATGCCGTTTCGGTGCTATGACCGGGTCAAAAGCCAGACTGGCGCGGGTCTAGATAATCAATTTCCTCCAGGTGGCGAGGAAACTGCAGTGCCACCACACTCTCTACAACCTTTGCTAGAAAGTGAAGGTTGGAGACCGGACGGTAATTCTCCAATAACGTTTACGACTATTGCAGCATCTTGCTATCTTGTGATCACCATTTAGATGCATTGCAACTGACACACATTTACAACCATTGCAGCATACTGCAATCACACAATCACCATTTTTGTGCTTCACAACTGGATTCCAACAAGCAGAATGTCTTGCTTGCTTAACAACCATGGTGATTTCCTTAACAACCCATGGGAAGTGATGTTGTAAACCCATCATGGTCATGTGATTTTTCTGCTTAGTAACCGTAGCACTTAGTGGCGGAGTCGCTGGTCCCAATTGTCATGGTTAAACGAGGACTACTTGTAGCTGACCTTTGCTCCGGCTTGGTAATGAAATATGCTCATCAGTATAATGCTGGTCAAGTTAAGGTGCAGCAAAATATGGAATCTCCTGGTAATGGCAGCAACATCCATTAGTTGTTTCCCTTGATATGGCCTTAGAGCAAGAAGTAAGTTTAGCCATCTGTCAAAACTTTTAAGTACTGCTCTGGGCAATGTTGATCTGCCTGGGAGATCCAGCCAAATTCAACAGCAGCATCCTTGAAACAACCTGCTTTTTTTCTGCATGGTTTTGATAAGCAAGCAGGGGTGAAATGCTTTGAAGACTGCTACCTGTTTGCTTTGCACATACATGCACCGCAGGCACTACTGTGCAGTGCTGAAAAAGAGGATTAAGGTAAGTAGAACAGTGGTGGGGGGAATATCTGTGCTGTGCGATTTAGATTCACTAGGAAGTAGGATTTTCTGCTTTCTAACGCAGGGGTACCCAACCTTTTTGGCACCAGGGACCGATTTCATGTAAAAAAAAATCCGTAGACCAGTGGGAGCTTCCAGCAGGTGAGTCAAGTCACGTGGGCCGCGTGCGCATTTGGTGGTCACGTGGAACCCGAGGCAGGAACCCGCGTCTCATGGGAACGCGACCCGGGGAGGGTGCCTTGCGTGCAACTGGGTGGGAAAGTTGCCAGGGGTCCTGGGCGAAGGATACTCAGCTGGGACAGGAAAGGACAGGCTGCGTCCTGGGCAGGAGGGCCTGGCAGCCCCTTCCCTCCATGCAGGGCTGGGTGGTGCCCCAAACCCCCCCATATGCTGGCCGTTGCCCCATCCTGCACCCGGGGAGCACCTCAGCCAGCCGCCAGGATAGCGGAGCGTTTGCTACACTTTTCTAAGAGTTGCACTACTCTCTCCGCCACTCACTCTGGCCCGGTTACTATCAAGCCACAGACCAGCACCAGTCCGCGGCCTGGGGGTAGGGGACCCCTGTTCTAACGAATATAAATCGCGCAGCACAGCTGATTGTCACAGAGCTGATCATCAGAAGACTAAAAAATGCTACTGGTTCAGGCGAACCAGTAGCTCCGACGATCAACTGTGTGAAAATCAGCTGTGCCATGTGCCACAGCTGATTGTCACACAGGTGATTTTTTTTTTTACTACTGGTTTAGGCGAACCAGTCCAAACTGGTAGCATTTCACCCAGTGGTGAAATTCAAAAATTTTTACTACAGTACTGTGGGCATGGCTTGGTGGGCATGGGAGGGGAAGGATACTGCAAAATCTCCATTCCAACCCTACTCCAGGGAAAGGATATTGCAAAATCCCCATTCCCTCCCCACTCTGGGACCAGCCAGAGATTATATTTGCCGGTTCTCCGAATTACTCAAAATTTCCACTACCAGTTCACCAGAACCTGTCAGAACCTGCTGAATTTCACCCCTGCTTTCACCCCTGTAAGCAGGCCCCATCAAGAACAGTAGAGAAAGCAAGACTAAGACTTCTTTAAAGAATCCTACTTTTACAGTCCTTCAGAGAGAGAGAGAAATCTCTTCTCAATACGATCTCTGTTCCTAGGACATGAGAACTGTTATGTCAAGGTTTCTGTACTTGCTTCAAGGCCACCTCAATGTCTCTCTTACAGAATGAGAAGAAGCAGAACTTCCCATGTCTGGTGTCTAATATTCTGGTAGCCTCTTTGCAATCACCCAGAAGTGATGCTTTCCATAAGCCCCTTTTTAAGCAACATTGCCAAGCACTTGACTCTGGTCTGATTTACATACTAAGAGCCTTGGAACTTTGTCAACTCATCAGCAGAGCAACTCTCCAAAAATCCTAATGGGACCATATTTGGTTTATGGGGAAAATCTGGCAAACGAAAAATAAAATACAAAAAATGGGTCAGATGTGGCGAGGGGTTCTGGAGGAAAAAAAAATCTTCTAGAGAAAAAAATCTTCCATAGGCAAGTGCTCAAAATTTTGGTAAGTATTTCATTCTAAGTCTTCCTCCTTTCTCATTTCTTCTCACGGTAGCATATTTCTGTCAAGATAATCTTCTGTGATCTTCGCTGCTTCCCCAATTTTTAAAAACATCTCAGCTTGCAGCAGAGCAAAGTAATATTTGGCAAGACTATGGGAAATTGTTAACAAGAACCAGTCACTTGCCACCAATGGAATGCTGCTACCACCATAGTAGACCCACTGGAACTCAATGGCGAAGAAGGACGTTCACACAAGACTCCCTTAAGATTGCCCATCAAGCATGCACACATACTACCTCATCTCCAGATTAACAGAATAACAGAATTGGAAGGGACCTTAGAGGTCTTCTAGTCTAACCCTCTTCTGAGGCAGGAAACCTTGTACCATTTCAGGCAAATGGTTGTCCAATATCTTCTTAAAAACTCCCAGTCCTGGAGCACTCACAACTTCTGGAGGCAAGTTGTTCCACTGATTAATTGTTCTAACTGTCAGGAAATTTCTCCTAAATTCTAGGTTGCTTCTCTCCTTGATTGGTTTCCACCCATCGCTTTTTGTTCTGCCTCCAGATGCTTTGGAAAATAGGTTGACTCCATCTTCTTTATAGCAACCCTTGAAATATTGGAACACTGCTATCATGTCACCCCTAGTCCTTTTTTTCATTAAATGAGACATACACAATTCCAGCAACTGTCTCCTAATTATCATATTGAAAGGCATGATTTTTGCCTCTTTCATCTCGGCTCCAGAGGGCTGAATGAAATGATATAGCCAGATGAAAGGGGCCAAATCATCCAACAGTGGAGATCTGCTGTCACATATCAATTTATTAACACCTGTAGCATTTGGTTCTCTTCCCTCTTCCTCTATGATACTTCATCCATTTCCCCTTTCAACCAATTTTTATCCTCCATGACTCAGTCAGCATCAGTGAGCATCATCAAATAAATTTAATTCTCAAGAACTGTCTCTATTCCCTTAATTTTTTCAAACACATATGGCAAACATCTGCAAATTTAGAGGTTCCACCAAGTCTAGGGGTACCAGAACTTAGCTGCAAAACTGCTGGTATTTACTCAATCCTCCCACTGTGATTTTTGTAGATTAAAATTGTTAGTCCTAACAAAATCAAAGCTCCACTTGTGTATGTAACAAAAATTACCAGTCACATTTAAAATTTGACATTAAATTAAAGAGTATATTATTTTACTGTATGGTATCCATTTCTGAGATGCCTTTTAGACAATGCAGGTATACATGATCAAATATTATTAAATATAAACCTTTCTAAATAAATTAGACTTCAAAGGCCGGTTTTAAAGACAGGGTTTTAAAATGCTCCATCAATAGAAAGTGTTTGACAGGAATCGTAATAATAGCATCCGCAGCGGTAGAATCAAAAAAGAAATGTGAATTTTCTTGAATTCTTAACAAGCACAGAGTAATGACCAAGAATGAGCCAATAGTTTTCTAGATTTCTGTAAGGTTTAACTCTTGGTTTTCCCCCAGATTCAGATCAAAATCAAGATTAGTCTACAAATGCCGTTATCACGGGAATTTTTAAACCACATTTGCTGTATGTTTTATTTTCTTCTGTTTTTATGCTTTGGAAAATTTAAGTGATTAAATCTTGTCATTATTTCTCTGGGGTTTTTTATTTGTTGGGTTTTTTTTTAAAGATGGGCACGAGTAGATATTTGGCTATCATTTGAGGATTTCTGTCTTTAAGTCAAGGACTGTGCATAACCAACTTTTACTTGTTACTTGTTTTGAATTTGACCACCTAACTGAATGCTGTAAAATATTTGTTTGTCCTTAGTCAAATATTTTTCCTCCATTTCTACTTAGTCAACCATTAATTGCTTAAAATGCTGCCATCTATTGGCAATTGACTAGAAATGACAAATGATATTTGCAAATCTTTATATGTAGCCCTCAATTTACAAAAGTTCATTTGGTGACCATTCAAAGTTACAACAGTACTGGAAAAAGTGACTTATGACCATTTTTCTCAGTTACAACCCATGATCATGTGATCAAAATTTAGATGCTTGGCAACTTATGACCATTGCTGTATCCCAAGGTTATGTGATCACCTTTTGCAAGCTTTTGACAAACAACATCAATGAGGAAGCCAGATTCACTTAACAACCGGATTACTACCATATCAACTGCAGTGATTCACTTAACAACTGTAGCAAGAGAAATCATATAATGGGGCAAAACTTACTTAACAAATGTCTCACTTAACTTTGGGCTCAGTTGTGGTCATAAGTCAAGGACAATCTCTATTGGATAACAGTTTATTAGAAAAGCTAATTGTAATGAGATACCAAAATAATAACTGGACTGATTGATAGTGCTGCATGATTTCAGAGTACATCTAAAGCCATTTTTTTTTCAATATAAAAATGTTAACCCTTGAGGAAGAGTCTAAAATCTATATAAATAAAAATGTAAAATAGTTTGTGCAAAGCCGCTAATCTCAAAAACTACTGGACCAATTTACACCAAATTTTCACACAATGTTCCTAAGGACTTCCGATAATATAATACGTATTTATTTTGTGGCTAGCACACATGTGTCATGTGCAAGGTACACAAATGTAAAATGTACCCACTTGTGAGATTTTCACCTCCCTGTAGCTCCTCCCACCTGGCATTTCCAACAGTCATTTCCTCAGCAACACTGTATGGAGGCCTAAAAGGGCCAAAACAAGGCAGAGAGGATAGCAAACTCCCAGGTGGCCCATAGAGAGAGAGAGGGATAAATACAGTAGGTAGGTATAGGAATAGGGAGAGAAAGGAAGAAATACAGTAGGTAGGTAGGTAGAGGGGTAGATAGAGAGGGAGAAATACAATAGGTAGGTAGATAGGTAAGTAGATAGGTAGATAGAGGGATAGATAGAGAGGGAGAAATACAGTAGGTAGGTAGATAGAGGGAGAAAGGAAGAAATACAGTAGGTAGGTAGGTAGGTAGAGGGATAGATAGAGAGGGAGAAATGCAGTAGGTAGGTAGTTAGGTAGGTAGGTAGAGGGATAGATAGGGAGGGAGAAATACAGTAGGTAGGTAGAGGGATAGATAGAGAGGGAGAAATACAGTAGGTAGGTAGGTAGAGGAATAGAGAGGGGGGGGAGAAATACAGTAGGTAGGTAGGTAGAGGAGTAGAGAGAGGGGGAGAAATACAGTAGTTAGGTAGGTAGGTAGGTAGGTGGATATATAGAGAGGGAGAAATGCAGTAGGTAGGTAGGTAGGTAGATAGAGGGAGAAAGGAAGAAATACAGTAGGTAGGTAGGTAGAGGGATTGATAGGGAAAAATACAGTAGGTAGGTAGGTAGGTTGGGGGTTATACGGTGGTTGTGTGTACGAGTTTGTGTGTGCAGGTGTAGATCTACACACAGATTGGTTGGCCATTTAACCAGACTGGGCCACAGCAATGTATGGCCGTGTACAGCTAGTTCTAAATAGAATGTAAGGGCTTGTTGCTATCCTTTCCAGATTTTTCAGCATCTTGTGCTAGTACAATGCTGCCTTTCCTGAAAATCTGTAGGTATTCCATTTTAGAACACCTCCTCCTGAAAAGAATAGAACGTACATTGTAGTGACAATTTGTGTAATTACTTGAAGTTGTCCCACTCGTTTTAATTAAAATAGGCTGATGCTGGATTTCATACCGGTGGTCTGATTCCATGTGTGTTTAAATGTGAATAATATACTCTTTATTGTCATTGTACAAAATAAATACAATGAAATTGGTTTTAGCCTCACTGGTGCAATCCATGACAACAAATACAAACAACCTAAATAGTGTAAGGAATAATCCCAACGCAAGTAATTAGGGGAAGAGAAAAAAGGAAAAGAAAGGAAAAGAAAAAAACTAGTCATACGTTTCCACATGTGCGTGGAGTGATTGTGGTTGGGTTTAAGAGTCGTGTATTAAGTGAAGTTGTATATTTGGACAGAACTGTATTAAAGATGAGTTTGTCATCTTCATTTGTGAAGTATTTGGTCAGCATGAGCAAAAATAAAACTGTCCTGACTTGCTGAAGTGTCATATTAGCCCAGAGTGTTGCATAATTAGCAGCTATGTAAATTATATTGTTTGGAGATACCTTTTATATAGTGGAATCCCTGGTGCAATCTGGTTGTTTCCTTGCGGACATTGCATTACCTAACTAGGTACCATCATCAACACACATGCAGAGCACATGCAGAACCCTGATGATGTTGCCTAATTGGGTAGTGAAATGTTGGCAAGAAAACAACCAAGCTCGGAGAGCATCAGAAACTATACAGTTCAACCTGGAGTTACCTATGTTCTCTTCTATGGAAATCCTTTATATTTTTCCACTCATGGCCATCCTGTTGCTCTGAGGTACCTGGTACCTCAAGTAACCCTTTAGATGGGTAACCCTCTAAATGTTGGGTTCCAACCCTCATCATTTCTAGCCGAAATAATCAGTGATACAGAATTATACTTCAGCAGCATTTGCATGACCTCAGATTCTGCTTACCTGCTTTGGGTGACTGACAGTTGTTTGGCATGGCTTGCTTTCCAGAACCCTTAGCTGAAAATTTCATACTAGGTAAGTGTATTTCCTAAGCTTGTGGAATCATGTAGAATTCTTCTGGATATACTGTAGTACCAGTGGTGGGTTTCAAATTTTTTAGAACCTACTCTGTAGGTGTGGCCTATTTTGTGGGCGTGGCTTGGCAGTCATGTGACAGGGTGGGAGTGGCCACCTTTTAAAATGTGGTGAAACTCATTTAACAACGCTCTTGCTTAGCAACCAAAATTTTGGACTCAATTGTGATGATAAATTCTTTCTTTCTTTCTTTCTTTCTTTCTTTCTTTCTTTCTTTCTTTCTTTCTTTCTTTCTTTCTTTCTTTCTTTCTTTCTTTCCTTTCTTCCTTCCTTTCCTTTCCTTCCCGTTGGGTCACTGGCAGCGGCGGGCCAGATTTACTTCTAGGTACGCCGGTGGAACCCCCTCTCACCGGTTCTCTAAATTTCACCAACCGACTCTCGCGAGTAGGTGCGAGCCTGCAAAAACCCACCACTGAGGTAGTCCTTGACTTATGACAGGTTGCTTACCATTGACAGTTATGACAACCCCCCAAAAAACTACTGAGTTCCAGTGGCTGCAGAGAGAGGGCGGGAGGGAGGGTGGGAGAGTGTGTGTCATATGATCACATTTTGGAAGCTTGGCAACCGGTTTAATTTTATGACTAGTTGCAGCATCCCACAGTTATATGACCACGATTTCCTTTTTTTTTTTTTGCCAGTTTTTGGCCTTGGGGGCTATTTTTGACAAAAAACAGCCATAGGATTACATCGATTCACTTAACAATTGATGCAACCTAGTTGTAAAAAGTTGTAAAATTAGGTCCTATCATGTGCCTCAATTTACGACTGTCACGGCTTATTATTTTATTATTACTATTTTTCAAATTTATATACCGCCCTATTCTCCGTGGTAGGACTCAGGGCGGTGCACAGAAAAAGTAAAAATCACAACACATACATATAATATAAAATGGAATTAAATAGTAAAATCTGTGCTAAGAAAAATTAAGACAACTAAAATTAACTTTAAAATTAAACCCTTAATCTATGCCAGGCTGGCCAGATGGAAAAAATGCGTTTTAAGCATCCGACAGCAGAGGCATAGGTCAGTAATGGTGCGAAGATCGGGGGGCAGGTCATTCCAGAGGGCCTCCCCCTTGTTATAATGGACATTCTGGGCTCCATTATGGTCATAAGTCATGAACTATTTGTTTTTGGAAAAAATAATCTTTTTGAACCATACACAATTCTTTTTAGGGATGCGAAGGAAAGAAGAAAAGTTTGACCTCACCATTTGGTTAGGTGCCCTTGAGTATAGGATTTTCTCTGGAGGGCACGGGATAGAGGCTGTTCCTCTATCCTTGTCCTATTAGACCTCTCAGCGGCTTTTGATACCATCGACCATGGTATCTTATTGCACCGATTGGGGGGGTTGGGGCTGAGAGGCACCATTCTACGGTGGCTCTCATCCTACCTCTCTGGTCGGTCGCAATGGGTGTTGGCAGGAAGGCAGAGGTCGGCCCCGAGGCCCCTCACATGTGGGGTTCCTCAGGGGTCGGTCCTCTCGCCACTTCTGTTCAACACCTACATGAAGCCGCTGGGCGAGATCATCCGTGGTTTTGGGGTGGAGTACCATCTGTACGCTGATGACACCCAGTTGTACATATCCACCCCAAACCACCCCAACGATGCCGTCGAGGTGCTGTCCCGGTGTCTGGAGGCCGTACGGATCTGGATGGGTAGTAACAAACTCAAACTCAACCCGGCCAAGACCGAGTGGCTGTGGTTTCCGGCACCCCGGTTCAGCCAGTTAAGTCCAACACTGGCCATTGGGGGCGAACAACTGGCCCCCGTGGAGAGGGCGCGCAACTTGGGCGTCCTCCTGGATTCCCGGCTGTCCATGGAGGACCATGTGGCAGCCGTGGCCAGGGGGGCGTTCTATCAGGTACGCCTGATACGCCAGTTGCGCCCCTTACTGGACCGGGGAGCCCTTTGCACAGTCACTCAAGCGCTTGTGACATCCCGGCTGGATTACTGCAACGCTCTCTACATGGGGCTCCCCTTGAGGTGCTCTCGAAAGCTACAGTTAGTACAGAATGCGGCCGCGCGGGTGATAATGGGTGCCTCAAGGCAAACCCACGTAACACCTCTCCTGCGCGAGCTGCACTGGCTGCCTGTGGCCTTTCGAGTGCGCTTCAAGGTGTTGATGACCATCTTTAAATCGCTCCATGGCTCGGGGCCTAGCTATATACGAGACTGCCACCTGCCCCATACATCCCTTCGTCCGATCCGCTCCCACAGAGAGGGCCTTCTCCGGTGCCGTCGGTGGGGCAATGCCGGTTGGCGACACCCAGGGGAAGGGCCTTCTCTGTGGTGGGCCCGGCCCTCTGGAACGACCTACCCCCCGACCTTCGCACTATCTCGGACCTCCGCCTCTTCCGCCAACGTCTTAAGACGTATTTATTTCAGCAAGCCGGCCTAGGATAGCCCCCGTTTCTGACTTTAAAAAAAAACAAAAACAAATTATAATTTGCTAATGGTTTTAACATGGGTTTTAGCATGGGTCAATTAATTTAATTCATTTTAACTGATATTTATTGTATTTTGGGGTTTTTAATAATGCCTGTGCGCCGCCCTGGGTCCTAACAAGGAGAAGGGCGGGGTATAAATTTAATAAAATAAAATAAATAAATTTTCCATTATAAAATAGAGGATGGGAATATTCAAGTCTTTGGTAGACTCCAAGTCTTCAAGAAAAGAAGACTTCAAGTCTTTAGTCTTTTTAGCAGTTCCAAGAAGGCTCCACACCAATTTGCACCATTCAGTGACCCTGATGATACAGATAAACTGGCCTCAATGACTCTCTAAAAGAATGCAAATGACCAGCTGTTCTATTCCCCACCATCCAGCCAGAGCTGTAGAAGCTTCTTGGGTGAGAAGCGAAACCTCTTCAAAGAAAAATCCAGTTGCCTCTTGAAAAAGCACCTTTGGGATGTCTTTAGTACTACCTTATGAGTCTTGGGAGTGAGATGTTTTCTGTGTTAAATCTGTTTGAAAGGATTGTAATGTTAATCAGGTAAATAATGAAGTCAGTTTCCACAAAGGCTTCGGTAGGAAGAGGACAATGAAAAACAAGATGGCAATATATATAAAGAAATCATATAGGCTTTTGAACCAGCTGAACAATCCTGGCTTGGTATTTTGGCAGTAAAGCCCAACACATGTAAAAATGGCAGATGGAAAAGGATGAGTCAGTCTACCTCTTCAGCCTAGTTGGCTGGCAAACCAGTCTCACCTGATTTCATTGCTGTGTATTGGTAGAGTATTCCATCTATCTGATCGGGAAGAATTATAATTTGTCTGCTTTCTTGGGCAAAGGCACTAGATACTCCTCTACCTATAATGGTTTCATGGCCCACAGCTGTATTCTTCCCGTTATTAACAAGGATATTAATTAGTAATCTTTTTGTTACTAATGAAGTTGTTTGGGATCTACATTGCATGATGTATGGCAGACTCTGAAGGGTTATTGAGCAAGAAGAACAGGCTCTGTATATATATTCCAGGGGTGAAGAACTTGTGTCAATCAAATTAACTTTATAACCTTTCTCCTTTCTAGAAAGTTCTTTAGCTGAAATAATTAAAGGAATGATGTCTCTCTACTCACCACAATCATTTTAGTTTCCAAAAATTCTTGGCTGCTGTTTGTTTTATCTAAAAAGTACTTGGGGGAAAAAGGAATGTTAGAAAAAGAGATTAAGCTGTTTGATATTTCATGACCTTCTGCTGATATTTCGGTGCTTCCTCTTCCAGTTTTGTTTTCTAGTATTTCACCTGCATATCAGTGGTCTGTAGTTAATTAGAAAATTTCAAACACATAATATGATTGCCTGGCCCTAATATTTTATCATATAGGCCTCATTATACAATGAAAGCTTTCATTTGTACAAAATGAAAACTGATATATATTGACATCGTATCTATATTAAAACAGCTTCCATAATTTTGCATCCTGCTTAAGCATACAGCATCTTTGAATACAGGGGTCCCCAACCTTTTTGGCACCAGGGACCGGTTTCATGTAAAAAAAATTCCGCAGACCGGTGGGATCCTCCAGCAGGTGAGTCGAGTCACGTGGAACCCGAGGCGGGAACCCACGTCTCGTGGGAACGCAACCCGGGGAGGGCGCCTTGCATGTAACCGGGCGGGAAAGCTGCCAGGGGTCCTGGCTGAAGGATCCTCGGCTGGGGCGGGAAAGGATGAGCTGCATCCTGGGCAGGAGGGCCTGGCAGCCCCTTCCCCCCACGCAGGGCCGGGTGGTGGCCCGAACCCCCCCAATGCAGGCTGTTGCCCCTCTCCTGCCCCCGGGGAGCGCTTCGGCCAGCCGCCAGGATAGTGAAGTGTTTGCTACATTTTCCTAAGAGTTGCGCTACTCTCTCCACCGCTCACTCCGGCCCGGTTACTATCAAGCTACAGACCGGCACTGGTCCATGGCCTGGGGGTTGGCGACCCCTTTTGTAATATACAGGAACATGTCATTTACCTGTAATAATCTTATTTTTATTGGGGAAGCCTCTACCACACAGGATTTTGATGCTATTAATCACATGATATCCCTCTTCTTGGGCAATAAAGCTGTTGGTTTTTTTTACTTCTCGACCAGTTGTAGTGCAGCTTGATGCAGCTTGCCACGGTGTTTGAGCAATCGTAACAATTCTTTCCATCTGTAAGAATTGTTGCCTTACCTGGCATCAAACCATCTAAACTATTACTGCCATTTTGGCAAGTGTGCATTTACACCCAAAAAGGTCTGTGGATGCGCAGGACATAAGAAAAGGGGGATACAATTACATTTCTGCAATGGAGAATGTTCTGCGCACCACGCAGAAGCAAAAATAAAGATGGCACCGCCGACAACGGAACTGGTTTGGGTGCATGGGCAGCCAGGTTACTATCTACCTGGCTGAACCGGTCCAAACCAGTAGGATCCCACCTCTGATCTGAAATCAAGAGGTGTGGAATAAATAATCTCTGGAATATATCACAGACAACCTTATATAAGCAAATTCAGTATTCATGCCTGTAGTCAGATTCTAACCTGTTTCGCAATCTCTTCCTTAACCCAAGTTCCAATTCTTTGCCCATTGTTGTCTTCAGCTCAATTTTGACTGCCTGAACTAGTCCCTGCAGTTTTCTTGGCATGGGTTTCCACAACCGACGTGCCCTTGCTTGCCTCACAGGGCTGTGAAAGGGTGACTAATCTCTTCGAGAGAATGATTAAGTCTTTTGGCTTAAGTAAATCAGGGGTTCCCAACTCCGGTCCATGCCAGAAACCAGGCCATGCAAACAAGTGAAGCCCCATCTGTAGGATGCAGGCAGCACCCGAAACCATGCCCCCTCCAGCCTGTGAAAAAGCCTCTCTCCACAGATCCAGGGGGAGGGCCTTCTCTGTGGCAGCCCCCGCCCTCTGGAACGACCTGTCCCCCGACCTTCGTACAACTACGGACATACGCCTTTTCTGTCGGGCATTAAAAACACACTTATTTCAAGTGGCCGGCCTGGCATAGTTTTTTAAATTGATTTTGGCATAGTTTTTTAAATTGATTTTAGTGATAGTTTTTAATTAGAATTTTAGCACGGGTTCACTTAATTTAATTTACTTTTAACACTTTATTATATTTATTGTAGTTTTAGTTTTTTAGTTTTTTTGTATATATTATATTTATTGTATTGTGTTTTACTGTTCCCTGTGCACTGCCCTGAGTCCCAAAATTGGGAGATAGGGCGGTATATAAATATGAGCAAATAAATAAATAAATAAATCCAGTCCCTGTTGCCCAAAAGGTTGTGGGTCACTGAAGTAAATCATCTGTCCCTCTCCTATCATATACAGATACTATTTAACGAGCCTGCAAAAATGGTCTTAGTTGTTTGGAATAGGCTACAAAACTGCATGATTATATCAATCATCTAGCATATTTCTTGCAGGAAAAATAATGTCCAGTTAGCTCAGATCCTTTTTAGGAAACAATAGCATGTACTGAAAAGAAGTGAACGAGGATGATTTTTTTCCTTTTATTATTTCCACAAGTCTTATGTTGGATGAAGAACTGATTGCCTCTTGCCTATTTTCTGTACCTGAAGTACTGAGGGCAAGACAAGAAGCAACAAATGGAAACTTATCAAAGAGAGATCCAATCTAGAATTTCCTCATGGTGAGAATACTAAACTGTTGGAATGGCTTGCTTTCAGAAGGTGTGGGTGTTCCATCACTGGAGGCTTTTAACAAGAGACTGGTCAGCGCATGCCTGCTGGAGCTGACAGGGCAACACCTTGTATGCTCTCAGAAATGGCTCCGTGTGTCACCTGTGGGATGCGTACCATAGGTTCACCATCACGGCGCTAGAAGATGTCCAAGATTCCTTCCAACTCTGTTATTCTGTCTTTTTTGGGGGGGAAACTAATCAAGGTTCAGAAAAATGTTTGTATGCAGACAGTGGTTTTTTAAATAGTATATTACAGGGGTGTCCAAACTTGGGAACTTTAAGAGTTGTGGACTTCAACTCCCAGAATTCCCCAGCCAGCATGGCTGGCTGGGGAATTCTGGGAGTTGAGGTCCACTACTCTTAAAGTTCCCAAGTTTGGACATCCCTGGTATATTAGAACTTTGCATTTAAATGTGGCACAGAGTTTTTGTAATAGGCACCATGTAATACTATGAGTATATACATGAAACTGCGAAGTCTAGGGGTGTACATGCAATCAGGGGACACGCACGATTGGACTGGCCATATGAAGGGTGTGCAGTTTTGTGAATTGCACAGCTGGTTTAGCACAACTGGTATGAAAACAGATCCACTTGTGAACTTGTTGGCATCATAAATCTTTCAAATTTCCCTCTGTAGTAGATTGACTAAGGCAATTTTGCACAAAGGCATCTTTACTTTCACAAGACTAGCAAAAGAATTTTCAGAAACATGTAGGAATTTCCTTGGTTGAGACATGAGCACTTCTGTGAAAAACTAAGTGAATGTAGAGAGACAGAGATACTCATGCTGCTGATGCTGCAATCAGGTATTATGGGAAGCATAGAAACCTGACTAGAACCCATGTAATTATTATTCCAATTAGGCTGAATATACATCTATTGCTCAATGCAATTGATTTTCATACGGTGAGATATAGCTTACATTACAGTAGATTCATCTTTACCTGTAAATCCTTTATTGAAAGCACAGAGATCTGGAATTTCTAAGCCACACTAACTGAAAAGCATATATCAAGTTTTTGTAAGTTGAAAACAATTATTGTGATCCTATGTATGTGCACCTTTTTCTTACCTGATGAATGATTGTCTGATTTATAATTTTAGCTTGTCCCTCCTCTCTCAGGTTTAAACAACTTTCAAAGATGCTGATTACTTCCTTGGAGTTAGAAGGCAGGAAATAATAAAACTGAATGTCATCATGATATAGTATTGGCAACACTCTACTCACAAGTTCTGAAAGACCATATTGATTTCATGTAGATGTTAGATTGTCCAGGGGTCAAGACAGAGTCCTATTGGACACCGTCTAAATGCCAAACTGTATTTGCCCGCTACCATTTTCTTAACTGACCTGACAAGAAGGATTGGAATCTCTGCAAAACAATGCCCCAAATTCCTATTTCAGATGACTCCAAAGAATACTATGGTCATTAGTAAGAGCTGCTGGGAGATGCATGCTTCTGACATAGGCCATCTATCATAGTAGCCTCAGTGTATCTGAGTGACATCCCAGTTGAAATGGACCTAGATAAAAATGGTTTTATCTAGGTGCATCTGGAGTGGCAAGGCCACCATTTACACAGTCATCTTATTCAAGAATAGAACAGCTGAGAGTGGTCTGTAATTAGAAAGAACTTCCGAGTCAACAAAGGTTTTTATGAACTGCTGCCTTGAAACACATGGTGGGACAACAGCTCATTTCAAAGAGGCATATATCATCTCCTCCCTTAACCCTGGGATCAGTCAATCCTAATATGGTCATTTTTATTAGACAGGAAGAGCACCAAGCAAACAAGTGGTGACCCTCTGTTCTCCAACTCCCTGAGTTTTACCGACTGTAAACAATTTGTGTGAATCTGATAAGTACTTGCTAGAAGGTCTTTACCAACCTGGTCTTGAAAAGAGATCCAGAGAGCTGTGAAGAGAAGCATTATTTGCTTCTCCCTCAAAGATGCTGTAACGGGCTTCATTCTTTGTCAATTTAAATTGTCCCTACCCTTGAAATTAAATATCTAGAGAGGGTTTTATTCAAGTCTTTTGTCTTAGCTCTTCTTAGGAACAGGACAGTTAAAAGGTGACATAAAAATCTAATAATAATATAGTTGAAACAGTAGTCAAAATTTGTTGTTATTAGCTGTGAAGTCATGTCCAACCCATCGCGACTCCATGGACAACAATCCTCCAGGTCTTCCTGTCCTCTACCATCCTCTGGAGTCCATGTAAGCTCACGCCTACTGCTTGGGTGACTCCGTCCAGCCACCTCATTCTCTGTCGTCCCCTTCTTCTTTTGCCCTCAATCTTTCCCAGCATTAGACTCTTCTCCAGTAAGTCCTTCCTTCTCATTAGGTGGCCAAAGTACGTGAGTTTCCTCTTCAGGATCTGGCCTTCTAAAGAGAAGTCAGGGTTGATCTCCTCTAGGATTGACTGGTTTGATTGCCTTGCAGTCAAAGGGACTCGCAGGAGTCTTCTCCAGCACCGAAGTTCAAAGGCCTCAATTTTTTGGTGCTCAGCCCTTCTTATGGTCCAACTTTCACCAGCCATACATTGCAACTGGGAAAACCATAGCCTTAACTATATGCAGTTTTGTTGGCAGGGTGATATATTTGTTTTTTTAGTATGCTGTCTAGATTTGCCATAGGTTTCCTCCCCAAGAGCAAGCATCAAAAATTAGCAGGTTATAAATTATTGTGGGATTTCTGAATACAAAGTGATGAAAGTCTTGGCTCATAACATACCATGTTTAACTGTGGTTGAAAAGAAGAAAGTGTGAATTTAACTGATGTGGCAATACCACAAGTAGTAGTAGAGTCAAAGAATTGGAGAAAATCACAAAGTATCAAGATCTGAAAATCAGAGGTGAAAGATTATGGCATAAACCATCTGTGGTGGTCCCTGTGATTAACAGCACCCTGGGTGGCAAACCCAAAAATTCTTGAATGGCATTTATAAAATCTACATGCTTGCAAAATTTCCATCTGTCAATTACGAAAGGCGTTATTGCTTGTATCTGGACATACACTAAGTAATGCATTACGATATGCATTATGCCTTTGGGAAGTACTGAGTGCATATGACGGCCAACACCAGCTAAAGTACATGCAGCTATGATTTCACTGCTGAATATATAATATTTTTAAATGTCCCAGAGTGCTTTTTCCCTCCCAAGGAAGCAACTAGGCTTTCTTGTTTTTTCTTTGAATCTGCTTCATTTCTCATCCAAGAAGCTTCTTCAACTCTGACTGGATACTGGGGAATGGAAGGATTTATATTCCTTGCAAACAGCTAGTAATTTGCATCTTTTCTTTATAAAATATTTTTTATTTTTAAACATAAAAACAAATAAAACATACAGCCAGTTTCAATTTTGTGTAGCATGTCGTTTGGTTACGAGTTTTTGTGCACCAATCTTTACCGTTACAAATATAATTACTAATTGTTCATCAAACATAGCTGAGTATATCACCATTATTGAACAATTAAAATTAGTGTTCCTTCATTTCAAACAACCTTATTTTCTTAAATACTTAACTATCTGTTTAATAACAATAAATCTTTATAAAATCACTCATCTTTTTCTGTTGTTCTTTACAGGATAAAGGACAAAACTTTCCCCCGAATTCATGTTATACAACATTACTTTCAATTATTATTAGAGAGTACAATACATATATATCACATATTCAAACTCCAATAATATTTTCCCTATAAAAACCAAAAAGTTACCAAGTATTTCAATTCATATATATCTCAATCATTCTTTCCATCATTGTTAATCTATTTAATATAAAAAATATCTTTCTAAAATAGCATAATCTCTACTTACTATAGTATCAAGTATTCATAACATCTAACGTTTACACCTTAGGTTTATTTTTATCCTTTATATCTTCATATCTTTCTATGTAAATAAAAATGTAACAATAAGTTTGTTCAAAACCGGTAATCTCTGAAAGTACTGCACCAATCACTTTCAAATTTTCACACAATATTCCTTACAGGACCAATGATTATAGATTACGTAGATGTCATACCTGTGCCAGGTACATGCCACGGAAATACGAAGTGTGGCCTTCTGGTGTTTCCCTCACTTGCTCACTTGCCCCCTCCCTTTCGCAGCCCCTCCCACCCAGCCAATTCTTCTCCTACATCACGTGCACGTGGAGCAGTCTGCGCCACTGCCCCTCCCCCTTGCTTCTCCATCATTGGCGCAACGGTCGCCTCCTCAGCAACTGCCGCCACTGCCGCCACCGCCAACAATAATAATTTTCTTCAATCACGCCCACATTGATTTTGAACAATTGTTTCTGCTTCTTCCATTTGTAGGTGGTGGTAGGGGAAAACCTCCCAGAATTGTGATTTCTAGATAGAGTACAAAAAATCCTTTTCTGCCTTCTTTGAAGGGATCCTTACTCATGAAGCTGGGTTATACACAGTGGTGGGTTTCTGCAGGCTCACACCTACTCGCGAGAGCCAGTTGGTGAAATTTAGAGAACCGGTGAGAGGGGGTTCCACCAGCGTACCTGGAAGTAAATCTGGCCCGCTGCTGCCAGTGACCCAACGGGAAGGAAAGGAAAGGAAAGAAAGGAAAGGAAAGGAAAGGAAAGGAAAGGAAAGGAAAGAAAGAAAGAAAGAAAGAAAGAAAGAAAGAAAGAAAGAAAGAAAGAAAGAAAGAAAGAAAGAAAGAAAATTTATCATCACAATTGAGTCCAAAATTTTGGTTGCTAAGCAAGAGCGTTGTTAAATGAGTTTCACCACATTTTAAAAGGTGGCCACTCCCACCCTGTCACATGACTGCCAAGCCATGCCCACAAAATAGGCCACACCTACAGAGTAGGTTCTAAAAAATTTGAAACCCACCACTGGTTTATACATCTCACCACATTCTTGGCTAACAGGATGCTCCCATTCTTAGCAGCCCACTTTGATGGAGAAACAGGAATGATTCAGAATGTTGTCAAACCCAGCCCAGTCTGCACTTCCATTGGAGAGGATGCCAGGAGAGGATTTCCCTCCTGCCATGACAAGAAACTGGCATGACCTCATAAAGGGCTCAAGAAGGAAGCCAGCTTGCATGAAACTAGGTGCAGAACAAAGCAAATGTATTTGTTGGCAGGCAACCATTAATGTGCTGAGATCTCTCTGTTAGTCAGAAAAGGTAAACTCTGATTGACTGCCAGTTAGTTTTTGTACATAATCTTGAGGGAGACACATCTTGTCCTTTACCTCAAACTGTACTGTCTTGGGTTGGCCAGGATCTTCAATGTAAATAATATTTTTTTTTAAAAAACACCCTCATCTGTTTTATGCTCATTGCCTGACATCAGTATATTTTATCAAACTGTCTATCCAAAAGTTCAACTCATAAGATTGAAGGACATTTGCTTATACATAAAGCTTTTGACAGGGAGAAAGACAAATATTCCTAGCATTTCTTAAGGAGAAAACTACATTCACAGATGTAGACAGCATACTAAAGCTGTCTACTAAACTATCTATCTAACTATCGCCGCCCTGGGTCCTAACAAGGAGAAGGGCGGGGTATAAATTTAATAAAAATAAATAAAATATCTACTACTCTATGTAATACTAGTAATATATACTAAAGCTGTAGACAGCATACTAAGACTCTAGATAGCATACTAAAAAATAAAGACATCACTCTGCCAACAAAAGCATGTATAGTCAGGCTATGGTTTTCCAGTTGCAATGTATGGCTGTGAAGGTTGGACCATAATAAAGGCTGAGTGCCAAAGAATTGAGGCCTTTGAACTATGGTGCTGGAGAAGACTCCTGTGAGTCCCTTGGACTGCAAGGCGATCAAACCAGTCAGTCCTAGAGGAGATCAACCTTGATTGTTCTTTAGAAGGCCAGACCCTGAAGAGGAAACTCAAATACTTTGGCCACCTAATGAGAAGGAAGGACTTACTGGAGAAGAGCCTAATGCTGGGAAAGATTGAGGGCAAAAGAAGAAAGGGAGGACAGAGAATGAGGTGGCTGGCTGGAGACCCTGAAGCAGTACGTGTGAGCTTAAAGGGACTCCAGAGGATGGTAGAGGACAGGAAGGCCTGGAGGATCGTTGTCCATGGAGTCGTGATGGGTCGGACACGTCGCAACTAACAACAACAACATCCACAAATGAACGTCTCGCCTGGCCTGACCTCAAAGTACCTAATCATCCAGGAGTATTAATTAAAGAAGCAAGCATTCTCCTTATCATGAAAGTGGTCACTGCTATTTCCTAACCTCTAAGTGCTCGTGACCTGACAGAAACTAAAGACAAGTCAATAAACATTTTAGCACAGAGACAGAACTTCCCTCAGGGAAGAAGTTCATGGAGTTCAGAAGAAAGGAAGAGTGACCTGCTCCAGGCCTTCCTTTTTCTCTCATTAAAAACATGCCTGCAGCTCAACCTTCTCATCTGATTCTACTCTTTACACTTACAGAGACATTTTGAGTCGCCTCTATAAATCTTGGAGCTTTTATAGTTGACATTTCCCAATAAATATGGAGCCTAGTGGAGCCTATTTGTTTCTCCCTTGTCAACCTTGAGACTCAGGTGTGGGATAGGGTACTCATACTTACAACTCTCCCTTTGTGTAGCCTCTTGAGATTAATTAAACCAGCACCTAAAGTGAGCGGCATGCTTATGTAACTGAAGGAAGTACGGTTGGCAGGAATGCAGGAAAAGGCCTTGTCAGATTGCCACACCTGGGCTGTGCAACTTTCTGTGAAACAACTGACCTTTAAATAAAAATGCATACATTGCCTAAGATGTTCTCCATATTTAAAGACTGGAAAACAGCCAACATACCTCCAATTTAAAGGCCTGGACAGAAGTCAGGAAGTTAAAGGCCAAACAGTATAGCATCTGCTGCAAATAAACTGATAAAAACAACCCATTTATTAAGTAATGAAGAGCAATCTTGATTGCTGTCCTAAAAATGTTTAAAAGTTGAGGGAGGAGTGTAAATAAACATGTCAACAGAAGGTGTTGTTATGTTCTTAAACCATACAAATACTTTTGGGAAATTGTTCTTAATACATTTATCAGTCACAACAGAAGAAATTTTCTTATGATTGAGGCGAGTAACAATGTTCGTCTATAAGGCTGCCATCCATTGGTATATCAGCTAGGGATGGTGGGTTGCAAATAGACCCACCATTATGTTGTCCACATAACTGTATTCACATGCGCAGATACAGATACGCTTCATATACTTGTGCAATGTTCTTGAAAAAAGCAGCTATAGGAAGAATGAGAAACAAAGTATTTTCCTAGATACAAAGAACCTTCTATTGCTCACAGATTTTCTGTATCATTCAACTATTTCGAGCAGAGTCACTGTAGATGTGGATTTCTCCATTAGCACTGAGAAATCAGCCATGTGTTTTGATCAGACTGATTAACTGGGCAGAAAGAAAAGTTTACCCAAAAAAATATAAATGTATTAAGGAGCCTTCCATGATTACACATACCACATTTTTATTTTTATTTCATTTTTGGGGGGTCAAATCCATATGTGGTCTACCTCTCATGGATTACAAACCATCCCATATGGATTAATAATTGACTTTTTTTAAAAAAGTCACACAATTTGGAAGCAGAAGATGGGAGTCAATGATCAGTTCACACAATGGCAGATTGTAGATGTGAAACTAGTCTTTTAAAACTAGTTTTCTGATTAACACTAAATTATTCAGAGTAATATAAATTAACAAGGAATTTAAATGTTTTATGTTTGACTATTTTCAAATGCTGATGTGGGCTGTTGCGGGTATTTTTTTCTTTAAAATAGGGAAAGTAGATAGAAATATTCTAATCAATTAATAATTACCACATAAATTGTTCATTAGTTTGGTCAGAAGCAGATCCCTAATTAAATTGTACACACTGTACTAGTTTATTATTTAACTTTAGGACTGGAATTCTGAAATTGATCTAGAGGAATGAATAAAAAATGTTTTATTGAAAGAAGGCATAAGAATAAGTTAGTTTATGAAATGTGGCAATTCAATGTAATGGCGTCTTGCTCCCCCCACCAACTGAAATGAGTAAATGATATCAAGTCCATTATATGGTGACTGTTAAAAATATAAGGGAGAAGGGAGAACTTGCTTGAGCTGTCATGAATTATATCACAAAAATCTAGTAAATACCCATGACGCTCTATGCAGTAATTGCAGAAGTTTGCTTCTTTGTAACTGAAGCAAAATAGCACACTGAACCTATGAACTTCATTTAAGACTCATTAAATCCTACTCAAAGAACTGAAAAACCAGGTTAGCATGGAGAAACAATGGTTGGTCTATATCCATGATGGCGAACCTATCGCACACGTGCCACAGGTGGCACACAGAGCCATTTGTCAGGGCACGGGAGGCTTGCCCTATCAGCTGGCCAGCACACATGCGCGTGCTGGCCAGCTGACTTTGGCCTTCTTTTGACACCATTTTTCGCTCTCCAGAGGCTTCAGGAGCGAGAAACCGGCCCTACGGGAAAACCGGAAGTTCAGGAATGGGCTTCCTCTTTGCTCATAGGGTTGTTTTTTTGCCCTCCGAAGCCTTCAGGGAAGCCTCCTGGAAGTCCCTGAAGGCTCCGGAGGGCTAAAATTGGCCCTACAAGTAAACCGGAAGTCTGTTCCCATAGGGCCGGTTTTCCATGCTCTGGAGGGCCTCCCGAGGGGGCAAGGGAGGCTGTTTTCACCCTTTCCACCCTCCTATAAATCCTCTGGAGCCTGGGGAGGGCAAAAAAGCATGCCAAAAATGGAGGGAGTGCTGTTCATGTGCGCATGCACACTGTGGTTGTGTGCATAGCATTATGGGTGTGGCATGCCCGCGCATGACCCCCCTGTGCTCCCCCCGCTTTTGGCACACGAGCCAAAAAAGGTTCGCCATCATTGGTCTTTATGATTGGTCCAGGAGTAAAAAAAATTGACTTGATAGCACACATAATTAGTCAGTCAGTCAGTCAATCAGTCAGTCAGTCAGTCAGTCAGTCAGTCAGTCAGTCAGACAGATGTATGACAGAGCAAATGACATGGGCATTTCCTTCAGGAAGTCATTTTCTCTTTTATCTGCCCTTTGTCATCATTGCACTGTATTTTTAGATAGCATTTTACAGTTTTTTAAAAATAATAATAATAAAATAGCTATAAATTGTACAAGTAGATTGTAAATGCCAGAATTTATCTGACATGTGTGACCTGAAACGTACATGACACTACAAGTTTTAATGGCTTCAGTCTACGCAGGGAGTTTGTAGAGAGTGGGAGATGTGTACATATGTGTCAAAAAAAGGTAAAATAATTGCTACTGCCATACAATTGGAACACTGCCCCTTTTTTATGTATGTTGTACATTAAAGGAGATGGAACTTTAATCACATGATCATGGTGGCCATCTTGGCAAGGTTTCCTCCCTGTAAGAGAAACAGAGATAGAGCCTGGGGGTGGAGTTAAGAAAGGTAATCAGTCTGGAGTTGTTACCGTGTTTCCTTGAAAATAAGACCCAACTGGAAAATACGCCCTAGCATAATTTTTCAGGATATAAACCCTACCCACAAAATAATCCCCAGCTAAGGTTGTCAGCTAGATGGATGTATTTAATAACCTGTTTTCCCCAAAATAAGACCTAGCTGGAACAGAAGCCCTAATGCATCTTTTGGAGCAAAAAATAATATAAGTCCCAGTCTTATTTTTGGGGAAATTACCAAAAATTACATTACCACCGGCGATCCAAGTCCAGCCCCCCTTAAATTCAGTTACCTCTTATCGAGCGCCAATTTAGTACCAACCATTAGTTGACTAATTTCTTGTGAATAGGTTTCAGCAATAAATCTTCTTAACTGGAACTAATGTATGATCCTAATTCTTTGCACCGGAACATCTCCCACAAATATCGCAAGTCTGTGCTCCCTTCTCCTGCTTTTTCTCCCCACTCCCCTTCCTCCATTCCACCTTAAGGATTTAGTCATGCAAAGTTCTCTTCAACATCGATTCAGAATTTTTCTTCCATTCTGTTCTCTCAAGTCTATCTTTCGTAATATCTTGCCTGCAGTTTGTGCACACAAAGTCATTGCCCAGCCAAAATTTGTAAAATTATTTATAATTTGCATTTGTTGCTCACTCCTTTAGTAATGCTGGAAAAGTAGACCAAGGGCAACGTGTAAAAGCATTAAACATAAATAATATGAAACACAAAAGCTAAAATCTCAACATTAAAAAACGATTTACATTTATTTTTGAAGGAACAAATCAAACAGCTGTGGAAAATGAGAGGTGAGGGGGGAAGCTACCCTGTAGTTATTTTCTATATTTCATGTTATATACCAAAAGCTCTATTTAGAGGATTAAAAGAAGTGAAGGGAGATTGATGGCTGGTAATAGCTATAGTATTTTAATATTTTTTCCAACAATTTTGAAACCACATGAGGTTACCGTATTTTTCGGAGTATAAGACGCACCAGTGTATAAGACACAGCAAGGTTTTGAAGAGGAAACTTAAAAAAAAAAGGTTTTGCACTCTGCAAGCCTCCCAAAAATGGCCCATTTTTCATGAAAATGGGCCCAATTTCTTTTTTTAAAAAGGCATGAATAGCCCTTAGGAGGCTTGTAGTGTGCTCCAAGGGTGTGTGTGTGCAAAATGAGCAAAAAATGGTCCATTTTTCATGAAAACAGGCTCATTTATTGTAAAAAAAAAAAAAGGGCATGGATAGCCTTTAGGAAGCTTATAGAGTGCTTCTGGGGGCTGTGGGGCAAAAATGGGCTGTTTTTTGCTCATTTCTGCCCTCCCCAGCCCCCAGGAGCTCTCTGAAAGCCTTCTAAATGCTATACATGGGCATTTTGGTGAAGGGGGCAGAGTTTCTGGAGGCAAAAAAATGCTGTATTCAGTGTATAAGACGCACCCAGATTTTTAGCCTTTTTTTGAGGAAAAAGGGTGCGTCTTATACTCTGAAAAATACGGTCATTAATTTGAAACCAATTTTCTTTTTAGCTGTAATTCATTGTAGGAAGAGTTGTGTTAATCTATGGAAGTAAAAGTGGAAAGGATATGGTAGTCCCTTCTCTGAGTAACAAATTTTATTAAAAGACATAACAGGAAAAGATTCCTGATATAAATATTCAGAATTCTTCTGAGAAACCCAGCTCTTGCCATTATATTTGACAGTGACCAGAAGAGGGCAATATAGGACAGCAAAGTCAGCTGAATTTTTTTTCCTTTTTTTTCTTTTTGCTAGTTTGGTGTACTGAGAATACTGCAAGTTCACCATTTGCCCAGTACTGATAGGTTCTACTTACAGTGAATTTCTATTTTTAAATTAAAATGGGAACCTTTCAGAGTAACTGTGGCCATTTACCTACAAATATTCGAAAACAGTGGAAATGTATGTGGGCTTAGCCTTATAAACCTTTATACAACACACGAGTTTTCTTCAAAAATAGCACAAACTTTGAGCATGTGCCGAGAATCTTGTTTTCTCTTTTATCAGTGTCCAAATCTTACAATTAGGGATCCAGTGGGAGAAAACTGACTTCCACAATGTCTTATTCCTTTGCAAATATTATTTAGAATGGCCTTCCTAAACATAAGCCTCTCAGAATGGATTCTTCCACAATTCCTGTCATTCTCAACCAGCATGGGCATTAGATGATGCATTGAATCATTCTGGATGCCATCAATTCTGGAGAACACTGCATGAGAATATTATACATCAACACTGAATCCCATGCTTTTGCCAAAAAGCTTTTTATGCTTATTATTTGTTTTATTTTATTTATGCTTCCAATTCAAAGCCTTGATTTATATTGTTGCATTTCTGTTACAGGTAGTTCTCCTTCGCTGACTGTTTGATGTTACAATGGTGATGAAGAGGCAAATTTGCTATCAATCTCTGTATTTATGACCTGTAAAGCAAAGCAAAGCTGAGATAAGAGCACTAAGTGGTTTCTCTTAGTAACTCTTTTGCTTAAGTGTGAATACTTATAGTCACTAACTGAGGATTGTCTGAACTCTTCTGCAATCTGTCCTATTGGAAATGGGCAGAAATATTTTCTAAAATAAGTGAACGAAAAAAATATATATCTCAAAAGTAAATCCAGAAGTAAACGGGCTGGCTTTAAATGAACAAGTTTAAAAGGTTAAATTGCTGAATTAGCATTGATACTGGGAATATATATGTGTGTACACACACATACATCTTCACACTCAGCACTAATGATTTATATCATTATTGTTGACAAAGCTACATGTGCTCACTTGAGCCCCAAGATAAAAGTGGGAAGATAGATGTAATTAATTTATCAATAATAGAAATACACAGTCTTCTTATGAGCATTTTACACAAAAAGAGACATTGCATGAGAAAATTATAATGTGTAGAATGATAGCACACTTATTTTTTATTCTGGAGCTGTGGAACCAACTTTCTAAAAAAAGAAAGAGCAAAGAAAAAAAACCTCTGACAGCAGAGACATATAGCAGCTGCCGAACATGCATTATGTACCTGTATCTCAAATATTATATGCAAAAGGAAATAGTGGGTTAATATGCACAAACACATAGCTCTCATATGCTAAGCAAAACTAGCCTTATAGATCATGTTATATTGTACAACACAGTTTATTTATCAGGGCGCCGCCCTGAGTCCCTTCTGGGAGATAGGGCGGGATAGAAATTTTATATATATATATATATATATATATATATATATATATATATATATATATATATATATATATGTCTTTGGTTGTTCGGGTTTTCTCCCGCGTAGAAGCACCAGCCTGAAGATGATGAATGAGATTTCATCAAAACGTCGTGAAGATACTTCCAATTCTACGCGGGAGAAAACCCGAACAACCAAAGACCTACATACAAACACCCGCAAAAACCTCAGAAAACATATATATATATGAAGTGGATATATTGTTACAGCTTCCTGTTAGGCCTATTTAAGGGAGGAGACAAACTTGTCATCCTTTTCTGTCCTTCGACTCAACCTAGAGACCATCCAGACAGAGACCTATTAAATTGCTGCTGTCTTTTTAGATATGTGTTAAATTTCTTTTAAGGGATGATTAATAATAATTAATTAAGAGACCAGGATGGATCCATTTCGGGCTCCTTAGCCCTCGTCAGCTGGCCATACTTCCCTACAGGGATTTGAACTGGTGCTCTCCAGCATTCGAAGCAGGCTTCTCTATGCCTTGAGCTAACCAGTTTCCCTGGTTATATAATAGAGAAAAATGGAAATGTATGTATGTATGTTGATTCCTGTAGATTGTCTGATTCCTTAAAATGTTTTAGCAGTCTGTTTCATCGGTGATGAAGAGGTGACTCTCCCAGTTTATATGACTGACTGTTAGATGATATGTAGAATTGAAGGCACGCATTCTGTTTCAGTGGAGGTGGATAGTTTTGGTGACTTTCGATTATATGTATGGGGAGCAGAATTATTGACCCACATTAAAGCCAATAAGCTGGAAATGTGACAATAGCATCCCAGAATTATTCTTCCAACTATAGGTGGCCACTTTGTTATTCAAATATATCCTTCTCCGTTAGTTTTTATTACGTTATAAAATGTAATCAAATGCAAAATACAAAAGTAAATAGAAGAACAGTAAGGGTGGAGGGGAAAGAGAAGTGAGGAAAGGTAGGAAAAAGAAAAGAAAAAGAAGCATCCGACTCACTATGCTGCAGTAGAATAAGGCAATAACATCAAATCACAGCTTTTTGTTTTTCCATAATAATATGAACAAGTCATTTCTATGAAGATCTATCAATCTAATCTATAAAACCTAAAGCCAAAGTTGCATTCTTTCCCACATCAAGCACAAAATTCAGAAGCAGTTTCCACGTAGAAACAAAAGTACTTAGGTTCTTTTCTTTAATCAGACTAGTCAGTTTTGCATTTCAGCCAACTCCACCAGCTACTTCAACCATTCTTCCATGATAGATATCAAAGCGTCTTTTAT
Source organism: Rhabdophis nuchalis (assembly GCA_039707465.1). Classification (NCBI taxonomy): domain Eukaryota; kingdom Metazoa; phylum Chordata; class Lepidosauria; order Squamata; family Natricidae; genus Rhabdophis; species Rhabdophis nuchalis. The sequence continues at coordinate 306,378,868 of CM077643.1, read as the reverse complement.
TTTTGCACATACAATAATCTTGCTGCTGTCAACATATATAGTAACAAAGTTCCATTTTTTTTCTCCAGTTCTTTTTCCATTAGTCCCAAAAAGAAACATTCTGGTTTCATTCCTATCTCCATTTTCAAGATTTTCTATGTCAGAGTGTGAAACATACTCCCCAAAATTTTTGCTTTATCACATGCCCACCATAGACGATAAAAAGCCCCTTCTTTATTTTTAGACTTCCGATATTCATTTGACATGTGTTTATACATATCAGATAGCTTATCTGGTGTTACGTATATTCTTAGTACAACATGCAAATTTATTACAAAATTACAATTGATAAAATCCTTGTCCAGAACAAAGCTGGGTGGCAATGTGTACCAGGGTGGATCTGAGCCAGAACCTACATACATTTATAGCATTATTGTTGACAAAGCTACATGAGCCCCAAGAGAAAAGGGGAAAATAATTAATCAATCAATGATAGAATTTAGCAGTCTTCAATAATAGAAGTTAGCAGTCTTCTTAAGGGCATTTAAAGATGCTATTATTCACCTTTATCTTGTGGTTTTATTGTTAACAGAAAAACAAACTTTGCCATGGAAACAATATAATGTGTACCATGGTAGCACACTTATCTTTTCTTCTGGACACTTGGAACCAACTTTCCAACAAAAAGAAAGAGCAAAGGAAAAAAAACCCTCTCCATCAGCATAGACATATAGCAACTGTTTAACATGAATAATGTACCTGTATCTGTAATGGTATATGCAAAAGGAAATAGGAGAAAATATGCTTACATTTGCTTCTTACATTTGCTTATATTACTAAGAATAAGGAGCCAAGGTGCAAAGTGATACAGATACTGTTGTTGAAAAACAGGGAATGTCCAACATTAACAGGTGGAAAAGGCTTCTTGACATGAATTTAATTCTTTTTGTAACCCTTTAACTCTTTCTGCAATGCCTAAAGAGAGTTACTGTCTCTTCTTTTCAATCTTTTCCTTTCCAGTTATCTCCCTTCCTTCACCTCCATTCTGTTGTGTTGCTTCTTTTATCTTTCCTCCCCACCTCTAATTTCCCCGTACATTCCCTTGATTGCTTCTTCTGGATGGATGGTGCATGTATGTGCATGTGTCCATACTCTGGGATTATGCTTCTCTACATGACAGTGATTTGTGTACATGAGAGAGAATAGTATATACAGATGGAAGATCAAATAATTTTATAAGCATTTCATTTGGCAGGCAATTAATTGTAACCAGTCATTCAGTTAATTCAATTAACTGAGAGGATTGGGTGGGGTAGGGTTTTGAGCCTGTCTTTTGGGGGAATGTGGATTCGTACACACAACAAATGAGACACAGGCACAATTCACTATTGTGAAGAAGGAAAAATCTCCAGGATTAGTTTCAGCTATATATATTCTAGGCCCATGATTGCAAACCTATGGCACGTGTGCCAGAGATGGCACACAGAGCCCTCTCTTCTGGCACAATGGCACTGTTGGGATGCCCTGCCTCCCGCTGGCCAGCTGGCCTTCATGTCTCTACTGCGTACGCACACATATCTGTGCATGCACATGTCCATGCGTGTCTGTGCATGCACGCATCCGCGCATGTCTGGATGTGCACACTTTTCAGTTTGGCCATGTGTGCATGGAGTTTGGGCGCTTGGTGTCTAAAAGCTTCACCATCACTATTCTAGACTGAAAAAGCAAGGAAATTGGGCAGTGTACCTTATGGATTATGGAAAAGTTTGTTTTTATTACTGTTAGAACCCTGGATGATTAGATAATGTTTAAAAAGCTGTTAAATCACTAGTGCAGATCTGGACTATCCACAGAATCTGTTTGCCTTCCTCTGAAACAAATAGCACCCTGGTTCCTAAGGTCGGCACAAAAATATTGCTGGATTCAGAAGAGTTACACTACAGTCTTTCTGCTGCCAATCTCCATCCTCCTTGGCCTTCATAGTCCCACCTCTTCAACTAACACACTGGCTGAAATGCAGTGTTAAATCCCAATCCTTGCCTGCAAAAATCCAAGAATTACAATAGTTGCAGTTATGGGGTCTTCTGTATGTCTTTGCTGCCATCTTATGGTCATCTGGATACTGCAGGCCAGATCTGTTAGCCTTACTGTAGAGCTGGGGAATGCGCATCTGGAGTACTCCAACTTGGAGAATGTTGCATTGCAACAACTGAGTCCAGATGTGCACCTTCAAACTTGCAATTTCCCCATTTACCCAAAGGGTGTGGGGGGAAAGTAATTAGACAAGCTATTCAAATCTTTCAAGTTACTGAACTGTCATTCATGTGAAGCAAATACCCACCCCCTCCCTATAATGGAGCTTGCCAGCAAGACGACAATGAACCCAAGATATTCAATGTTCTAATAAAATAGTAATGCTGCAAGCTCAGCGTCTCATAAAACATTTACAATCTGTAGCTAATAAAGTGTAAACAAGAGACTTAAGTCCTGCTGCTGCTTAGGCTGATAAGAAAAAAGTTTGGAGATTAGTGGAAAGATTATTCCACACAGGTTACATTGAGGTTCATTAAATGCCTATCTGTCTTCTCATTTGTTCCTGCAAACTTGGAGGGATATGGAATTGGACCCTTGGAAAGAAGCCTGTCTCTTAACAAATGTTACCGCCATCCTGTCAGGAGCGAGTTGCCAAGCAGCAGAGGGATGTTATAATCAATGAACCCAAAGAAAGGGACTTGCCAAGGAAAGACCTCATTTAGAACATACAGTAAGAGCTCTGCTGGATTAAACCAAGGAGCAGCATCCTGTTCCCCACAGTGGCCAGTCAGAAGCCTCTGCACAAATGATATGAGGAGTTACGAGCTTCCTTCCCTGCCTTCAAAAGCATTAGCACATACAAACAGGAGAAACTGCTTTGTGACACACCACCGTAGGTTGTTCCACGGCTCTCAAGACTGCCTAACAAAGGTTTTCTAAGGGAGCAGGGTAAAGATTTGGTTAAAGGAGAGCTAAACCAAATCTCCAAATTGGATTGTTTTTTGGGATCAAATCCTAAAGTCAGTTCGGCTCAGTTGAATCAGATTGACTTTTGCACATCCATTTGGTTTTTCTGAATGGGATGGAATTTTTGAATCTGATTTCACAATCTGATTCGTAATTCTAAATTGGGCTGGATCTCCCAACTCGTTTAGACACAATCTCACAAATCTGGATTATGCTTTGCCTATTTTACACACAGCCTGCTTTCCAGGCTTCCAAACCAGAACTTTTCTGTCTTCCTTGGAGATGCTGCAGATTAAATCTTAGGCCTTCTGCAGGTAAATCAGGACCTGTATCACTAAGCTATGACCCTCTTTCAATCCACTCTCAAAGAGCTAAGAAAGATGGAAAAGGGCACTAATGACTCTAATATTCATTATTAGTTATTAAAAGGTGGGTGTGTTAGTCTGCTACGTATATGCTCCATATGCAATCAATATTGTTTGTCTCCAGTGATGTCCACCTGATCTTAAACATTGGGCCAGATACTATGCATGTTCCAGAATTGACAATGAGAAGATAATAGTCTCCTCCTCCACCTCCTCCTCCTCCTCCTCCTCCTCCTCTCTTCTCTCTCTTCTCCCTTCCTGAGCATCACTAGCCTCTGTTGAACTGTTATAAATCCAAGAACAGTCACTAACACTCCAGTTAATCCCCGTCCCTGCCAACAGTGCTCAGGATGATGCCATTCTCTTGCAGAGATTTGCATGTTTAGTGCAGGACAGAAGCCTTTGGATGAACAATTGCACGTAAGTGATTCCTGGAATCGTGGCTCATGCAGAAGCCAATGCATATTGAATGCACACGCAACAGGCCAATATCATTTCAGAAACATCCGGTTATCGAGAGCTTAAAGGGTTCTTATCCAGAGCACCCACATAATTAACACTCTGCTTTTAGCAAACCATGAGCAAGTTTTTTTTAACAGAAGTGCCACATTCACAAAGCATCAGATTTACACATTGTTTACCCTGATCATAAGATAAAGAATGGGCGATCAGCCTCCAAATACAAACTAACTCATCCTTTCTTATTTAGAACCACTCTCCCTACCTAGAAAACTACAATTGTTTGCATGATTCCTGGAGACCAGTAGGTGCACATCAATGCTTTCCTTTGAACCGCGTGCCATTGCTCAGCCAAAACCCCCACAAAAACAACAATAAAAAATGTAAAGGCTTCTTCTTATGCAATTACCTATGCATAATTGATTGTACTGTTTGTTTACATTTTTCAATCAATTAAATAAATGGACATTTTATCTGTTTAAAAAAAAGGGGGGGGGAATCAAACAAACAACTGGGAGGAGAAATGATGCTAGGATGTTCTATCTGTCTGTCTGCTCTCATCTGGGTCTTGTGCCAGTTTGCATGTGTGATTTGCTTTTTTCTTTGTGCAAATAGCTGTTTTGCCTTCTGTGAAGTTGGCATTTTGTTGTACCGTACAAGGACAAACGTCTGATTGGAACTGAAGCTTACACTCTTTGTTGCCTGAACCCAGTTTTGTGGCCAAGTTAATTTTCTCTGACTTTCATCAGTCTGATTTCTGATATTGCAAACAGAAAAGAGATTCCATTTGTATTCTGGGATACAAAAGTTACAGTCCCTTTGTATTTAAGTTAAAAAAAAAAAAGATTTTTCACTTCTTTGCCTGCTGGTTTGTGTATTGTCATTTCCACCATGATTGTCATTTTCTGAAATGCGGAGCCCACCAAGTAGTTGAGCATGCCTGCTACATATTCTTTTTAATATTTTGATATGTTAATATTGTAACATTGTTTTATACATGGACAAATTATTTGCTTTGTATCAATACTTTGGGTCATTTTAAACAACGAAACAGAAAGAACCTTTGAAATGTTTAATTGCGACCATAATGACTTTCAATACTGTCGAGTGTTTCATTTTTAGAGTTATATTGCAACATACAATCTGAAGAAGAGAAATGGTTGGCTCAGGAAAACCCCAACATCTTTAGGATAAACATCACCTTCAATACATCATAGAGATTTTTAAACTTTTGTTCTGTGCATTTCTTTCTTATCAATTCTAACAATTTTTTTCAGATATGCAAAAATGCCAAAAACAAAGAATGAGCAAATTATAATTTGGAGAGATTCCATTATATATAAAAGTGGTTTTAAAAGGGGGTAGGGGAAATCCCAAATGATTTTGAAGAAGTCCCCATTGTTTTGGAGACTCTTCTCTAGACTCTGTAAATGGCTTAAAGGTTGAGTACTGCTACACATTAATTTCTGTTTGTTTGTTTATTCATTTTATTAGACTATAGAATAAAATACAAAAATATTTTGCAAACAGGAAGACACAGTGAGGAGGAAAGAAAAGTAAGGGAGAAAGGAGAAAAGAAAAAAAAGCATTGACTTTGACTCTGCTGCAGTAGAATAAAACATTAACATCAAACCTCTACTTTTTACTTTTCCATAATAGTATAAATAGAATAGAATAGAATAGAATAGAATAGAATTCTTTATTGGCCAAGTGTGATTGGACATACAAGGAATTTGTTTTCGGTGCATATGCTCTCAGTGTACATAAAAGAAAAATGAAATATATTCATCAAGAATCATAAACTAGCCATTTCTATAACAACTCACCGATCTAATCAGTAAAACCTAAAATCAAAGTTTCCTTTATTTCCACAAAGTCCAGAAGCGGTCTCCATGTAGCAACAAAAGTACTTATATTTCTTTCTTTGATCAAAACAGTCACTTTAGCCCTCTCTGCCAACTCCATCAACTTCTGCAGCCACTCGTCCATCGTGAGATATGAAATGTCCTTCTGTTTTTGTGCGTGCAGTGGCCAAATTATATAAGATCAAGATTCAATTTTTTCCCCCCAAGTCTTTTTCCATTAACCCCAAAAGAAACGTTTCTGGTTTCATCTTTATCTTTGTTTTCAGAATTTTCTGTATTAAAATATGGGTTATTTTATTTTGGGCAAAAGCTACTTTTGACCTACTTAAATGTGTGCATTCTGGTCTTAACAAAATCAGAAAGACTTGATTCCGCATGCATCTGTGTAGTGCAACCAGGCAGTTGTGCCGATGGAAATGTAGTCAAACTATACGGTGTGGTATATGATATAACAATAAGTAAATCAGGGATGCTTCATAGCTGGTTTTACAGCGCGTGAGTTCGCATATTGAAAATGAGATTTTATTTCAGAACTCAAACTGGTATCTGGCATACACATTACTTAGATGTGGGAGAAAAGGTTTGGGTCACCTAGGGGAAGGGAGCTGTTGCTTGTTCCTGCATGGATAACTGATAAGGAGGCATAAGGGAATAAGAGCAAGGCAACATGCTGAGGTTTTGCTACTAAGGATTTTGCTGTTACTTGCAGGACCGCCTTCTACCACACACCTCCACTCGACCTGTCCGCTCCCACAGGGAGGGCCTCCTTAGGGTGCCGTCCGCTGGACAATGCCGGCTGGCGACGCCCAGGGGAAGAGCCTCCTCTGTGGCAGGTCCCACTCTTTGGAATGACCTCCCCCAGACCTCTGGACTATCACCGACCTTCGCCTCTTCCACCGTACTTTAAAAACCTATTTCTTCCATATGGCCGGCCTGGCATAGCTGCTACAACCATATTTTATTAGAGCTCGGTTTTAAATTAATTGTTTTCTCTTTTTAGCACGGGTTAAACTGTTTAATTGTAGTTTTAAATTTTGTAGAATTTTTACTGTTTGTATTTTTGGATTTTAAGTTCCTGTGCTCCGCCCTGAGTCCCTTTGTGGGAGATAGGGCGGGATAGAAATTTAATAAAAGTTAAAGTTAAAGACAATAGACAAGGCAACATTAAAAATCTACCATTTCGTGACAATTCAACTTTTCTTTGCCTAGATCCATTTAAAAAGGAGCACAATAAATTTACGATTTTTAACCGTGGCTAAACCTGGCTAAAATCATGACTAACCATGGCTAAACTAAAAAAAAGGACAACCAGGCAAAGTAAAAACATAGAACCTTTTAATGAAGCAGCACTGAAATCATTGTAATAAAATAATTTATATTGCTGTAGAAATGCAATGAACCTGAAATAGCTGGATAATCTGTGTTAGAAAGGAGTTATATTAGTAAGGAGATGCCACTTTACAGTACAGCAGAGAGATAAAAGATGTGAAAAGTATGTCAGTGGAACAAAATCCAAAAAAGAAGTGTATGTGGTGGGGGCTGGGGCTGGGCTTTACCTCATTATTGGCAAGCCAATTTAGTTTCCATCCTGCCTAAACCCTTATTAGTTGACATTGAACAAAGAAGAGACTAGACATCCTTCCTGCCACTCCTTGACCTTAGTAGAATACGTGGTACTTTCAACCCATGAAAATTCTCATATCACACAATTATGTTACCTAGTTTGGGTAATGAAACGAGAAAACAACCAAGGTCAGAGAGCACCAAGCATCATTTCAACCCTACAAGTATTCTACTCTACAAGCATTCCAAGTACTCTACAACCCTACAAGTATTCTACTCTACCAGTAATTTCACCACAACTTGCATGACAAAGGAACCAGTGGGAGGGTTGCCATTTGTTATACTACCGGTTTGCTTGTGCACACATGGACACTCACATGATGCTTCTGCACATGTGCAAAAGCATCGGGGTGGGTGGGTGGAGCCTCACATCACCGCTACTACTGGTTTGCCCAACCCAGACTGAAGTGGGAGCAACCCACCTCTGAAAGGAACTGGTGGAACAACCTTGGCAAGCAACAATGTCAAGCTTTAGATAGCACTAGTGATGGGCATGAAAGAGGTGATGGATCAAGGTACACAAATTAAGCTTTAAAATTAACATCTTTTAAAGCAGCCATCCCCATGTTAGCGTCCATCCAGAATTGCGGGTAGGGCAGCAATCTATTGGGGATATTTGATTTGGATTCTTGCCTGGAGTAGTGCTTTGGCCTGAAGGTTAAAACAGCCCTTACCAATTCTGATTCTCTATTTCCTATTTTTGTAGCAATCTCTTCTCTCCATAGCAATCCCACAGAAAATGGAACTTTTTATGGTGAAATGCGACATTTGACATTTCAGTGACATTTCATGGGCCACATTTCATAAAGTAGTGTGTTGAGCCAGCATAAAAACTAAATTTCATTTCATCTGCACGGTTTAAATTAATGCAATCAATATGGTGACCTTCCTCCAGTCACGTTTTTCTTTATTTTCCCCATCTCTTGTAATAAATTCTGGAAAAGAAACACTCCTTTAAGTCTTTTAAGGCTGCAAGTAGCCTTGGGATCTTTGCTCATGTACTCTGCCCCAGAAGAATACTTGGTCCATGGTTTCCTCCCCCTACCCAATTACCAGTCCCAATTATTGTATATAAAATAAAGATAGAAGGACCCAATCCTTCCTTCCAGCTCATTATATCCTTGTGACCTTTTTGAGTTCTATACATCTTCAGTATCCCAATGAGATGGGGGATGGATGTGGTAATAATTTCAGATAGGAGATGGATCAGGCCCAAATATGTTGCCCTCCTGCTTTGCTTAATGTAGACAGTCATCATGTGGGATTGCTATAATCGCTGCTAGCTACTGGGCAGCTACCTGTAATTATTTCTTTTTTAGTGAGGATGCATAAAACTTTCTGACTGCATTTAATTCCACACAAAACAATTTCTATATTTCATGTCGTGGTCCCGAATGAAATGGAGATAGTTCATCAATGCTGATGTGTGGTATAAAAAGAGCTGAGCAGCTCAGGGGTATGAGAGTGCATAAAAATGTTTTGTGTCCTGACCAGTACATTGCTTTAAACATTTTTACAATCAGCCCCAATTGTTCATTCTTCCCATGCAGAAGATACTCACATATTCATTTTTAAAAGGGCAAATCAACCATAATTCAGTTTATAAACTGTGGAGCCGGTTGTGAATGTCTGGATGAATATTCATTAGAATCTCTTAATCTGCCATCGATGGTGATTCATTAGGCATATGTAAATATCATTCACTTTAATTGCCCCTAAACTGACTTAACATAATATTGTCATTAGCAAATTATTAGTTATTTGTGTAACTAATGGTACATTATGGTGCACACGTTAAATGGTCAAATATATGATTCTAATTATGAAGATATTTTATGTTGGGTGTTTTCTAAACTGTTTGATGAAATACAAAGGAGTTGAAGTAAATGTGGCATGTTAATAGGGTAGTTGCAGAACTTCATTATTGTTGTTAGTTTGCACCTTTATGCAATAGACAAGTCATTTATTGAGGCCAAGGCTTTGATTGTTTATATATTGCTGTCCCTTTTCTTCCCAAATCAAAGGTCTTGGAGAATTTCAAATGGATGCCAACCTGTTTTTAACTGATGAAATCAGTCATCAGTTAATTATTGGTAGAGCTCCAGTAATATGACCTTTTCACTGGGCAATTGTAAGATTGGGAGGGGTGGGGAGAGTAATGGAGAGGGTGAAAGGCATCTATCTAATCTTAGACCTCTATGCCACCTACACCTCCGTTTGCCCGAAATATAGCATTTGAGTGGTTTTTCTTTAGATTGTAGTAAATAAAGATGTTTAGAAATATTTTTTTAAAATAGTTTTTATTAAACATTTTTACCTTTAAAAACAGGAAAAAAACCACAACAAGAAAAAGAAAAAACAAGAGAAACATAACAATGTACAAAATAATCATACAACCTTCTGTATCGGCATACATGTTTAGCCTTTGTCGTTCTCCAATCTCCACTGGCTTCCTATCAGTTTTAACCTCTGTAATAATGTAATAACAGTTGTACTAACAATTATGATATTAATTGTTCCTATTACCATTGTATTTACATTGTGGTCAATACTTTAAGTTTGATAGTAATTAGTAATTTTGGTTAATTTCTATTCAGTACTAGTTTAGAAAAAACAAAAGCAAAGACTTCTATTTCCTGTTTTGGCTTCTGTTTTCTAACCACTTATAAATTCTATTCCATATTTTATAGAAATCCAATTCTTGGAGTTAAAAGAAAGAGGAGAAGATGATGTTTAGAAATATAATCACAACAGGGTTTAACAATTATCCCGAATCAGCTGAACTTCATATTTTGTTTTTGATTTATAGTGCAAGCATACCCCAAAGTATCAATTTCTATTATTTATTCCTAGAGAAGTGCAGTGTAGAGCTACAATCTGAAACTTCTATTTGATAAAGGTTTATTTTACTCGTTTGTTCTATACTTCTCCACTTCTTCCTGTCCTTCCCCCCACCACCTGTGTTTTATTTATTTCATTTATATTACTTTCCATTTCCACCAAACAGTGTGAGAACTGGGTACAATTATTTAAACAGTCATAATCCACATATTTGTTATTATATTCATCGCAATAATATTAACAGCATAACTATATATCAATATAATTCCAGTAGTACATAACATCATCATCATGCAGTTGAAGGAAATTTTGGAAATTGATCATAAATAATTCTGAGGAATTCCATGTCACCATGATTATGGTTTTCATAGAATAACACAGTTGGAAGGGACCATGGAGGTCTTCTAGTCCAACCCCCTGTTTAGGCGGAAAACCCTACACCACTTCAGACAAATGGATATCTTCTTAAAAACATCCAGTGTTGGAGCATTCACAACTTCCGGAGGCAAGCTGTTCCACTGATTAATTGTTCTAACTGACAGGAAATTTCTCCTCAGTTCTAAGTTGCTTCTCTCCTTGATTAGTTTCCACCCATTGCTTCTTGTCCTTCCCTCAGATGCTTTGGAAAATAGTTTGACTCCCTCTTCTTTGTGGCAGCCCCTGAGATATGGCCGCGTTAGTGTAATTTATGTAAAGGTACTCAAGTCATTGGTACCATATCCTCCTGCTGGATAGTTAGTACAAGCGATAATGTCATAGACAATGTGACAAAGCAGATGATTGACATTGACTTACTGGCTATAATATATTATTAAAAGATTCAGGAAGGAATCCTGAAGTTGCCTATCACATTAAGATAGAAATCATGCCTTACTATTTGCTTGATTCATACGGTATAGTAAGGTATACTTACTAAACAAACAAATGTATTGCTCATATTTATAGATATTATTGTAAACCAAAGCAATGTAGTACAATATTGTTTCGTACAAATGAATCAATGGTCCAACTCAAGGTAAGGCAGGTTCTTAACCTTTTCAACTGATTGCCCTGTAATATAAAATACAACTTCCATCTACAATCATCCTAGTTAGTGTAGCAATTATGAGAATGAAAACCAACATGTTTGGAAAGAATCACTTCCTCTTTCCATTTTGTATACACACACACACATATGCACATACACATTTACACATAGCAATAGTGTTTAGACTTATATACCACCCCATAGTGCTTTACAGCATTCTCTGGGGGGTTTACAATGTAAGTGTTATTTGCCTATTGCCCCCAACAATCTGGCTCCTCCTTTTAATGACCTCAGAAAGAAGCTAGTTTGGGTCAACCTTGATGAGTCAAGATTATACAGTACCTCCTAATAATAAATATATAAAGAATTTCCACAACTGCAAGGAGAAGAACAAAATTGGGGGAGCAACATTTTGTCTCAGGCAGTTTCAGAAAGCAGGGATACTTAAACATGGAGATTTGGAGTCTCTGAAAAGCCAGATAGCTGAATCCCAGCAATAAAATTATTCTGTCTGAGAAGACACCAAAGGCTGACATATGCCATTTTTCTCCATTAGGATGATGTGTTCTTCAATAGATACCCATCTGTGTACTCTGATGCACAAGAATGGAAAACTTCTTGCAAGGAGATTTAAAGCATAAGGGTATTGCCTACCTCCATAGGGGTATCCTCCTTTGGGGGATTGGGGGAGACCCATTCATATTCTATTCATTTCAGATGTATTACCATTTTTCAGATGTATTACCTCTGTTTTCATGTGTCACTCAGGCTTAGACCCTGGTCTGACTTGCACTTAACTACCATATTTTTTGGAGTATAAGACACACCTTTCCCCCCCAAAAAAGAGGGTGAAAACCTAGGTACATCTTATACACTGAATACAGCATTTTTGGCCTACCGAAACTCCACCCCCTTTGCAAAAAAGGATGTGCAGAGGGTTTGGGAGGCTTGCAAAGTGCTCCTGGGGGCTGGGGAGGGCAAAAACGAGCAAAAAACAGGGTGTTTTTGCTCATTTTTGCCCCCTTCAACCCTAGGAGCACTCTACAAGCCTCTGCATGCCCCCCCTTTTTTTTGAAAAAAAAAAGATGTGCAGAGGATTTGGGAGGCCTGCAGAGTGCAAAAACCTTTTTTAAAAATGTACCTCTTCAAAATCACGGTACATCTTATACTCCGGTGCATCTTATAGTCCACAAAAATACGGTATATAAAATCTTCTTTCCTCCCTCTCAACTTTGACTATGCAAAATATCTTCCTCTCTTTCCCACCCCCAAAGGAATTGTCATTTTCTTGCCTTCAATCATTAGGACATCGTTATCTATAATTGTATAATAGCCATTCCCTTCTTATTCTGAGGCCCTCCTAAAACAGCCTCAAAATGTGTAGAAACTGTTATTCCTCACAATCACTTGTCCTGAGGGTGAAATCAAGTGACATTTTGTAGCTATGATCAGAAATATATTTTGGAAATGTTGACAGAGCCCTACCTCTGCTTACTACCTACCCTATAAAATAGCCATTTTATTTATTCATTTATAAAATTTATAGTTCGGGCCCCACCTTAGCCATGAAGCCAGCTGGTTGACTTTGGCCAGTGACATTCTCTCAGCCCACAGCCGATAGGGTTGTTGTTGCTGTGAGGAAAATAGGAGGATGGTATATTTGCTGCCTTATTAATGTAAAATTAATAAAGGCAGACTATAAATAAATTAATTAATAAAATATGGCTACCCATCTCAACAAATGCGGGTGGCATATAGCAATAATAATAAAATAAATAAGCATTTCACACTCCTCCCCCCACAGCTTTTCCCTTCTTTATCACTGAGTTGCTTCCTGAACTCTTTTCATATCCACCATGTCTCCATACTTTCCTGTATTATGACATCAACTTTGCTCCAGGTTTCCAACAAGGTAGAGAAGATCAAATCTCCACCAAGCAGGGAACATGTTTTACTGTCCTGCTTTAACATATTTTAAAATAGACCTTATCTTTAGGTACAACAGCACTGCTTTTCTGTTTGAAAAGTAACGAAAGATGTTCAGCTACAATTCTATTGTTTGTTTGCCAATTTTCCTATATTTCACCTTCTGTTTTCCTCATTATGAAATAAGAAAGTTGTTGTCAGCAGTTAATTGCCTTTGATTATCCTATGGAGTAGAACATAGTTACATGTACAATCGTGACAGAATCAGCCTCTGTCCCCTCTTAGGAAACGATATCTTCTGATTCGTTTTCTGCGTTAATTATTTTAACCTAGGATAACCCTAAACTGCGGGGTGGGGTGGGGGTTAGATTAAACAATTTAGGAAATCCAAGTGCTGTTCCTGCTGTATAATCATTCTTGGTATATCCCTTCCCTGCTGACTGAAAATGTGCTGAAAAGAGAGGTTATCAAAGAGGAAAAAATAATTCTTACTGCTGATAACTAATGGCACACTCAAAATTCATATAACATTGTTTGGATTAAAATGGTGGGTTTCCTTCTGAAGAAGTCATCTCTTAATCTGTCTTATTTTATTTATTTATTTTATTAAATTTGTATAACCGCGCCTCTCTCCCCAAAGGGACTCAGGGCAGTGCACAGGAAATTAAAATAGAAATATAAAACGACAATAATAAATACTAAAAAACCAATTAAATACAATACCCTGTGCTAAAATCCATTAAAACTCTTACCCATTAAAATCCAATTAAAACAATTTAGAGTTCAGTCTATAAACTTGATTGTGGGGATTAGGCCAAGCCGGCAAGATGGAAGAAGTACGTCTTCAGATGTTGGCGGAAGGAGCGGAGGTTCGTGATAGTTCTAAGTTCGGGGGGCGGGTAGGTCGTTCCAGAGGGTTGGGCCCGCCACAGAGAAGGCCCTTCCCCTGGGCGTCTTCTGAGACAACTAGAAGCTAATGTCCCATCTTCTGTTCTTTTAAGACTCGCTGCAATCAGAATTCAGGCCTGGATGTGGGACTGATAGAGTACTGGTTCAGAGGTGGTATTCAGCAGGTCTGACCAGTTCGGTAGTGGAAATTTTGAGTAGTTCGGAGAACCGGCAAATACCACCTCTGACTGGCCCAGCCCCTAACTATTCTCTGCCTCCCAAGTCCCAGCTGATCGGGAGGGAATGGGGATTTTGCAGTAACCTTCCCCTGGAGTGGGGAGGGAATGGAGATTTTATGGTATCCTTTCACCTGCCACACCCACCAAACTATGCCACACTCACCAAGCCATGCCCACAGAACCGATAGTAAAAAAAATCTGAATTCCATTACTGTACTGGTTGCCTTTGGGGTGACCTTTTTGTTGGGACTTGGATGGATGGAGGGAACCAAACCTCGTCTTTTAAAATCTTTTTATTCCCTTCACTACCACCGACCATGACATCTCTGTGAACAGCCTATAAGGGTTTAGCTTGGAGGCCCTGAATTTCAATTACTCTGGTTTTTTTTTTAAAGGGATCAGTTCCAGTTTGTATACATAAATGAAAAGTGGTCATGCACATAGTGACTTCAAAATGGAATTTGATAGGGCTTGGTTCCCACTCCCCCTGGGCTGTTTAACATTGACATGAAGCTTCTGGAGGAGATCTTCTGTCACTTTGGGGGAGACATTTTAATACACTAATGATATCCAGTTGTACATCTGCATCCCAGACCAGATCAGAGATGCTGTGTGGAGATGCTAACCTGATGCCTGGAAAGTATAAGAATCTGGAAGTGTGAAAACAAACACAAATAAAATCCTTGCAAGGCGCAGTTGCTTTGTGTTGATGATCGGTTTGCCTTGGACTCATCTCCATCTTTGTCTTTGAAAGGAATTACAGTACCCACTTTTTGAAAGTGAAGATTTGTGGCTTGGTAAGAGGTTTTCATTAGAGGCAGCAAATTTGATGGTCCGTTCTGTACCAACTCAAAAATGAAAGGTAACGTTTTAACCCAGCATGTTGAAAGGCCTTTAAGGATATTTACAAAGTGATATAAATTCTAATTTATATGTGAGAATTCAAGGAATTAAAATAACATAGAAATATATGAATATAGAAATATATTCAGATAATTTAATAATTTAATTTTACACCACTTTGACTGTCCCTATGCAACCCACATGGATTGCTTTTATTTTGAAAGTGGATGCTGCTTTTTAAAATTTACATATGTGCATGTGTGCACATTTAGGCCTATTGGTTCATCCCTCCATAACAGTCCCAGTTTCCCCTGTGTCCCTTTGGGAAAATTAATTGCCCACCCTTGAGCTAATCCAGCCTGAGGTCCAGTGCAGAAGTCTACTACTATGGCATGTTCCACTGCTTTAGAGTCATTTTACTCCACATTGGACTGTAAATAGCCTTTATATATTCAACGGTGGATATATGAATTTTGCTGTGAGTCTATGTTTTGGACCTTTTGATGAACTCTCATTCGCATTTATTTCCAAAATAGATCTCCTGCTGGTATCACATATGTATTTGGTTTTGCTTCCCTTCCCCCGGCCCCTCCTCCCATTCTAATTCATATTCCTCTAAGCCAGCTGCTGAGCACAGGAGAGAAACGAGGGAGTTCTCCCATTTCTGAAAATACAAGCTGGACAGTATCAAGTATACATCATATACTGCTTGGGGCACTAAAATGTAAAGATGAGCTTTTAATAGATTTGAGGAGCTTCTCTTGGCTAAACATTTTGAGAGAGTGAAAAACAACAACAACGGCTGAATTGAAAGTAATTCAGTCAAAGATATCCCTGGGCTTGTTTGTTGTGAGGCCTTTCAGATTTTGACAAACACAAATAAACACGATTAAAATATCACCCCAGCCCTAGGATGTAATAACAAGCTTGTTGCCCATAATGACTATAATCAAGAGGGAGCTAAAACGGCATTCTGCCTCTCTACCAAAATCCCTGAAGTTCACAGATAGTAAATCACACGAAACTAAGCAAATCTGAATTGCAATAGTATTTAAAACCCATCATTGCCACTGATTAGAATTCAGCCCAGGACTATGCCTGATGTGGAGAGCATGAACCCTTTTCCTGACATCCTCGGGTGTGATTGCTGAGGCCCAGTATCAAACCCCTAAATGTCACTTCCCAATAGAATGACAGATCTCTGATATGCAAAGGTTTACAGCAGAGCAATTAAGCTGTTTAGATTTTTACGACAGCGTTTGAGCTCTGTGCAACCACGAGAAAGGGGCCGGAGAAAGGCCAGTGATGGATGGGCCAATCCTCACTGGAAAATATACCCTGTAATCTAGCTGAGTCAATGCCTTATGGATTGCATCGTGATTATTGGTTGTTAATCCCCTCCTCGTTTTGCTAGTTCTCTTCCCCACCCCCCCCCACCCCACCCCCTCGATGGATAAAAAAAGAGAAAGGAAAAAAAAACACGACATGGCTGCCACATTGTTGAGGACACGAGCCTTGGATGCAGATGGAAAAGTTCAGCCCTTGCAATCTGCTCTGCGTAAGGACGGCCGTGAAAAGGGGCTGCAGCTAGGCCGCCTGTCAGCAGGGGACAGAACTGGGGGCCATATGCCTCTCTTCTTCTCCCTTCTGTCGCCAAGTCTGCTGCCTCGTCCTTCTGTCAAGGGACACTTTAATGATGAACATGTTTTAAACAGTTTTGTTTACCTAGCAGCGGCCTTAATTAGACACCTTAAAGCGGATTTTTTTTTTTTTAGCTTGGATTTGTGCCTGTGAGAGTGAGAACCACGCAGTGTCTGGTTCCCTCCCTCAGTTTTGCTTCCTCCAATGCAACAAACTATTTCTCATTTTCTTTTTCAGAGTGTCAGGAAGTATTTATGGCAACAAACTACACAGTGCGGCACAACACTGAGCAGAAGACACCCTAGCGCCATCCGTTTCTCGCACACATACACACAGAGAGAGAGAGACAAACAGACACACACATGGGTGGGGGGGGATTTGTTATTCTCAGAGTATCAGGATGCGGAGAGAAAAAGGTTGCCTTTGAATTCAGTGGCTTGGCTGCAGGAAATGGACATAGGATGATAATTACAGATGTACAGTATAAATGAATTTGTTCTACAGAACAACAAGTCCCAGCAAAACAGCAACAATTATGTATTTTATTATGCACCGCTCTTCACTAATTTCACTAATGACTAAAAGAAAAAAGGGAATGCATTCTACTTTCTAATGCAATATATTTGTATTATTTTAGTTCTTGATGAAAGGAAACCTTTAAATAATAGTGTTGAATTTGAATGGAATTATGAATTTTTCTACATTGATTAAAATATGATGGTTTTCCTAAGCTCTCTCTGTGTGTGTGTTTGTGTGTGTGTGTGTGTTTACAACTATCCAATAAACTATCCTTCATGTAGTTAATATATATTTATAGTGAATAATATTTTAATATCGTTTTGCTGAATAAAACGGTATCGCATGTTATTCTTAACACTTTACATATACTGTATCTCCAAAAGCAAATGCCGAATCTTTATATTCTCTGTGATTCAAGTGTAGAAAACTTTTGTTTCTGTAATTTCATCGGAAACCTGACAGAAAAACAGTGTTTAAATCCCTCGGGTATCTGGCTGCCTTTAAAATGCCACAGCAGGCAACCAGTGTTGGGAGGGAGGGGGGAGGGCAGGCGGGGATTGTCATTTCATTTATCGAAGAAGCAGACTGTACATTTCAGGAAAGAATCTCTCCGTCTGTTAACTCATAAAGCAGACTGTAGTACAATAATATTAAAGTCTTTAATTTGTTTTTCATGATTTTGGGTGGTTTGTTAGTTGTTTTAAATATCAAAACAAAACAATTCCGTTTTATGTTTTTGGAGGGTGTTGTTTCTGTGAAGCACTTATTTTGGCTGTCATACACTGGCCCGTTGCCAGACTGAATATGTGTCAGCTGGGACAGGGGGAACGTTTGTTAAGTGAGCTTGTTTAATTCCAAGTATATAAAAAGGGCTCCACATCTTTTCTTATCCTTGGAAAGGAAAGAGATACCATGTTTCCCTGAAAGTAAGAGGGTCTTATTTTCTTTTGACTCCCGAAATAAGCATTTAGTCTTATTTTCGGGGAGGTCTTATTATTTTTGAGGTGCAGAAGGTGGCGAGCGTGGTCACCTCAAGGTTGCTCCTGTGTTGCAATATTTTCAGGGAGGGCTTATTTTGGGGGAGGGCTTATTTTAGAGTATGCACTCAAAAGCCCAATTGGGCTTATTATCCGGGGAGGTCTTATTTTGGGGGAACTTGCTCTACAAAGAGATATATACACGGGAAAATTGAGGTGGGACATTTCCTGATACTACCATTTTCACTCAAGAAAATAGCACAAACCCTTAGCAATACATTGTTTCACAAAACTATTTAGCAGCATAATACATTAATCTAAGCTGTATCTGCCAAGTGGAATGAGCAGAATTCTAGATAAATCTAAAATTAAAGTTAGAACTATATTTCTTAGATGACAGTATCTAGGAAACCAGGACTGATGGATATTCAATTAAAATAAGCATATTAAAAACATCAGCAACATAGCATCTAAATAACATAAAGGGCATGCCATCAAGTTCTCATATCTTAAATGACTTGGACAGATTTTTTAATTATTCTAATTTAAAAATAATTTCCAGATAAAGCTCTGAATTTGTAAAGCTTTTCAATTTAAATTGCTTATTTCTCCTACTCCACTATTTGATGTAATTTGTTACTAACATTTAAAAACATATATGTGTATCTGTGTTTATTGACTGATTGTATGCTATCAAGGTGATGTCAGCTGTTGATGATTGCATATATAGATCTTCTCCAAGATGAATGTCTACACATGAAGAGAAGCCATATTTAGGAATTACAAAATTATCAAATTTTATTCACTACAAGAAATAGGTTCCTCAGATGTGATTAAGGGTACAATTGTCATCCTCTAAAGGATTTTTGGGGAGGAGGCAGGAGAGAAAAGAACATTCCAAAAATGTTGCCTTTAATTTACAATCCTCCCATTTCTCTCTAATACTTTCATTTTTTTTCTTAATAGTGAAACTTAGCATCTTGATTAACTGCATGTTCTGGAATCATCAAAGCATCATTGTGTTGCAATGAAAATAACAAAGATGGATTTTATGTTGTTCAACAATGACTGACTTATGCTAGCTAGAAGATGCTACGCATCACTAATGAGGATTCTGCAGAATGAAAGAACAGCAGCTATCCAGTGCTTCTAGGATGGAAAATACCCTAAGTCCAATATGCTAAACTAATTTTCAATTAGTTTGATTACTCTTTAGTTCAAAATGTTGTGGAAAGTCCACAACACAAGATTGACTGGGCACACTTCCGGTTTCATGAAACCGGGCACCAAGCAAAGCTATCAGAGCACTCATGCAGACATATACTCTGTTTCCCTGAAAATAAGACCTCTCCAAATAATAAGCCCAATCAGACTTTAGAGCGCATGTAAATTAGCCCTCCCCCCAAAATAAGCTTCTCCGAAATTATTGCAACACAACAGTAGCCATGACATGACCGCGATCACCGTCTCCTGCACCTCAAAAATAATAAGATCTCTCCCAAAACAAGGCCAAGTGCTTATTTCAGGGGTCAACAGAAAATAAGACCTTGTCTTATTTTTTAGGAAAACATGGTAGATCAAAGTATAAGTAAGTTTTCAAAACAAACTTTTATGCAAAAAAGACAACCCTTGACCCATGCAATGGTTAACATAGAAGTTAAATTTCTGGAATCAATACTTTACCACACAACTTTCTGGAGTATGCATTAATAAACATTGGGATGTTCAAGTACCTAGAAATGTATCAGGGGAAGTCACTTTGCATGAATGATGTAGGTGGTCATATAATCCACAAATTTTCAGCCAATTTTGTATTAGGCAATCCATTAGGGGATTGTGCAAATTTGCATAATGCTCAGGTGAAAGAGACCTGCTCTAAATCAGTGCTTGGCAACATTTTTTTCTGCCCTGGATCATATTTCCCCAGAGACAATCAGTTTGGAGGTGGTATCTTGAGACTGGAGAGAGCGATGATGGGCAACCAAGAATCTATGCATTGACACCTCTCCAACACCAAAATGAAGCTCCATTTGAAGGCACTAATGTCTCCACTCCACTCTAGTGATAGTGAAATAATTATGTAGTAGCTGCATCTGGATATTATAGATGAACAAATAAGAAAATACACTAAGAACAAATCTCTTACTCTCTTACAAAATCTCTGTTATCTTTCCCATCATCATCTTCAGCCATCCACATACTCTCAATTAACCCACTTTTCCTTTTTCAGAAGCAGCTGGCACACTTCAAAACAAAGTGCCCAGCTGCAGCTAACTTCCATTTTATTTTGAAAGAATGCCTCTGGAGCGTAAGGCATTTGTTTCTTGACTTGAATATTCTAGTAAACTAGATACTGTATATCTTTCACCTACTGTCATTTTTCCCAATAAATAGTATTACTTTTTGTTAGTTGGGGGAGGGTTGGTTGATTTAAAATGTGAATATTTTAATGTCTATTGAATATTCAATATATCATCATGGGAAGAATAAGGGATCAACTGTTACCTATATACAGATATTAATGCATCTCAAAGTCGAAGTCAACTTTCCCAAAGATGTCATGTATATCTTGAAGAGTGTAAGGAAAAAAGTGAACCTTGATATGTCATTGGCTAATGGTCATGACATTTAACAGAGGCCTGCAAGAATCAGCTTCTGAAATCCCAGTGGCAAGAAAGATGGAAACACTACACAAAAGCACCTCCAAAATCCTGTCACTTAGGCATCTCAGGTAAAAAGGGCCAACACATTGAGAATCTTTGAGTTCTGCAGTCTAGTTGCCAATCCATTCATCAAAACGATCAAAGCATTTAATTTCATAAACTGCTCTGAAGCCAACTTGAAATGGTTCTAGACAATCCCAGAAATTCCTACAACTGAGATGTTATCGCATGCTCCAGCACTTTGATCAAGAATGGAATATTAGAGATAAACTAGGAGTTATTCAATATTGTAGGGTTCAAGGAGATTTAAAATAACCACGGCTTAGTCAATGTTTCTTTACAAAATGAAGAAATCGTGTTTAATTGCATAGCAATGTTTACCATTAGATTTATTTTCCTAACTAAATGTAACTGGACCCTTCTTTTGTAACTTTCATGCGTTTCCTACATTTGCGCTGTTAATTAAGTTGTGCTGATTTTCAAATTGTTTTTATTGACTGCTGGTTGTCTTGAGAGCATATTACAACAGGACAGGCTATACATATTTAAACAAACTAACAAACAAGACACTGCATGACACATTAAATGGCAAAACCAACACATTAATTGGTGTTAACCACTGAATTAACACCACTTGGTGCGACCATCATTGGCTGCTAAATCAACCACTTAGAGTAAACAGATCTCAAAGTAACAGAAGTTGCCTTATCAGTTGGACTTTATTTTGCCTTTGAACAATCCGCTGGACTGTTAACTTAAAGTTTACATCTTTCTGCACAAAAATTAATTTCTATTTCACAAGTTCCACTCAGATTTTTGTGGCTAATAAAATCAAGAATGTAAATACTATTAAATACAAAACAGCCTGCAGCGTAACTGTTTCCAAGCAAATTACAGATGATATCAAGCCATTCCTTGTACAGAAACTCTATTTTTTTCAAGACAGTGTAGTTCCCTGTACCTTGAAATTTTATTAGGCTAAGAATTTCATTCACCATATGTTATAGTACGAGACGAGCTGCAATTGAACAAACAACTTTCTGATATATAAGTGAATGATAACCTGATTTTAAATGTGTTTATCTAATGAGATAGTAACCTTAATTTACAGCAAATATAAAAACTCCCACTGTTACACTTGGTGCACCTTTTTGGCTAAAAAGGGTGATGCACTGAGATATGCTAATGAATATGTCTTGGTTTTTTCCAAGTCAGTAATAAAATTTGCATGTGATATTGTGCACAGTAAACTGGGTTATTAGCTTTGAAAATGAGTCTCATAAAATTTAAATATAGGCTTAAATCATGTTAACTGTCCTGTAGAATTTCTGAGAGGCTTTAAAGCATTGTGTTTTGTTTCCATAGCAGAGAGGATACAGATGTCATGGATTTTTTTTGGCGGGTGGATATCCCAAAATGATAGTGGGGTTTTTTTGTGTGGGGGGGGGGGAGTGGGAGACTCAGAAGTAAGCAGCAAAGATCTCCATCTAACTTCAATTTACAAAAACTGCTGGGCCCCAGGCTAGAGAAAACAAACATAGAAATTCATATTTTAAAGATTTGCTAGTGCAAATCACTGCAATTAACATAGGAGGATACTAGCAATGCATTCTAGAAAATTAGTAATCTCGGAGAAGATTATTAATCCAGTTAGTTCTGTTGGAAAAAATATCCATCTGGTTCAGTTCTAAGCTGGGAGAAAGACACTGGAAACCTAGAGGCTGGTTGGAAAGATGGTTTAATGATGAAGCAGAACCACATGGGTTCTGGGTAGCTGACCACATGGAGTTGAGAGTGGGTGGCATTTATACCTTCTCTTGGGCTTTGCACTTGAACTTCCTGTTCCTGTGCAAGAACATGTATTCTATTGGCTGTTGTAGGGATCATAGCTGGCTCTGTTGGTTGTCTGAGCTACGTTTGGTTGAAGTTTGGAGGGTGATGCAATAGCACTTAGACTTATATACCACTTCATAGTGCTTTTACAGCCCTCACTAAGCAGTTTACAGAGTTAGCATATTGCCCCCAACAATCTGGTCCTTAGGAGATTGTGCAATGTGGTGAGCTCTCCTGCTAGGTGGTAATGGGCTAATCCTATTATGTCCTGAAGGGTCCTGTCTTTACCCCATCATCCTGGATCTGAAGCTCTTTTGTTTTGTACATAGGCTGAAATGTACATCTTTGAAATCATGTGAAGTCTGTCAAAGAGTATTTGTTTTCCTTGTTAGGCACCCAGAGAACTGGAATGGTATTCTCCTGTGAAACTGGATTCTAGGAAAATAGCTTTTGACATGAGGTCACAACACATAGTGGTTGGCAAAATGGCATCAGATGTGAAAGCAGCCTTCTGAGGGAGCAGAAATTGCAGCCTTACTGTTACATAGAAAAAGCTCTATTTTAAAATAGCTTTCTTGTGTTTGATCATCATTTACATAAGAGTTTGGGAAATGTAAAATGGAAAGTCACAGATCTGGTCAGCCAGTATTTAGGATACATGGATGCTGTCACTGTGTGTCTCTGTCTTTGTAAGATTCTGTGGGGAGAGATGGTTATTCTAGGCCAGGGGTCTGCAAAGTCGGCTCTTTTAAGACTGGTGGACTTCAACTCCCAGAATTCCCCAGCCAGCTATGCTGGCTGGGGAATTCTGGGAGTTGAAGTCCACCAGTCTTAAAAGAGCCGACTTTGCAGACCTCTGTTCTAGGCTATTATGCTATCTTTTCAGTTATAGTTGTTGGATTTGCTTTAAAGGAAAAAAATGAAATTAATGTCTTATCCAATAATTTATCCATTGACTCATCCATCATAGGAATCATTGCATTTATAGTTTCTGTGAAGAATGAGGGGTGGGAAATGGGGATCAGGGCTATATTTGGTCACAATGTTGTTCCAGGACTGCAATCCCCCCTCCCAAAAGGAAAAATGCAACAAAGAACTGTGGGCACAATTTTTTTGTAGTGGAATGGAATATAATTTAAATTAATCTACCACAATCTTGTAGAATAAGTAGGTTTATTAAACAATTCTTTAACTGTATAAGACATGATTTCTCCTATCTATCCTGTTGAAAATAACAGATTGGTGATACTTTGTAGAACAGCTCTGGGAATCACAGCTATGGATCTGATGGCCAAAAATGGCCCTAAAATTTCACGGTGCACAGGTAAGTCCTTGTTTAACAACCAACTCATTCAGCAATCATTCGCAGTTACAATGGGAATGAAAAAACAATTGTGCAACCTGGCCTTGCATTTACCACTTCACAACTAAGTAAAGCAAAGGTAAGCTGAAGTAGGATCATAAGCTCAGGTAGGATTTCATTTAGTGACCGCTTTGCTTAGCAACTGATTTACCGATCCCAATTTTGTTCACTAATTTCTGGTGTAAAGAAAGATGATCTTGAGTGCTGAAGTTTTAGGGATAAGAAAGAAATGTTGATGCTCATTCAAAATGAATCTCCCCAAACACTTGCAAGGAAGGACCAATTCAGAGGTGGTATTCAGCTGGTTCAAACAGGTTCGCCTGAACCAGCAGTGGAAATCGCAGGTGAGCCTGCCCACCTGCTCTGGCTCTATGCCATCCTATTTAGGCACGTTTTTGAGACCAGGTGCATACGTGGAAGGTGCCTGCATGCGTGTTTTGTGCACGGTGGTAATGAAATGTGCAACCAACCGCTGGACCAATTGTACAGGAATTTGAAACCCTGGCAGACAAACAGAACTCTTTCTGTTCCCATTAGTCTTTTCTGACCAGCAGTACCAAAGAAACCTTTGTAAATTTCAATCTGCAACTGTCTGACCATGTGTGAAGGCAAACCCTCCCTAAAACAGGTTTTAAAAGAAGACGAAGGAGCAGAAAGAGTCATTTCAGTGTCAACAACCAAGAAGAAATTGAGCAAACATTAAAGTCACTCAGTCCCAGGCTTCTTCATTACTGATTTATTTGATTCATCAAATTTATTCATCACATTTATACTACTGCCCATCTCACAAAAATGCAACTGTGGACAGTGTACGACAAGATATAAAACACTTAACATATAGAAACAATTATTATTATTTTTTTTAAAAAAATTAAAAACATATTTTATTCATTGATCAGATTTATCCCATACTTTATTTATTCATTATGAAATACATTGCCTTGATAAATGATAAATATATTCCTAAATGGTAAATATATTCGAAATAAATAAAAAATAAAATTGCTAAATTGCAAACTCTCTCAATTAGGGTCTACAAGGGGTATGCTAACTGTATTGCTTTAGGAGTAGGTGGAAAGATGTATTTTTTTCTTTTAATTGTGACCCTTTTCTAATTTTTTTACTCCCAGTTGAATCATCCCACCCACCAACTTCTGATTTTTCACCAACCTGGATGTGTCACGCAAGGAACCTGTGCATCTTTTTCATGCAGTGTGCATGCTTAAGAGTGACAATGACCTATAGCACTAGGCTGAAGCTGTCATAACTATAAATGAAGCTGCCGCATAAGCAGGGAGGGCTAAAAGCCAGGAGTCTTGTCTAAAAGATCCCTAAAAGAAGACTACAACTCATTAAGGAAACAAAGGAAAATGTTACCTGCATATGGGCGGGAAAAAACCCCAATCTCAGTCATTCAACAAACTCAAGATCTTCTTGAGTCAATCTTGGATCATGACTTGATAGCTTCCATCCCTGTAGGTAGTGCAGTTTAGATGAGGACCAGAGGTAGGTTGCTCCCAGTTTGGCCAGATCGGGCAAACCGGTAGTAGCGGCAGTTCGAGGCTCTGCCCACCCACCGCAGACGCATCACGCGCACCCGAACCAGTAGTAAAAAATTTGGCAACCCACCACTGATGAGGACATGAGTAAATGTGGATGAGTGTGTGTGTGTGTGTGTGTGTGTGTGTGTGTGTGTGTGAAAGAGAGGGAGAGGGAGAGGGAGAGGGAGAGAGAGAACATTCTAACTGATAAAGTTTCCCTGATTTTTTTTTTTAATTCACCGGGTCTCTACATATTCCAAAGTACTTGTTGCATCCCAGTATTTGGTTGGAGGTGATTTGTGTGTTTCCCTAATTGTGTGTGTTGGCTAGACTATGTGTTTTGTCTGTGCTAAGCACACCTCTTTGGAAAAGGGAAGGCTTACAAGACCTGCATGCCTCAACAGAGTGTGAGTGTGAGTGACCATAAGCCAGACTTGGGAATGTGTTTAAACAGCACCTCCAATAAATAAACAGCACCTCCAATAAATAAATCAGTCCCTCATATTAACAAAGTTAAATAGGTGTACTGCCCTAAGGGATCTAAGTGACGCTGTCACTGAGCTCCTTTATTCCATAAGTTTCTTGTCTTTGTTAGTTCCTTTTCCACATAAAAGCCTACCTTACTATCTGAGAATTGATAAGGAATGTGGATGGATGGATGATTGGATGGATGGATGGATGGATGGATGGATGGATGGATGGATGGATGGACAAATGATTGAAAGAGTTGTTGCTTGTGCTGCCAAAAGGCAGAGATTCCTATGGAACAGAATTATACAGTAGAAACCTTGTACTTCCTAATCACTTAAGCTGTTATTAGGGAAATAAAAAATCTATGTTTTATAAGAAATATTGAACTAAATGCTTCAGAACTTCTCAATAGGCTAAGATAACAAATGGCCCTTCCTTTCTTCTTTTTTAAAAGGCATCCTTAAGCTATTTTTATTTTGGTCCAATAAATGTCATACAGACGTAAAGAGAGAGACACTTGTCTCACTTCTTTTTGCATGCTGAGCAAACACAGTTAACATAAGCATCAGGGCCCTGGGATTCTTCATTTGCTTAGGCCGGCTGCCAAGAATACATTTTGATTAAAAGTACTAGAATTGCAAGACATAGGGAATCGAGAGCATCTTCTCTGGGCTTTTAAATGGGGAAGGTTTTGGCTGGTGGCTTTAGCAACTCCCAGTATAGTTCTAATCAGCACCAACACTTAATCAGTGGCACATATACGATAAAACAAGCTGCTATTTGTTGTTTAAGGAGGGAGCTCAGAGCGTATCTCCACAATGTGGTCTTTTAGAGTGTTATGTCTTTTATGATTTTCATATAAATCACCCAGAATGATTTGGATTCAATAACTTATACCATTTCTACATAAATAAGTCTTGCGCATAAATTAATTTTGAGCTTTGGCACCTGGAATACAATAATGTGGAAGTGAAAAAAATGTAGACGTATGTAGATCAGAATACCTTAGGAGCTTTGCTATCATTCTACATAAAGCAAAGGACAAACCAGGGAGAATGTGATGATTTATCTGGAGAAACTAATATTTCAACTTGATCAGCTGTATGTCGTTTTAAGCCAAAGAAAAAGTGAAAAAGTGAAGATATTTTTAAAGACTTGCAGATCAATCCACAAGTGTTGCCACTAAAAGTGTCTTTTGTGAAAAACATCTACATTTCCCTTGCTATGCATTTTCTTTAATACAATGATACTTTCTTCTTTTATTTTAAAACCAAAACAATTCTTCTATTCTATTCTATTCTATCCTATCCTATCCTATCCTATCCCATCCCATCCCATCCCATCCCATCCCATCCCATCCCATCCCATCCCATCCCATCCTTCTTTAGGTAAGGAAATATCTCTGAAAGAATGACCCAACGGGTATGGGTTCTACTAGACCAGGGGTCTCCAAGTCTGCTGCCTGCCACGGTTGGACCATTATAAATAAAAATTATTATTATTATTATTATTTGCAACTTTAAGTCTGAAGGACTTCAGCTCCCAGACTTCTCCAGCCAGCTTCTGGGAGCTGAAGTCCTTCAGACTTAAAGTTGCAAAGGTTGGAGACCCCTGGTCTAGTAGAACCCTAATAATGTAAGTTCTATACCTCCCTTTATTTACCAGCAGCGCCAAGGAAGAAACGCTAGATTTACAAGAAGAGGATGAGCACTCAAGATTTAGTATCCAGTAGATTATTAAAAAGGCAATGAAGTTCCAAAAAAAGATATCTGTTTGTCTTTCTTTATTATAGTAAAAAAAAATTAGTAAGTAAACCACAACTAATTGTGAAAAGTTCTTAAAAACATGAGCATTACTAGTCTACCATATCTGCTTTCACCTAGGCATGAAGAAAGGAAGTAAGAAAAAGCAGTAGTAAAAGAAACCACTGTAGAAACAATTAATGTCAACATTCTGAAGGATATTGTTAAAATCCCATGGTCTGATAATCTTGCTGTGAAAATGTAAGTTTCACGCAGCATTTTCCTTCCTTCCTTCCTTCCTTCCTTCTTCCTCCCTTCCTCCCTTCCTCCCTTCCTCCCTCCCTCCCTCCCTCCCTCCCTCCCTCCCTCCCTCAACAGTGGAGGGCTAAGGCAAGCTTGACTTGACCTGGTATTAAAGGCCTTCAGAGAGGCAGCCTAGAGTTGCCGCCTAGCCACGTTTGGCCCAAGCTGCGGAGAGGCAGGAGCTGTGATTGCAAAGAAGTCTGCTGCCTGCCACGGTTGGACCATTAGTATGGAAATGAGGCAGGCATGTGACAGGTGGCCTTACAACCAACACAATTAACTTTCTTCATTAGCTGACGTACTGACAAAACAGATGCAGCATCAATAAGCAAGAGGAAAAAAAGGGTGGGTGGAACCCCACAAACATTGAATAGAAATGACATTTTGTACATCCCTATTATTTACAAGGCATAACAGCTAGTGCACATTAGTTAATAGTGATATTTTTAAAATAAAATATAAAATAGGAGAGTTAGTTTACATTACTATTCCATTAATAGCTCCATTGGGAGATGACAATGCAATAAAATACAATTTGCCTCAGCTGTTCAAAAACATACAGGCACATTTTAAATATCCAAACAATTGGTCACTTCATCTGGGTCAATTCAAGAATTTAGAATTCTGAAAATGGAGATTCAGGTTGCAGTGCAGGAACCCAGAAGTTATCCAAGAACCTTATGTAAAGAAAATAAGAAGTGATACAATGAATGATCTATCTGGCTTACCAGTTACCAATTTTGTCCAACTTAACTTGTAGACACCAAGGTAGAGAAGGCCTTGTTGGTGGAACTCTTTGCTATTGCTTCCGGTGGTTCAAGTATTCAAATGTGAGAAGAGGATGGAGGAAGAGGAAGCAATCTACTGGAATGTTCTTGGAAATTAAAAAAAAAGATAGCTTGGATTCACAGTTAGGTTATGCTCATAACTCCTGAGGAAAAAGGTATTCAGGGTTAAACTGTATGAGAGTCTGGGATGAAAAATAAGCATAATTAGAAAGCAAAGCAAAAGACTAACCAATAAAGCTGGAACTGAATTATGTTCTTTAAGGAAATCTGGATCGAAAAAGGAAGCTATACCTTCCTTGTTTCAAAGAACCCAATGGCCAGCTTCAACAGAGGACTTTTCTGAGAAAGGTATGCGTGATCTCAAGACAAGATCCATTTTAAAAGGAATGCCGAATGGCTTTATAATCTGAGTTGTAGGGCCATTTTCTGACATACTTTTCTGGCACATAATCCAGTAACTGTGTAAAAACAGGGTTATACGACTTGTAAGAGTTTATGGACGTCCGAATCTATTCATAAGAGAAGGGCAGTTAAATAAATGTCTGCATAAAAATGCATCTTTAGAAATAATTATTGTATTAAATTACAATTAACCTTTCTGTGGTGGAGAATCGCAGATGATTGTGTGTATGCTCAGTTTGCTGACGAGATATCAGAAACACTGTGGGAAAGGGTAAGAAAATATAAGCCTAGTGGCTGCATCTTAGATATATTCCTCATTTTGACTCGTTTTGAATTTTATCATCTTATTGACCCAGTTTTTTTGGAGGGGGAATACTCCAGAATGCTTCTTGCTTTTACATCTCCTGTTTATTTTATTAAACTAATCCATAAATTTGACCAACATTCTGGTCACTCGATGTATGAGCTCTCATTCAAATAAATATAAAAACCAACCACTCCAGTAATGTCTTTTCTCATCTTTCAGATGCTTAGTATTCCACAATTAGGTGATAATAAGATGGTTTGAAGCTGTCAAAAAGAACAGGAAAAATGAAAAGGTATAAGTAAAATTGGCTTGAGGAAGAGTACAGATTTCCTGTTCAAACCATATCTAACTACAACTACACTTGTAAAAAGAGATGGAAATAAATTTCTGTAACAGATTTAAGGCTATGGCTACTTATTTAAATTAGTGATAGGGAGTGTGCAAAATATGTAATATGCTATCTCTATAAAACGGGAACAGTTGAGGTTGCAATTATTTATTTATTTATTTATTTATTTATTTATTTATTTATTTATTTATTTATTTATTTATTTATTTTTTCGATTTATATACCGCCCTATTTTCCCTGGGGGGACTCAGGGCGGTGCACAGAAAGATAAAAACCCAACAACACATACAAAATATAAAAAAAAACAATTAAATTATGAAATCTGTGCTAAAATTTGGATAATGTAAAAATTAAAAACAATAAATATCAAAATTTAAAATTATACCCTTAGTCTATGTCAGGCCGGCTAGATGAAAGAAATGTGCTATTAACATCCGACGGAAGAGGCGTGATGGTACGGATATCGGGGGGCAGGTCGTTCCAGAGGGCCAGACCCGCCACAGAGAAGGCCCATCCCCTGGGAGTCGCCAGCTGGCATTGACCGGCTGATGGCACTCTGAGGAGGCCCACTCTGTGGGAGCGGACAGGTCAAAGGGAGGTATGTGGCAGGAGGCGCTCTCTCAAGTAACCAGGACCCATGCCATGGAGCGCTTTAAAGATGGTGACTAACACCTTGAAGAGCACCCGGAAGACCACAGGCAGCCAGTGCAGCTCGCGCAGGAGAGGTGTTACATGGAAGTAATGAGAGACTCCCAAAATCCCCCGCGCGGTCGCATTCTGCACTAGCTGGAGTCTCAGGGTGCACCTCAAGGGGAGCCCCATGTAGAGTGTGTTACAGTAGTCCAGGCGGGAAATAACGAGGGCTTGAGTGACCGTGTGTAGGGCATCCTGATCTAGAAAGGGGTGCAACTGGCGTATCAGGTGAACCTGATAGAAAGCCCCCCTGGCCACGGCCGTCACATGATCGTCCAAGGACAGCCATGAATCCAGAAGGACGCCCAAGTTGTGGGCCCTTTCCGCGGGGGCTAATGACTCACCCCCGATAGCCAGTGATGGAGTTAACTGGCTATATCAAGATGCCGGAAACCACAGCCACTCGGTCTTGGATGGGTTGAGTCTGAGTTTGTTCCTCCCCATCCAGACCCGCATGGCCTCCAGACACCGAGACAGCACTTCCACGGCATCGTTGGGGTGGCCAGGGGTAGAAATGTACAGCTGAGTGTCATCAGCGTACTGATGGTATTCTACCCCAAAGCCACAGATGATCTCACCCAGTGGCTTCATATAGATGTTAAACAGGAGGGGTGAGAGGACCGACCCCTGAGGTACCCCACATACAAGGGGCCTCGAGGTCGATCTCTGCCCTCCTGTCAACACACACTGCGACCAGTCAGAGAGATAGGAAGAGAACCACTGCAATACAATGCTTCCCAATCCCAACCCCTCCAGCCGGTGCAATAGGATACCACGGTCGATTTGGCAGTAAGTCTTCCTGAAGTGAAGAACTGAAGGAGACTAACTTCCGAATAGACAGTGTTTGAAACACATTCCATATTATTTGTTTCTTCCTACAAGAAGAGATTGGGCTTCCCTTTGTCAGAAATGGTGTAGGGTCTCCTGCTTGAGTGTGTGTGTGTGTGTGTGTACTAGATGACCTATAAGGTCCCTTCCAACTCTGTTAATCTGTTAAACATCTGTTAAATTCATTGGGAATACTTTCCATTAATGC
Source organism: Rhabdophis nuchalis (assembly GCA_039707465.1). Classification (NCBI taxonomy): domain Eukaryota; kingdom Metazoa; phylum Chordata; class Lepidosauria; order Squamata; family Natricidae; genus Rhabdophis; species Rhabdophis nuchalis. The sequence goes on along the minus strand of CM077643.1, from coordinate 306,347,185 downwards.
CAAATTATTTATCATGAAAGTTTCCAGGAATACCTGAAGCTCAAAGCCACAAGTAAAAAATAATTCTGTACTAGTTTGTTTTGTCTTAATGTCTAGAATATTGGAAGTAAGCAGATTCCACAAGTCCCATTCACAAAGGGTTATACTCAGTGATGTTCTTTAGAGCAGAGAAGCCAACATCTTTCCTTGGTAGCATCGTAACAGGATTAGACTTGCTCTTAGAACAGCAATGAGACCATTCAAACATTGTGCAGGTCTTGCTGTATTGAGTAACTTCTTGCAGAAAGAGAAGTTGCATTTGCATTTTTATTTTTAAAAAGGGCATAAAGAGATGTGCTTGGCATAAGGAGGAAGAGAACATATCCCTACAAAGATAATAAATATTTTAATACATCAAGTCATTTTATATTCCTGACTTTAAAAAAATGAGGGAAACGTTTCCAAAAATCACAACGCCCTAACAGCAATAGGGTGAAATCGTATGTGTATCTTGGAATAAATTCTGCTAAATAACCATGGCAGATGTCTACCACGGAAATGTAGCTTCAACAGCATAGTTCCTTATAGATATGATTTTAGCTGTAGCTTTTGAATCTGAACAGATTGATTGGTGAGGTGCTTTTGAAATTTAGTTCTACAAAGAATCCACAGGAAATGAATTCTTCAGAATTAATAAAAACATTTCTGAGTGTGTTATACACCTCATTCCATTGATATAAGAGAGTAGTGGCAAAAAAGACTGGAACATCTAACTACAGATAATATTGAAGTTGAAATGGTTCTCAACATGGTTGTGACCCCAGCAAAGGAATTCCCCAACATCATCAGTGCAGTTCATTATAGCCTTTGTCCACGAGAAGTACTCTTGGATCGATTGCCTCTTCAACTCCAAATGAACATCAATACACTTAAGGCTGGAACAATGGGTCTCCCCAGTACAAAGGCTGCCAAAGGACTGTGGCAGTTGTTGAAACATGTTCTTCTCCCTTTTCTTCTTAAATGACTCAGAGGCTAAATGAGGAGAGATCTTAGGAAAGGAAGGGGATCCATTCATGTCTTTATGGAGTTTCTTGCAGGAAGTGAACAAAAGGTCACTTCTCTACATTGATTTTTTTAAGTAAGCAGAATCACCTGAGTGTTGAAGATGAAGAGAATCAGGTAGACTCTTAAGGAGGCTGCTCAGGACTGGCCCACACCTGCAAACAGAAGGAGGGTTGCTGTTAGTCGCAAAGTCGTGTCTGACCCATCACGACTCCATGGACAACATTCCTCCAGGCCTTCCTGTCCTCTACCATCCTCTGGAGTCCATTTAAGCTCATGCCTACTGCTTCGGTGACTCCATCCAGTCACCTCATTCTCTGTCATCCCCTTCTTCTTTTGCCCTCAATCTTTCGCAGCATTAGGCTCTTCTCCAGTGAGTCCTTCCTTCTCATTAGGTGGCCAAAGTATTTGAGTTTCATCTTCAAGAGTTGGCCTTCTAAAGAGCAGTCAGGGTTGATCTCTAGGATTGACCGGTTTGATCGCCTTGCAGCCCAAGAGAGTATTCTCCAGCACCATAGTTCAAAGATCTCAATTCTTTGGTGCTTTCTTAAGGTCCAACCTTCACAGCCATACATTGCAACTGGAAAAACCATAGCCTTGACTATATGCAGTTTTGTTGACAGGGTGATGTCTCTGCTTTTTAGTATGCTGTCTAGATTTGCCATAGGGACAGAGAGTCTTATGAGAGATACCCATCCAGAAAACACAACTTTGTTTGTGGGAGCCTTGCTTTATAGGGATTTTCAGATGCAGCTATTGCCGCACAAGGCACTTCTTCCCTCTTGAGGACTTGGTGCTTTAGAAGGTATAATATGACACACAATTATCCTTGGCAGCTAAATATCACTTTAATGTTCTAAGATTGTATGACACTGAGGTCTACTTAGAAGAGTTTTCTCCAATCCTGATGCCCTTTAATTTAAAGCAATGCAGACAGCAGCACTTGGGAGCCTCATTATCGAGGCAGAACCGGGGTCACTTGTCAGAGCAGAAAATGCTATATGTGAATCGTATTTGAGTTGTTTGAGTTGGGATGGCTGTGTTGCAGAAGTCAACCGATCATGATTTTTAACAGTTATGGAGTTTGTGACCCCAGCCAGAGCCCAAAGCATATATTTCTGTCTCTGTGTTGGAACCTGTGTGCATTGTTATTATCCGGGCCCTGAGCACCAGGGCTGGGTAGCAGTTCGGACTGGAAGGCAAAAGAGTGCTTCAGAAGGCCCACATGCATGCATTCCTTAAACCCCAAATGCCTTCTCCTGAGTCAGATTAACAGAGTTGGAAGGGACCTTATAGGTCAGCTAGTCCAACCCCCTGCTCAAGCAGGAGACAAACTCCTAACAAATGGTAGTCAGTGTTTCCCTCATTTTTTAAAAAGTCAGGAATATAAAATGATTTGAAAAATACAGCTAAAAACCATTTAAAAAATAATAATTAAACCATAATTCAAAGTGGCCTATCAAGGGTAACAACCGAAGTCCCAAACGCTTAATGGAAAGTCATAGTCTTCACTGCCTTCCTAAATGCTAAAACTGTGGGAGCCATCAAAATCAAAATAAAACTAGAAGGGACCTTAGAGGTCATCTAGTCCAGCCCCCTGCCCAAGCAGGAGACCGATACCATTCCAGACAAGTGGCTGTCCAGTCTCTTCTTTAAAACCTCCAGTGATGAAGCACCCACAACTTCTGAAGGCAAACTGTTCCACTGGTTAATTGGCCTCATGGTCAGAAAATGTCTCCTTGTTTCTAGGTTGAATCGCTCCTTGGTCAATTTCTATCCATTATTCCTTGCTCAGCCCTCAGGTGCTTTGGAAACTAGCTTGATTCCCTCCTCTCTGTGGCAGCTCCTCAAATATTGGAAAGCTGCTATCATGTCTCCCCGGGTCCTTCTGTTCACTAGACTAGCTATGCCCAGTTCCTGCAACCGTTCTTCAAATGTTTTAGTCTCCAGACCCCTAATCTTCCTGGTTGCTCTCCTCTGCACTTTTTCTAGAGTCTCGACATCTTTTTATAGTGTGATGACCAAAACTGGATGCAGTACTGTAGGTGTAGTCAGTGCTGAGGGTCCTGAGTACAGACACATCTGTTTCAATGCATTGCCAACAGGAATTATCTTTCTGGTCTTGCACACTCTGGAACATCTTATCTCCTTCGACTCGAAAGCAATACATGGTACTGTGGAACTTTTTGTTCAATTTAATTGACATTTGTTGCCCTTTACTTGTTGCTCAGCGTGAATAGTTTTAGGGTACGATTGCTTTTAATGCAAATATCCTAAAGACTCCAAGGAGGAGAAATGCACCAACAATGAAAAGCTGAACCTGACAAACCAGTCACTGTAAGCAAAAGCTCTTAAAAAGATGGCACCCAAGTCTTCTCCTTTCTTGCAAAGAGGGTCATGTTGGCAGGAGGGTTGAGAGCGGTGATCAAGACTGGTCCTGATTTTACTGCAAGCCTCCTGTTTTCACAGTTCAGGGGCTGTTAGGCCATAAAACTAATTCCACAGTTAATTCTGAATGGGTCACCAGGAGATGCTTTCAGAAGGAGGAACTCTCCTCTCCTGATGGGGCTTCTTGCTAATGCAGCATGCAGTACCAGTACCTGGATCAGTTGTCTGTTTTATGTCTGCCCAGCCTTTGTGTTGGGGGAGCTCATTGTGGGAGAGTATAAAGGAGTTGAGATGGCAGATGTGTGGTGTCAAGAGTCCCCCACTAGCCCTGTTTCTATAGGAGACCCTGTGTTCTCCTTCCCCATTCTGGCACCAGATAATTTGTAACCAGGAGAGCCCTGGAAGGGAAGAATCTGAAAACTAAACATTTAGGTTCTTCTTGCAATTCTTGAAACATTTTAAAACAGCCCATTAGCATGATTGTTTAGTAATAATAACAACTCCAGTGCAGCTCTAGTACCACTGCAAGCAGGCATGTATGTGTATGAGAGTCCTGTGCACAGTCATATGCATGTTTTATTATTGTCATGATAAATAAATCATAACAAAATACTCTTTTTAAAAAAAAATGAGAGCATGTGAAAAAAGGAAGCCATTTGTTACAGAGTTAAAATATGTTTATCTCTTCTTCAAAATCTCATCTGTACCACCTTCTCTACCCTATATTTCATTGAAACGTAGCAGAGGTGGGTTGCTATTTTTTTTACTACTGGTTCAGGCACACCCCCGGGCATGTGATACTTTTGCGCATGCACAGAAGCGTCTGGGCGGGTGGGCGGAGACTCCCGCTGCCGCTACTACCAGTTCAGCTGATCCAGACCGAACTGGCAGCAACCTACCTCTGAAATGTATCCATTCTTATGTTTGTTGACAGCTGTCACTACATAATGAACTATAGAGGTCCCTTGCAATCTCTAAAGACATACTCATATAAATATATGGTGCCGGTTGAATGTTGCAAAATATCACAGTGGTCAAGAACTAACTACTAGTAAGCGTTAAGGAGCTGAGATGGCTGGGGTGCCATGAAAAGCGGCAAAAACAAATAGCTAGGTATCCCTCATCTTTAGCATAGATACTGGACACATCCCTCTTCCTTACTAGAAAGAGAATGGTCAACAGATCTACTGCCCACCAGTTGTGACCAATTTTTACACTACATGCCAATAAAATCAGGTTCTTCAAAATCTTTGTCTTCAAATGTTCTAGCGCTCTTCATGTTAATGCAAATTCTTTTTGATTTATGGGTTCCAAGGAAGAGGATAGGATTCAGACAGTGGTGAGACAGTGGTGAATGGTCAGTAGGACCAGGGAATGATCAGTGCCTGACTTTGAGAGGATCCGTTTCCTGTGGCCTTGAAGAAGTTTACAATGAAATGATGCTCAAGAGATGTTTTTTGGATCCAGCTTTATTGGATAACAATTTCCAACTTTTGGACAACTCTTTCCAACTTTTCCTTTCCAAAGAAGAAGAAGATTGCTGAGTCAGTGATAGGATAGCAACTTAGAGGAAACAGACTATCTGGATGCTTTAGGTAGGAAGACCACAATAAAACATACTCATTGGCTTTTTATTTAACTATATATTGTCCATGTTAGCTTATTTTTGAATGGTTTTAAACTTCATATGTATTGTTTTGTAATTGTAGTATGTGTAAAGTGTATATAGCTGAGATTAGGCAAATAAAATAATGCAACAGTTAGGACATTTCCCATGGCAGGGTTGAAATTCTATCCATCATCCTGCCTCTATTGCCTCTATTTCCAGTCACCTAAATGGTCTCTAGGTTTGTGGGTAGCAAGGTTTAACAAATTATTTTGTTAAACCTTGCTAAATCCAGATAAATCCAGATTATTCCTGGATGGTATTGGAATTAGGAGAAAGTAATATTTTAACACAACTGACTTACAGCTACATCACCCATTGTCTGGGACAATGCCACAGTATGTTGGCACCATGTTTAACCATGATCTCCTTCATGATCCTTCGGTAAAGCAGATGTTCTCATTTAGGATTAGGTAAAGTTAACCTTTAAGGACGGGGTGGCTCAGTGGCTAAGATGCTGAGCTTGTCGATCAGAAATGTCGGCAGTTCGGCAGTTCGAATCCCTAGCACTGCATAATGGAGTGAGCTCCCATTACTTGTCCCAGCTTCTGCCAACCCAGCAGTTCGAAAGCAGGTAAAAAATGCAAGTAGAAAAAATAGAAACTACCTTTGGTGGGAAGGTAACAGCATTCCATGCACCTTCAGCATTTAGTCATGCCAGCCACATGATCATAGAGATGTCTTCGGACAGCGGTGGCTCTTCAGCTTTGAAATGGAGATGAGCACCGCCCCCTAGGGCTGGGAACAACTAGCACATATGTGCAAGGGAAACCTTTATCTTAAAGTTAACCTTTGCTACATAACACATCTGCAAGTGCATACACATAGCACTACACCTTTTTTCAAAGCAATGTATAAATAAAGTGACCAAAATGTGAGAGTGTTGAATGGCCATGATGCATCTGGATGAAGTCAAGATCTACTGTTCAAGCACATAGGGTTACCATTCATTATTTAATTTGGCAGCTATAAGAAGGGATTGAGATAAGACTAAGCATGCTAGTGATCCTACTGTCCACTCTCTAAAAAGCAAAACGCATGAATGATTTGCCAGGGATAAGCAAAATCATTTCTTCTTCGTAGAGAAAAACTGGGAGCATTTGCTATCTTTAGGCAAACACTTTTTACTTTGCTTCCATGAATGATCTGAAAGCAAATTATAATATTGTATTTCTCTCTCCTTCTTTCCTTTGACCAAATGAAATGCTGCTGTACACTGGGGATTTCTCTTTCTTCACTCTACCTTCCCAAGGAAAAATGCTTAAAGTCGAGCAGGAATAAGCCAATGGAGCTAGGAGGCAAGGAATATGGAGGTGACCCAGCTCTGCTGGCTTAATGTGTCTAAAAATGCATGACTCAATTACACAAGAGTTAGCTAATGAGGAATGCGGAAGATGCTATAGATTAAAACAAATGGCAACTCAATGAATCAGGGCTGCCTTTCAAACTGTGTCTGTTTAACAAAACCCTGGCAAGGCATTTTCTTCACAGGATATGAATCACCCACACTCAAAACAGCAAGACCAGGCCACCTACAATCAGAGTTTGTACAGTATGACCTTAAGGCCCAACATCTACCAGAAGTTGAGTAGAAAAAAGCCAAGCTTGGGAGAAGAAAAGGGCTTACATCGGTATTAAATAATTCTCTCTTAGATATGCAAATTTCTAATTAGTTACTGTGGAAACTGTAGGGGCCTGGAAGTAAGCCTTGCACAATGAGAATGAGAGTTTACTTTTTTGATTTACTATGGGGCTGTAGAAGCAGAGGGAGGAGAGACAGAGAGGGGAGGGAAATAAATTCATTGCTTTTAACATGACAACAGAATAAAGTGCAGCGAATGAAGTGACTTTGTTTTGTATGTGGCTGTTGTTACAGACCCCAGAGGAACTTTATGTGACACGGTCTTACTTGTAATGTCTCTCTAGAATTGTAGATGACTACTTTACAGAGTTGAAATGAATATTCCCAGCAAGATTTGCATTCATCGTGATTTCATAAAATTCACGGGGTATGAACTCAAAGGCCAATGGATTTATCTATTCATGTACTTTGCATCTCAGTTTTACTTTTATGAATATGTCTTGGGGGGATTTAAAATGGCTTATCTTCATCATATTTTTTATTTTCCCCATTTTCTTAAATCCACAGCTCATTTTTTACTACCTGAAAATGATCATAATTCAAAAGTGTCATTAGTGATGCCATTTGAGGTAACACTCTGTAAGTGATCACATTTGACAAAGTTTCAAAGAGCAGCATTTGAAATCTTTTAAGTTTAAAAATATAGACAGTTATCTTTTTGTGGGAGGAGATATGTTTCAGTTTTATTATTTAGTTATTCTATTTATTACATAGGTATTTGGGTTTTTTTAAATAAAAACTGCAATTTAAGTCACTTCTCTTCTTTATATTTTGACTTCTTATAACTTAAGATGATTAGTTGCCTACAATCCCACAAATATATAATGTGAAATATTGGATCAACGATTTAGCTTCAATTGTCTGCATTCTATTTTGCTAAGTATATTGAAATTTTCATGTCAATAGAAAAATATAAAACTTTCCAATATATTTCATATTTGTCTGAGAAAGTTAATTTTGATTTCCATAAAAATGAGTCAAATGAAAAAATAATTTGACATTATCATGCCAAATTATTTAGAACCATCTGTTTATATAGGAAATTGAGTTCAACTATTGATTTGTCTAACTCAGTGTTTCTCAACTTTAGAATGAGTAGACTTTAGAATTCCCCAGCCAGCAAAACTGAGAAACACTGGTCAAGCTAAATACAGATCTTAAATGTACTGTCCTTGGATTTGCTACATTTGAATGCATGGGGAGCAACAGAATTAATCCTGATTCTTCCTCTATCTTTCCATAGGAGATCAGTTATGTATCTAGGATTTTAAGCCATACTGTTGAAAGGATTGTCATTTATCTATTGAAATCTTTGATCAGGCAATAATTACTGATTAACTCTATATCTTCAGTAGGTCCAATTGACCTGATAGTTTAATGCCATTGGAATAGTTTTACTTGAGTTATTTGGGAACTCAGCACCAAGGTATACAATGGCATTTTGAAAGATGAAAGGACAATAAGTGTTTTCTTTCTTAGAAAAAAAAATCCAAATTACAATAGCTATAAATGATCAACTAGATATAGCTGTCACAAGGGCACACATCTTTTTAGCTGAAAGATTAGGTGACAATTTTATCTGCATATGGATGAAGAATCAGGTCATCTGGTTGGTTCAGCCCATTAGGAAAAGTGTGAACTAGTTAAACCAGTCTGAAGGTCAATCTTGAATTTTTTGCTATTGGGGAAATTTACAGAAGAAAGTCCCTCTCCATTAGGCAGATGCTCAAATGTGTTTAGGGAAAACCAAGAAGCAGCGGTTGCTGTGTGGATTGGGGTTTCTTTGTGCAAGAGTTTCCAGGCAAGTGGGTTGGTGGCTCCTTCTTTTTCTCTTTGAAGGAGAAATTGAGAATGCCGAGATTGGGTCTCCCTGTCTATGAAGGTTTGATGTCACCTGACCAAAAGAGTCAGGTTAGAAGATGGAATCTGCTTCCGTATCAAATCTCTTTCTTCACTCTTGATGTCGAGTTCATAGAAAATATACAAATGAAGCTGCAATTATTTCTCTTAACGATTACTCTTTTGAGTGGGGTTGTAAAGAAACTTCAAGGCAAGGACTTTAAATCTGGCCAGAATCTCTTTTGGCTTAATCAGACTATTAGTCAGGTGTTTACAGAAACTGAAACTTTGCATTATTCTCTTATCTCAGTGAGGACCTATGTCTTTACATTCTTCATTTGATTTATATCCCAACTTTATTTTGTGTAATTCAACAAGGCATAGACAATTGTCCCTTCTGGTGTTTTTTTTCTCCACAGCAATGAGCCTGTGAGGTTGGCTGATCTGGGAAAGAGTGAAGTTACTCAGCCAAAGGATGGACAGGAACTCAAAGTATCCAGGTTTTTACTTGGGAGCCTTAACCACTTTAGTAAGATGTCTTGGAATGGTTTTTGAAAAGTTATGCAGTAAACAACAAAAAGAAAGATAATTTAGGAAATCAACTTGTTGCAAAGTGAATATAAAGAAGGAATAAGATTTGCACTCTGCCATCAAACTCAAGTCACTTTGCATCAAAATGTTCTTTTGACAGAAGAGAAGGTCTCATTCAGTTGGCTGGTAGAAACATCTGTATTTTTATCTGTAACCTCTTACTCACTGTGCATAGTTATTGTGTAATTAATTAAGGAATTAATCAGATAATCTTAGGTCTTCAACTAATTCCAGTTCTTAACTTTTCTTGACACCTAGAAAGCACTGGTTCAAACAGCATTGACTGATGTTTGTATACAAATCATGGATGGAATCAAACTTTAAACAGCGATGACGGAAGATATATTTTAAGAGACACATTTAAGAAGAAAAATGGATATGATCTGACATGAACATAAATTGCATTTAGTTTCCCTCTTCAGCAAGTTGGAAAGCAGCTATGAAAAAGTTATGTGTCAATGGCATTTAAGTAAATTTAAACTCTTTCAAAATAAGGAAAACATATTATCTATCATTGGTGGAAAAGTGGTTCCCTAAGAGAGGGCTATTAACAGAACTTGTGGATATGTGGGAATATATTTATGTTTATATCTATCTGTTTTTGAAAGCTTTATTTAGATGGTTATATTTTATAATAAAATATAGTCGCATTATCTTTGCCATTACAAGCAAAGATTTCAGGGATGACACAAATAATCACAAATCTCTTTCTTTTTCATACCAAAGAATTTTAATAGGAATAGTTGGGTGTTAATGCTATGTGTTTATTGATTATGCCCCAAAAATAAATTGATGGCTATCATCTATGGTGTTTATTAATAAACTTAAATATTAGGAAATTGGTTTTTATAAAAACAATAAAAACAAAACCTGCATTTTTTCCACCGCCCCAGGAAAAAAAGTGAAAAAGGAAAGTGGAATATAGATTCTTTTTTTAATATTTCAAAATGCATGTGAAAATGCTGATCTAGATCAGCAATAAAATAATTCATTGCAACCAAGAATTAAAAGGCTTGGAAAAAAAGATTTCACTACAAGAGCTTACAATCTGTTTGGCATTGAAGACAATTATAGCTGAACCATTAAGTGGACATCTTTGGTGTGAAGTGGAGAGAAAGATGAAATGCTAAGTTCTTTATGGCTTTAAATGGTCATTTAGCATTCCATTTTGTGATCCTGAACAGCCTGCAAGCATAAAGCTATGTCTGTGGGTGTTACTGTATTTGTAATTTCTACCATAGTAAACTTAATCAGAATAGTAAGAATGCTGTGATGGGCTTTCCTAAACAATAATGTTATTTTTGGAGCATTCACACGATGACACATTTTCCAACTTTGTTCTTCTTCTTTGCCATACAATTGGATGGAAGGAAGGCTTAGCTACTCAATTTTATTGCAACTATGCAGCATCAGTTAATAAAACAAAAACAGTTTCCCTGAGGGAACTTCACTGAAAGAACCATAAAAATTAAACACGCAATAAAACACTCAGGCTAGAAGAAAGGAAAGATCTGTTGAACCTACAGATGCTAATGCTCTCTACAGATGGTGCAAGCCCACTGCCTATGGGCAAAAGTAAGGTTCTACATTTAGGCAAGAAAAACAAAATGCACAGGTGGCACAGTATAGGTGGTACCTTGCTCAATAGTAGCAACTGTGAGAGGGATCTTGGAATCCTAGTGAATAACCATTTAAATATGAGCCAGCAGTGTGCAGCAGCTGCCAAAAAAGCCAACACAGTTCTAGGCTGCATAAACAAAGGGATAGAATCTAGATCACGTGAAGTGTTAATGCCACTTTATAATGCCTTGGTAAGGCCACACTTGGAATACTGCATTTAGTTTTGGTCGCCACGATGTAGAAAAGACATGGAGACTCTGGAAAGAGTGCAGAGAAGAGCAACCAAGATGATTAGGGGACTGGAGGTTAAAACATATGAAGAACGGTTGCAGGAACTGGGTATGTCTAGTTTGATGAAGAGAAGAACCAGGGGAGACATGATACCAGTGTACCGATATCTCAGAGGGTGCCACAAAGAAGAGGGAGTCAAACTATTCTCCAAGGCACCTGGGGGCAGGACAAGAAGCAATGGGTGGAAACTATTCAAGGAGAGAAGCAACTTTGAACTAAGGAGAAATTTCCTGACAGTTAGAATAATTAACCTCTGGAACAGCTTGCCTCCAGAAGTTGTGAATGCCCCAACCCTGGAAGTCTTTAAGAAGATGTTAGATAGCCATTTGTCTGAAATGGTATAAAGTTCCTGCCCACGCAGGGGGTTGGACTAGAAGACCTACAAGGTCCCTTCCAACTCTGCTATTGTATTATTGTATTGTATATGATAAGGATGGCAAGGGAAGCCATTTCATCAAGCCAACCTGTACTGTTTTCTTCTCCTGCTTTATCTTTCCCTGCAGGAATTCCAGCAGTTTGGCTGTTTTGTGTCCCCTCTTTCAAGTCATTCATGAACCACCTCTTCTTTTTAATCTGCTTTGATGACCCCAATGGAGTGGCCATGACAATGGATGTTCATTTTACCGCTATAAAAGGGCTTAATGATTAAAAGACTGCATCATTGCACTCTGCCACCAAACCCATTCTTCTACTCCCATGAACTCACTTTGATTCAAAATGTTCTTTTGACAGGACAAGAGAGGGGCTCATTCAATTGGCTAGCAGAAACATCTGCATTTTAAAAAATTCTTAACCACTTACTTGTTGTGTGTAGTTGTTGTGTAATTAATTTAACATCCTTTCATGGAGTGGCACACAATTGTCTTGAATTTCCTACCGACTCAGTATTTTGGGCCTATAAAATACTTCTGCTTTGACATCACTGACGTTTCAGTCAACAATGGTAGGAAAACGAAGTTTCATGTTTATTGACCCTGCTTCCTATTAGTGTCCCTCTTGTCTTCTTTCTCCACAGTCTTGTGATCACTTCCACTAATTTCTTCAGAACCCTGGGATGTAATCCATCTGGCTATGGAGACTTTAACTTATTCACATTAGCTAACGTCTGTCCTGCTCCTTATCTGTCCTAAGGTGCATTTCTCATTTTCTCTAAATAGTAATGTGTATTTCTCCCTGCTTGAACAAGGGGTTGGACTAGAAGACCTCCAAGGTCCCTTCCAATTTTGTTATATGATGATAGCAATAGCACTTAGACTTATATACCTCTTCACAGTGCTTTCCAACCCTCTCTAAGCAGTTTACAAAATCAACATATTGCCCCCAACAACTTGAGTCTTCATTTTACCCACCTCGGAAGCATGGAAGTCTGAGTCAACCTTGAGCCTAGTGAGATTTTAACTGCTAAATTGCAGGCAGCTGGCAGAAGTAGCCTGCAGTATTGCACTGTATTCACTGTATCACCATGCCTCATGATGACCAGCAAATATCATTTTCTTTCTGAAAGAAAACGGATGTGACACTGCAATTAAGTTCTGCCTTCTTACTGTCACAATGGACCTAACCCTTTTATAACTTTCTTTTTAGTTCTAGGAAACCCAGAGAACTTTTTTTTTGTTTTCAGTATTTTTATATTATTATTATTATTATTATTATTATTATTATTATTATTATTATTATTATTATTATTATTATTATTATTATTATTATTATTATTATTATTATTATCAGCAGCAGCAGCATTATTTACTTTATTCATGAAACATGAAACTCAGCCAACCGAACATTTAAAAATGCATTACAAATATCATTGACTGGTGCTAATGGTTGATGCGGTTTGCTGCCAGCATCCTAGGTATCAACCAAGTACCTTCTTAAAATATAAGATGTTCCAACTAGCACAGTTTTTTGCAGTTCCGCTGGTGTTATTGTAGGAAGCTGCAATTTGTTGATGTATCTTGTAGAATTCTTGAAGACAGTGCCAAGTGCCCCAATGACAATGGGTATCACTATGACATGCTTCATCCATAGCTGTGTAGTTTCGATGGCGAGGTCGCGATATTTCATTATTTTTTCTAGTTCTTTTTCTTTGACTCTGGCATCTCCAGGAACAGCGATATCAATAATAATAATAATTATTATTATTATTATTATTATTATTATTATTATTATTATTATTATTATTATTATTATTATTATTATTATCAATCTATCACATTTTAAAATTGTCCATCTCCCTCACTGATGGATTCTCACTAGCTTCAGTTCTGAGCTTCAGCCTTTCAGACCAGTTTCTTCTGTTTCTGGAGATTACCTTTTATTTTTCTTTGGTTATCTTCCCCTCCTTCCTTTTCCATTTAATGTCCCTCTTTCTCTTCAGCATTTTAGAGTATGTGTGTATCCACACTGGTCACACTGGCTTTAAGGTAAAGGCTCCCCTTGCCCATATGTGCTAGTTGGTCCAGACTCTAGGGGGCAGGGCTCATCTCCGTTTCAAAGCAGAAGAGCCAGCACTGTCCAAAGACATCTGCGTGGTCATGTGGTCAGCATGACTAAACACCGAAGGCACATGGAGCACTGTTACCTTCCCACAAAAAGTGGTTCCTATTTTTCTATTTGCATTTTTACATGCTTTCGAACTGCTAGGTTGTCAGTAGCTGGGACAAGCAATGGCAGCGGCAACTAGGGATTCAAACTGCTGACCTTTCTGATAGACAAGCTCAATGTCTTAGCCACTGGTTGTGTATATTACTTTTTATTCTTCTGTGCACCGCCCTGAGTCCCACTAGGGAGATAGGGCGGTATAAAAATGTGATAAATAAATAAATAAATAAACTGAGCCTATTTTTTTTCCTTTTTGTGAGGATTATTTGAGAGATTTTTTTTAAATCCCGTAATAATTTTTTTCACAGGGTTTACCATCCTTCCTTCCTGGATAATTTCCTCCTGAAAGATTTAAAGCCATTGGATTTCACCCACCATCTCTCAAAGTTTTAATGGTTTTAAAAATAGATTCTCTTGTGAATCACAACTGGAATAAAACACCATGTAAGATTTTCATCAGTAAGATGAAAATAAATACAAATAGCCCTATGGAACAATTGTATAATAATAACAACAACAACAACAACAATAATAACAACAACAACAACAACAATAATAATAATAATAATAATTTTATTTGTATACCGCATCCTCTCCCCAAGGGGACTCGGAGCGGTGCACAGGCAGAATTAAAATAGCTATAAAATACATAAATAGAATAAATAAAAACAAATTAAACTGAAATTATCCCTGCGCTAAAATCCCCAATTATAGATTGACTAAAATCCCCTAAAATCCTAATAGACGGAGACTAACCCAGGCTGGCCAGACAGAAAAAGTGTGTTTTAAGTTTTTGACGGAAGGAGCGGAGGTCCGTGGTTGTTCTAATTTCGGGGGGAAGGTCGTTCCAGAGGGCTGGGCCCGCCACAGAGAAGGCCCTTCCCCTGGGCGTCGCCTGCTGGCACAGCCTAGTGGACGGCACCCGGAGAAGTCCCTCTCTGTGGGAGCGAATCGGCCGCAGGGATGTATGGGGCAGGATCCGATCCCGCAGATAACTAGGTCCCGTGCCATGGAGCGCTTTAAAGATGATAACTAACACCTTGAAGCGCACCCGAAAGACGACAGGCAGCCAGTGCAGCTCACGCAAGAGCGGTGTTATATGGGTAAACCTGGAGGTTCCCATTATTGCTCGCGCGGCTGCATTCTGGACCAGCTGAAGTCTTCGGGTGCACCTCAAGGGGAGCCCCATGTAGAGAGTATTGAAAGGTGAAGTATCATAGAATGGCTCTTTGAGGGTGGTGTGGGGAAAATGCAGCAGAAGTGTATCATTGTTTTAATTTCTGGTCTGACTTTCCATGCCTAAACCCTGTGCAGTCACTTTTGATGGGAAGAATTGAGAAGGAAGGCAAAAGTTTGGTGGATCTCAAGGAAAGTGAGCCAAAATGAACTATAAGTTCCATTGAGCCACTCTGGTTCTGACAGCAGAGGATAATGAATCATTGTAATCCTACATGTGTAAACTTCACCAAGTTTGGGTTGGGGGTTGAGAAACCTAAACCTCTCTTATCATGTCAAAAACTGAGCCAGTTTCCTGGGCCAAAGATTGTCTTTTGTGTTCCAAAACATACGCCAGAAGGAGCCACCCAGAGTCACTTTCCAGAGTGAGATGGTGGCATATAAATTTAATATATAAACAAAGCTATGCATTCTTAGTAACTTTTTCCTTCACTTCTCCATAAGCCAAGATGGTTCCTCCATGTCTGTCTCTATTTGCATGTATTGGAAATAAATTTCTCTTCAGGTTTCAACCCTAGACACACACACCCTTCCCTGCCCACCCCAACTTTCTCTTTTTAATACAAATTAAGCACTGCTCACCCCACATAAAGGCTGTAGTGATTCAATTGTATTTCATTCGTTGTGAAGTCTGGCTCAAGATGGGAAGCTTAGGCCAGCTTGCCAACATATCTGTGTAGTGAGGAGTAAGGAGAAATCTTCAAAGCACTAACAACTCCCCCCCCCTTGATTTCAAAGTATAAGTGAGTCAGGAAAAGGATATAATGTTTGTCATGGGGATTAGACCCCTGCTGGTTCTGTTACATGTGAGCACATTGAACATTGCCAGAATGCAGCAGAAACTCTTCTGCATCTCTGCAGCTGAACTGAATTCCAACTATCAATAGCATGCATCTGTACCCAGGCATAAACACACACACACACACACACACACACACACTTTCACAATAACAGCAAACAAAAACCCAAAGAGAGAGACTTAGCAAAAGTCCTGACCTTAATGTGGAAAGGCCACAGATGTGTCTATTACAATGAGAACGTCATCATAATTTCTCATGATATTTGGGAGTATTGGACGGGTGCTCAAAAATTCACAAAGCAAAGGGGAAATGTGTTGACTTCCCCATCAAAACGCAGCAGAACAAAAGCTAGCTTTTAGCATAGGAACAGTTGAAGAGTCTCAGTCATTGCATAGAAAGGGCTACTTTTAAGAGTCCCCACATAAATAAGACATGAAGTCTGCAAGCTTCATTCTTTAATCCCACAGAATTCATTGGGGTTTAGTCTCAAACTTGGAGAAAACAGAGAACCATAAAATTTTAATGTTATTCTGACTATGTGTGCAAAGATGTGGTTGCAAATCTAGATCCCTTTATTAGAGGATAAATACGACTGTACTTAATGGGACTTCTGAATTTGCACATTTAGCATAGTACTGCTTGTGTCTCTCTGTGTGTGCATACATGCATACATACACACTATCATGCCAATGTTTGTGTTTTTCCCTCCAATCTCATTTGAAGCATAATCCTTGAATATTAACTTATTAACTGGTGTGTGTTAGAGACACTTCAAAGACAACACGGACCAAAGTTAACAATTCTGTGTTAAAGAGAAAAAGTGAGTGTATTTCCAAAAAAGTAAGTGAGTGACATTAATGCAGTGTTATCAGAACTTTCTACAATAATTTTATAGTTCACAAAATGTAATAGATTATACCACTACATCATAGCCACTTTCTCCTGTGTGTTACAGTTGTAATATAATATCACCACCAAATAATTTATTATATTACAGTATTTTGTTTCCATCTGGTTGAACCTGTCCAACAGTTCAGCCCTTCTGCAAATCTATTGTTTATACTCACACTCCCTTATTTAGTGCCATCCAGATACGTTGGGCCACAACTCCCATTGCACTTGAGCATGCAAACTGGGGTCGCTCGCTAAATTGTAATTTAGCACATTTGGGAGGCACTTGGTTGGGAGGACCTGGCCTGAGATCTAATTAAAGAGAAAGAGGAGAAGGAGAAAATGCTACCCTTTAGTAACTGCAGCTTTAAAGGCTTAATAAAAAAAACGCAAGGGGGAGGGGAGAAAGAAAGAAAAGGAAGGAAAGAAAGAAAGAAAGAAAGAAAGAGAAAAAGAAAGAAAGTGTGTGTGTGTGTGAGAGAGAGAGAGAGAGAAAGAAAGAAAGAAAGAAAGAAAAAAAGAAAGAAAGAAAAAGAAAGGAAGAAAGAAACCACTGTCCACCTCTTAAGGTGCTGAAAAGCAAAGCCAGAGCTCAGCTCCTTTTCTCTCTCTTGGTGGCATTTGAAAGTGTAAAGCTTTGAATACCAATTGCTTGAACTGGACATATGTGAATCTCTTCTAATCCTACTAATCCTGTCCCTGAGTGTTTCTTTGTACTGGAGGCAACACACATAGATCTAAGTTAAAGTGGCCATAATCTTGGAAATGTGGAAAAATGTCCCAGTGTGAGAGCCGGGAGCCGCAATGGCTGCTTAACAGAGGGGACCTCTTGGAAAAAAGTATTGTCTGGGAGGGGTGAGAGGAGGGCGGGAGGGAATAAGATGACACGAAGCAGCAGCTCTCACCTTTCCTGAGCTGCTGGGAGAAAAGCAAACCCACCCAGCAGGAAAGCTCCCTTGCAAACAACCATCGCACACTTGAGCAAACCCACAGAACGGAGACAAAATTCTGGATGCTGGGAAACTCACCCACTGGCTGCTTTCAACTGTGTGAGCCCAGCAGGCCAGGCGCTAATGTGCTGCTTTCATTATTGGGGGGGGGGGGCGCCCCTCCCACTCACAAGCTCTGTTTCTGAATGGCAACAACTTGGTGGATAGAATTTGCCTCAATCCTCTTTTTCTCCCACACATCCAGACCTCTGAGAAGGGATAATTTCCACAATGGGTTTTATCCACAGGCTAAATCTGGGTTTTAAACAACGCCTGCCACCATTGGAGAGTTGTTGTCATGTGCTATGTTCAAGTAGGCTATGTTATCGTTTAAACACGTTCACACAACATGCTAAGAAAGAGGCTGGGTTTCCTTAACACCCCGTTTGAGTATGTTTTATATATCCAGCCAGTTTTGCCTCAAGGAAGCCAGAAGACTCAGAGTTTTTGTTGGCTGGTTCTGCTGCTCCTCTAATACGTGGAATACTACAATGGAAAACTCAAAGCCTCTGCTTTCTCATTTGACCCAATGGCTGCGGGGAGGAGCTGAGAGGAGGAGCTATTGGCGCTCATGGCTTATCTCCAAGACAAAATGTCTACATTTCTACTCGTCCTTATAGTTAAATGTCATTTTTCAGCAGTAAGTCCTTTTCACAAGATCAACTGGTTGATTGTGTGCCATCAAGTTGATATCGGCTCTTAGCAACTGTGTACACAGATTTTTTTCAGGGTGATCTGTCTGTAACCTGGCCCTTCGGGTTTCTCAATTGTGCTTTTATTGCAACTATTGATAAAGTTCACCCACCTTTCTGCTGTTTGTCGTCTTCTCTTTCTTTCCACCTTTCTCAGTATTATGAACTCCTCCAGGGAGAGAAACCTTACCAGAACTTACCTAAAGTATAACAAACTGAGCCAGGTGATATGTACTTCAAGTAAGAATTATTTTCTCTTCTTGGCAGTTTCCATCATTTGTTTAACAAAGATTACTTTATTCTGTTCTTTTCACATTCGTTCTTAACGTCTTTGATTTCATTCCACTGTTCCTCTGGTGATCTATAAATGAGATCTAGAATTTCAAACAATTTGTTATTTCTGCTTGGAAAAGGGTGGGTATAAGTGGAAGATCTTATCATGGAAACCGACTAATGTTGTTCTTCTACTTTAGTTTGACTTGGAATTTGTGCATGAACTGATTATGAACTATTCGGCCCTTGTTTATCTGTTTGCTGTTTCAACTGAAGCCTACCATTGTCTTGGGCAAAAACATAGCCAATTTGATTTACAGTGTATGTGCTGCTGCATCTGGTGATGCCCAGATCATTTGGAAGATGAGAAGGGACCAATATCCTCTTCCTCAACCTTCATTCCATTTTACTGGGCAAGTATGCAACGAATGCCACTTTATTGTGCAGTTGGAGAAATTGAAATCTGCATAGTAGTTGAGTAAGACATGGAAAAAAAAATCAGGGACCACAGAGATTAAAATCTGGTTGATAATAGATAATTGACATTTACAGATGCATCTGAATTTTGACAAATTCTTACTTTCATTCATCCTGAGTTTATGGAGCTTATATTTTAGTTTAGATGGCATAATTATTATATTATACATTTATGTAATAATAGTACATTTAATTTATGTATCACCTGACTCCCAATGAAGCAGTCCAAGAGTGTCAGTTAAACAAAACATGTCTTGGACCATATCTTCATCTTTGTCTGGAACACCACCTAATTACATACCTTTGAGATCCGGTGTGTATCCTTGGCTTCTTTTCAAATACATGTTGATAATGTCAAGGTGAGTTAATCCAAAAATAACATAAAGAAGATGAGAAATATTTCAGGAAAAATGAGTTGCTTTTAATTAGGCAGAGAATGACCCCAATAAATCGAAAAGCAGGGTAGTGATATGGTTTCTTTATTATTGCTTTGTTTATTTTGATGTGTTAAAACTGAAAGAATCATCAGGTTGCAGAATCTAATGAACTCCAAGATCAAAAAATATCTAGCTAATTATTAAGTTAATGAGGGCAAGTTCATAGACACAATTAAGTTGGAAATTATCCATTTCAAAGTATCTCAAAACGAAACATAAACTTGACTTTATTGCTGCAATGGTTTCTTAACATATTATAAAAAGGTGCCCCATATATAACATCTAATGCTAATAATATGGAAATGAACTCACATACCCTTCTTCTACAACTTATAAGGCTCCCTCTTTTAATCTTGTATATATCAGTGTGACATCATGGGTATGAATGCTTCCTTAATTGGAGGATATTCAGGTAAAAACCTTTGATGTAGCAAAGCCACCTTGCTCTTTAAGCTTAGTAAGAAGAATCAATAATTAGTTGGGAAACTGATAGATATGAGGCTCAAACAAGGTAGACAATGGTGCAGTAATTAAGATGCTGGACTGAGATCAAGGAGATCCAAGTTGAAGTCCATCTTCATCCTTGGCCAGTTGCTATCACTTACCTTATAATTTCCAAAACTCTGTTATAGAAAGCTGGACTGCTATTAAATGGCAAAAGTGAGACAGAAAGCAGAGGCTGTTTCATGGTTGAAGTCTATATTCTTGCAGCTCAGATGTGGTAACTCTGTTTTGATTAAATCCACAAGGAAATCCTTTGTATGATGAAAAGCTGGTGGAGAGGGCAATAGCAAAGTCAGAATATCTAAGAAATATTCCTTTTCCAGAGTCTCCTTTTATCTTGAAATAGCAGTACATTGATCAAATGCCCTTGGCAAAATGAACAACAGAAAAGGCAAACTTACTTCTTCCCTTGCATCAATCCACACATATTAATGTTAATTAATAGCTAGTGAAATTTATTGATGAACCTAAGGTGGTTGCATCATTAACAACCAAGATCTGTCAAGATCTGCCTCCTCCATATGGCCCTGTCTACAATAGGAACCTGTGGCCTACTCCAGCTGCCCTATTGTCAATACTTTCATTAAGGAGCAAGGCAACCTACTTGAATTGAAACATCAGTGGACGTGAGACAGAAATTCCATTGGCTGCTCTTGTGGATGGCTTGTGTTAAGCCAGGGGTCTTCAAATTTTTTAAACAGATTCATGGTCCCTCAGACTGTTGGGGGACTGGACCGGCTGGGTGGGTGTGGCTAGGTGGTCATATGACTGGGTGGGCATGGCCAATTTAGCAGTCCATTTTGCCTTTGTCCTTGCTGTACCTGACCCTCCCCTACTCACCCACCGGCCTTGGCTGTGAAAAACATCCAGAAAGGCTGTTTTTAAAGCATTTTTAAAGCGTTTGTAAAGGGTTTTTAAAGACTTTTAAAGCACTACTTTGCAAGCTGGCAATTGCTTTTCAAGCCAGCAGCAGCCCCTCCCCTACTCACCCACTGGCCCTGGATCACGCGACTGCACTGGTGAGATCACCCCTCAGTCAGCTGGCCCTAACCCTAACCCTAACCCTAACCCTAACCCTAACCTTAACCCTAACCCTAACCCTAACCCTAACCCTAACCCTGGCCTTACCTTTGGCAGCAGTGGTGTGATCAGAAGTGCAGCTCAACCAGTGAAATAACTAACCAGAAGTGCAGCTGGAGTGGATGCTTGCTGGAAGATAAGTCCAACAGTGAGGGGCGGGGCAAGGGGCGGGGCTGAACCCCACCACTCCTTGGGCCAAATACTTTGCATTGGTGGGCCATATCCAGAGTGGGCCATAGTTTGAGGATTTGTGTGTTAAGCCCTGGAAGGAGGAAATGCATCCTTCCTGGTCCTATTAGACCTCTCAAGTGTATAGCCACAAATAAAATAATCTCACAAAAGCAGTAGATTCGTTGGAAAGAAATATGATTTCTACAAGCTTAGAATTCACTGACTTAGAACTGAATCAATCCCACCAGCCTCTCTGAGAAATTGAAGTTTTGTATTGTATTTTAACTTTGTTTTTTAATAAAATAAAAATAGAATTTAAAAAAACCCATAATACTGGGGCAAGTTTATGGAAGCCATCTTTGAAGAGCAGCTTCAATTTGGAGCAGAATGCAATAAGTCCAATAGAATGCAATAAGTCCAAGGTCCAATAAGGGACGCAACTGCCGCACCAGGCGTACCTGGTGGAAAGCCCCCCTGGCCACGGCTGTCACGTGATCTTGCATAGACAGCCGGGTATCCAGGAGGACACCTAGGTTGCGTGCCCGATCCATGGGGGCCAGATGTTCGCCCCCAATGGCCAGTGATGGAATCAACTGGTTGAACCGGGGCGCCGGAAACCACAGCCACTCGGTCTTGGACGGGTTGAGTTTGAGTCTGTTGCTTCCCATCCAGATCCGTACGGCTTCCAGACATCGGGACATCATTGCTGTGCTATACCCATGTAACTGGTATTGCATTCGTTTGCTGTTATCTACAAGCCTGTCCTCAATTAGAATCTGAATCACCTATGTGATCCACTCAGCCAGGGATGGTGCAGAGCCCTGTCTTGGGATGTTAAAAGGAAATTAAATGGCAGCTTTGTCTCTATGGAAATAAAGAAGGGGGGGGGGGGTAACCTATTTTCCAAAGCGCCAGAAGGCAGGACAAGAAATAATGGATGGAAACTCATCAAGGAGAGAAGTAATCTGGAATTGGGGAGAAACTTCCAAACACTGACCAGTGGAACAGCTTGCCTTTAGAAGTTGTAGGTGTTTCATCAGTGGAGCTTTTTAAGAAGAGACTGGACAGTCACTGGTCTGAAATGTCAGAGTCTCCTGCTTGAGTAGTGGGCTGGACTGGATGACCCCTAAGGTCCCTTCCAGCTCTATTCTGATTCTGATTCAGATGGCTCCCACACTTTTAGCATTTAAGAAGGCAGTGATTTTCCATTAAGTGTTTGGGGCTTCAGTTGTTACCCTTGCAAGGCCGCTTTGAATTATGGTTTAATTATTTTTTTTAAAATGATCTTTAGTTGTATTTTTTATATGAGCCACTCAATGCTTGCTGAATTGAGGCAGGATACAAACCATGTGAGCACATTAATATAAATAAATAACATCTTTAAAATGTCTTTTTTCAGAGGAGCTGATAGAGAAATAGCAGAGATGTTTTATTAATTGAAACTTGCTTCCTTTGCTACTAATTAGCCTTCGTTATTATTTATTTAGGTGCTGAGTTTGTGTTTAGTGCTTTACAAGACAAATAAAAGACACCTGCCTTGAAATCATTTTAAAAAACAAACTTATTTCAGTGCTTTTATTGCTTTACACTGAAGCCCCCTTCTTAATAAGGGTTGAAGTCAGAACTGAAATGCTATCACAGAATCATAAAGCTTTGGGTTTAGAGACAAATATACAGGGGAGAATGAAAAGGAAGGAATCCATGGCCGTGCTTATCCTTAAGTGATTTATATAAAGAACAAGCTGATTGGCAGGAATGACCACTACAAAGCAGGGCAAATATTAAATTCGAAATTAAATAATGATAATAATAATAATAACATCCTATTAGAAAGACTGGATAAACCAAACAAGAAAAAAAAACCCTGGGAGATGAGCTGCTTCAAAGTATGGAATGTTTGCTAAAGAATTTAGTTCACTTTTATCATTCTTGTTATTCTGTGATTGGTCAATACATGCTTTGGTGTTCCTATCTGTCCTAAATACCAGGCTTAAGAAGGATGCTATCCACTGTACAGACAGATAGAACAGGGGAAGTACATACACAGCTGTTGTGCCAGGGTGATATGCCAGAATGAGTAATACCCAGAAAATGTCTAAGAAATTTCTAAGAACTTGCCATGGTAGTGTTACACAAAAAAGAGAGACACCACAGAGGATAAAAAACACACATGTCTTGTTGCTGAAGAAGACCAAGCTAAAAATCGAAAGACTGAAATTGCAAGAAGGTCTGTTTGAGAAACAACAAACAACCATCTCTCAGGCATGATGGGTTGGTATGCTGCAGTGCAGATCCCACATTACATAGGGAATTAAATGGGATAATCACTAAGCTTCTTCTAATTCTAGGACTGGGTGTTTTTAGAACTAGAGGAGAGAAAACTATACTGCAACACAAGATTTTTATATATTGTCTAAGTAGAGATCACATCTGTGGCACATAGAATTCCTTGTAGAATCATTGAAGGTGCCTTAGGGAATTAAAAAATAAATAAAATCTTAATGCCAAGGTCTTATCAAGTCCCAATCAACATAATCTACTCCCGTTTAACTGCTTTATGAATGGCATCATTACATTTTATTCTTGCCCTGGACATTATTTCTCCCAAGTGCATTATCTGCCATTGGCTTAAATGTGTTCAAATTAATAGAGAGTGTTGGGGTTTATATATGTATGTATGTATGGACTTAAACTGCTGTACATTTGAATTAAAGAGCCACAGATAATCAAAAAGAGGGAAATGGTGTCAAGTAGTTGCTTTGCAGCCACAATGCTAGTTTGCTGCTATCCCAAAGATCATCATCTAGGGAACCAGAGTTTTTAGAGCACAGACACAGCTAAAGAACAGGACATCCTATAATGAAATGATCCTATTTTGCAGCCTCTCCCCAGAAGCATTCTTCCAGCTGGGCTTTCCTTTCTCCTTTCCTTTTTTCCTTTCTCCTTTCTCCTTTCCTCTCCTCTCCTTCTTCTCTCCCTTCCTTTCCCTTCCCCTTTCCCTATCCCTTCCTTCCCCTCCCCTCCCCTTCTCATCTCTTCTCTCCCCTTTTTCTTTATTCTTTCCCTCCTTTTCTTTTTCTTTTATTTTCAGATTTATACCCCGCCCTTCTCCTTGTTAGGACCCAGGGCGGCGCACAGGCATTATTAAAACCATAACAAAAAACAACAATATACATCATTAAAAACATATTAAATTATTAAACCCGTGCTAAAAACCCATTTAAAACCCTACAAATTACAATTTATATATAAAAAGTCAGAAACGGGGGGCTATGCCAGGCCGGCTTGTTGGGATAGATACGTCTTAAGACGTTGGCGGAAGAGGCGGAGGTCCAAGATAGTGCGTAGGTCGGGGGGTAGGTTGTTCCAGAGGGCCCGGCCCACCACAGAGAAGGCCCTTCCCCTGAGCGTCGCCAACCGGCATTGCCCGGCCGACGGCACCCGGAGAAGACCCTCTCTGTGGGAGCGGAGCGGGCGAAGGGATGTATGGGGCAGGAGACGGTCTCGTATATAGCTAGGCCCCGAGCCATGGAGCGATTTGAAGATGGTCGTCAACACCTTTTCTTCACCCTATGGGGCATGTGTCCAATTTATCTTTATAATAAACTCGTGAATTAGATTAAGAACAAAAGAAACTGCTTCAAAGCTACCAAGGACTTTGCGTGGCTAAATGTAGTTTTTCAGTTCATTTCCCCAAGCCCAGTTCCAACAAGCTACATTGGCAGACGCCATTGGCACTGAAGATACTAACAAGCTGCATTAACCTAGATAGCATCCTGGGTTGGGGGCTTTATTGGCCCCTCTTCAATGAAGGTGATCAAGCAGCTGTAGAATTTCCCACATGAACCGAGCCGTAGGCATGGGACTCTGAAACAGAAATCACACATTTTAAGGTCTGCACATTTTAAGATGATGTATTATACATTAGGGCTTTCCATGCTCTAAAAATCATTCAGAAAATATACTGTACCTTGGATCTTATCATATTTCTAGGCTATGCCTTACAGCAGCATACAAATCTTTTCAGTCTCACTCAGAAGCCTAGAAAATATAGTGCCTGCTTTCATGAATAACCGAGACATCCTGTACTCACATAAAGTCTGCTCGTGTCTTCCAAATCATTTCTGAAGCATGCACAGCTCTATTAAATCTAAGTCAAATAAATCTACAACTCTCAGGGAGATAAAAACTGGTTCTATTCTCAAAGTAAATCACAAATTACTTGGTTCCTGTGATGATTATCTGTTGGGTGGGCTTTCCATACTATGTGCATGTGAATGAATATGTAAACAATTTAGAATGAATGAGCTGGAAGGGACCTTGGAGGTCTTCTAGTCCAGCCCCTTGCTCAAGGATAACCTATACCTATGATGGCAAACCTATGGCACAGGTGGCACGTGGAGCCATATCTGCTGCCATCAGCTCCAGCGCAGATGTGTGTGCAAGCCAGTTGATTTTCGGCCTTCCAGAGGGCTGGGTGAGGCCGTTTTTGCCCTCCCCAGGCTCTAGGAAAGCCTCTGGAGCCTGGGGAGGGCAAAAACAACTACCGGAAGTTCGTTTCTGGAGGCTTTCCTGGAGCCTGAGGAGGGTTAAAATGGCCTCCCCCGGCCTCCCTGGAGGAAATACCAAGCTCAGCTTGGAGGTGAGCAGTGTGGCATGTGTGTGTGTGGGGGGGGGGGGGAGGTTGTGCACACATGTGCATATGAGGGAGGCGCTTTGCATTATGAGTGCTGGCATGCACACGTGCTATTACGCAAGCCCCCTTGTAGTTTTGGCACCCAACAACAAAAAGGTTTGCCATCACTAACCTATACCATTTCAGATAGGTGACTGTCTAGACCAGGGGTGTCCAATCTTGAGAACTTTAAGACTTGTGGACTTCAATTCCCAGAATTCCCCAGCCAGCCCTGCTGGCTGGGGAATTCTGGGAGTTGAAGTCCACAAGTCTTAAAGTTCCCAGGTTTGGACACCCCTGGTCTAGACTCTTCTTAAAAACCTCAACTGAGGGAGTACCCACAATATGAAGGCTCTTCCACTGGTCAATTGTCCTCACTGTTAGGAAATTTCTCCTTCCTTCCAGGTTGCTTCTCTCTTTGATTAGTTGCCAAACTGTGTTTCTTGTCCTGCCCTCTGGTGCTTTGGACATTAATTTGACCCCCTCTTCTTTGTGGCAGCCCCTCAAGTACTAGGATACTGCTATCACGTCACTCCTAATTCTTCTTTTCTTTAGGCTGGTCATACCCATTCCTGCAACTGTTCTTCATATTGTCCTTGTCTCCAAGGCCTTAATCATCTTAGTTTATCTTCTTTGCACAACATCTCTTTGGCAATGTGGTGACCAAAACTGGATGCAGTATCCCAGGTGTGGTCTTACTAAAGGTAAAGGTTTCCCTTGCACATATGTGCTAGTTGCTCCCAACTCTAGGGGGTGGTGCTCATCTCCGTTTCAATGCCGAAGAGCCAGCACTGTCCGAAAACATCTCAGTGGTCATGTAGCTGGCATGACTAAATGTCAAAGGCGCACGGAATGCTGTTACCTTCCTACCAAAGATGGTTCCTATTTTTCCTCCTTGCATTTTTTACATGCTTTCAAACTGCTAGGTTGGCAGAAGCTGGGACAAGTAAGGGGAGCTCACTCCGTTACGCAGGACTAGGGATTCGAACCGCTGAGCTGCTGACCTTTCTGATCAGCAAGCTCAGTGTCTTAGCCACTGAGCCACCACATCCCCATTAAGTAAGTGGTCTTACTAAGGCTTTATAAAACGGTACTAATACTTCATGTGATCTTGATTCTATGCCTCTGTTTATACAACACAGGATTATATTAGCTTTTTTGACTGCTGCTGTACACTGCTGGTATATGTATATTTATATGTATATGTATATGTATATGTATATGTATATGTATGCTGGCATTGCTTGCTTCGGGTATTTTCCCATGTATAAGGCATGGAAATTTCCATGTCTTATACATGGGAAAATACCCGAAGCAAGCAATGCCAGCATATCTACACCCGTGAAAATCTACGAAAGCATGTATATGTATATGTATATGAATATGAATATGAATATGAATATGAATATGAATATGAATATGAATATGAATATGAATATGTATATGTATAGTTAGTATTTTACAGCAAACAATTACAACAAACAATAATAATGCATTATCAATAATTATTAAATATCATTATGGCCCTTTAGAAATAAACTGTCTAATTTATGTATATTAATAACTTACTTTTCCATCAAATTCAACAAGGACCACCTATTCTGGGCTAATTATCACTGTATATTTAATGGTTTGAAAGGACTTTCAAGGCTTGCTTCCCGCAATCCTTTCATTAAAAACTAAATTTAGCAATCAGGTATTGCCACGTCCTTAGTACAGAAAATCAAATACACACCACTGAATAAGTAATTTTGTTTGTGTACGCAAACTAATTTCATGCTATTAGTAGCAAGTGCCACTAAGGATTAGCAATCTACGAACAGCAAATAAAATTAATTACTCCTTAGAAGCTGACTTTCAACACTTCTAGTCTAACTTGCCAAGCTTTATGATCAGTAGCTTTGGAAAAAAAAGAAAGTTTTTCATTCAGGCAAAGAAAAAATAGTGGTCATCATCTTCTTCCATGCATCAATTAGATGCATTATTGTAAGGTACTTACTCAAAGGATTTACTAAATAAACAAAGCTATTAAATTATTGGGAGTGTTATGATTAATTTCAGAAAGACTTGCACTGCAATCCTGGTTGTATCACACTGAATCAGTGTACTTCAACTGGTAAAATATAAAAATGTGCGTTTGTATTTCTGCATGTGTGCAAATGTGTGAGAGAGAGGGGGAAGGAGAGGGAGAAGGAGAGAGGGAGGGAGGGAGATAAAGAGAGAGATGGTTTAATGAATACTGTGGTTGGGGCAGGAGAATGTTTATTTATTTGTTTGCTTCGACTTAGAAGCCAGTCTAACCACAGACCCCAGGATTGTAGTTGATGGGAACCACTGTCCCAATGCCAAGACAAGTTAGTTAAACTGATAAGAATATGTCTATAGATTTTGAGGAGGGAGGAAACTGACAAATGATTTCAGAATACTTACATATTGCATGACAGAACAATAAATATATTCCATTCCTACTCGCACTGTGAAGAATTATACCAATTTCTCACTTTAATATTCAGTCCATGGGAACGTGGTACTGGCAAAGCAGGAGAGGATGCAGTGAAACATACTGAAAGACAAATCTTCAACTTGAATCTTCTAGGCTGCATAAACAGAGGGATAGAATCAAGATCACGTGAACGCCTTGGTAAGGCCACACTTGGAATACTGCATTCAGTTTTGGTCACCATGATGTAGAAAAGATGTGGAGACTCTGGAAAGAGTGCAGAGAAGAGCAACAAAGATGATTAGGGGACTGGAGACTAAAACATATGAGGAACGGTTGCAGGAACTGGGTATGTCTAGTTTAATGAAAAGAAGGACTAGGGGAGACATGATAGCAGTCTTCCAATATCTCAGAGGCTGCCACAAAAAAGAGAGAGTAAAACTATTCTCCAAAGTACCTGAGGGTAGAACAAGAAGCAATGGGTGGAAACTAATCAAGGAGAGAAGCAACTTAGAAATGATGAGAATTTTCTGACAGTTAGAACAATTAATCAGTGGAATAAATTTTCTCCAGAAGTTGTGAATGCCCCAACACTGCAAGTCTTCAAGAAGATGTTGGATAGCCATTTGTCTGAAATGGTATAGGGCTTCCTGCCTAGGTAGGGAGTTGGACTAGATGACCTCCAAGGTCCCTTCCAACTATGTGATTGTATTGTATTGTATTGTATTGTATTGTATTGTATTGTATTGTATTGTATTGTATTGTATTGTATTGTATTGTACCTTCACTGATGCTTGACAAAAATCCAAGTATAAAAACAAAGACCACTCTTTTGAACACAGCAATGTCCATATTCTGGACTGAGAGGTCCAAAGGTTTGAAAGAGGGGTGAAAGAAGCCATATATTGAACACCTTCTCAAGAGAGGAGCGATGGATATGAAAACACCTATCTCCTGTCTATAACAGAGTCCTTTTAGCAGTCCCAAGAAGGTTCCACAGCCATTTGCACTCTGATTCAGGTGACCCTGATAAATCCCAAGAAGCCTCAATGACTCTCAGAGAGAGTGCTAATGACCAGATGACTGCATGGAATATAAATCCTTCCATTCCACACCATTCAGTCAGAACAGCAGATGCTTCTTGGATGAGAAGTGAAATGTCTCCAAGATGAAAAAACTACAGAAAGTCCAGTTGCCTTTTGAAAAAGCATCTTTGGGAAAGCCAAAGAATCTCCATAGTCACAGGAAGAAACCTTCCTCCCCAATTAACTGCTCTCCCGATGTTTTGAGCTACAATTCTCCTCAGATATAGCCAGCAATGCTATTGACAAAATTGAATAGAAATGTGTAGTTGTAAACGGGTGAGTGGATAGGTCGGGAATAGAACAACTGGGGAAATGCATCTAATCTCAGTTGAGTTTGAATCACCATGTTTTCCCAAAAATATGACCTACCCGGAAAACAAGCCCTAGCCCAGTAATGGGTTCCTAACTGTTTTACTACTGGTTTGCTGCATGCGCAATTGAACGAAAATTAGCCAGAAAAAAGAGAAAACAGCTGAGGAGCAGCAATTCAAGCTGTTGGGCTTTGGAAGCTGAAATAACGGTAAATATAACTCTTTATATTTATGGGTGGGCCCACTTTTAAAAAAACCAGGGAACCAGCTCGCTCTCTGTTTGAAGGCAGCACTACTGGTTCAGGAGAACCGATCCAAACCAGTAGGAACTGACCTCTGCCTTAGCCCGATTTTTCATGCCTGTGTCTAATATAAGCCCTACCCCCCAAAATAAGCCCTGGTTAAGCCCCACCCACCATCTGGTTGTATGAGATGGGGTGCGCCTGGGGCGTAAAAATCAAGCTAGGGTGAAGGTAAGGGGGGAACTGCCCCATGCATCCCGCAGCTGCTTACCTTAGGACCACCGCAGCCAGGCCTCCCACTTCCTGATACCTGTTGTGCTGCTGCCCAACTTCTTCTGCAGCCACTTGCGGCTGGATGCCACATGGCGCATCAAGCTAGTGCCACCGCTCATGGCAGAACACTGAGAGGCTCGTCATG
Source organism: Rhabdophis nuchalis (assembly GCA_039707465.1). NCBI lineage: Eukaryota > Metazoa > Chordata > Lepidosauria > Squamata > Natricidae > Rhabdophis > Rhabdophis nuchalis. The sequence continues at coordinate 306,316,785 of CM077643.1, read as the reverse complement.
CCATTGCCGCCACTCAAGCGTCCAAACAGCACACCACACCACACAGCTTCCTGCTGCAAGCGGCAGCACCGGCACAACAAGGGTTGCAGCATCTGGCCACAAGCGGCTGCAGAGGTTGAGCAGTGGTGCAACAGGTGTCAGGGCATGGGAGGCGAGGCTGTGGTGATCCTAAGATATGCAAGTAAGACATCCCCTGAAAATAAGACCTGGTGCTTATTTTGGGACTGAAAACAAACTAAGACCTGGTCTTATTTTCTAGGAAACATGGTATATAGTCTATCAAATTTGCAAAGGGAAAGATTTGATATGGTAAGAAGATATTCTGAATCTTGTCAGATGGTCTGGAACGACTATTTTGGATTTACAGTAGCAGATATAGATCTTTGCAGTGTTGGCTCCTTAGAAGCTGCCATTTGTGTGTTTCCTCCTTTGTTGATACACACATCACTGGTGAGCTAAATTGCTACTATTTTATATCTATTCTTCCATGACCCCACAAAACTGTATAATATTTTGAGAAGAGGTAGTTGATAGCTTCTTAAACAGTCAGGGAAGGAAAGGTTTTGATGTGCTCATGTAAAACAGCTGCTGAATGCTGCATGTGGTCCACCTGGATCTAGGCCCATGATGACGAACCTATGGCACGTGAAGCCATGTCATGGCTTTGCCTGTTTGTTTTCTGGGTTTCTAGCACACATGCGTGCATGACAATGAGCTGTCCTTCACACACCTGTCAGTGCCTAAAACCAATGTGTGCATGCGCAACTCAGCTCTGTCAGATCACCATCCAAAGAATAAGATGCTCCTAGTCATGGGTGGAATCACAGTGCACCACCTCTTCTCTTTGCTTATGTGAGTTGCTTCTTGACAATATCACATGCTATAAAGTATTTTTGAGATTAAACCAAGCCATACTGCAGGTAACTAATGCTATATCTTCCTATGGAATAAATAATGATAATGATACAGATACTGTCGTGATACTGCATCAGGCATAAGGAGAAAATTGAAGACAAAGAGAGGGTCTTTGATTATCTGAGCTTGGTGTTTTTTCCCCCTTGCAGATGGTTCATTACCAAACTAGATAACATCATCAGTACAGTCATGAGGTTGCCTAGTTTGGTAATAACATCTGCAAGAAAACCACCAAATTCAGAGAGCACTCAAGGACCCCATAGTGTTGTAACCCTGAGCTTCAAACATTCTCTTCTAAAGAGAGCTTTATTTATTTTAACTCTTCTTATACTACTCTGTACATTAGGAATTTTTATCTTATATATCTGAAAAAAAACAGGACAATAAGATGAAGTTCGCCAAAGTTTGACAGCCCAGATATATATTATAAAAAACACAAAGTTTTTCTCTGCATTTATTAAGAAGCACTGTTAATTCCTGACTGTTAATTCAAAATGTGTCCTTTTTAAGGACAGAAAATGACCCATAATCACATGTATTAAAAAGCAACACAGGAGTTAACATGAGATAGTTACTATTTGACTGTAATCTGTGAGTGTACTCCAGTAACAAAAGTCACATTAGCAATGACTGTCTGTAGAAGTTCATGTGCTTCATTCTTAAAACCTTGTAATGAATCTTGTGGTCCTAACCAGCCATGCTGTTTATGCATCATTAAACTTCCACTTCTGTCACCAAATTACATTCCCCATCTATGTTCATAATTAGCACTTGATAAACTTCTGTTATTCAGGGACTCTGTTCAGTCCGGTGGAAGCCTGACTTTTAAAGCTTTCAGAAAATATCTGGAGTCTCTTCTGTTTTCATCAGACACACTTTTAGCTTTTCATCAAGCTAAAATTCTTACAAATGCCAAATTTAGGTCCAAAAGTGAATGAAAAACTGTTGTGATTTTTAGAGAAAAAGGCTTATGTGCTACAGATAATGCATCACAACTCTTGTTGTTGTTTCCAGAATTTTTGGATCCGATCTTGCTCACCCGAACAATGGAATTTTATTTAAATACCACTAAAATCAAGTGTTTATTTTCCACTGAATTATAATGATCACAAATGACAATTGTCACTGAGTTCCCAGATTGTCTAACGTGAAAACTGCAGATTCCTATTTTGTTAGAGTAACTTGATTTCCTAAGTATGTATTAGATACTGTAAACATGCCTACTAATCAGCTAACTAATTCACAAATACAACATATACATATCATGTTCTGATGGATTTTTATTTTATTTTAGAAATGTTCATCCTCCCACACTGATAAATGGAAAAAGAAGTAGTATATATTAAGATATTATATTATATTTATATTTATTCAATTTATACCCCGCCCTTCTCCAAACGGACTCAGGGCGGCACACAGGAAAATTAAAATACATACAAAACATCATATAAAATTTAAAAAACTAATTCAATGGATCCTGTGCTAAAACCAGATTAAAATCCCCAAATTTAAAAACTAACTAAAAGTCAGTTTAGGGGGCTACGCTAGGCCGGCTAGATGGAACAAATGTGTCTTTAGACACTTGCGGAAGAGGCGGAGGTCAGAGATGGTGCGAAGTTCAGGGGGTAAGTCATTCCAAAGGGCTGGACCTGCCACAGAGAAGGCTCTCCCCCTGGGTGTCGCCAGTCGGCATTGTCCGGCCGACGGCACCCTGAGGAGGCCCTCTCTGTGGGAGCGTATTGGTCTGAGGGATGTATGGGGCAGGAGGCGGTCTCGCATATAACTAGGTCCCGAGCCATGGAGCGCTTTAAAGATGGTCGTCAAAACCTTGAAGCGCACCCGAAAGACCACAGGAAGCCAGTGCAGCTCGCGCAGGATTGGTGTTATGTGGGAGTGTCTAGGTGCTCCCGTAATCACCCGCACGGCTGCATTCTGGACTAACTGCAGCTTTCGAGTGCACCTCAAGGGAAGCCCCATGTAGAGAGCATTACAGTAGTCGAGTCGAGAGGTCACGAGGGCCTGAGTGACTGTGCGAAGGGCAGCCCGGTCCAGTAAGGGGCGCAATTGGTGCATCAGGCGTACCTGATGGAAAGCCCCCCTGGCCACGGCCACCACATGGTCCTCCATGGACAGCCGGGAATCCAGGAGGACACCCAAATTGCGCGCCCTCTCCACGGGGGCCGGTGTTTCGCCCCCAATGGCCAGAGTTGGAATAATCTGGCTGAACCGGGGTGCCGGAAGCCACAGCCACTCAGTCTTGGACGGGTTGAGCCTGAGTTTGTTACTACCCATCCAGATCCGTATGGCCTCCAAACCAGTGGCATAGCGTGGGTTGTCAGCACCCGGGGCAAGGCAAGTAATTTGCGCCCCCTAACCCTCCCCCAGATAGTCCCTCGCTCCGCTTTCAAACCACAATAAAAGTGGGAAGAGACGGAAAAGTGCGCACATCGGGGGTGGGGGGGGAGCGGGAGGGGACGCCCTGCGCGGGGAGGGGGTGCGGCGCTGGGGGGTCCCGGGGGAAAAGGGTGGGGGTGGAGGGGGATGAGGAGCGGAAGGGGGTGTCTGGCGGGGGGGGCGTTCCTCCCCCACCCCTCCTCCTGCTCGGCCGGGGTGTCAATTTGCAGCGGGAGCTCCTCCTCCACCTCCTCCTCTTTCCCGGCCCCTCGCTTGCATTCTCGACCCTCCCCGGGTGGGCTGAGCAGGGGACCCCTCCGGCCGCCGGAGCTAGCGACTTCCACCCGGGCTCTCTCCGCCGCCTCCGCCCAGGCTTCCCCGTTCGGCGCCGCCTGGCCTTTTCCCGCCTCTCCGCGCTCCCTCGACGCCGCAGGAGGGGAAGCTCCGTGGCGCCTCCGCCTCCCTTCCCGCGAGTGTCAAAACTTTGTCGGGGCGGCGTCGGCGGCGGGACGGGGCTGAGGCGGGAGGCCGGCCTGAGGCAGGCGGGGTGCGCGGTGCGAGCGCGCCCCCCCAGATGTTGCGGCCGGTGCGGCCGGCCCCCCCTGCACCCCCCACGCTACGCCTCTGCTCCAAACACTGGGACATGACCTCGATGGCATTGTTGGGGTGGTCTGGGGTGGATATGTACAACTGAGTATCATCAGCGTACAGATGATATCCCACCCCAAAACCACGGATGATCTCGCCCAGCGGCTTCATGTATGTGTTGAACAGTAGGGGCGAGGGGACCGATCCCTGAGGTATCCCACATACCAGGGGCCTCGAGGCCGACCTCTGCCCCCCTGCCAACACTTATTGCAACCGACCAGAGACGTAGGACGAGAACCACCGTAGAACGGTGCCTCCCAGCCCCAACCCCCCCAGTCGGCGCAATAGGATACCATGGTCGATGGTATCAAAAGCCGCTGAGAGGTCTAATAGGACTAGGATAGAGGAATATCCTCTATCTCGCGCCCTCCAGAGATCATCAACCAACGCGACCAATGCCATCTCGGTGCTATGCCCGGGTTGGAAGCCGGACTGGCGCGGGTCTAGATAATCAACTTCCTCCAAGTGTCGCGGAAACTGTTGGGCCACCACACTCTCAACAACCTTCACTAAAAAGTGAAGGTTGGAGATGGGACGATAGTTCTCTAGTAATGCTGGATCCAGGGACGGCTTCTTGAGGAGGGGCCCTACTACCGCCTCTTTCAAGACGGCAGGCAAGGACCCCTCACTCAAAGATGCGTTGACAATGCCCTGGAGCCAGCCTCGTGTCGTCTCCCAGGATGCCAGTACAAGCCAGGAGGGACACGGGTCCAATAAACATGTGGTAGCCCTAAGTCTCTTTGACAACTTGTCCATATCCTCGGTAGTAACAAAATCAAACTCCTCCCAAGATGGTGTCTCAAGAGCAACCTCGGACCGCTCAGCTGGACCACTGTCGATGGAGGGCAGCTAGTTTAAGATAGTTATAGGAATGATACTTATAGGAAACAGTGAAATCTACAGAAGGTATTTCATCATCATCATCATCATCATCATCATCATCATCATCATCATAAACTTTATTGTCATTGTAATAAAATAAAATAAAATTACAATGAAATTGGTTTGAGCGTTGTGTTAACATTTGCATCAGGTGGAATACAGACAGCAGTGAGAACCATAACAGAAATCTCTCCAGGCAGTTAAAATGGCCGACAAATGACAGTTGGGAATTCCACGTCTGCAGAACAGTGTGCACAAGCAATTCCACCGCTAGTACACCAGTTATCATGGGTGTAAATACACAGTCCTCCACCCTTGCTTCCACCAGAGTTGTTGTCTCTGTCAAAGCGGTGTGTGGTGCGGCTAGTTAGCTCCACAGATGCATCCGGTACAAGTGGATGAAGCCAGGCTGTGTGATGATCATCACACAGCAGTCACCAATGAGCCCATTCGCTGCCATCCATAGCTCCAGTTCATCGGTTTTGTAGACAAAGGATCCAGAGTTGGTTAAGAAATGCTTGGCAATGCTGGTCTGTGAGGCTGCTTCCATAATGGAACTAGCAAACCTGCTCTGCATCCCCGCCTCCGCTCTGGCTCCCTTCGCTGCCTCCTAGGCCAAACAATGATCCATGGAGAGCCTGGCAGTCTTACTGTGTCACTCGATATATTATGAGACTGCTGGAAGTCGCTGGTAATATCGAGTCAACTAGAAGATCTTTATCTTTAATAATAAGTTAATAATGACTTAATAACTCCCTGTGGGTATAGACTAGTTTTTGTCTAACTCTGCTGTGACACCAGGAGCTCAAAGCCGCTGTGCATAAGCGCGCCGCCATCTTCTTCATGGCCATGTATTTATCAAAATTTGTAAATCAAATATATTCTCAGATTGAATCTTGCAGTCAGCCTTGTTTAGAGTGAATGAACATTGAGCAAAAAGCAACAGTGGGTGACATGGCTTAAGGAATTGCTTACTTGTAAATGTAGACCTTGATCCCATAGTTGATTACATTGCTCAATAAATGTTATTGACATAAACAACATTTAGTGATTTAACAAATAATACATATGTCTTATAAATGGCTGCCAAGCCAACTAATATTAATGAAAAACATTCCATTAGGAAAATGTCTGCAGTTTACAGCTGCTCACTTCTATGTACATTTTCTTGAGAGTAAGTCCAACTGAACTTTACTTCTACATGTACATAGAATTACTGTATATGATACTATTTCATATTATGATTTTAGCTTTGAAAATTCATCTAAAATGTGACCATTCTCTTTCACTTCCTTTGTGTTCTCATTGTTAAATGGTTTGAAAATATAGACAATAGGTTTTATTATTCCTTAAGAGTTCATACATGAAAGAAAGAGAAGTCCATACAAACTTAATTAATTAAGAGGACTTATACCACAAATGGCAGAAGACGTGAGACTGTTTTACTACTGGAAAGATACAGGTTAATAGAGGAAAGTTTAATTCAAAATTAGTTAAGCTTAGGGAAATTTAGTGACAAGAGACATGGTTTAAAAAAACTGAAAATGATAAATAATGTACATATATGTATTGTTATAATATGTAGTAACAGGATATGAATATTGAATAGCAATTATGAAAGGAAGATGAGTAATTGTTTGACTATATACAAAGATTAATAAAATAAGAAACTGTGATAATGGATATAGATAAATAAAGGAGAGATAATGATAATAATATCTATATAGGTATGGGTATAGCATGGGAAAATTGGATACAAACTTTAAACAGTGGTTGGAAAAGAAAGACTAGAAATTTTTTGTCACTAAATATTATTGAATAGGTAGTAAGGAACATTAGAATTAATAAATGAGATGCCAATATGTGGTTATGTTTTTAAGTTTTGATATGTTTTATGATGAAGGACGTGTAAACAATTTTAGTTAAATAAGATTGGAGGTATGACATTTGATTCAATATATTTGGAATAATATGAACCTTGGTTGACTATGGAAGAGATGTATGAAAACATTTTGACTATAGAACCAACTGATAGACTTTCTACAGCAGGGGTCTCCAACCTTTGCAACTTTAAGTCTGAAGGACTTCAGCTCCCAGAATTCTGGGAGCTGAAGTCCTTCAGACTTAAAGTTGCAAAGGTTGGAGACCCCTGTTCTACAGCATGTAAGATGGAGGATTTTTGTGTTGTGTTTAAAATTAAAAAAAAATTAAAAATGTATTTAATAAAAAAAAGAGTTCATATATTTTATGCATCCAGAAAACCAACTAAAATTAGAATTAGCATTCTAGGCCAAGGGGCACAAACATTAACAAGACATATAGTAGTAGATTGTTCCTCATTCACATTACAATTTACAGGTTTGTACAGAAACCTATGAGACATGATTGCTCCTCAGTTGTATTTCACATATCAATCAAATTCATAGAGATTTTTGTGTTACATCTGATGATTTCACAATAAGAAATAAAGTGCTTAATTGTACCTGGACCATATGATTTCATTTAGGTGTGTGTGTGTGTGTGTGTGACAGAGAAAGAGTGTGTACATATTTAGAGGGAGAATTGTGTGTGTGTACATATACATATATATATTGTGTGTGTATGTTTGAATACAAAATCTAAAATGGATGGACAGCGTGTTATACATATCCATCCAAAACTTTATATCATATCAAACTTCATGCTTAGAATTATTCAATAAGGCCTAGGTTATTCTGTGCTTCGGCTGTTCAATGTTCACTGCAATCTACTGCATTTGATTCCAAAATCTCCTCCTCTTTCTTTGTATCCCATAGAATCGGCAACTGATTTTCTCTAAAAGTTTTTTTTAAAAATCAGCTGGTCTAAAACTGTATCTCTCAGCCCAGTTTTAGGATTAAACCGGGTTCAACAGCGGGATTTTAGCGCCGAGAGTTGGGTGGTCTGCTCGGCTTCCTTCCCACTTCTCCTCCTCCTGGCCTCAGTCCGCATCTTACCCACAGGTAAGTGGGGAGGAGAGGCGTCGCAGGAGCAGCGTGAGAAATGCAAGTCCCTTTCCAGCCAGGTTCCCTCGCTTGCTGCAGGGGGCAACGCTAGAAGCACTGCGAGGAGAGTTTTGGCCGGCCCCGGCCCCCGTAGGCCTCACGCTGGCAGGCCAGTGACTAAAAGGTTATATTACAGTGTTTCTCAACCCTTGGCGACTTTAAGTCCTGTGGACTTCAACTCCCAGAATCCCCCAGCCAGCACAGCTGGCTGGGGAATTCTGGGAGTTGAAGTCCACAGGATAAAGTCGCCAAGGTTGAGAAACACTGGATTATAAGGATCCCGCGAGAGAGCGCCTGTGGCCCCGCTTTCTTCCCGGAAGTCGAATGGCCAGATTTAAGGAGCTCGTCCCAACTAGTAGTAGTAGTAGGTGGTGGTGGTGGTAATGGTGATGGTGCATAAACGCACCAACGAGCCTACCGTCCCTGTCCAAATGTCCTTTTTTTTATTCGTATCCTTTTCATGTATTCAAAATCTTGTTTATACTTTGATCTATTATCTTATATATATGCATGCTCGACAAATTCATAAAATAAAATAAATGAAGAGGAGGAAGAGGACGCGATCCCGCCTACTGGTAAAGGCAAGTCCATTCAGGACGATTCTCACCGAGGGAGAGGGCGCTCTCTACTGCAAACGGTCCCCTCCCCAAAGCCCCAGGATCCAGAGACCAAGCGCGCCTGTCTTGGTAAACAGCAGGGAAGGCTGCGCGACGAACGGGCGGGAGGGCTTGGGGTGTATGTGTGTGTCCCTCGCTAGGCTTGGAAGCCTGAAGAAAAAAAAGGAGCTGGTTCCCCCTTGGAAACCGGAGCTTCTTCTGCAAGGCCAGACGCCGATCTCCACTAGCAGTGCCATCATTGACTGGCACCATTAGCTGTGGTTCGCGATCAACTCGAACCAATCCATACGGGACCAATTCGAACCAATATACATCTTCTAACTCGTCTCTGTCTCTGTCTCTCTCTCTCACACACACACACTATGGGCAACCTTTGGACCAAGAAACTCACGGCCAAGAATGAGCTGCGCGGGCAGAGCCAAAACGCTCCCTTTATCGGAGCGACGCGGTCTGCGGTGGGAGCGCTTTCTCCGGGGCAGGTTGCTGGAACTCTTGCTTTCGGACGGCTCGAGAGGTAGGACCCGTGACAAAAGCAATGACAATGGCATTTACACTTATATACCGCTTCACGGTGCTTTTCACAGCACCCTCTCTAAGCGGTTTTACATAGTCAGCCTATTGCTCCCCAACAATCTGGGTCCTCATTTTACCCACCTCGGAAGGATGGAAGGCTGAGTCAACCTTTAGGGTGGAAGGCTGAGTCAATCTTGAGCCTGGTGAGAGGCGAACTGCCAAATTGCAGGCAGCAGAAGTAGCCTGCAGTGCTGCATTCTAAAATGAATCCCACTTGCTTTTTTTTTTAACCGCTCCCCTCCCCCCTTTCATTAAAGCGCTCCTACCCAGTTGCAAAGCAGGCGCCAGTGGCCGGTTCGAAAGACGCGGAGTACTTGTCCCGCATAGTTTGGCGACACTTGGAAACGCGGGAGGAAAGGAAGCCAAGCAGCCCACGATCGGGGAGGCTGCGTGTGAAGACTTGCTAACTTTCTGCAGGAGAAAAGAGAGCGCAGAGGAGAGATCCCGGGCATATGTTTTTTCCCTTGGGATCGGCTGATGCCCCGCTGTAGTCCGAGGACCGACAAGGGGGCCAATCCCATCGAGTTCAATAGGTCTTTCTGACGCAACAAGGCTTCCCCTTTCACTCCCTTCGGTTTCTTACCCTTTCCTGGTCCAGAAAGGGTAATAAAGAAATTGTCCTTAAGCAAAAGGTGAGGCAGTAGCACCAAAAGATTGGGGCGTACCTCCCCCCCCCCCCTCTGGCCTGCTTATTTCTTTTCGAGGCGATCTGTTGAGGTTTGTTTCAGGGAGGGCTGCTGCAAAACGATCTAGCGCCTGGAGTTCACTCATTTTGATTTTGGGTTAAGGAAATTATTTTGATGTCAGCCTAACTCCTGATTTTTTTAAAATAGGGTCCAAGAGGTTCCTTCTGATCATCCTAACCATATTTAAAACACACACACACACACAAAGCCTTTCCCGGAGATTTCTGCAGTAGTGCTAATGCTAGGCTTAAGCCTTAGGGGTGTGGTAGCTAGTTTTCTGGGTAAAGAAGGTTTGGAAAGCTAACTTGGAAACCCAAGTTAGCTTTCACTCAGCAGGGTTGCTTATTTAGCAGGCAGTGGTGCAGAGAGCCACTCAGCCCCCCCTCCCACCTTTCTGCAAGGGGAATGGAAGGCTGGTCCCATCAGAGTTGACCAAAGCCTGGGATAGGTCTTCAAGCTGGTCCTTTGGATCTTCTGGTGTGAAATATAGATAGTCCTTTTCAACAACAACAACAACAACAAAAACCCTGGTGCTCTATAGCTTAGACTGGCAGACTACAGAGCTACAATCTGGGTATCTTTAATGAGAATATACATCCTCTCTCTCCCCCTCTCCCTCTCTCCCTCCCTCTTTAATCAAAGGCCCTTCTCCATTACTGAAGTCAAGCACTCTCCATCCAGCTACAAAACAATGCCAGCATCCAATTTGCTGTCCTCACTGTCAATCTTGATCCTGCCTTTATTGCCTCTGTTTCAAGCCACAGCCAAATGGCGTGCCCTAATTTGTGAACATGCCAAGCATTATAAGCACATTAACTAGTTGGAGGTTGGTGGGGTTTTTTTCCTGGCTTCACAGCATTTCCTTCAGCAACTATTCATCCAGGAGACACAGCAGGAGAATTGTGCCTATCTTTTTTAGGCTATTTGTTTCACTTGAGTAATGTTGGGCTTTAAAGTAATAAGAAGTTAAAGTAATAAGAAATAAAGAAGGGGAGGGGGATCAGAACAGAGATAGGCCCAAACAGAAGGGAGGAAGAACCACCCTGATTGTGCAACCAGCCAGTTCCAGAGTCTGAAATGGAGCAACTTTTTTCCCTCTATAGAAAGTAATTGAAACTGACAAAAATAGAGAAACTGGCAAATAAGCAACAGGGACAGTTATCTCTGGGTAGTTCAACGAGAAAAGGTTGGATAGCTGCATCTTAAGGTAAAATTACATCAGAATACTGTACTGTTACAGTGGTGGAAAACACGTCTCTTTTTCGCCAAATAAAAATTGTAAAACCTTCCCCTTTTTTTTAGAAACCCAGGAAAAAGTTGGCGTCACAAAAAGGGAGAAGGCAGACATGAAAGAAAGAAACTCGGGAAAGCAAGCAAAATGGAGAGAAATTAATAATTGTGCTAATCTTAAATTGAAGAAGACAATTAAGCGGAGTGTAGAAACACAGGAAGAGGTGAAGAAATGGGTGCTTTGCACAGTGCAATCCTAAACCTGACACAGCCAAAGAGGGTCTATTGAAACCCAGAAGCCCACCTGCTCCCATGGCACCAGTCTAGCCTCCCATTTTTAATTCATTCATAGTGGGAACATAGGCGATTCTTGGCTTTGGAATGGAAACGGGAAAAGAGAACATTTTCATCAGTACCTACTCTTCCGAGATTGTGAATCTATCTTGAATTCTGGTAAGTCATTTTCGGTTGGCTGGTTGGTTTCGGTGTAAATCAGTGTTTCTCAACCTTGGCAACTTGAAGATGTCCGGACTTCAACTCCCAGAATTCCCCAGCCAGCGAATGCTGGCTGGGGAATTCTGGGAGTTGAAGTCCGGACATCTTCAAGTTGCCAAGGTTGAGAAAATCTGGTGAAAATGGATGGGTTTCTGGAGAGGAGAATATGCGCATGTCACAAAGGGAAGACAAAATTGCAACAATGTAGTCCACCCATGCTCCAGTCAGGGCACCTCACTACTTTGTTCAATGACTTATTGGAATACTAAGAGTTGCTCATCCTGAAGACCAAGTTCTTCCATTAAAATAACTTGAAAGAGGAAGGGACAGTTACCTATCTCTCTTCTCCCACCCACCCCATCTTCCCCTCCCAGCCTGGTTTTTCTTTGTTCTTTTTAGCCAAGTGGCCAGAAAGAGCCTGATTTCTCTAGACCAGTGTTTCTCAACCTTGTCAACTTGAAGATGTCTGGACTTCAACTCCCAGAATTCTGAGAGTTGAAGTCCAGACATCTTCAAGTTGACAAGGTTGAGAAACGCTGCTCTAGCCAGAAGAAAGAGAGAGAGAGAGAGAGAGAGAGAGAGAGAGAGAGAAGCAATTGTTCCTTTGGGGTAACGGGGCCAAACCTTCCATCTGGGCTAAGGTATCCCCTCCTGTTTCCTTCTTCCAGCGGCCAAAGTCCTGAATCAAATGAAGGACCCACTTCATTCTCTTCATTTCAAACTACGGGAGGGGGGAATCTTTCGGTTTAAGTTAAGGCAAACTCGGGGCACGAAGACCGCTGATCACGCACGCCTAGGGGCTGTCGAACACCTTGCAAGTAAAGAGAGAGGAAGCAGGGATGGGGAATTAAGAACTCCCAAAAGCCGCTTGCCTAGAAATGGACTCCAAGCCAAAAATCTTCTGGCCTTGGGGAACGGCGGTGGTCTGCAAAACGCCGGATCCTCTGCGTGTTCGGCCTTTGAACCAACTCGCTCCAGAGCCAGCTTCTTCCAAACCTTTAGGATCGCCGTCGCTAGGAATTCTTGGCCTCCGTTACAAGCTCGGTCGGTGTCGACGGGACCAGCGCGCCAGCTCTTCCTTCCCCTCCCCCTCCCTTCGTGACTCTCCTAAGTAGCAAACTCTTTTGGCTCCGAGTAAGATCTAGGCGCGGTTCCCTCCCATCCATCTCTCTCTCTCTCTCCCTCCTTCCCTCCCTCTCCCCTACTACCAGCATCAATGTCCTGGTTTGCAATTCGCAGGTCGATCGGGTTCGTTATTCCCCAAATCGAACTAACTTCTCCGATCTTGTTTACAACCTGATAAAATATTTCCACCATTCCCCCCCCCCTCCCCCAAATGAGTTTTTATCGTGCTGCCTGTACAACTCCACTGGTGTCACAGTGTCACTGAGTTGTCCGGCAAATGGGAGGGTTGCTAAGAAGTTGTGTAATCAAAATCTGGCCTGATTAAACCGGATGGGGGACCACGAGGGAATTCTAGAGACAATGGCCAAGCAGCCCCTTTGTATTGTTGGCACCAAACCCGCAGCGTGGAGCTGACCGGAAGTCCAGCTCGAACGAAGGGCCAGCCTGTGTGTATTTTGCTGTTTTCGGAAACTGGCATTCATTAGCACCTTCTTCCTGTCTTCAGCAACCGTGCAACCACTAGGAGACATCTAAGGTCTGAGTGCGCAAGTCTGTTCAATCTGCGAAGCCCCTGTGCGTTCAACGTGCTGCGCTCTGCGCTCTAAAACTACGGGATACCTTTCCTGCGCTCTTCCTTTCCCTCAGTTCACCCCAAAATCGTGAGTTCCCAGGACATCAGACATAAGAGTGCAGCTGAAAGGAAGTCCAAACAGAAGTGCTCGAGAAAGAGCTTTGCCGGGTGCCTGGCAAATATCTCCGGGCTGGCTGCTAAGTTTCCACTCCTAAAAATATTTGCAAGATAAGAGAATATCTGAGACCCTCTTTTTCTCAAGGATAGCTCTACTCCAGAGCCCCATCTTCACTGGCCCTGGCCCATTCGACTCAGATGCAGAATCCTGACGTTCATAGACCGCTTCTAGCCTGATTGCCGAGTTAAAGTATTGGTTTAACCAAGATAAATTAACTGAATGGCCTGCCTTTCATACGCGCACCGTCTGGGAAAACCTCCTTGGGTTTAACACCTTGCAAGTTCAGCCTGCTAACTCCTTAACTCAGAGGTCTCCAACCTTTGCAACTTTAAGTCTGAAGGACTTCAGCTCCCAGAATTCTCCAGCCAGCAAAGCTGGGAGAATTCTGGGAGCTGAAGTCCTTCAGACTTAAAGTTTCAAAGGTTGGAGACCTCTGCCTTAACTGGTCTAGTTAAGCAGTTTTGCGTGATCGCGTCCTGAGCGCAGAGCCTCAGACTGAGTCACCCCGCAATTCTCTGAATTGCCTTGCTTCTCCCCAGCGGTTGCTTGGGGACATTGCTGGGATAAAGCCTAAAAGTCCTGCATTACTCCCCGGACTATACCTTCAATCTGTGATTCTGCGCATCCTCCTTGGGCAGCAATGCACCATCAAAAACATTGACTGTCTTCATAGAACCTGCTAAAAACACAGCAGTTGGTTAGATTTCTGTTGTCGTCGTCCCCTACTATACATTATGGCTTTAACTTGATGGTCAGATTTATCACAAGCTAGGATTTAGCCTAGCATGTTAAACTTAATTCGAATTCACCCAGAGGGAGGGGTGTTGTTGTTGTTTTTTCCAAATAAACCTGCATAGGACTAAGTTGAAAGAGTAACCCAGTTTGTTCGGAAGGAGTGTTAGTGCTCCAGTTCAACTTTACATCTTATTTAGTGGAAAGTCCAAGTCGGAGGGTTAAACAAGGGGTTTGGTAGGCACTTCCCGATAACAATAGTAGACCAAGAGTTTGGATGTAAACAACTTGGATTAACTTTCGAGGAAACGCGTTTTAGAACCGGGATGAGTCTTTTGTGCTTTTAAACTGCAGTATCACGTTTTAGGCAAAAGAGAGGCGAAATCGCTAAGGGGGTAAAAATATTGCCGCCTTTTAACGAAGTGAAGGTGTTGGTTTTTTTTTTTCACTTGAGCAAGGCGCTTGTGCAACTGTATATACATAATCTTGCCCAAAGAGAACTCCCTTCTTATATAATTAATTCGCTTTTCACCCAATGGAAGACACCATTTTGCCACCGGCCATTTAGGAAACAAGCGAGGGGGAGGAGGCTGAAACATTTGCTCTCCGACTGTTTTTCTCACTCTTGTTCGCTGATCCGAAAACCTATTTATTTGGAAACGAATCGGTCCTCGGTCGGCAGCGTGTTACTCCTGAGTCATTAAGGCGTGCGCGCCTCGACCCACGGAACTGCGCAGTCCTGGACGCGTCGCCCCCAAACATCAGTAACACGAGATCAAATGATTAGAATAGAACGGAATTCTTTATTGGCCAAGTGTGATTGGACACACAAGGAATTTGTCTTTGGTGCATAAGCTCTCAGTGTACATAAAAAGCCAAGATACATTCGTCACCAATCATAAGGTAGAAGACTTAATGACAGTCATAGGGTGCAAACTTACTTCCAAATAAGCCTGCGAACGTGGCCGGAGTCATTCTGCCGTAATCCACTGATCGCGCTAGCTTTACGTATGGAACTGTCAAGGTTTCGCTTAACACCCTAACTAGAAAGGACGGGGATTATCCGTTCATTTTCAGAGACCGGGTTTTTTTTTTTTAAAGGACAGGGTGTAGATCAAGAAAGATGCAAAGAAATTCCCACACAGAAAATTTCCAACGGGATGGGAGGAAACTGGCTACTTTAAAAAAAAAGGTATTCCACCCAGAAACGCTTAAAAAAAGAAAACCAACTTCGGGAAATGCAGCTGCTGTCCTTTCCTCTCCTCCCACACGGCCAGTTCACGCCTTTATTTACCGCTTCCCGATACGCAAGGGAGGGGCACGCGTAGCATATGGTTAGAAAGAGGCTTTGGAAAAAGCTGGTTAAATTTAGCGGTAAAACATGGGAGACAGATGGGGGAAAGGAAAAATTCTGCGGAAAAAAGAGTTATTCAAGAAAAACGGCCTACCTTCTGATATTGTCAACCCAATAATAACCCTGTTAGTATTATTTTAAACCGTCGATCTGCTACAAATAATTGCTCTTAAGCCTGCCTGCCTTGGAAATCCCTGGAGGCAACTTCGTTCGGTTCAACGGAAAAGCGCTCGGGCTACTCCGACCGGAGCGAATCGAGACAACAATTTTCAAGGCTACTTAGTGCGATGAAGGGGGCGGGGGGGGGCGGGAGGGGGATGAACCAGTCTCTCATCATTGATAGCAGCATCCGTTTACCTTTCAGCAAATCTAGCTGGGGTTTGGGAGGTGGAAACGGGCTCCCCCAAATTTCTCAGGATCTTTCTGGGATGCCGGAGGCCTGGAGGGGAATTTTGCCAACCCAAAGCCTCTGCTCGCGGGTCCTAAGCAGCGGGGTCTTCTACAAACACGGCGGCGCTTTCTCCCGAAGCGAAGTTGCCGAGGACAGCAAGCCAGACGGAAGCCTCCAGGAGCTTCGGCCAGTGGCCAGGCCGGCAGAATTGTCCGAATAGAGCTGGCGGGGTTGAGCTTGGCGAAGCTGAACGGCGTTCCTTTTTTGGGGGGCGGGGGGCGGAGGGACGCCTTTCTGCCCAGGGAGGCTTCGGCCTCCCGGATTCCCCTTCCGAAACCCAGACGGTCCAGTTCGCCCGAGGGGTTGACATCAAAGCATCTCCCGGCGGCGTCGGGGAAGCAAGGCAGCGGGTGAAGCTTTGACTGTCAATCTCGGCCGGGGCGGGGCTTGGGCGAGTCCCCCGCGGGGCAGGCGGCGGAGGGGACCCGGGGCGGCCCCACAATGCCCGCGAATGGGGGTCCTGGATTAAACCCGAGGAGCACCGCCCCAAAGAACGGCGCGTCATCGCCAGGAGCCCCTCCGCCAGAGGAGGACTCCTTTTGTCTCCCGACTGCTCGCAACCCTATAAAAGCCCCTCGCCTTCGGTGGCGAGCTTAGATCAAGCCCAGGCGCGTCCGGCCGTCGGTCGGGTCTCCCGGAGTGGGAGAGGGAGAGGGAGGGCTGCAGCATCCCCGGCCGACCGGTCCCCTTTTTCGGACTCCTCTTTCCTGGGCAGAGGCGCGAAGTGCACTGCGGCGGCTGCCTTGGGTGGCTCTCCTCCTTCCCCGAGCAGGGAAGCCTCTCCCGTCCCGCCTGCCTCCTCCCACCCACCCCCAGCCCAGACCATGAATTCTGACTCCAGCTCCGTCTCCAGCCGAGCTTCCTCTCCGGACATGGAAGAGATGTATCTGAGGGACCACCACCACCACCACCACCACCACCACTCGGTGTCTTCCACCCAGAACGAAGTGGGGCAGAAGGGCTCGGGCGAGAGCCTCTCCCGGAGCGGCGCCAAAGGCTCGGCGGGCGAGAGCAGCAAGTACAAGATCAAGAAGCAGCTCTCGGATCAGGACCTCCAGCAGCTGCGGCTGAAGATCAACGGGCGGGAGCGGAAGCGCATGCACGACCTCAACCTGGCCATGGACGGGCTCCGCGAGGTGATGCCCTACGCCCACGGGCCGTCGGTGCGGAAGCTCTCCAAGATCGCCACGCTCCTCCTGGCCCGCAACTATATCCTGATGCTCACCAGCTCGCTGGAAGAGATGAAGAGGCTGGTGGGCGAGATTTACGGCGGCCACCATGCGGCCTTCCACTGCGGGACTGTGGCCCACGCCGCCGGCCACCCGGCCCACGCCGCCGGCGCCGTCCACCCCATCCTGGGCGCCGCCCTGGCGCCGCCCAGCAGCGCTTCCCTGCCCGGCCTCGGCGCGCTCCGGCCTCCCCATTCCTTGCTCAAGACGCCGCCCGCCCCGCCCGCCCTTCAGCTCACCGGAGGCGGCGGCGGGGGCGGCGGCGGGGGCTTCCAGCACTGGGCCGGCCTGCCTTGCCCCTGCAGCATCTGCCAGGTGCCCCCGCCCCCGCATCTGGCCGCCCTGCCCACCCCCACAGCCGCCCTGGCCCGCCTCTCCACGGAAGCCAAGGACTTGTTGAAGTGAGCGGCCGGCAGGCGGAACTGGGCAGGTCCGGCGCCCAAGACTAGCCGGTTGGGAGGGGGCGGGGAGCGGAGTCCGAGCAGCTCATCCTCCGTCCCCCGGGGTTGGTTGGGGGTGGTGGGGAATCTCGTGTGCATGCCTCGTCGTCTCCTCCTCTTTCCCCAAACCGCCTCCGTCTTCTCCTCGCCCCGCTTTCCCGCCTTCCTCCCGGTCGGCCTGGTCCCCAGCAAGTCCATTCGCGCGGCAACGCGGGCTGGCATCCAGCCTTACAAGGGAAGAGGGGGAGCCCACCAAGACTTTGCAAAGGTAACAGTTGGACTGGATGGGTGTGTGTGTGTGTGTGTGTGTGTGTGTCTTTCTGTGTGTGTGAGAGAGAGAGAGAGAGAGAGAGAAATTCGCCTTTCTTTGCCCGGGAGGCTAGCCTACCGACCCGTTTGGCTCAACCAGACCGGGTTGGGACGAGGACAGGCGGGCTGGGACGGGGGAAAGAGGAGAGAATCCAGCCCGGAAACACCCCCCCCCCAACCCGTGAAGAATAGAGAGGAATTGACAAACTCAATTGCTTCCTCCGCCTCTTGGACTTGAACTTGTTTCTAGCTGTAAAACTCGCCTTTTGCGGCGCTGTTCTCCACCCATTTGGGTGGCCCAGATTTTCCTAAGCTTTTCCCACGTCGGGCCTGGGGTGGTGGGTTAGGAGGGCGGCGCAGGTCTTATCCGCGCAAAGGCTTTGGACCACTGCAAACTTTCCCTTGGAGTCCGTCAACCGCGGAACAGCTTACTTGGGAGGCTTCACTTGGGAGGAAGCGGGACCGGTTGCCTGCAGCCGGCCCACTGGAGCTCTACAAGTGGCAGCGTCGGAGGGAGGGAGGGAAGGTTTCCTTCCAAGCCAGTAGCCAAAGCTCGGCCCTGTTTGTTGCGCCTTGTTTCAACGGAGGGAAATCCTAACGGAGCTGTTGGGCTCTGCGGTTGATTGACATTCACGGTCAATTGAATCGCTTTTCAAGATTCCTAGAGCAGTTGTTTCTCAACCTTGGCAACTTGAAGATGTCCGGACTGGCTGGGGAATTCTGGGAGTTGCCAAGGTTGAGAAGAGTTTCTGGGCAGTAAACACGCCGACCTGAGAAAAAATTATGGGGATTAGAAACAGCTTTGGAAAAAAATAAGGGTAAATATTCTTTCCCGGGCAAAAATTTAATCGAGGTTTGTTTTTGGGGGCGGGGGGGGGTGTATTTAAATTTTGGGTGTTTTTTTATTCTCCTTCGTTGCCCCTGATGTCTGTAAACCCCCCCTTTTCGGCGAGGTAGTTCTGGAGTTTCCTCTCTTTTGTGACTCGTTGGGATCTGAACGAAGGATTTTTGCAGCTCGGCCAACGATAGCAACCGGGTTGGGGCCGAACCTGGTTATACCTGCATGCTGCCGTGGGTCGAAACTCTGAACTCCCTTAATGTCCCCCCTCGTCTGGGCCGCTCGTTCCTAGGGAACGCCTCTCGCTGTCCCGAATCTCCGCTATTGTGCTACGCCGGGTAGTTTTGTTTCTTGGAACTAAGGAAAGTGGATGGAAAACTAGAAGAAAAAAGAAAAAAAGCCTTCCTGCCTTCGGAAAAAACAACCACCACGCTCCAGAGCCGTACACGCCGAGTGGCATCTCATCTGCCTGGACAACATCTCCTGTTTTCCTGAGTAAACGGACTCTCCCCCCCCCCATCCCGATCTCTCTCCCCTCCCCCTCTTCCTTTTCACGCTCTGCATGCAAGCTCGGATTGGAAACTCTCTGGTTGTCCTTGATTTCCGTTTCTCCTTCCGAGCGCTTGCTTGAAACTATTTTGTTAGGGCCTCTCACAGACAATGACGGTGTCTTTATTTTTTATATATTCTTGAGAACTATCGATATATTTATTATGACCGAACCAGTGTTTCTGGATGAAATTTCAAATTAAAACAGAAAAAAAAAAAAGCGAAGACACGCAGGTGTTAAAAGTTTTGAGTATCTTTTCCTCCTCCCTACCTTCTTTTTCCTGACCTGAAATAACTTGTAGGGAAAGGGTGGGACGAGTTGATGTGGATTGGTAGGAGAACCAGTGAAAAACAAGTGGAACATGGGGTCTGGAGAAGACTAAACTTGCAAAGGGTGGATTCGTTTCAAGCTTTGTAAAATAAGTTCTTTTGCTTCTGAGGAAATATGGGAAAGATTTGATTATCTAACCTATCGGTTGGGTTCAACATGGGTGAAGAAAGTTGAGATTCCAAAGGCGTTTACTTAAAAGCAGCATCAGTTACATTTTAATCTTTAAAAAGACGCACAAATGTTTCAATCTTTAAAAGAATCAAATCTTTTTCTTTAAAAAAAACAACACCACCTCCCCAACGGAATATATTTGCGAATTAGTTCAACTGAATCCAGGAAGTTTCAGGTTTAGAAATGAGCAATAAAATTACTAACTACCCCCCCCCTCACACACACACACACGCATTATTATTTGAAAGTCTTTCCTTTTGAAAACCCGAATTAAATTCCTAACACCCATAAAATGACTTCAGCGCCTCTGCACAATGGTCAGCCTTGCTTAAAAACAAAGCAAAACAAACGCCCGTGAGCAAAGGGAAGGTAATAAATCTCTGGCTGTCCAACCCAAAAAAAAAAAAAAAAAAAAAAGACTGTGGCAAAAAGCAACGGGTACAAAAAAAAAGCCTTCGGAACCTTGCTCAATGAAAATCATGAATCGTTTTATTGGTATTGTAATATTAACTTAAATACTTAAGCCCATTTCAGTGTTTCTAGTCTTTACACTGCCAATCTCTCCAAAACAAGTAAAATAAAATAAAAATTAAAACCCCCAAAAGCTACATTCTGCGAGGTTGTTCTAATTTAAATTTTATAAGGTTCTCTGAAATATTCCTCCCACCCACTACACTTCCCCTTTCCCCAGGAATAGTCACCCTTTTCAATGCCGTGTTGTTGGTGATTGTTGAAGTTTACAGCTGGCGATTAGAGAGGATTGAAAACGAAAATCCTGGGAATGGAAATCGGTTGAATGGGTTCCTGTCGCCAACCGAAGCCGAATGTTGCTCCGGAGCCTCTTTCTGCTGCCCCCAAATATCTGCGGCCATTCTGCAGAAAACTTCGCTGACCCTCCTAAACACTCCTAACCCCCCAGCCCCACGTTTTGCTAAGGAGATTTACTCTGAATCCCCACTTGCTTTGGTGGTTTGCCCGTAGAAATGCAGCAAAGCAAAACGAGGAACTCCTAATCCTTAGAAATGGTGTACACTCAATTGTGTAAACTCATTTCAGAAGCTTGTGTTCTGGGACCATTCTTGAGGGTTTCCCACCCACCCCGAGAGAAAAGTAAGAGTGTAAGAGTTGCCCGGACAGACATAGACTCTGGTTAAGGTAATATTACAAAGACATCGTTGAAGGTTTTTCTAGGCCAAGCTGGAATTACTGAAATTACAAGAAAAGATATTGGGGGTGGCGGTTGTTTATTAGATTGGGGCATTGAGATCAGCTGTTCGTTGCTTGTTTGCCAGTCATCCAAGCGCCCCCGTTCTACCCGAAGAGGTAGGCTTTCTCAGAGGCTAGTCTGAGTATGTAACAGGGAGGGCGAAACCAATTGAGTCCTTGGTTTTTCAAAGTGCTTCCCAGGATAAAAATATTAAAGTGTTGACATGGCAAAAAAGAAAGAGAAACCTTGGCTTCCCCTTATCTCCACTGGAAAGATTGAACCAGGGGTGCCTTTTGATGTTTCAAACTCTTCCATTTGCAGTAAAACGAAACTAAGCAATTCATTTGGCCCGTGGGTTGCACTGGAGAAAAATATCATTTCCTTTCTTCTTTATCTCTTCTTATCACTCCACCTTTCAAAAAGAAAAAAAAGAAAGGGTCAGAAAGAGAAAAGAGAGAAAACTGAATAATACGCCTGATGTACATGTCTTTGTGTGTTTATGGAGGAAAAAAACCCCTCACTGGTCTTCCTAGGGATTGATTTCAGCACCTTCGTGTTTAGAAGCAGCTAATTTGATGGTTATGCTTCAATGGTTGTTTGCCTTTTGTTTATCTACAAACTGCCCTGCGATTCCCCACGCGCTCCCTTCGAAAGGCTGGCCACAAATACCAGATAAATAAATGCGTTTGAGGTGGCTTTCACTTCCTTGGCCACTGCAAGGGTGGTGGTGAGAACAGCTAACTTTTACCCTCTCCCGACAGCGCCTCCTTCCTTCCTGCAGACTTAACGGTGGGTGGGTGCGCACCGAGGAGGTCCTGATCCATACCACTAAGTGCGTATCGGTCAATCAATCAACCTATGTACACAGAGCCTTTGTGCGTGAATAAAACGGAAGGGGGAGAGAGGGAGGTGTGTCGGGTGTGAGAGAGAGGGGGAGGGAGGAGAGAAACAGAAGTGTGGGGGGGGTTGAGAGAGGGAGGGAGCGAGGGAGCGAGGGAGGGGGAGACTTAGACTTAGAAGCCAGGCTAACCACAGACTCCACAATTGTAGTTAATGGGAGCCACTGCCCCAATACCAAGACAAAGTTTTTTTACATTAACAGTTTTATCGGTTGGTTGGTTGGTTAGTTAAATTAATAATATGTCTACATTTTGAGGAGGGAGGAGACCGACAAATGATTTCAGAACATCTCCATCACGCACGAGGCGGCAATAAGAGAGATAATTTCCGAGGTGGTGAAGCGAAGGAGAAGGAAGGACCGAGAAATCTGGTTTGGAAAGTTTCCCCTTCCCCCTGGGTCCTTTCTGCCGCCTCTCCAAAATGTAATCCCCAAACTCCTCGGCTCCTCCGCTTAGCCGCTTCCCGGCTGCTATCTTCGAGAAGGGGTCTCTTCTCCCGGAGCGCGAAAGTTATTTTGCCCAAGGAGATTTATTGAGCCTAAAGTTGCAGCCCAGAGCTGGTTGCACCGCAGTAAACGCCGCGCAGAAATAAGAAGCCAAAACATTTGCAAGTGAAATAGGAAAGGCGAAGGTGATGGACGAGCTTCGGTCCATCAGGGACCGGAGGTGCGGGATTGGCATCTCAGCAGCTAACCCGGACTTCGGAAGAGACACACGGCGGGGCGCAATTCTCAATTGTCCTCCCAGTACACAGCAGCAGGAAAATAACCTTGTTAACTTGGATGAAATAAAAAAAAGGCAGCCCCCCTCCACCCTCCACCCCCAGTTTCAGGGTCAAGCACTCATTTCCAGACGGCCATTACACATCTCAGAACTGGGTTCCGAAAGGGAGAAAGGAGGGGGGGGTGTTCCACCCCAAGGGTTGTTGTGGACGGCAAAGGTAACAAGTGCCTCCATGCCAAAATGTGGTTCCAATACGGAGTCCGGCCTCTGCTGTTTTGAGACCGCGGTTCATTTCCCAATTCGTTGAATGCTCATCCAACTAATAAGAGCAGT
Organism: Rhabdophis nuchalis; assembly: GCA_039707465.1. Classification (NCBI taxonomy): domain Eukaryota; kingdom Metazoa; phylum Chordata; class Lepidosauria; order Squamata; family Natricidae; genus Rhabdophis; species Rhabdophis nuchalis. The sequence continues at coordinate 306,293,882 of CM077643.1, read as the reverse complement.
TAATGGTGCCTTCCCAAGCACGGCTTGCTTTTTTTTAAAGTTTGGGATTGAGGTGTCTTCTTTTTGCATATGTCCTGGTTTCTAATTATGTAGTAATTTTAAAAAAAAGACAACTGAAGGCAGTGGTGAAATTTTAAAAAAAAATTACTACCGGTTCTGTGGGCATGGCTTAATGGGTGTGGCAGGGGAAGGATGCTGCAAAATCTCCATTCCAATCCGACTCTGGACCCAGCCAGAGGTGGCATTTGACGGTCGACTCAACATTTCCGCTACTGGTTCTCCAGAACCTGTCAGAACCTGCTGAATTTCACCCCTGTCTAAGGGCATCCGGCTTGCGTGGATGGACCGCTGCGATAAAGTGCGTTTCGCGGCTTGAGTCCTCCAAGAGTACGTCCCTCCAACCCTGATCCCCGAGGTCCGGATCCGCCAGAAAACCGCGTTTGCTGCTTGTCTGGCCTGACTGCCTATAGGAATCTTCCAATCAAAGTCATTATGTAAAAGAGGTAGCCGGGCGGGTGTGTGTGTGTGTGTCTGTCCCCGAAGCACAGCCGGGGCATCCTTGCAGAAAGAGCCGGGTGCGATATTTTAGCCAAGATCCCCAGCGCTCCTGAACCAGCGCCCCAATCTTATTCGCCTTTGCTTTCCAAGTGATGTTAACCAGAGTTGGGAGCCAGTTCGATCTACTGATTAAGGCAGAGGTCTTCAAACGTGGCAACTTGAAGACTTGTGGACTTCAACTCCCAGAGCTGGCTGGAGAATTCTGGGAGTTGAAGTCCACAAGTCTTCAAGTTGCCAAGTTTGGGGACCCTGCCTGGATTAAGGCATATAAGAGGCTAGAAACTGAGAGAATCGTGATTTAACTAGTCCAACCTCGCCCATGAAAGCCAGTTGGGTGACTTTGGCCCAATCGTTGTCTCTCAGTCTAACTCACCTCACAGGGTTGTTGTAAGGAAAATAGGAGGAGGAAAAAGAGGTATGTTCGCAGCTCTTTCCCCTCGGTTTCCTTCCGGGAAAACTGGGAGACGGACACCTCCCTGATGCGAGGAAGTGAACGCGATCTTTCCAGCGAATTGTTCGAGAAGTAAAACCCAGCCAGTTACAATTCACCCGCGTTAAGCTTCCCTACGCGCGGATACTTTTTGAAGGCGAGGTTTTACTCGTGTAAATTTCCCACTTCGTTAACAGTGGGGTGTGGGTGTTTGGGGGGGGGGGGGGAAAGGCTCTTTCAGGAAAAGCCTGGGCACAACCAAAAGGCTACAGTGGAAAATGCCTCGTATCAAACCCTTCCGCTACGATGCGCCCAAGAATCAAGAATCTAGCAAATTTATGAAGCCCAAACTCACTGGCCGGCCGGAGGGTTCAGCAGACCCAAGCCAGGGGCCCTTAAGTAAGCAGGCCACTGCCACCCCATCTCTCCGAAGAAGAGGCGCGAAGCAAAAAGCACCCTCTCCGAGCGCCAGGATGCTATGCAACCATTAACCTATTGGGGAGGAGGGGTACATACATCCCCTAATACTGCCAGCCCAACGCTGTAAAATAGGTCACGGTTCTATTGGCTAGGTCGACTGAGCTCCAGAGAGAAAGTCTACGGGGGGATTCTCAATCATCCAGGTTCTGGTTGTCCTAAAGGTGCTTTTTTCCGAGAGGCAACTGGACTTTCTGGGTTTTCTTTAACAGATTAACAGAGTTGGATGGGACCTTGCAGGTCATCTAGTCCACCCCCCTGCCCAAGCAGGAGACCCTACATGTGCCTCTACCTGGGATCGAACTCTTTTTTCTTCAGAGAAAAAGCCTTTTCTTCAGTTGCTTGACTTTGCCCCCATTTCTTTGTTTCTTCCGCTCTCCTGTCACTTCAGTCCTTCTCTCTCTCTCTCCCTCCCTCCCTCCCTCCCTCTCTCTCTCTCTCTCTCTCTTTCTCCCTCCCCCCCCTTGACTGGAAAATCTGATAAGTCAACGAACTTTGCAGGGGGTCTGTTTCCAAACACTCAGATGATTGGACGCTCACGAACTCGGGGCCAAACTTATTACATGAAGCCGGAATTCTTTTTTTCAGGCTGAAGGCATTGTAGATGCAGTCCAGCCAATCTCTCTCTGCACCTGAGGACTTCCTGCAATGTACTTTACAGAGAAGGCAGAGTCGCTTTGCCATTGTGATCTTTTCTGCCGTTTTTTCCCCTGTCAAGTCTTGGTGGTCTCAATTCTAGCAGCCACACCCGCTTAGCCTTTTCATGGCCAGCAAACCTTGCGCATAGGCTGTGGTGGGATTCAGGTAATGTAACAACCGGTTCTCTGCCCTAATGATTTCTTCCAACAATTAGTTCACCAAACTGCTCACAAAGTTAACAACTGGTTCTCCCGAAATGGTGCCAACTGGCTGAATCCCAACATTGCTATAGGTGGCTGTCTTCTCTTGGAAAATAGATATGGAAGAGCCTTGCCTTCTTCCTTCCTTTTGTCAGAAAGGACTCCCCCTACCCCCCAAATGCTTCAAATTCAGGCAAGTCCTCAACTTACATCCACAATTGAGCCCAGAATTTATGTTGCTAAGTGAGAAATTTGTTGAGTGAGTTTCGCTCCATTGAGTGAGTTTCACTCCATTTTTACAACTTTTCTTGCCACATTTGTTAAGTGAATCACAGCGATTGTTCCCCCATTGTCAGAAGGCCACGTGACCCCAGGACGCTGCAGCTGTCATAAATACGAACCAGTTGCCAAGCATCCGAATGCAAACCACATGACCCCTAGGGATGCTGCAATGGTCATCAGTGTGAAAAATGGTCTTGAGTCACTTTTTTTCCAGTTTTTCCAACCTTTGTAACTTTGAATGGTCACTAAACAAACTGTTGTAAATCGAGGACTACCTGCACTGCTAAATTCCCTTGTATCATGGATCATCCAGAGATGATGCCCTTTGCCTTGGCTGAATGGGATTTTGAGTCACGCTGCAGCCATTAATCCCCACCTTGCCACCCCATCCCCTTGGACGGGGGGAGGGCAGAGTCAACCTGAGGGGAGGGGTAGAGGTCTTTGCATCTGTACGCACCTTTATATCCACCCAAATCCTGCCCGGCCTTTAATAGAATTTCAACCCACACCTTCCAACAATAGGCACTTTTGCTCCCTGCTGGGGAGTTTGCCACAAGGGACTTTCTCCTAACCACTTCAAACACCTCTCAACCAACGGTGTGGGCGACCTCCTACAACCCGCCTCCCGTACCGATATCGACCAATAAGAGAGTCTACGCTGCCTTCGGGGCCAGAAGTTCTCAGAGTGCAGGTACGGCGAGGGTCTTCTGCTTCTATCAGCCCCCCCCCCCCCCAATTTTGAAGATCCCTCGGAGGCGAGCATTCCCCTGCTTCCAAGGAACTAGGGGACTGGAGACTAAAACATATGAAGAACGGTTGCAGGAACTGGGTATGTCTAGCTTAATGAGAAGAAGGACTAGGGGAGACATGATAGCCGTGTTCCAGTATCTCAGGGGTTGCCACAAAGAAGAGGGAGTCAAACTATTCTCCAAAGCACCTGAGAGCAGAACAAGAAGCAATGGGTGGAAACTAATCAAGGAGAGAAGCAACTTAGAACTGAGGAGAAATTTCCTGACAGTTAGAACAATTAATCAGTGGAACAGAAGTTGCCTCCAGAAGTTGTGAATGCCCCAACATTGCAAGTCTTTAAGAAGATGTTGGATAGCCATTTGTCTGAAATGGTATAAGGTTCCCGCCTAGACAGGGGGTTGGACTAGAAGACCTCCAAGGTCCCCTTTATCTGTATTGTAATTAGGATCTCCGCCGCTTTGCATTGGCTGGTATTTTGAAGAAATATCTCCCCCACCCACCCACCCCATCCCGCGAAGTTTCTCCGAGCCCGCCGGGCCGAGCTTCCCTCCGCCCGTCCTTCTGCATTGGAAGGCTGTCAACTTGCTGGAGGCGCGCGTCTCTGAGCCCCGATCCACAGATGCGTTGCTGATCCACAGATGCGTTGCGGTTGGCGGCCAGGTTTTTTCCCCCCTGCAGACTTTCCCCGATGGGGTCAAGGGCGTGGAACTCAAAGACGAACTAAGAGAACCCAGTTCTGAGCTGGCCCTTCAAAGAAAGGGGGGGGCGGGAAGGAAATCTCAGGGTGAGCCACGAGGCTCGCTCCTTGCAACTCCCAACCAATGAATTTGTCTTTTCAACGAGTTCCCACCCGGATCTATGGGGAAAACCCGTACTTAAAACCTTAGGGCAAAAATAAAAGCATCCCGGTTTAAGACAAGACAGCTGTACTGGCGCTGGAGTGGGCTCTTTGTTTTAAAGCAAATTTAAATTTTTCTCCAAAGCAAAACACAAATTATTATTAGGTGCTTTCCTTGAAACCAGCCATCTCCAGTGAATTATAATAGGATCAAACACGTCTCAACCTTTCGTTTGATCTCTCAATAACTTTCGAATTTCTCTCTTTGACAGTCTTGCCAAGTTAAAATGCTTAGTGAATATTCTGGAATTCTACAATGTACATCAGTTCATTAACTAAAGGGACTTGGTTCTCACAATTAAGATTTAAAATAACCACGTTTAGCCTGGTATGCAAGAGTCACCACTTGTTTACTTGTTATTATGAGGGGTTTGCAATCACCCACAGCTTCATGGCCCAAGAACAATTTGATTGCAACTCCCATCATCCTCAGCAACTCTTTTTTCCCTTGTCTTGCCCCCACATTTTGATTCTGGTTTTTTGAGATGTGCTTACTTTCTGGAAAGTAAGTATCTGTTCTCTAACCGGTTTCTAAGTTAGGTGAGCAAAGATTGTAGCTTTTTTGCCCCAGAGTTTTAATTTTGTTTTGTGTTATGCTTTTTTGTTCGTTTTTAACTATGTTTGTGTGTTACAAGAAGAACCCAAAGACAAACAAGCTTGTTTGGTTTTTACATTCAGCACCCTCAGTGTTCTGTGCATAAAAAGACATGGTCTATACATTGATAAACAGTCAACATATCATTGTCTGAAAGCCTCCATTATTCAGAAAAATAATTGTGAATTATTCATCTGTTCCTGATAGGCAAGAAAATAAAAAAGGAAGGGAAGGTCACTGACACTGTATTTATTTTATTACATTTATAGCCTGTTCTTAACCTAGGAATTCAAGGCAAGCTGCATACGAAGGAGGTAGGGCTGAACAGTGTGGCTGGCCCAATATCACCTTAGTGAGCATTGTGGACAAAGGTGATTTAAATCTATGTCTCCCAAGTGCTCAGACTACACCATCTGTTTGTTTGTTTGTTTGTTTCCTGGTTTAACTAACTAACTTAGTTAGGTCTGGTTAACTTAGCTTAGCTCTGGTCTGTCAGATCAGTTAGATCTGACATCCTAGAAGCTTATGGAATTAGAACAAATGCTAATTCCCTATGGAATTAAAATATTCATGCTGTGGATGCATTTCAACATAAAACTGTAATAAATGAGCCGCAAGTCTATGGCACAGATATTGGAATGCTTGGGAGCATCAATGTGCTTACAGATAGCACCTGCTTGTCTCCTGTCCCACTTGGTGTTTTGCTCTTTAAAAGAGTCTTTTAATTTAAAATGGGGAGTTGGAAGCTGCCATGTAGAAAAGGAGACAGCAGCCCCCAGTTTGACATGGATGTTCCTCTGATACAGGAACTCTCTAAAATTTTCTAGAAAATAAAAAGGATGGCAAACTGTAGCCCAGTGTCGCATAAGGAAGCATTGCACATCAGCCTACAAAGAATAAGGAATGGCAGGCTGAATGAAAACATTGGGGGGGAGGGGGGGCTAGAAGGAATGATGAAGATGAACTCATCAGTACTGACTGATCACAACCATCCTGACAATATGTGAGTAACATATTCTTCCAATGCTGATAGCACCCACAGGGTGCTGTTCTTTGCAAACATGCCAACTGGCCAAAAACATTTGTCTGGTTCCTGGACAAAAGATTTGCACTGTATGGTTCATTATTTGGACTTTTGTTTTCCATGCTTTTCCATGCTTGGATGTGCTTGTAGAAAATTTGGAGGGGAGGGTGATGACAGAGGGGAACAATATTGTATTTCCCCATTAGAAATTAAATAGATCATCAGGAAGTAATCAGATTGTCTTACTGTATCTGAATTGGCCTTCATCAATTTGATTGGCGTTAATAGGATTCCGAGAATCAGAAGGCATAGTAATTATCATACAAATATTGTTAGGTAGTACCACTGCAACTTATCTGGGTGTAAGTTTAACTTATGTAAATTTTTCCCTGACTATCTAGAGCAGTCTCTCAACCTTGACAATGGTGACTATAGACTTCAACTCCAAGAATTCCCTTCTGAGAGTTGAAGTCCATGCATCATTAAGCTGCAACTACTGAGAATCATTGATCTAAAGGTAGGTTTAAGTTCTAGCCATCTCCCAATACACTGGGAGATGTATCTCCAGGGACTTTTATAGCTGAAAGATTGAAATACTCATCCTCCTTCAATTACCTTTCAGAGTGATCTAATCCAGCAAGTGACTCTAGATCCAATAGGATTAATCATTCAAGGTCAGTGTTGGGCAACTGTCTGTCTGTGAGCTACAAATGACTTTTGTGCTCCCCTTTTGTGGTCTTTGAAACCTCTCATGTTCATGCCACTGACATTCACTTGGAAAAGTTTTTCATAGGCAGAATTTATCTGTCTGTCTGTCGATCCGTACATCCATCCATCCACCCATCCATCCACCCACCCACCCATCCATCCATCCATCCATCCATATATATATATTCATACACTGTCTGTCTATCATCTATCTCTATCCATCTAGCCACATTTATATTCTCTCTCTCTCTCTCTCTCTCTCTCTCTCTCCCTCCCTCCCTCCCTCCCTCCCTCCCTCTCTCTCTCTCTCTCTCTCTCTCTCTCACACACACACACACACACACACTAGTTGAAACCATAGCCTCTTCAGTGGTGAATCCCATCACTGCACTATCTCCATCAGCGCTCACTTGCCCCATAGTTCAAAAGTCTTCATAACTTATTGGATGCTTAGGAAATTGGTGTACAGTACATTTTTCAGTGGAAGAGAAGGGAAAGTCTTTAAATGAAGCTAGGACTGCTTCAGCTGTAGAACTGATGCAGAAGTAAATGAAATAAATATGGACAGTGTGGTCCATGTCCACTCAGAAAAATAAGCTATTGTTAAATGTAACTTCCTCTTACATACACATGCGTTAAAGTGCATTTTTTATTTATTTGATTTATACTTTGCTTCAATTTCTCATGCTGGTTTTTAATTACGGCTCTTGCTTTTCTGTTTACCCAGCATACTGACAGCAGTTTCCACCCAGTTTGTTTGGACTTTACACATAACAAAAGTATTTGACTTGAGCAACAATTAGAGGCTTCCCCTCTTAGAAATAATAATACATCTCACACGGGTCCCAGGATAAATGCCTTCTAAATTGGCCAGACTGAACACACCGCAAAACTGGGGGAATCAAGCGCTGTGCCTAGTTCCTTGCTCCAAAGCGGGTTAAAAAGGATCCCTCCGATCAGGACATAAATCTTTCCTCCCCTGCCACTAGCCTAGTCTTTCCAAAGGAGTTGAAAAATGTTCCCGAGTCCTCAAAGGACACACCTGTTATCTGAAACAGTTTTAACCAGCTTGTTAAGCCAGCTTTGACACATCAAAGAGCCCGGACAATGGACACAGGCTTTAACAATAGCTTCGCCTCCAGCAAAAGCCGCCATCAAAGCCAGGCTTGTGCCAGTGGCATTATGGCCTCCAATTGAAAATAAATTTTACTTGAATAAGTACCTCCGCCTGATCAGAGGCTCTGCCGCCACCGAAACAAAAGCAGTTGGGGATAAGTTATTGACTCCACTGACAGCCTGAATGGACTTCATTATGCCAGCCCACTCTTGGTAAATGTGTCAGGTCTTAAACTGAATTAGGTGGCAGGTGCAGGAACCATTTTGCTGCCCCCCTTGAGACAGCAGAGGGCCGGTCATCACCTGATTCTACAGACAAATGTTTAGATTTCCCTCCCTCCCCCCTCCCTCTCCCCTTCCCCCCCCCCACCCAACGGCATCACCATAAGTGAAAGCATATTTAAATCATAAGGCTTCCCTGTTTCACTCTCCCATCTCGCCTCTTATTGGCCTGTACTGTTCCCACCGGCAAGGCGCACAAGCCCTCTGGGCCACGCAATGTGTTTTCTCCTGCCTTGAGCCCAGAGGACAATGGAGGTTGTGGGTTTGTCTCTGTTTTGGGTCACTTGAGGCTGTCAGTTTCCAGCCTTGATGCCCCACTTCTGTCTGAGGCAATGGGAGTCCCTTCAGGAAATGAAAACGGTCCCCTTGTGGTTCTTTTTCCAAGCCATATGGACACGAGGACACTCACTTTCAACAAAGTATTCAAAGACCACAAAGCTAAAGAGGTCTGTGAAAAGAACAAAGGACCCATTTTCGGTATATCTTTATAGATAGATAGATGATAGAGATAGAGATAGAGAGATAGAGAGATAGAGAGATAGAGAGAAAGAAAGAAAGAAGGAAGGAAGGAAGGAAAGAAGGAAAGAAAGAAAAAGAAAGAAAGAAAGAAAGAAAGAAAGAAAGAAAGAAAGAAAGAAAGAAAGAAAGAAAGAAAGAAAGAAAGAAAGAAAGAAAGAAAGAAAGAAAGAATTCTTTATTGGCCAAGTGTGGTTGGACACACAAGGAATTTGTCTTTGGTGCATATGCTCTCAGGGTACATAAAAAGACAAGATACATTAATCACTTTACTTATGCCTTTTGAAATCACATTTTCTCCCCTTCCTCCATCTGAGAAAGTTTGCAAAAATTAAGTCCTTTCCCAATATGTGAAAAAATGGGTCTGGAATTTGCTAAAAAAATAAACACTTCTAAACCTCTGTTAATACCAGTGTTAGAAATCAACAAACTGCCTACTGAATTCAGTGGGGTTGCAAAGAGTCTCACGGACTAGGTATTACCCATCATTCAAAACTGGTGAATTGGTTCTAGACAATCCTACTGCTTCAGAATGACTCTTTAATCCTTCTGAATCATAAGATTTGTTTGTCTGTTGTGCTGGAGGTCCCTCTCCACAATGAGATGTGTGGTCCCACTGCACAAGGGCAACCATCCATTCCTTCAAGCAAAACACGCGTGGCTTTTTAGTTCACTCATTACAGTGGCAGCATGCAGGAATAAAACCCTCACGAGAGGAAATGTGTGCAGGAATGACATGGAGTAATGCCAGAAGGGAAAGAGTTACTTGAAATAGAAAACCATTCTATTTAAAGGAATTTAAATAGAATTTATGTTTATAAAAGGAGAGGAATTCAGGTGAGGCAATTGCATACTCCCTCATTTCCATTAAGGGATAATTACATGACCAGGAGAGGGAGCTAAATAGAAATAATTGGGGGAGAAATGAGAGAGAGAAGGGGGGGGGGCGGAGAGGAAGGGGAGGGGAGGGAGGAAGGAAGGAGGGAGGGAAGGAGGGAAAGAAGGAAGGTAGGTAGGTAGTTCTAGGCCTGAAGGTCCCACCTGTAGTCATGTGCACAACTAAGGAAAAAACCTGCATTACTTCTCAGCTATCTTTTGCCTGCATATTTTATTTGCCAGCAGTCTCCTTAACAGTCTGCCAGGACCTACAAAAATAATGCAAGATCAGCTGAACTTCAGACACTTTGGATGCCAGCTCTCATTACTTAATCATAAGACACAGGATTATTAAGACTCTAAAGCAAAGAGAGTGAATTTTCTGGTGAGAGAGTAGGAGGGAGGGAGAGATGGCATATGTCATTGGCGATGTGCCTTCTTCAAGCTAATGAGCAAGAAAGATACCCTTTCTGGCAAACACGAGACATGCCCTTTATGGAACAAAATTCGCTTGGATGACACTCGTTGTCATTTTAAGTGTCCATTTTCTTAGGATAATAGCTCACGCAGTAACACAAACTTTTCATATTCTTTTATTTTCATCAATATTCCAAAATAGAAGCATGAGCTAGGCTATTTGGCTTTTTTTTTTTTTTAACAAATAAACCTTCCCATTCTACAAATGTTGTCAGATAATTTTCTCCATCTAGTCTACTCAAGTAACCCGGAGTTCAAAAATTCTGAGGAGAAAAATTCACAGATGGGGTTTACATTATCAGGGAGCAAGGAAAATATCTTGTTTCTTTAAAAAGGTGGACTTCAAGGTGACCTTAGGGTTGGTTTTGTGTTTGAAACATAAGTATAATCTTTATTGTCATTGTACTTAAATACAACGAAATTGGTTACATGACAACAATCTAGCCAAACTGAAGTAAATTTACCTCCTCTTGCTTTCAAGAGCAAAGTGAAGCATATGCTTAAATTCTCCTACTTCAGGCAATGGGACTTAAAATATTTGCTCTACTTAAAAATTCATCATTAATGCTATTATAAAGAAGTAGGGCTGTACTCAAATATCTATTAGTCAATGAATAATAGCAGTATGCTGATTAATCAAGCAATAAAATCTGTATGAATCTGCATATTATAAAACAACACTTTTAAGGAAAATAAGGTCTAATTAACTTGTTTTTAGACCTTATGGTGTTACAAGGCACCAACTGAGAAGAAAGGAAGACCTGCTGCTCACAATCTTTGCAAACTATTGTATTACAATAATTAACCATTGCATTTTTCTTCAAACCATTTTTAAAAAGACAAAAGCACCTTGTTGCACTGCTATGAAACCTGATCCACAGATTACATACATTATTTTAACCCAGCTCAAATTCTTTTAGTCTCTCAATCTTAATACGTATTCAGTACAATCTCTTCTGGTTATTGTTTAATTTTATTCTATTACACTGAATGCTACAGAAATGGTGTACAAGTAAAGGCATTTTGAATTTATTACCTTACTAATTTATTAAACTCAACGTTGCAATCCTAAAAGTTTGTGTTTCTCTCTACTACTAGTAGCATATTTCATTAGTGCTCAAGAAATGGCTCCCATAATCTGTTTTGTAGTAGAAGGAATATAATACTAAGGTTCCACAAGGAATTCCACAATCAAGTTGTGGTAGAATCAGATAACTTCAAACAAATTAACTAGGGGATTTTACTTGTGTCATACATTACATAATTCATAATTCCACACTAGCTGTTGTCAAGCATATGGTGATTTCATCCAATTTTGCAAGGGACATGCCTCCTTGGTAGAGATGGCTCTGGGCAAGGCTGAAAAAAGATCAGATCAGAGAGAGAGAGAGAGAGAGAGAGAGGGAGAGGGAGAGGGAGAGGGAGAGAGAGAGAGAGAGAGACAGAGACAGACAGAGACAGAGACAGAGACAGGAAGCCAGCTCAAAAAATTAATCATCTTTTTTAACTTCAAGAAAAGGGACATGGAGGTAGAAATTGCTATAAGCAAACAAGGAGAAAATAGTTTATTCAGCTAGACTGAAAGAGAAATAAATAAATCCCAGCTACTGTACTTTCCACTTCCTATGAGGGAAGTGTATTTGTGTATGTGTGTGAGGAGAGGTGGGATTTGAGACTCCGCTTGTTTATCAATACTGACCTTTTCATGCTTAAAAATAAAACTTAAGATACTTGCCTATCTCTCTTAATAAATAAGCGGGAATCACCAAGACGTTTTTATGGGTTAGGTGATTGTGTCTTGAAAAACCAAGCCTGCCCCTCCCTCAATACCCCTGCTTTCAGACCCATGGGGAAGAAGTCGCTTTTGGGGTGGGGGGTGGGGAATCAGAGAATGCAAGAGCTGGAAGACAACTATAAATGCGTGCAACTATCTTGGGCAGATGCATTGCAGCTGCATGGCAGGGAGAAGAATGGCTAGGAATCTGTTAACTCCATGGGGCAGTAAGGAAAAGGTTAATGTTTAATCCTTGGGTCTAACATGGAGTTTGATTTCTTGTGTTCTGAAACAGGCCTCTCTTCCCACCTAAGATTTCTTTCTTGAGTGAAATAAAGCATATTTGCCAGGTGTCTCAAATCCTTGGCATTTTTGCTGATGGTTACATCAGTAAATGCAGATTTGAGTTTTTGGAAGAACAAAGATGAAAATTGTGCCTGATCTGAAGCCTGACAGAAAAACACTGCTGCCAGTGAAGTATTTGCTGTACTACTCTCTATTTTTCCAGTTTCAAAACTCTTCAAAATCTGAGGAAGAAAGACATTTTGTTTGCCAAAACCAGATGTCAAAAGCCATGAAAAATGTGAGGTGTTTGGTTGTTTAGAAATGCCACTATGTTAGCAGCAAGGTATCTGTGCAGAATTACCCTTTCTGATTTATGCTGGGTTAACAAAAAATATCTTAACAACGATGGATGTAAAGATATAGATATTGATTGATTTTGTTATAAAATAAGGGTTCTCAGCATGTGAAAACCACTGCTTTGCTACCTCATTAGCATTTGAGATTTTCTCTGGCTCAGAGTTTATTTTATCATGGTGGAACAGAAAGTTCCAATTCATCATCCCATTCCATGCGGATATCATTCACAAAGATCTAGAATTTGTAACTAAGTACTTCGTTCTAAAGAAGAGCAAAGGATCCTGTAATTCATTCATTCTCTCTCTCTCTCTCCCTTCCTCCCTCCCTCCCTCCCTCCCTCCCTCCCTCCTTCCCCCCCCAAGGCATAGATGTATGCAACCTTCAAAAACAATGTGAGTGTATTCTATAAGGCTATCTGTGCACTGCTGTGTGTCTGTCAACATAGGCGAAATCATTTCTCACAGTGCTATTGCTTTCCGGATACGTTCTTTCGCCACCCCCACCTCACAAACTTGAGCAGATGGTGTTTCATAGTTGGTCACAAATGGCTGTCAGTGCGTTTGTCTGTCTGCCAGTAACCTGTAGTTTGGGGACTCCCTTGGAGAGTGTACCAGCGCTGAGTCTGCTGATAGCAGCCATCCAAGGAAATGATCCATCCTTTCTTGTCAGGCACAAAATTAGCCATCTCAGTTTCAAACTGTTGGCGAGGGGGATATGAAAGGAACGAGGATACTGCCAAACGAGCTGATGGGTTTTTTTGAGCTCTCGTTGTGTGACTTTAACACAGATTTCATTAAAAACGCTATTAGAACGGCAAGGTTGAAATGGATGTAAAGGCATTCTCTCTCCTCACCCCCGATTCCAAGCTAAAATCAATCTGAACTCGGAATTAGGATTTTGTCCTACAACTATTCCCACAATTTGCCACATGAGACACACCCTTGCCTACCCAGCCTTTTTCCTTCCCTTTTTCTCTGTGCCGCTTAGTCTACATATACTCAGCTCGTGTTAACCTTTAGTGACATTGCTCAGCAGAAGGGGAAAGGGATCTTGAGCCAAGAAACATCCCATCGCTCCCATCATTTTCACTTTTGGCTTCAGACCTACAACTAGAAGGCAACCTGCCAACCTTGCCGTCCTGAGCGACTGAAACCGAGACCTTTTATCAGCACTTGCAAGAAGAAGAAATGGAGCGGAAGAAACAAATGCAGATCAGCAGCCTTCTAATCACGCGAGAAGGTAAACCAACCAATCCCTCAGATACTTATTCTGGACTCAGCCCTGCCAAACAGAATTGGATTTATTTTTAAGCAAACGGGCCCAGGATTGCACTATAAATAATTTTGCAGCCATAGAAGCTGCAATGTTGAATCTAGATCTATTGTTTTACATTTCTTGCTTCGCTTTGCCAATATAATAAGCAATAAACATATATTCCGAGATAGGTTGAACATACTTAAGCCCATTTCAAAACAGCAGAGTCTTAGTGCAATTATGCACACCTTGTCATAAATCCTATTGAATCCCATTGGCTTATTTTGATATACGTGATCTTCGGGGGTCTATTTAACTCTGTATTGGATTGTGGCCAATATGTGCAATTTTTCTTCCAATTTATCCATCTGTACACCCATATTGAACAGTGTTTATTTTGCCATCTCTCTTTTTTAAAATTCTTATGTGAGAATAAAACTATGAAAATTACTTGGATAGAAAAATATGCACAATCCATGTTTTTCATTTCTCTCTTTAACATACCGGTATAAGCATTCCCACAGTCAATGCATACTGGACCTTCCTAGAACTTGTCTGAACTCTGGCATTTTGGTTGTCTGAAGTTTATCAGTCTAGGTATGGCCCATGAGCAGCGCACAGCTGGAGCATGCTCCAAATCAATCAAAGAAATTTAAATAGATTTCATTGCAGCTATTAGTATATTAAAGGCTACCAACTGGCTACACTGTGTTTTTGGGTCATCACCCCTACTTTGCTGTCTTATGCAGTGTAATGTACTTTTCTACAGTTCCTTCTAATTCTAATTATTAGAAATCGTTATTATAAAATATTGTATCTGAATCATAGTGTTCCATGTTGGAGGTCTTGTTCTACTACAAGTGCTGGATTATGACTTCCATCACTCCAAGCAGCATAAGTGTTACAGCCCAATAAAGCTGGAGGGACCAAGGTAGGAAAAGCCATTCTTCGATGTTGCATTATGACACTGCATCACGTGCTAAGCATTTCTGTTAGTGTAAACTGGTTCTGACCGGTTGGACATAAACAAGGAAGCTGGCATGGAAAGTTACCAGCACACCCTCTGACATTCAACACCTTGGAGAAAAGTTCCCACCTTCTTGCAACGTGCTAACTATCAACAAAGAGCACGTGACGCCTATTCTACTGTGTGAATTTCCTTATATGGTCATGATTTGTGTATGTTTACATGACGTTGCATGCTTAACCCTGCCTTCTGATAAAGTTAATAAAAGGGCTTGCAGGCTTTTGTCTGTGCGCCGTTCCACCCCACTCGAAGAAGAATTTGGTGTCGCCTCTTCTTTTCCCTCATCCGTGGGCCTGCCCGCCTGATAACGGCGAGAATGTTATCACTTCACTTCGGTCGTATAAAATTATTGTCCCTTTGTTTTGATTTTAAAATCCGGAGTTTACTCAACTTTTATTAGATAGATTTTATGTAATGATCATAGATTCTCAGGAAGCCACAATGAGCGATTTGAAAGAAACAAATACATCAAGGAAACTAAACATTTTCAACTCCCTTAAAGTTTGTGTATTGCTTAAATTAAAAAAATCATATTTTAATGAATTGTAACAGAAAGCAATCTCTTTTTTATGCCTCTTAGTCCTCAAAAGAACAGTGTTGCTACATTGCACTGATTCCTTGCAATGGAAATGTGTAAATATGACACAAAATAAATTGTAGACTCAAATTATGTGAGTTCCATAGTTAACCCACTCAACTTCATCATGAGATGAAGTTGAATGAAAAAGGTTTAAAGGACAAGATCTATTGGAAGAGGATTTAATGAGTCTTTCATTGAGTCTTCTTTTTCCTTGATATAACTTGGTGAAAATCAATAAGGACTTGAACCTTACTGATGCTCTAATTTGAGTAGCAATCATTATTGATCCTATTAAACAAGTGCTTGCATATTTATTAAAATGTTAACAACAAATAAATAATAAACAGTACATAAAACCTAAAGAAATTCAACTAATTAAAAACAAATCCCTTGGATCATACCCCCACAAAATCATTTTACTAATGGAAGTACTTACTGTTTCCATTATTACAATTTTGGAAACTTTTCACTGGACATACTGCCTGATCCTTCTTATCCTCCCTTGCTGGTTCCGATTAAGGTTCACCCCCATTTTAGAATTACCCTAGGAAATATAACCATCAAGTATATGTTCTGTAATGCTTCAAAGCAAAATGAAACATTTAACATTTTTTTGGACTTTGGAAAAACCTTGGGTTTTTCCATGTCACTCCAAACTTCACTATCAGATTTTTGCTTATTTTGTTCCTGAAAATATTGAAGCATGTTTTAAGAGCTATTGTGGAAAATTATTTTGCAGGTTTGTTTTTCATTACATTCTGGCAGCTGCTACACAGGAGATGACATTGAATCATTTATAGTTCTCCTCAAATTTTTATATTAAATGCAATGCAATGCAATGCAATGCAATGCAATGCAATGCAATGCAATGCAATGCAATGCAATGCAATGCAATGCAATGCAATAATAATAATAATAATAATAATAATAATAATAATAATAATAATAATAATAATAATAATAATAATAATAATAATAATAATAATAATAATAAAGTTGAATTTATTAACCGCTCCCTCTCCCCACAGGGACTCGGGGCGGTGCACAGGGAGAATAAAAACAATAAATATACAAAATACATACAATTTAAAACAGATTAAACTAATTCCTGTGCTAAAATCCCATTAACTAAAAATCCCCACTAAATATAAATAAACATTAAAAAACCCATAGAGAGAGAGACTACCCTAGGCTGGCCAGGCGGAAAAGATGAGTCTTCAATTTCAGGCGGAAGGAGCGGAGGTCCGTGGTCGTTCTAATATCGGGGGGAAGGTCGTTCCAGAGGGCCGGGCCTGCCACAGAGAGAGCCCTTCCCCTGGGCGTCGCCCGCTGACAAAGTCAGCGGGCGACGCCCGGAGAAGTCCCTCTCTGTGGGAGCGAATCGGCCGTGAGGATGTGTGAGGCAGGATCCGATCCCGCAGGTAGCTAGGTCCCGAGCCATGGAGCGCTTTAAAGATGATAACTAACACCTTGAAACGCACCCGGAAGACGACAGGCAGCCAGTGCAGCTCGCGCAAGAGCGGTGTTACATGGGTGAACCTAGTGGTTCCCATAATTGCTCGCGCGGCTGCATTCTGAACTAACTGAAGCCTCCGGGTGCACCTCAAGGGGAGCCCCATGTAGAGAGAGTTACAATAGTCCAGTCGGGATGTCACGAGGGCATGAGTGACTGTGCGAAGGGCGTCCCGATCCAATAGGGGGCGCAATTGGCGAACCAGGCGAACCTGGTAAAACGCCCTCCTGGCCACGGCTGTCACTTGCTCTTCCATAGACAGCCGGGTATCCAGGAGGACTCCCAAATTGCGCGCCCCATCCACAGGGGCAAGATGTTCGCCCCCTATGGCCAGCGTTGGAGAGAGCTGGTTGAATCGGGCAGCCGGAAACCACAGCCACTCGGTCTTGGTCGGGTTGAGCCTGAGTCCGTTACTTCCCATCCAGATCCGCACGGCTTCCAGGCACTGGCACATCACCGCTACGGCATCGTTGGGGTGGTTTGGGGTAGATATATACAGCTGAGTATCATCAGCGTAGAGATGGTACTCTACCCCAAAACCACGGATGATCTCACCCAGCGCCTTCATGTATGCATTAAACAGGAGAGGCGAGAGGACCGACCCCTGAGGCACCCCACATGTGAGGGGTCTCGGGGTCGACCTCTGCTCTCCTGCCAACACAAATTGCGATCGGCCAGAGAGGTAGGAGGAGAACCACCGTAAAACGGTGCCTCCCACCCCCAACCCTCCCAGCCGATGCAATAGGATACCATGGTCGATGGTATCGAAAGCCGCCGAGAGGTCTAATAGGACCAGGATGGAGGAACAACCCCCATCTCTGGCCCTCCACCAACGCGACCAATGCCGTCTCGGTGCTATGCCCGGGCCGAAAGCCGGACTGGCGCGGGTCTAGATAATCAACTTCCTCCAGGTGACGGGGAAGCTGTTGTGCCACCACACTCTCAACAACCTTCGCCAAAAAGGGAAGGTTGGAGACGGGACGATAGTTGGTTAAAAGAGCTGGGTCCAAAGAGGGCTTCTTAAGGAGGGGCCTCACCATAGCCTCTTTTAGGGAAGTAGGCAAGGAACCCTCACTTAAAGAAGCGTTGACAACCTCTTGGAGCCAGCCTCGTGTCATGCCTCATTGCAATGCAATGCAATGCAATGCAATGCAATACAATACAATACAATACAATACAATACAATACAATACAATACAATACAATACAATACAATACAATACCAGAGTTGGAAGGGACCTTGGAGGTCATCTAGTCCAACTCCCTGCCTAGGCAGGAAGCCCTATACAATTTCAGACAAATGGCTATCCGACATCTTCTTGAAGACTTGCAATGTTGGGGCATTCACAACTTCCGGAGGCAAACTGTTCCACTGGTTAATTGTTCTAACTGTCAGGAAGTTTCTCCTCAGTTCTAAGTTGCTTCTCTCCTTTATTAGTTTCCACCTATTGCTTCTTGTTCTATCCTCAGGTGCCTTGGAGAATAGTTTGACTCCCTCTTCTTTGTGGCAGCCTCTGAGATATTGGAACGCTGCTATCATGTCTCCCCTAGTCCTTCTTTTCTTTTAGCTAGACATACCCAGTTCCTGCAACCGTTCTTCATATGTTTTAGTCTCCAGTCCCCTAATCATCTTTGTTGCTCTTTTCTGCACTCTTTCTAGAGTCTCCACATCTTTTCTACATTGTGGTGACCAAAACTGAATGCAGTATTCCAAGTGTGGCCTTACCAAGGCATTATAAAGTGGTATTAACACTTTATTCCTTCATTTATTCCTTCATTCCTCCAGCTTAAAGCTCTATCTCTTGCAGTTTTCTCAGATCCTTATTTATATTAATATAATAGTCTTGTTCCCCCCAGGGCTTTGCCTAGTGAGAAGTTCTAAGGAACATAGTCTGGGAAACAACTAGTCAGTTTGGTTCTTTTCCTGTGAATTGCTAGTCAGATTATTGATTTTCCTCTAGGGAAGAGATTGCTGGTTCTAGTTGAGTGGAGAGCTTATAATCTCCAGCAGTAGGCTGCCTCTCTCCTCCCTCTACACCAAGGGTGGGTTCTGGCAGGCACTACTGCCAGTTTGCTCATGTGTGCGCATGCTTGATGCATGCTGTGCGTGCATGCATAGTGCAATTAAAATTGTCCTGCGCATGCTCAGAACTCAAAAACAAGATGGCAGTGCCTATAGTGCCACCTGGAGAACGGATTTGGGGGCATGGCAGGCCTGGGTTCCAG
This sequence comes from Rhabdophis nuchalis, assembly GCA_039707465.1. Lineage (NCBI taxonomy): Eukaryota > Metazoa > Chordata > Lepidosauria > Squamata > Natricidae > Rhabdophis > Rhabdophis nuchalis. The sequence continues at coordinate 306,275,038 of CM077643.1, read as the reverse complement.
TGATCTATTCTAGGCCACCAAACCACTACCAGTTTGGCCGAACTGGGCCGAACTGGTAGGAACCCACCACTGCTCTACACCCAAGGCTCCACTGGCCCATGTATCACTGCCATCTGGGAATGAGGCTGGTCCAGTAAAGGTTGGCCAAACTGGAGAGGGAAGGAATAGCCAAGGTAAGGTGACTGTTGCTTAATTTAAATATCATCCCTCTGCTTAATAGGCAAAATGTCTCCTTCCATCTCTTCACCACTTTCTGCTGTTACTTAAAGGACATAAAGTCACATGTAGTCTTCATAGACTTTCCATATAGCTCATAAACTGTTCAAGTTGCTTTGTTGTAAATTTCTCATGTTTCTGATAAAGTGGAAGGCATCTAATGGATCTTTCCTGAAATCCTCTTTACCAGATATGCTGTGGCAAGCAGATGTTTTGTGGGATGGGCAAAACATAAGTCCTCTTCAATCGAAAAATAGAATTACACTGGCTGATTTCTTCCCAGATCCTTACTGAAACAAATAGCAAAAATAAAAATAAAAACTGTTCAGGCAAGGCCTGTCTTTTGCTGACCATATCCTATGCTGATACACTTCAAATCCATTACCCAGCCCCTACATGACTACAATTATACATGCATAGGATTCCTCCATAGGGATAGGAATCTGGGCCCATCTGTGTTTCCATACTTAGATACTCATATAAGCACTTTCAGATGGATTCCAAATGTAACAGAATTTGTGATTGGCATCTCCAGAGTGGCCCAAAACGTGTTTTTTCTTCTTTAAAAGAAAGGCCACATCACTGTACCTAAAGTGAGCTTTGTTTGATCCAACTCATATCTTCTTAATGTGTGGCTGAAGCGTTAATTAGTAGAACCTTTAATCTTAGTAAAATACAGGCTCATGTAAGGGAAAAAAAGCTCATAAAAACATTTGATTCTAAACTGATTGTGTCTTAAGGATCATGAGAGACATGTAACTAGTTCAGAACAAATTTGAATTCTTCCTTCAGGCACTTTTGGCTTTTTTATTGATTTCTTTAGTCACATTTCTGTATCATCCATCACCAAAATGATTCCTGGACAGTTCTGACTTCACATCCCTAAAACACTAGAACACAATATATTAATAAAGCAAAAATGAATAAACAGTATCTGAATTTTAAAAATTCCCCCAAAGGAAGCAAAAGACCAACCACAAAAAACAAACAAAAATTAATGGCAGAAAAGGTAAGTGGGCCGTTGTTTTTCTCTCTCTCTCTCCCCCTCTATCTACCTATATACCTACCTACCTACCCTCTCTCTCTCCCTACCTATGTACTGTATTTCTCTCTCTTTCTCTTCTGCGTCTTATACTTCAAAAAATATTTCCTTCTTTACCAAATTTACAGGCCACCCAACTCAAAGCAATTTTTGGAAGCATATGTGATAAAAACAATCCACAGAATGCAAAATTAAAAAGACAATAACCCAGAGTAGTGTGGAAGAGACTAAGTGTAACTAAACTAAGGATGTGTGACAATAACTCAAAGCATTCTAGTCGATAGGTCTGGTTGATTTAAAAAAAATTGACCTTGTCAATTTGTAATCCATAATTAAGATATCATTCCGAAAAGACTGAATGTGAAATGAACCAGGAGACAGATTTCTCATCTGGTGGGAGGTTTCGCTTTAACTCTTCAGAGGAAAGCACCAAATGGCATACAATTGGTTAGGAACGCAGAGAGAACGATTGCTTTAGAATGGTTCAGATGAACCCGAATGCAATCAAGTGGATGAATTTGGATTCCTCTTTCTCAGAAGATTTGGGGAGAATCTATGGCTAGAAAATGAGTTCCGTGGGAGTTCCTTGCTGCCTGATAGGAGAGATGATACCAGAGATTAGTTAACCGTATGGGCTGAGTCCCGGGGGAGGTCTGTGAAATGAATCAGATTAAACAAAATTGATAATGTGAATACTTAATCAAACAGACAAAGGTAGTCTGCACAGCTAATTAGGGGCAAATAGAGCGTCCCTCTTGTACCTCATTTAACTGACAAATTGTGCAGACAGTATTAATGGGAGTCTGTTTAGCAAAGAGAAGCCTGTACAGTTGACAGCTTGGCAAAATGTGGTTTCTGTAACACCACATGATGCTTATGGAAATTAGCCTGGTGCAGCTGAGCTCCTCATAGTTAAGGTCTGACCAAACTATAGGTCAAATAGACCTTTTGGTTTTCTTTCTTTCTTTCTTTCTTTCTTTCTTTCTTTCTTTCTTTCTTTCTTTCTTTCTTTCTTTCTTTCTTTCTTTCTTCCCCCCCCCCTCTCTCTTCTGAATATTTATTCTGTTTCTGAAGAAATCTTCCACATCTAGTGAGCTTACTCTACATATTCTCTGTGGCGTGTTTTCCAAATTGCGGAAGGCTGCCAATTCAGTCCTTCGTTTCTTCAGTATACTTTTTCTATGCATCCGAATTTGATGGAATCTGAGGTAGCTCATTTTAAGCTCAAACCCATTCTCAGCTCCAGACCTTCTGTTGATTTCCATGATACGGAAACTTTGAGGCCTAGAGGCCCCATGCGCCTAATCTCCTTGTGTGACATTCTTTCTTTCAACGTACCTATCGTTGCAGCAGTTACAAGAAGACTTAGTATTATTGCTTCATTGCATAGTCAAGCATATGTTTCAGCATGAGGAAAGTTCAGCATGAGCAAACTGTCACAAAATCTGGGTGAATAGGTGCATTAGGTCATCCGTTATGTCCCTAAATTCGCTTTTGAAAATCCATATGATGGAGGCGGGATCTGAGTGTCACTCCCTGTTAATTCAGATGTCCTGGGAATTTTAAAGCAGGTCATTTAATGATTATCCCAGAACAGAAAAGCATTTACTATAGATCAGTCATAAACAATATATATTTTCCAGAGGTTTTAAGAGTTCAGGCCTCATCCATTCAGATCTGAAGAGCACCAACTTGCTTATCTTTAATTTAATTTAAATTGGTACCAAAGACTTGATCAAGAACTCAAGATATTATTTTTCATAACTGGTTTTTTTAACATTACACTGTTCTAGTGGAAGAATTCTGACACAACTTCTCAGAGAGTAGCTACGCACGTGATCTGTTTATCAGATGGATCATTCTCATCGTGGTATGTTTCCATATCTGTGTTAGGATCCTGGGATCCAAGAAAAGAAGCACTAACAGGAAACATGAAGCCTTTTAAGTGTGCAAGAAAAAGAATTCAAGAGAAGGAATTCATAGGCGGTGGGAGGAATCAAGGATTTAAACAAGTCAAGGTAAGTGACTTTCCCATTTTCTATTATTGGTTAAAACAATTTCAATACCTTTCGGATCCAATTCAGACTTTCATTTCCTTCTTACAATCTACAAGCAGCATATGTTCTAAATAAAATCACTCTTATTATAAGTAGAGTAGGCATGATTGATGCCAAGATGTGTGGAGATCAGTTACAATCAGGGGTAAGCCAAAAAAGGGGATGAAGTAGCAGCGCCTTGTTATTCAATTTATTATTGTACTTTCAGTTGGGAGATGCTTATAAGTTGATGTTCTCAGGTGCTGCCCTAATGCAGCCAGCAGTAGTTATGATATATCTTCATTTAGGGAAGAGGGAATCATTAGTTATTATGCCTTATTTGACAAAAAAAAATGTCTTGGGCAGGCCCTAATCAAGATTTACAGTCTAAAAATGAAAATGTGAAGTGCAGGTAGTCCCCAACCTATGACCACAACTGAGCCTCAAATTTCTGTGGTTAAGAAAGACATTTGTTAAATGAGTTTTGCCCCATTTTATAATCTTTTTTGTCACAGTTGTTAAGCAAATCTCAGCAGTTGTTAAATTAGTAACACAGTTGTTAAGTGAATCTGCCCTTCCCCATTGACTTTGCTTGCCAGAAGGTCAGAAAAGGTGATCCCATGATCCCAGAATATTGCAACCATCATAAATAGGAGTCAATTGCCAAACATCTGAATTTTGATCACATGACCAAGGTGATGCTGCATTAAAAGTAAGTGTGAAAAACGGTCATAAGTCTTTTTTTTCAGTACCATTGTAACTTTGAACAGTCAATAAGTGAACCATTATAAGTCAAAGACTACCTTTACTGAGTCTACTCACGCATTTTCTTTAGACTTCAAATAATTCATTTTGTTGGTTGGGCAATCTTACAAAAGTACATGGAGTGGAAGAGAGCAGAATCTGACTGTATTGATCAACACTGGAACACTTGCCTTAGTTTCCCGGTATGAGTCAGCATTTTCTGACTAACTAGCCTTTCCTGAGGGGACGAGGTGATTCAGTGGCTAATACACTGAGCTTGTTGATCAGAAAGGTCAGCAGTTCAGAGGTTCAAATCCCTAGTGCCGCGTAACAGAGTGAGTGCCCATTACTTGTCCCAGCTTCTGCCAACCTAGCAGTTTGAAAGCATGTAAAAATGCAAGTAGAAAAATAGGGGCTACTTTTGGTGGGAAGCAGTGGTGGGTTCCTACAAGTTCGGCTTGGTTCGACCAAACCAGTAGTACAAGCTGGCCTGGGTCACAGAACTGGCAGTGACCCAGGCTGGCCATGCCTCCGAACTGGTTCCCCGGTCGCCACAGTCACTGCCATCATCTTGTTTTTGAGTTCTGCACATGTGCAGAACAATTTCTATTGAACTACGCATGCTCATGCAGTGTGCACCCAGCACATGGGCAAAGCATGCCCAGAAGTGAACTATCAATAACGCCGGCTAGAACCCACCCCTGGTGGAAAGGTAACAGTATTCCGTGTGCCTTCAGTGTTTAGTCATGCCGGCCACATGACCATGGAGACATCTTCGGACAGTGCTGGCTCTTCGACTTTGAAATGGAGATGAACACAGTCCCTTAGGATCAGGAATGACTAGCACATATGTGCAAGGGGAACCTTTACCTTTTAGGCTTTCCTGACTAGTTTTGTTCTGGTGTTTTGGGGAGGGGGCAGAAGAAACAAAACAAAAATCCCAAGCATTTCATAAATTTGCCTCTAATTGAAACGGAACAACGTCTGGAGACAGTTTCAGCAGAGCTGTTTGAGTTAATTGATAAAGCTTCCATTCTATTGTTGAGGATCGCTTTCTGTTGGAAGCCACACAGTTGATTGCCCAGGAAGTCTCTGAGATTTCCTTGTGGAAATCTAACAAATCCTGGAAATTGCAAGAGTAAATTAGCCAGCCTCCCAAAGCAGAAGTGACAGCTCGAGTGGACGGGTGGAAGAGACTGCTGCACACTCACACCAATTGACCAGACTGATCATATGGACTAATCACAACAGATCCGGTGAAATAATGGACAGCAGATGTTGTTGCTTTGTAGACGGTCTCCCTCTGGGGATTAGCAACTAAAGGAAAGCAAAGGCATGATTCTGTCATATATTTTAATAAAACAGGGTTATCCAGCATTGTGGTGGAAAGGGCCTACCTTGCATTCTCAATTTATTTCATTGTGATTTCTACTTCCTCTGTGAAGTGAGCACTGAAGACAAGTCTAATAAGCAATAAAAATAAGCAAGCATTACCTTTCAAAATGCTACTGAAATGTGTTAATTTTAATAGATAATTCATTGCCTCATTAGGTACAAATGTGCTAAGTGAAAATGAATTGTAACTTTTTTAAAAGCCTCTTGAAGAACTGGGTTGTTTTACTCATGCAGGCTGTTTCAGCCCTAGTGACTACACAATGTCACACCCAGTCACCAGTGAATCTAGATAAACCTTTTCTTTATTATTGTCATATTGAGACAGTAATACCTGGGTGACACCAGAAGATGCAATAAATCACTGTGCAGGACTGTCTTTAATGTGGAACGGCTGCATCTGATTTCCCCTTTCAGTGATGGGTTTTCAGAGGTAAACAATGGGTTTTCTTTAATTTTCTAAATCAGATTACATACAGTTCAACACCTTTTTGTACATAGCCAGCAAATGTTGAAATCTATGGTGCATACCTTAACTATATCTTTTGAAATGACCATGCATGGTCCTTTTGCGAAATGTAGTCATCATACACAGAGAGAATAGGAATAGAAATGGCACAACAGGGAAGTGTTAGGAAGTTCAGTTAGGAAGAATCCACATCATTTCTCTATCTATTACAATGGATACTACGGAAGTCCATGGGAGAAATATTTTGATTAACTTGATATTTACCGATTAGCACAGAGACTATATTCTAATGCACACATATAGATTCTTTTCATGGAAACTCCTTTCCTAACCCCTCATAATGCTATGCTATAGTATGCTACTTGGGACGTGGTGGCTCAGTAGCTTAGACACTGAGCTTGTTGATCAGAAAGGTCAGCAGGTCGGTGGTTCAAATCCCTAGTGCTCCATAATGGAATGAGCTTCCATTACTTGTCCCAGCTTCTGCCAACCTAGCAGTACAAAAGCATGTAAAAATGCAAGTAGAAAAATAGGAACCACCTTTGGTGGGAAGATAACATGTTCTTTGCGCCTTTGGCATTTAGTCATGCCGGCCACATGACCACAGAGACATCTTTGGACAGGGGTGGCTCTTTGTTTTTGAAAGAGAGAGATGAGCACCACCCCCTAGAATCGGGAATGACTAGCACATATGTTTACCTTTACTATAGTATACTAACTGGTGCATAATGTAGTATTGGGATTGTGGGACCCAAGCTCATATACTGCCACTGAAAATAAAGTAACAAATGCAATAATTTGAAGGAAGTATAGGCATCCTTTGGTGATCTAACCAGTATTATACTGCCAGACTAAACCTCTCAGTGTGATCTGGTCACTGGGAAATTCTTGGGGGAGATGCCAATCAGCTCAAAACTGATTAGATGGTGTTAGAAGAACTACTGTTATTTAAACATCTACAATGTCATTATTGGATTATACTGGTAATTATAGTGTAATTGCACAAATCAGACTATAAAGCTTTTTGTTCATTGACTATATAAATACGAAGCACTAATACATATTTATACAACTAACATATAATGCTCTTCACTAATAAGTCAGGTGAATCAGCTTGTGGAAAGAGAGACTGTTTTACTCTTTCTATCTCTCTAATGGTCCATAACTGAAATATTGAAGGCAAAACCAATAATACCTTGGGATAACTGGTGCCTTATGATTTCTTCGTATTGTAGTTGTAACATGTTGCACTATCACCACCTCCACTTTTCATTAAGATGGGTAATTGAGCTGTGGTGGCGCAGTGGTTAAAGTGCAGTACTGCAGACTACTTCTGCTAACTGCCATCTGACTGCAATTTGGCAGTTCAAATCTCACCAGGCTCAAGGTTGACTCAGCCTTCCATCCTTCCGAGGTGGGTAAAATGAGAACCCATATTGTTGTGGGAAATATGCTGACTCTGTAAACCACTTAGAGAGTAAAGCACTGTGAAGCGGTATATAAGTCTAAAAGCTTTTGCTACCTGAAATGGTCATGAGAATGATGGAAGTACTTATTCTAAACTCTGCTGTCATGGTACAATGGTTAGAGCAAAACGGGATAATTGGGGGTGGGAGGGAAGTAATTAATACAGTAGACTCTGGAAGGGTTTATATACCAAATTCTTTCCAGTTGCCTTTGCCACCTTTTCTCTAATTACAAGTCTTATCATTCATTGCCATCATGATGCCATCATAGGGGGCACTAGGGGGCACTTCATGAAACTTTTGATAGCTAGACCTCAAACAAATAAGAGGAAGTACTTTTTCACCCAGAGGATCACTGGTCTATGGAACTCCCTGCCAGAAGAAGTGGTGACAGCTGTCAGCCTCGACACCTTTAAGAAAGAATTAGACGAGTTCATGGAGAACAAGGATATCAATGGCTATCATTATGGATGCCTAAGGACACCCTCCGGGTTGGAGAGATAGGCAGGATATTTCTCAATGCCATTTGCAGGGAATCATAAGAAGGTGAAGACATCTGCTTGGGAAGACCCTGAAGCAAATGGTGAGCCACTGTGTGAGACAGAATGCTGGACTGGATGGGCTGTGGCCTGTTCCAGCAAGGCTATTCTTATGTTCTTACGTTCTTATGATCATTGACATTTGGAGGAACCAGAAATCTGGGATACTTCATTAATAATTTGGACTTTGAAAAACACCTCATTTTCTCCCCTTTGAGGTTTTACCTGCAGATTTTAGATGTATAAGTGCAACAACAGTCTTTACAGAATACACACATGCATACAAACATGCCCACATATCCACCAGAGACACACTTACTTACTTACCCTTGTTATTTTAAATCAAAGCCTTTACAAAGCCAAGATTTTATAGTTGTTAGCGACACTTAGTTGGCAAGCAAATATAATTTTCCCACTTAATGCTATTTCTGTTGTTTCTGCTAAACAGTTCTTGAAATGATCTTTTCTCTCATTCATTCTTATGTCTTGTCTTGAAAACATATGGTGTTAAAAATAAAACATTGGGGATTGTGGCTTCTTTATCTGTTCTCATTCCTGAATTGGTTCATATTTTCTACAATAAATTAAAAATATGAAATTTAAAGAGATAGATAGATAGATAGATAGATAGATAGATAGATAGATAGATAGATAGATAGATAGATAGATGATAGATGGATGGATGGATGGATGGATGGATGGATGGATGGATGGATGGATAGATAGATAGATAGATAGATAGATAGATAGATAGATAGATAGAAAGAAAGATAAATGAGAGAGAGAGATGGATAGATGGATGGATGGATGGATGGATGGATGGATGGCTAGATAGATAGATAAGAAATAGATAGATAGATAGATAGAGAGAGAGAGAGAGAGAGAGAGAGAGAGAGAGAGAGAGAGATGGAAAGAGAGAGATACTCTAGATATAAATAGATTTTTAAAAGTTATTTTATGGAGTATGTAAAAATGTGGGTGAGGACTTGGCAGCTCTTGACAGTGATAGAATTCCACCTCCCTTAAACTCTATTTCTTGACTCTTAGCCTTTGGCCAAGCCATTATCAATTCTATGGCATTGCTCCATCTGTCTTTATTCCCGCAACTCTGAAGTCCAAAAAGAAAATTATTTTCACATTAGCAACTCATTAAAGGGCCCCAAATCAGTAGGTCCAATCACTGCTGGAGCCAAAGGCATTGCTTTTTTACACATCTAAATGCGTGTTTGTGGGCATTGTTAGAATAGCCAGTCCTGGCCTGAGGGACCTTCTGTCATGCACATGGTTAAGTGGGAAGGGTGGAGTTGTGTCATAGTCATCCATCACTATCCATCAGTGTCATCACCACCTGCAGAGATTCTGAGACATATAGCCAGTCAGTCAATCTGTCAGCTTCACTGTCCTGGCTCTTTGTCAGAGAGGAAAGAAGAGGAAGTATGCACATGTATTCTGTGCACAAGCATGAAGACAGGTATTTGAGATGTAGATCCACCAGCAAAACTCTAACCCAACATTCTGCCTTATGAATCATTTATTTATCTGTCTTCTTTTCATTCTAACATTCTTGCAAATGAAAGTCTTGTAATTGAATAGAGAACTAAAGTATTAATAATAATAAATAACTGGATTCATATTACATATAACCATGGTTTATGACTTATGGATTCTATTCCCAGAATTCCTGAGTCAGCCATGCTGGTTAGGAATTCTGGATGTTGAAGTTCACAAGTGATAAAGGGGCCATGGCTCTGCCATATCACCTGAACTTCATGTCTTAGTGAAACGGATGCAATCAGCTGCTATGTTAATAACAGCATCCATTTTCTGCAGGGAAGACCATGAAAAATCTTACAATACTTTACAGTCAAGTGCATTTATTACAGCAGACATCGCCTTTCTTGAAGAATAGTCTAGTTCGTTTCTTTGAAAAAGAATATGCTAAATTTTTAGAAAGGTTCAAGTGCCTTGGTTATTTTTATGGTAAAATGTCTGCCAACTTATTTACAGGAGCTATTATGTGGGAAATGGCATTTGGTTCCTTATTGTGTGAAAAAAAGCAAGGAACACTATCAGATTCTAAGTCACATTCAGAAGAGTTTAAAGCAGAATTATGAAAATACATTCTTATGTGACAGAATAAGAAGTTCACCTTGGAAAGGATCCTAGACTGGTGTGACATAGTGATATTGTGCTTCTAAATGCAATAGTTAGAACACGTCTAGTGAGAAGGAAAGTTTAAGATCTTACATACAAAATAATGGCTAGAGAAATGTTTCCCCTCATAAAATAGCTGCCATGATTTCCAGAGTGTCCCCAAGATGTAAAACGTTGTGGTGATTAATCATAGAATGAAAGGCAAATTCCTTGCTGTGGAGCATGAGGAAGGAGATTGAACTATTGAGTATGGTAATTCCATTATATTATGCCATGTGTTTTCTCCTCCTCCTCTAGATAGTTGCCAAAAATACAAGAAACATTGGCTATTTCTAAACATTCAAAACCCAGAATAAATCAGTGCAAACAATACAATGTAATTAGGGAAAAGTATGAAAGTAATATAAAATCCAGTTTCCCAGCGCAAAGCTAACACTTAAAATTAAACAATAGTAAGCTCTCTAAATATATGCTATATTCTATAAACACATACTATATGGTGTGTAGGATGTTAGTGATTTACCCTATTTTAAACGAGATTCTGCTGACCTCAACATGGTGGAGAAATTGGTTAAAATGATTAAGAGTGTTCTCCCTCTAAGGAAAGGCTAAAGAATTTGGATTGTTTTAAGATAACCTTATTTAAAAGGGTTATGTTGGAGATTTGGGGAAATGGATAGTTTCTTCTCCTCCTCCTCTTCATTGGATTAGAGCAGGGGTCTTCAAACCTTTTAAACAGGGGGCTAATAAAGGGTCCCTCAGACTGTTGGGGGCTCGGACTGGGTGGGCGGGCGTGGTTAGGTGGTCATGTGACTGGGTGAGTGTGGCTAGGTGGTCATGTGACGGGGGGCATGGCCAATTTAGAAGTCCATTAAACAATACACACGAATGAAACTTTAATTTGTTGTGCTCTTCGGGGTGGAAAGCAGTTTATGAAGAGCTGCCTTGGGGGAGGGGGTGCATCTCTCTCTCTCTCTCTCTCTCTCTCTCTCTCTCTCTCTCTCTCTCTCTCTCTCTCTCTCTCTCTCTCTCTCCTTCTTCCTCTATCCAGGCCTCTCCCACTCCCTTTCTCTGGAGGCTTGACCTCCAGAACCACTCTGCCAACAGGCCCATTTTTGGTCTCCTCTGTCTCCAGAAGGTGAGTGGGGGCCAGTGGATATGTGGGGTGATGTGGGTGGGGCAACCTTGTGGTCCCTCACAAGCCAGATTAATGGCTTCATCAGGCCATATCAGGCCCCCGGGCCATAGTTTGAGAACCCCTGGATTAGAGCCTTTTTCTCAATCCAGGGATTTTTAGATGTGTTAGATTTTATTTCCCATTCCCCTGCTGATATTGGCTATTTGGTCTTAAGATAATCAGGCTGACAGAAAAAGTTCAAGATCACCTAGTGAAGCTCATAACTGAGGGAAGAAGAGCTAAATTTTCCCAATCTTAGACCTACATTCTAACCACTGCATTTCACTGGCTTTCCTTGTGAAAGATGGCTTAGGTATCCATACACCCATTGAGCACAGGTGAAACTGGCCATCAAACCTTTGCCAGGCAAGGAAACCATTTCTCTTCTCACTGAATTGTGTCAAAATTGGCAAATAGCACAAAGCAACTTTAACTCCCCAAAAGTACCAGGAATAAACTGCACCAATTCCAAAATGTTGGGCAGGTTTTCCCTCTGGGAACCAATGCACACCTTCCATAGCTTTTCAATTAACAGTTTGATTTGTCAACACAAAAGAGGTTCTCCCAGGAAATGTGTGTTTACAATTGACCTTCTTCATCAAGGGCCATTTAGCATTCAGAAAATACATCTGACTGTGCTTATGGTCCATGGAGATCCACAAGGTGCTTGCAGCTGGTACAGATACCTCATTAGAAATTCATTTTTTCCCTGTCATAATAACAAAGTGCAGAGCAGCGGTGGTAACCTAGTTTCGTATGGGAAAATGCACAAAAGGGGACAGCTGAAAGAAGCTGTGCCTTTCTCCTGTATTTTCCCCCCCTTTAGTCTATTAGAATCATCTTCAAAAGAAGCAGCTTCGTTCCACCCCTTACCCCCACCCCAACTTTTCAGAGGCTGAATTTTATTGAATTGCATTATACATACCTACTGCACCAAAACCGGCTTCTGTGGAGCCAACTTATCCATTCTCTCCTGGTTTGTTTGCTTCCTATTCGAGAGGTGAGAACTGGGACTCTGAAAGTTGTGGGACTGACGTGTTGTTCTTATTGGATTATAACAATGTCGAACGGTTTTACTAGCAAACTGAATGACTGAGTAACTGTCAAAATGTATGTGGACCAATTTAGCTCTCCATTTCACGGTTGAAAGGGAAGGTGGGAGAGAATAGCTGCCAGTTCACGCCTCTCCTGCGGGTATGTTTAATCAAATGCGTCATGTTTAAAATGTAAAGGCAGAGGAAATGGCTCTGTCAAACCCTTCTTTTGAGGTGGATTGCCATGGCGCATCATGCAAAACAGATCCTATTTATTCAACCATCTGAACTTGGGGTCGTCATTTACAAACCTCAGTCATAACGTTCAATATATATCTGTCTCTCAGATATTGGTTTTCTTCTTAAAACAAACTTACTGCAGCTCAGATTAAGCTAGACAAGGGTACAGCAGGATAAAGATAAAGCTGATCTTAAATCAAACAAGAAATGTAAGAGCAGAAGGAGGTGCTGATTATATGAATAATTGCTTAGGCACCCACCGTTGATGGAATACCAGGGATCTTATATATTAGATCCTACCAAATCCATGGAAGGAAAGAATGGTTATAAAACTCTTGAGAATGTGTAAAATGATAGGTTCAGCATTGGCCCGTGCAGTCCAGAAATACATACAACTATATAGGCCAACATTGGAAGACATTAATTTTTCCAAAGCTGTATAAATCACCCTCTTGAACGTTACAAGATTTAATGCCCTAATTACTGCTATGATTCTGTTGTAGAAAATGAGAATACCTTGAGAGTCCCTCTGCATTTATGAGTCTGGAAAAAAAATACTTTTTAAAAAAGCAATGATTTTATAAGACATAGACCAAGGCTGGATAACCTGTAAACCGTATGTGGCCAAACCATTTTTGGTCCAGGTTTTTGGCTTTTGGTGGTTGGGATTGGAGTTGGGAGGGAAGTGAAGGTCATTCTTGCTTTATTGAATAATTTATACCCTGCTCGTATTCAGCAGACTCTGAGCAGCTCACATAACAATAATTCTTCATTATCAATTTAAAAATCAGAACGTGAATTCGGTGCAAGAATTGAATTAAAATAAAAACAAATTAACAATGTATTAAGATTAAATTTTTAAAAACAGATAAACAGCTGAGTGAAATAAGAAGGATGAAACAGGGACCTTATGTTTTACTGGAGCTACTTTTCAAAAGACCTCTTAACTTATCACACATTTTTTAAGAAGTTTAAGGGAAGGCTGGTTGCAGGTAGTGTTTTTCAATGCTGTTGCAGCTTCAAAATGTGCTAAATAAATGGTTCTAAATCAAGGACTATCTATGAGCATATAACTGGAGAGTTAATCAAAATAAGAGGTGCTGCCCCTTTGCCCATCTCCATCATCTTCTGATGCATTGGAGTTGAATTTTCTAATTTTATTTATTTTTATTTTATTAAATTTATATCCCGCCCTTCTCCTTGTTAGGACCCAGGGCGGCGCACAGGGATGTTAAAATACATACAAAATATAAAATATATGAAATTTAAAATACTTATTTTAATAAATAAACCCTGCGCTAAAACCAAATTAAAATCCCAAGTTTAAAAACTATCTAATGGTCAGTGTGGAGGTTACGCTAGGCCGGCTAGGTGAAATAGGTGTGTCTTCAGACACTTGCGGAAGAGGCGGAGGTCGGAGATGGTGCGGAGTTCAGGGGGTAAGTCGTTCCAGAGGACTGGGCCCGCCACAGAGAAGGCTCTCCCCCTGGGTGTCGCTAGTCGGCATTGTCCAGCCGACGGCACCCTGAGGAGGCCCTCTCTGTGGGAGCGTATCGGTCTAAGAGATGTATGGGGCAGGAGGCGGTCTCGCATATAACTAGGCCCCGAGCCATGGAGCGCTTTAAAGATGGTCGTTAAAACCTTGAAGCGCACCCGAAAGACCACAGGAAGCCAGTGCAGCTCGCGCAGGATAGGTGTTAATGATCACAGAAGTTCTACATAAACATCAACGGCTTTCTGTTAGAGAATTAAGTCACAATGTAGAGCATCTATGAGAAGGACCAGTGATGTCATATGGACATCACTTTCTTTTGACATGATTCCACTCAGATTAGGGAGTGACCTTCTGAATAAGGCTTTAGTTCGTTGCACATTAGTTCCATTAAAATCAACATGAAAAGTTAATCTTGATTTTAATCCTATTGATTGCAATGGGAATTAAGATTGCAGGATCATAGTGTCTTCCCCCACTGCTGAGTTGATGCCTAATCCACCCATCTTTGAGAGCAGAAAAATGTATCAACCTGAACATTGTCAGTTCCTATCCTTTCTTATTCACTCTGCTTCAAATATCTGCATTTGCCTAAATAAATCAAATAGATACTATCCATGTTTCAGCTGTACTGTACCATGACTTCTCATGGTATCAGAATAAGGAAGAGAACATTATTTTAACATGGCTATAGATAACAGTGTAAGGCTGTCCCATTAATGCACTACCAAAGAGAGGAAAGTAATACTTGCACTTTGTTTGAGATGGGTTTAATCTTCTCTTCCTAAAATTAAATATTTCTACTTCCTTCAATCTCTCCTTCGATGATTATACATTTGATAAATAAATCAATAAATATCATGAAGACTCATCAGCATAAATACTTCCCAAAACAAAAATGGATGCCAGGGTATGTTTATGTGAATAATTTTATGATGGTGAGGAAAAGCCCACAGAGTTCAAGAAATCTAAACTAACACACCCTGACTGATGGTTGTTTAATTTCTGCTTTGACATATCCTGCAAAAGAAAGCTTACCATCTCCAATTTTGTGGCTTAATGGGCAGAATTGGTCATTTGGGAAGAGCAGTTTTTCCTAAGGTAACCTATGATTTAAGACCATCGTTCTATCTGTTGCATTGTTGTCAACAAAAACAGACAACAAATCTTGGACCCTTGCATGACCCTTCAGAAACTTGAAAAGTGTTATGTTGTCCTCTTTTAATCTTCTCTTCCTAAAATTAAATATTTCTACTTCCTTTAATCTCTCCTTCGATGATTTAGGGCATTTTCATCCCACAGTGCAAAGCCACCTGTTTCCTACTTAAACATGTCGGAAATTGAGTCACAGTAAGGCATAAATAACCCTTTGAGATGTGTCAAGTCAGCAAACTCAATCCATGGCAGAAAATGATGGGCAAAGGTTATCTTTTTGATGCACTGGACATAGATAGAGAACAATGTCACACATTCCTTCCTCAATAGATGATCAGTGGTCTCTATTCACATTGGAGCAAGCTGTTCATGCAGTTCAGTTTCCAATTCCATAATAATCCTGGTTGTCCTTTAGTGCAGGGGTCTCCAACCTTTGCAACTTTAAGTCTGAAGGACTTCAGCTCCCAGAATTGCAACTTCTCCAACCTTTGCAACTTTAAATCTGAAGGACTTCAGCTCCCAGGAGAAGTCTGGGAGCTGAAGTCCTTCAGACTTAAAGTTGCAAAGATTGGAAACCCCTGCTTTAGTGAACTTGTTCTTGGTTTCAGATGACCCAATGCAACGTAATACATTTCACCTATGGAAGCTAATCCGATTTTTGACTTTTTTCTCTCCACGTGTACAGCTTATCTCCTGATGTTGCCACAGTCAAGTAATGAATGCAAATCCATGAGATCATTTATCATTCACACAAGAGGCTGGGAAATTGTTGAAATTATATTAGACTGGATATTCCTAGCCATTTTTAAACACTGGAAATGGTTATTCAATACAAAGAGGTTGCAGTCACACATCCTGAGTGTAGCCACAACTGTTACTGTAGAACTTAGTTCTCAATAAAAACACAGAAAGATGTCATTGACAGTGTATATCAACCAGATTAACAATGAGGCACATAGACAATGGAAAATTTGGATAAACTCTTGGTCTTAGAAGGAGAAAACTTAGAAGGAGTATATATTTTATAATAGTAAAGTGACTTCTAGAGATAATTAAGAGTAATGTTATAAAACAGGAATCCATGGGGGGGAAATCCTTTTTAACATCTTTATTATATATTGAATAACTATGGAAAAAGACTGATTTGATAAATGATAATGCTACTACATGGAAAATAAGGTGATATATGTGTAATGAAAGGATAATTGATAAATATGTTTGTGATTTTAAGTACTGATGCACAAAATGTTTGCCTGAATAGCATGTTGTACAAAGCACAAGATGAATAATGTTTTATATTTGTTTTTATGTTAAAAATAGAAAGTTTTTACAAAAAAGAAGAAAAAAGAAGAAGATGTCATTGATCTATTTAGCCAACTATTGGTCATACTTCTTACCAATGCTTCCAGTGCTTCAAGAAGGACTCTCCACTTCTCAATTCTATCTAGCTGTCCCGAGAATTAAACATACCACTTTCTGCATTCAAAGCTAATACATTAACACTGGGTTGTGGTCACCTTAGATTAAAAAAAATACACTAAGTATCATCTTATGGGAAGCTGGCAGGGAAGATTGCAACTGGTGATCATGTGTCCACAGTTCCCTGCAAAGTTGTAATTTTGAGCTGGGCACCCAAATTCCTGAATCATGATCACATGACCACAGAGCTACTATCATGGCTCGAACTTTGGAGATGGCTTGTACATCCATTTCTTGAGCTCAGCCATAACTTTGAACAGGCTCTGGATTAATGGATGTAAGATGAGTATTACTTGTAATTAGAAAACCGCTTGAAGTTATGAGCAACTGCCATTACAGCTGAGGCAGCCTATAAATTTGAGTGAACCGATCAATCAATTAATCAACAAACATTCTGAGATCCAGATCTCCCTCCCCGTCTTTTTTTTAATTGTGGTCAATAATTTAATTCGTAATTAAATTATCTATATCTGTAGTGTAACTATTTATAATCCAGCTATTGATAACTTAACGATCAAGCTAAATTTATCCTTTTCAATGAAAAGGGAGAGATCTTTATTTCTGGCAGAATAAAATGATTAGGTTTGATTGCCATTTTCTGATGGAAGAAGCAGGGTTTCTTCGTTTTGAGGGATACAGTAATCAAAAAATTAGCCAAAGATTTTTGAGATGTAAAAATCTGGAAGCATTATCTGTGGAATGTCTGCTATTATACTCATGTTACAAGGAAAAAAATATGGAATATTTATATTTAATATTTTTAGTATTGTGTATTACATTTTTTATTATTGTTCGCCACCCAAAATTACTGGTGTGAGATAGGTGGCATACAAACTGAACAAACAAAGAAACCCACTTTGTAGGGATAAAGACTACTTTACAAAACTGAGGAGAAAGGTGTTTTAATAATTCAACTAATTTATCTTATTCACCTTAGTTTTCAGCAGCAACTCCAAGTTTTGATCAGTGTATTTTGGTGCTTTCAAAGATATTCGTCTCACTTTGTAATTGCATCTCATTACAGCAGATCAATGGCTATAGAAAACACCTCTTCTAACACTGATAACAAGGTTGTCTTGTTTAATTTAATAGAGTACTGCTAGGAAAAAGAGACTGGAAATTTTTCCCTCCCTTAAGTTTGTAGCTAAAGAAATATGTAAAGGAATGAATGCATTTGTGACCTAGAGCAGGGGTCTCCAACCTTTGCAACTTTAAGTCTGAAGGACTTCAGCTCCCAGACTTCTCCAGCCAGCTTTGCTTTGCTGGCTGGAGAATTCTGGGAGCTGAAGTCCTTCAGACTTAAAGTTGCAAAGGTTGGAGACCCTTGACCTAGAGCAGGGGTCTGCAAAGTTGGCTCTTTTAAGACTAGTGGACTTCAACACCCAGAATTCCCTAGCCAGCCATGCTGGCTGGGATATTCTGGGAGTTGAAGTCCACCAGTCTTAAAAGAGCCAACTTTGCAGACCCCTGACCTAGAGGAAAGAAGAGAGATGCCACATAGGAAACAATCACAGAAGAGGAAAGACAGCCCTCCCCCCCCCCTCCCCCATTGATCCACCAGTTAAAAGTAGCAGGCAGGACGTTTGTACTTTCAGGCTTGCAAAATTGATATCTTCTCTCCCAGGTAAACCAAATAGGAAACAGGACTAAATGAATTACAGTAATTCTATTTCATTGTAAAGATACATTAACAGAATCTTGCAAATCTGAAAGTAAATGTCTGTGGGGATTCTCAGTCATCCAGGTCATGGTTGTGTCTCAAAGGTGCTTTTTCAAAAGACAACTGACCTTTTTTGTTTTTCCCTTGAAGACGTTTCGCTTCTCATCCAATGCTGCTTCTTGGATGAGAAGCAAAACATCTTCAAGGAAAAACAAAGAAAGTCCAGTTGCCTTTTGAAAAAGCACCTTTGAGATAAGTCTGATAGTTCAAATTTCCCACCTGCCATTTTAACTGCCTAATCCAGTGCTTCTCTTTTTTTTTTTTTATATTGAAAAAGTTTTATTGGTTTTACATTTTTCCATAGGATGGGGTAAGGGATACAAAGAAATTTTGAGAGCGTTCACATCAAAGTCGTCGGCCCTTCCGGGACTTCAAAATACATTGATAACAATAAAAAAAACATTTTCCATAACACTACAAAGTGAAAGCAAGTACATATACCTAAGTTCTCAGTTCTATGCTGTCAGTCATTTACAAAAATCCGAATACAGATATTATGCAATATTATTCAGAAAAATCAAGGCAAAGTTATTTTTTAGATCTAAGTCTCTTGGCAATTGTGTCTTCAACCTCTTCCTCCAGGCCCCCAGAGGGCGGGGCCGTGGCCCCCCCTGCCGCCCCTGAATCTTCCCCCAGGACAGAGGAGTGTTTTTTGAAAAAGGCTTCCGCCTCGGCAACTGTTTTAATCCTCACTCTTCCTCCTTCCCAGAACACCAGCATCCCTTCGGGTGTCACCCACTTGAACCAAATCCCGTGATCAAACAATGTTTTAGACAAGAAGGAAAATTTCCTTCTTGCATCTCTAATCTTTCTTGGGATCTGCTTCAAGATAGCAACCTCTTTTTGTTGGTAAATTAACGGACTTCCTCTCTGCACTTTCAGGATTTCCTCTCTGGTTGACCTTCTAACAAATTTCACATGTATCTCTCTAGGTACTTCATTTATCCTGGCATATGCTGAGTTTATTCTGTAGGCTAGGTCAATGTCCCCCCTGATCTCATCCTTCGGTTTATGTAAATAGTCTGCTATAATTGTGCTCATGAGATCAGGGAGGCATTCACCAGGTTCCTCAAAAACATTCTGAAATCTCAAAAAATATGTCATTCTTTCCATATCAATCCTAGACACATGCCCACTTATTTCCACAACCTCATTAGTAACATTTTTAATCTCTCCCTTAGCCCCCACCAGCCCCCCTTCCAATTCTTCATTCTTCTGTGTGTTTTCCAGCACTTGTTTCCGCGTGTCCAATAACTCCTTCTTAAAGTTAATATTTTCTGCCCTCTGGGCCTTAATTTCTTGTACCAAAGTTTGTATAACAGATTCAAGAGAAGCCATCCTTTGTTCTAAGCTTGCCAGTGCTGTTTCTTGTGCCATGATTAGCTGTTAAAATCAATGCCACTAAAATGGCGTTTTCTGGGTAAGGCTGATGAGGCAGATCAGGAGCCAAAAGTTCCGTTCAGGGTTGTAAAGTTGCAAAGTTCAAGAACCAAGAGAGAAACAATTTTCCAACTCAATAAGTATAATAGCGAAGGTACTCCAGAAAAGAAATCACAAATCCAAAAAGAAAAAATTCTTCATTAATAACCAGAGGAAGTCCAAATTGCAAAGAGACGCTGGGAATTTTCCATAAGTGAAAGTCAGTCAGGAACAAAGAGAAGCCATCTTCCACCGCCCAGCTCAAAGCCCGAAGGAGAGAGTGGTAAAATAAATTGTTTCAGCCAGACCTAGAAACATTGTTGCAAGCAAACCGCAGATCACTTTCCCTTGCTGCAAACAGTCAGGATTAAAGATTTCCGCTTCCTCGCCGCGAGGAGCCATTTTCAAGTGCCGCTTGAGTCCGAGGGTTTTTTTTACAAACAAACACCCCCCTCCCAGTCCTTTCAGCCCGGCTGACAGCAGAAAAAAAAAGTTTTAAATCACTCACTCTCCCCCTCGCAGCTGAAGCCCCGAGAAGCCTTCCGACTCATTCGATCAACTCTCTCCATGATCGCGAATGGCGCCGTCTTCCTTTGGCGAAGGGAAAACCCCCCGCAGCATGTTCTCCTTCACCTAAGCTGAAGACAAGGGTCGCTTCCCCCACCGCCATGGGGGGGAGCGTCCCAGGCAAGCCGGCTTTACGGGAGACCCCCAAAAAAGGGGCGTCTCGCCCCCGTGGGGGGGGGCAGAAAAAGCAACAAAACGGCGAGCGAGCGCTAGGCTCGCCCGTCGCCGCTGGAGCCGGAACCGGAAGTCTAATCCAGTGCTTCTCAACCTGACTGGGGAATTCTGGGAGTTGAAGTCCGGACATCTTCAAGTTGCCAAGGTTGAGAAACACTGGCCCCTAATCCATTAAAGTCCTTTCTCAGTTTCTTTCTGTGACCGTTAAGTGATTGTGGGCTTCTCTAATTGTTTCCTAGACAGCATTTCTCCTTCTCCTTCTCCTTTCTCAAGATCACTAATTCATTCCATTCCGATGTTAAAAATGGGGAAGTTTGAACTGAATTAAGAGGGAATCAGCATTTTTTCCAAATGAAGTTTACCAATCAGTCTTTCTGGACCAGGCCCAGCAGCAAATATGATTTTTCAGTAATATCTGTGAAGCAAAAGAAACAAAGCTTAACAAAAATATTGACAAGGCATTTTGCCTTGAGCAGGGCAGGAGCTGACTGATGTACAGATATGATCCAGGCACGGATTGCGAATTCATTTCATATTTATAACCTACTCAATTTCCCTGCCTGACCTGACTCATGTTGTTGCCACCATAATGGTGACTTCACACAAGCTGACTGTGATGGGGGATTTCAACAATCCTGCTGAGCCTTCATCATTTACAGCTGGCCCGATTAAATATTTAGCCCTAGACATGTTTTTTTGCCCCTTACAAATCATTTGGAGAAGTCACGCTCACCATTACTTTTTGAATCCTCATTCATCCTATTTAATAAAGATTGCCAGAGCAAATTAGCCAACTACATAACAGTAGTACAAATGCTTCTGTGATGGAAATATTCTCCTAGTATGTTTACAGAAGGCGGGATGAGTTACAATACAATAGCAGAGTTGGAAGGGACCTTGGAGGTCTTCTAGTCCAACTCCCTGCCTAGGCAGGAAACCCTATACCATTTCAGACAAATGACTATCCAACATCTTTTAAAAGACTTTCAGTGTTGGGGCATTCACAGCTTCTGGAGGCAAGCTGTTCTACTGATTAATTGTTTTAACTGTCGGGAAATTTCTCCTCAGTTCTAAGTTGCTTATCTCCTTGATTAGTTTCCACCCATTGCTTCTTGTTCTGCCCTCAGGTGCTTTGGAGAATAGTTTGACTCCCTCTTCTTTGTGGCAACCCCTGAGATACTGGAACACTGCTATCTATTATCTTATCAGTGAGCCTAGGAGTTAGAATGGAAAGGCTATCACCTTAGTGAATGACTTCTACTCAGAATTAGTCAGGAGGAATATATTCTTCAGGGTTTTGATTGACTTCTTGTGAACCATGGAATTTGTATGGGGAACTTGGGGCCTCAGAACATAATATTGCAGTCTTTTTAGTCTTA
This sequence comes from Rhabdophis nuchalis, assembly GCA_039707465.1. Classification (NCBI taxonomy): domain Eukaryota; kingdom Metazoa; phylum Chordata; class Lepidosauria; order Squamata; family Natricidae; genus Rhabdophis; species Rhabdophis nuchalis. The sequence continues at coordinate 306,253,144 of CM077643.1, read as the reverse complement.
TCTGCCTCCTTTCCACAAACTGAAGGGTGGGGTGGACAGAACTGTATTAAAAGTTTGTGTGTGTGTGTGTGTGGTCACACTTGTTGCCACATGAGCTCTGGAGTTTTTTGGCCTCCCTTTTTTTATTTCCCACACCCTCCCCCCTCCCAGTTGCAAATGTTTTTTTTTTTTTGAAGAACAGACCTTCATATTCATTAAATGTGTGAAATGGTAGAAGCAAAGTGTGAAATGGTAATAGTCTGTTTGTGGTTTGATTAATAGAAATTTCTCCTAACAAATGTCCAGATCCTTCTGGGGGTCATTGGAATGGAGCAGCTGTAAAGTCAGCAGGAGAAGTTTAGATCCTTCCCAATGACAGCCCTGCCAGCTTCAGAATACATGGGTGCACTCCTGTGCACTTTTTAGGAGGGTAGATGATGAGTGGTTATTGATGTGTCAAGTTAACACGATGATTAGTTTCCAAAAGCCTTATGTTGTTAAGGAAAGCTATGATCAAAAATTAATAATTGGACCGCTCTCTCTAAAAGTCGTGCGCTTTATTGCTCAACAGTGTGTGTCAATGTCACTGGAAAAAGTAAAAGATAAAAAACTCTCATGTGGGGTAGGGAAGCATCACTGTCAAGTTATTTTTCTTCCAAATACAGCTATGCAAACATACAGACTAAACTGATCACAAAAAGTTTACGCCAGAAGAAATGAATTGATCTTTACTTTGTCCATTAGATTAATAGTTAATGGATTAATTCTTTCCCTTACCTTTAACTAAAGGTAAATGTTCCCCTCACACGTATGTGCTAGTTGTTCCTGACTCTAGGGGGTGGTGCTCATCTCCGTTTCAAAGCCGAAGAGCCAGCGCTGTCCAAATATGTCTCCGTGATCATGTGGCCGGCATGACTAAATGCTGAGGGTGCACGGAACGCTGTTACCGTCCCACCAAAGGTAGTTCCTATTTTCTACTTGCATTTTTGCATGCTTTCAAACTGCTAGATTGGCAGAAGCTGCTGCAAGTAATAGGAGCTCATTCCATTACGTGGTGCTAGGGACTCAAACCACCAAACTGCCGACCTTTCTGATTGACAAGCTCAGCATCTTAGCCTCTGAACTATCGCATCACCTTTAACTAATATCCCTAAAAAACACTGTTTTTCAGAGTGGAATGAAGCAAGGTGTTTTGTTTTGTGGAAAATGGGTAGCGTATTTTTGGATCCCTATTTAAAATACTGGGGTTGGGCTTTTTACTCTAGGAAAAAAATTTATCGGTTTATCATTATAACACTTTGCAAATGATACCAAGGCAACTTCAAAGCATGCCACCAAATAGCCATAAGGATTAGGATTAGAATAATAGTGACCAAGCAGTAAGAGACTGGGACAAATGCTATAAGTCATTCACATGCTGGACAACAATAGTAAATGTGTGACAATGATGTATACCAGAAAACAAGGATAACTCTCTCTTGCTATTGTTGGCCATTGGGGTAGCCACAACCCAATTTCAGGGTGATGGAACAATTATCCAAGAAGATCGGCAGATCATATTTTCATACAACGTACACCGCTCACAGCTCCAAGGATAACTTTCTTGCAGAAAACGCATCACATAATTTTGAAGGGTGTGAAATCGACATGATTAATAATTATAGTTATTAGCCCGTGCACCAGCTGCTCATGGATGGTTTATCCCTTGATTTATGGTGCAGTAAATGCCCGTATCTCCATCTGAGGCAGAATCAAGAGGGTATATAGCTATGGGCACAGTGATCTGTTCCATTGCCAGGAAGTTTGCTTTTTTAAAAGAAGAAGAAGAAGAAAAAGTGGATGAAGAACTCATCCTTGTTCTGTCTGGAGGACCTTTTCTTTTCATGCCTGTTTTAAACCTGTCCCCTTAGTGTCTCCAAAGCCTTTGAAGTTTGGATTGCAGCTCACAAGGGACTCTAGTTTTCCCACCCTCTTATGCCTTTTTTTCTGTTGCCAGGCTGCAAACAATCACTATACATATTACAGAAGAAACAACGAAGAGTGACAATAGAAGGAGAAAAAAAACCTCATCATTGAGGTGCCAGAAGTGAAACCCTTTGTATCCACAGGGAATTTGTTCCCCCCATTTCCCCCCCCCCCCCCCGCTTGTCTAACAACACATATATTATATTTACATGGTTGGTGACAAAAGGCAGTAATTTACTGCCCTGTCTAAACATGTTTACTGGAAATAAATCCAATGAATTACAGAACAACTTCAGGACTTTGGACCTTAAGACAGCCCAAAGTGTCTTATTCATATGGTAGGTGATTGAAACCTTCGTCGTTTAATGTAGAGACCTTTCCTAATGGATAAAATATAATATTTGGCAGGAGTTGGAATAGCCCTATCTAAATCAGATGCTTCCAGCATCATCTTCTCTAATACTCATAGATTTCATCACTTATTACACATGTATGAATTTGTTTCATTAAATGTGCCTTGCCCATAGTTATCTGATTATATAATTCTGCATCTGGAGGGCATCTCCCGCTGTGGTGTGCTATGCTATTCTTTTAAAATAAAAATGTGAAAATAAGAATGACACTCACAGCCAGTTTGCTGAAGTGGTTAAGACACCAGCCTAGGAACAGGAGGCTGTGAGTTCTAGTCCCACCTTAGGAACAAGCCAGCTGGGTAATTTTGAGCTGGTCATTCACTCTGCAGTTTCCAGGAGTCAACATTGATTTAAAGGAACACAAAAAAAACCCCAACAGTACTAAATCTATCTTTTGAGAATGAATATACTGAGGCCTCTTCACTATGATTCAGTGGTGGGTTTCAATTTTTTTAGAACCTACTCTGTAGGTGTGGCCTATTTTGTGGGTGTGGCTTGGCAGTCATGTGACAGGGTGGGAGTGGCCACCTTTTAAAATGGGGTGAAACTCATTTAACAACGCTCTTGCTTAGCAACCAAAATTTTGGACTTAATTGTGATGATAAATTCTTTCTTTCTTTCTTTCTTTCTTTCTTTCTTTCTTTCTTTCTTTCTTTCTTTCTTTCTTTCTTTCTTTCTTTCTTTCTTTCCTTTCCTTTCCTTTCCTTTCCTTCCCATTGGGTCACTGGCAGCGGCGGGCCAGATTTACTTCCAGGTACGCCGGTGGAACCCCCTCTCACCGGTTCTCTAAATTTCACCAACCGGTTCTCGCGAGTAGGTGCGAGCCTGCAGAAACCCACCACTGCTATGATTCATTAATAATAATAAAATAACAACAACAGAGTTGGAAGGTACCTTGAAGATCTTCCAACCCCCTGCTTAGGCAGGAAACCCAACACCACTTCAGAGAAATGGATATTCAATATATTGTTAAAAATTTCCAATGTTGGGGCATTCACAACTTCTGGAGGCAAGTTGTTCCATTGATTAATTGTTCTAATTGTCAGGAAATTTCTCCTTAGCTCTAGGTTGCTTGTCTTCTTGATTACTTTTCACTTATTGCTTCTTTTCCTGCCCTCAGGTCAGGAATGGGTTCTAGCAGGCACTACTGCGGGTTCGCTCGTATGTACACCATGCGCTCATGCATGCTTTGCACATGCATGCACAGTGCAATAAAAATTGTTCTGTGCATATGCAGAAGCAAAAAAACAAGATGGCGGCGCCTATGGCATCACCCAAAGAACTGGTTTGGAGATGTGGCAGTGACCAAGGTTGCCAAATCACTACTGGCTCGGCTGAACCTGTAGGAACCCACCACTGCCTCAGGTGCTTTGGAGAATAGTTTGACTCCCTCCTCCTTGTGGCAGCCCCTGAGATATTGGAACACTGCTATCATTTCTCCCCTAGTCCTTCTTTTCATTAAACTAGACATAGCCAGTTCCTGCAACCGTTCCTCATGTGTTTTAGTCTCCAGTCCCCTAATCATTTTTGTTGCTCTTCTCTGCACTCTTTCCAGAGTCTCCACGTCTTTTATGATTTTCATGAAAAGTTTGTTGGTTATGAAGCTGCGATAGAAGCAACAGACATTTCCTAATGTCAGAGTCTAGAGTGGACAATTTCAGTTCAAAGACATTAAACTGTACCCTTGTAAAGAATCAGCATGCGTGCCCTCTGTTTCTACAGAAAATCTTGTCATAAACTGCAAACATTGACAATAAATCTTTCTTTTTTTTGTATTGTTTACTGTAACTGGAAAGGAGAAAGAGTCCAGAGTGAGCAAGTAACCATTTTGTTGACTTGGATTGGGGTGATAATATTTGCAGTTGTAAAATTTTTATCTGTTCTGTCATTGCTAGTCTTCTATATTTAAAAGATATGGAAGATGTTCGTTTTATATTTCTTTTTTTTATTTGGGTTTATTTATATATGCATACAATTATTTTATATTAATTATAATTAAATAAATTATGTTGAGAAGCCTTATAAATTCAGAAAGGAAGAAAAGAAATAAGGAAGAAATGGAGGGAGGGAGGGAGGGAGGGAGGGCCTTTAGGTAGGATTACTCCTAGAATCATTGGAAGGCTCATGGAGAGATTTCTGAGCAGTTTGTTACTGAAATGAATTTCAAAGGCTCTAATAGTGAATTTTACCATAAAGTGATATGGCATATGATATAAAGCTACAAGATTTTGTTCAGTGGGAAGAAAGCATTATAGTTTACATGTGAAAAGTACTTGACGTATACCCTACAACTGAAGTAATGAGAACTCAGCCATAAGCCAATGCCACTTCTATACTTACAAATAGCCACATGTTATATCCTTGCTTCTGAAGCATGCTTAAATTCAAGAAGTTACAACTTAAGTAGAGACAAGAGCATACTGTGCCACGATACATCAAATCTGGAATTTTTGTGCTAATATTCAGGGAGACCTCCTGACTAAATTTCTCTTGAATAGTCTAAAATAATCTCAGATTAGCTTCAAACTAATAAAATCATACACAAATGTGCCACATCCTACACAAATAAACAAGTGCCAATTAACAATAAACCAAATTAGCCCAAAAATATATCAAACACCAAACTAGTATATAACCATGTATATCTGTCTATGTGGCTCGTATGTGGTTTTCAATTAATGTTAAAAGTTATAAGTATTTACATATGAAAGTCAAATTTATATGAAGAGGGAGATTTAAATATAAATATAGACAGATATCATTCAAATATTTTGCTCATAAGCCACATTTGCCTTCTGCCCTTATTAAATTATCATCCTATGAAATATCAAAAGTTGCGTATATTGCCTAAAATGTACTCTAACCTACTTTGAATACATCCATTTATTAATATGGATGTATTCTCCTCCTTCCTCTCCGGTCGGTCGCAATTTGTGTTGACAGGAGTGCAGAGATCGACGTCGAGGGGTGCCTCACTTGTGGGGTGCCTCAGGTCCTCTCGCCTCTCCTGTTCAACACCTATATAAAGCGGCTGGGCGAGATCATCCGTGGTTTTGGAGTAGAATACCATCAGTACACTGATGATAATCAGTTGTACATTTCTACCCCTAACCACTCCAACGATGCCGTTGAAGTGATGTCCCAGTGTTTGGAGGCCATGCGGGCCTGGATGGGGAGTAACAAGCTCCGACTCAACCCGTCCAAGACCGAGTGGCTGTGGTTTCCGGCGTCCTGATATAGCCAGTTGGTTCCATCTCTGGCTATCGGGGGCTAGTCATTAGCCCCCGCGGAAAGGGCTCGCAACTTAGGCGTCCTCCTGGACTCACAGCTGTCCCTGCATGACCATAATAATAATAAATAATAATAATAAATAATAAATTTTATTTGTTACCCGCTCTCTCTCCCCAGAGGGACTCGAGGCGGGGCACAGGAAAATTAAAAAACAATAAACACAAACAGAATACATAATTTAAAATCACAATTAAACAAATCCTGCGCTAAAAACATCTATAAAAAACTAAAAAACTGTCCCTAAAACCCCTAAACACTACAAATAATTAAAATTACCCTAAAACCCCAGGACAAGGAGGCTATCCCAAGCCGGCCAGATGGAAAAAGTAGGTTTTCAATTTGAGACGGAAGGAGCGGAGGTCCGTGGTCATCCTAATATCGGGGGGAAGGTCGTTCCAGAGGGCCGGGCCCGCCACAGAGAGAGCCCTTCCCCTGGGTGTCGCCCGCTGACACAGTCTAGTGGACGGCACCCGGAGAAGCCCCGCTCTGTGGGAGCAAATCGGCCGTGAGGATGTATGGGGCAGGATCCGATCCTGCAGATAGCTAGGTCCCGAGCCATGGAGCGCTTTAAAGATGATAATTAACACCTTGAAGCGCACCCGGAAGACGACAGGTAGCCAGTGCAGCTCGCGTAAGAGCGGTGTTACATGGGTGGACCTAGCGGTCCCCATAATTGCTCGCGCGGCTGCATTCTGGACTAGCTGAAGCCTCCGGGTGCACCTCAAGGGCAGCCCCATGTAGAGAGAGTTACAATAGTCCAGTCGGGATGTCACGAGAGCATGAGTGACTGTGCAAAGGGCGTCCCGATCCAATAGGGGGCGCAATTGGCGAACCAGGCGAACCTGGTAAAACACCCTCCTGGCCACGGCTGTCACTTGATCTTCCATGGACAGCCGGGCATCCAGGAGGACACCCAAATTGCGCACCCCATCCACAGGGGCAAGATGTTCGCCCCCTATGGCCAGCGATGAGCTGGTTGAACCGGGCAGCCGGAAACCACAGCCACTCGGTCTTGGTCGGGTTGAGCCTGAGTCCGTTACTTCCCATCCAGATCCGTACAGCTTCCAGGCACTGGCACATCACTGCTACGGCATCGTTGGGGTGGTTTGGGGTAGAAATGTACAGCTGTGTATCATCAGCGTACAGATGGTACTCTACCCCAAAACCACGGATGATCTCACCCAGCGGCTTCATGTATGTGTTGAACAGGAGGGGCGAGAGGACCGACCCCTGAGGCACCCCACATGCGAGGGGTCTTGCGGTCGATCTCTGCCCCCCTGCCAACACAAATTGCGATCGGCCAGAGAGGTAGGAGGAGAACCACCGTAAAACGGTGCCTCCCACCCCCAACCCCCCCAGCCGATGCAATAGGATACCATGGTCGATGGTATCGAAAGCCGCCAAGAGGTCTAATAGGACCAGGATGGAGGAACAACCCCCATCTCTGGCCCTCCAGAGATCATCGACCAACGCGACCAATGCCGTCTCGGTGCTATGCCCGGGCCGAAAGCCGGACTGGCGCGGATCTAGATAATCAACTTCCTCCAGGTGACGGGGAAACTGTTGTGCCACCACACTCTCGACAACCTTCGCCAGAAAGGGAAGGTTGGAGACTGGACGGTAGTTGTTCAAAAGAGCTGGATCCAAAGAGGGCTTCTTAAGGAGGGGCCTCACCATCGCTTCTTTTAGGGAAGCAGGCAAGGCACCCTCACTCAAGGATGCGTTGACAACCTCTTGGAGCCAGCCTCGTGTCACCTCCCAGGATGCCAGTACAAGCCAGGAGGGACACGGGTCCAATAAACATGTGGTGGCTCGCAGTCGCCCACGTAGCCTGTCCATATCCTCGGAAGTAACGGAGTCAAACTCCTCCCAAACAAGATCTCTCTCGTGGCATCCCACTGGGCCATGAATGGGGGCTAGCTCGTTCTGTATCTGAGCGATTTTCTCCTGCAGAAAAGTCACAAATTCCTCTGCTCTACCCTGTAACGGGGCTTCCCGCACCCTCTGTTGAAGGAGGGAGCGGGTCACCCTAAACAGGGCGGCAGGGCGGTTTTCTGCGGATGCTATGAGAGTGGCACAATGGTGACGTTTGGCCACTCTCAGCGCCACAATGTAAGTCCGTAAATGGGCTCTTACCTGTGTCCTGTCAGATTCAGTTCGAGTATACCTCCATCTTCTCTCTAGGCATCTCTTGCGGCGTTTCATCACCCTCAGCTCCTCGGAAAACCAGGGAGCCAGGGTGTTTCGCCGCCGCAAGAGAGGCCGCAAGGGCGCGACCCGATCCAAGGCTCCCGTGGTCGCAGTATTCCATGCGGCCACGAGGTCCTCCATCGGGGCGCGGGCCAGGGGTACAGGAAGTGGCCCAAGCGCCGTCTGGAACCCATCCGGGTCCATCAGGCGCCTGGGGCGGAACCAGATTGGTGACTCAGGTTCCGCCTCCCCGCGGAGGGGAGCAGCGGTCGGAAAGTCGAGCCGGAGAAGTGAGTGGTCTGTCCATGACAAGGGTGTGATGACTATATCCTGTATACCCAGATCACTCTTCCATTGGCCTGAGACAAAGATGAGATCCGGTGTGTGTCCACCCTCGTGCGTGGGGCCTTGAATTAGTTGGGTCAGGTCCATGGCCGTCATGGAAGCCATGAACTCCCAAGCTGCCTCGGATGATTCGCCCACCGATGGCAGATTAAAGTCCCCCATGACTAAAAGTCTGGGGGTCTCAACTGCCACCGTAGCGATCACCTCGAGGAGCTCGGGCAGGGCTGCTGCTACCTAGCGGGGAGCCAGGTATACAACCAGCAAGCCCAACTGCCTCCCTAGGCCCCACTTCACACAGAGGGACTCACAACCGGTGGTCTGTGGCACAACGGTCTCTCTCGGCTCAAGACCTTCCTTTACAATGACCGCTACCCCACCGCCCCTACCTAGGGCCCGGGGCTGATGAAACGCGCGGTAACCTGGTGGGCACATTTCAACGAGGGGGAGTCCACCCTCGTGGCCCAACCAGGTCTCCGCAATTCCCACCAGGTCCGGCTCCCCCTCTGACACAAGGTCATGAACGAGGGGGGCTTTGTTGACAACGGACCTGGCGTTGCAGAACATCAGCCGCAGGCCCTGGCTCTGTACTCCCTGGCCACCTAGCCTGCGGGGGTTGAGGCACTTGACCGTTTGTAGCCAACGGCTTCGTGCCCCCAACCGGGAGGATAACACTTGTCTCCCCTCGGACCTGCCTCTCCCCACGACCTTCTGGATGGGAATGCCCTCTGTCGGAACGATTTGAATCTCCCCCCTCCTAACGGAACCATCCACTTCCCTCCGTCGCCCGCTGGCCTGGCTCTCTCTTCCCTCCCCCGCCTCTACCTGTCTACCCTCCCTGGTACCCCCTAAAATAATCACTAATTTATTAATTAAAAAACCCCGAAGACCGCGCTTCGCCCACCTCTCCGGATTTATAAATCCCTCATCAAGGCGGGCCCTCGTTAAAATGGAGGGCCAGACCTGTGAGAGCGGGGACTCTCACAGCAGCAGTAAATCAGTCCTGGAGTACATTGCGATATAATAAATAATTAAATAGTTAAAATAATTATAAATATATATACAATGTAAGAGTAAATTTCATAAGAGGGTCATGGGTAAAATTGTAAAAAGTATCAATGGCCTTAATTTAAAACACACAATTTCATGAGTAGATGATAAAATTCATGAGTAGATGACAAATAGATGGAATAAAGTGCATAAAATAGATGGAATAAAGTGCATCCAGAGGAATAGTTAGGGATGGCAGTTCAGGTGTTTCTGTCCATAGGTCTTTCTTTCTGAGGGATTACAAAGGTGTCTAAGGGACGTTGATGGATAAGGTCTAACAAACCATGGTGGGGAGGGTTTCCAAGATCTTAGTTCTTAGTTCTTATAAGTTGCATCTGTGACTGGATCTTAACGTCTTGAGTCCACTGAAAATCTTCTGTCAGCGTCCTCTGGCCATCACTGGCCTGCCCGGCGACAGACCGCTTGGTCAGTGGCCCCGCCATCAAATCACCGGGGACACTAGCCTCTGGGCTGGGGCTGGGCCGGAGCTCTCACCTCCGTAGCTGAGCCGGAGCTCTCACATCCGCCTCTGCCTCCGCCTCCGCTGCTGCCTGCAAGCCAGGATTCACGCCAACATTTGCAACAGTAGGCCAACCCATGGCATCGGCCGGCGCGGCGTCCGGCAATCCCCTCGGCTCTCTCACCGCCGCCATTTCACTCAACGCCCTCTCCCGGCGTTCGCCTCCTCTCTTTCTCGGCGCTCTCACCACCATTTACGCGGCGCTCTCACCGCCACTCGTTCTTCTCCGTTCTTCTCCAGCCTCAGCCGTCCTCGCTGCCGGCCTCCTGGCGGCCTCCTGGCGCTCCCACCGCCGGCCTCCACTCCATGGGTAGTCCCATTCTCGCCCTCGCCGGGGGATATACGGCGGAGTCAGCGTTCCGCGCCCTCAACAGACGCCGAAACGCTGACCTCCGCTCGGGCGCTCCGGGGTTTCCACCACCAGCAACGCCGTCCGTGCACCCCCGCATCCACAAACCTCACCCAGGGGTACCTGGGTGGATTCCCCTTCAATCCCATGCCCTCCTGACTAAAACGGGAGGGCTGGGGCACATAAAAGGCCAGTAAACCTCCATGACCCAGCACGGAGCTCCAGGGCTAGCCCGCCATAGTTCGCGCAAGCGCAAATCAATGACCATGTGACGGCCGTGGCCAGGGGGGATTTTTACCAGGTTTACCTGGTACGCCAGTTGCGCCCCTTTCTAGATCGGGACACCCTTCACACCGTCACTCAAGCATTCGTCACGTCTCGCCTAGACTACTGCAATGCTCTCTACATGGGCTCCCCTTGAGGTGCACCCGGAGGCTCCTGTTAGTACAGAATGCGGCAGCGCAGGGGATTTTGGGAGCTTCTCGGTACTCCCATGTAACACCTCTCCTGCGTGAGCTGCACTGGCTACCGGGGCCTTCCGGGTGTGCTTCAAGGTGTTGGTAACCATCTTCAAAATGCTCCATGGCACGGGGCCTAGCTATTTGCGAGACCGCCTCCTACCACACACCTCCCTTCGGCCTGTCCGCTCCCACAGGGAGGGCCTCCTCAGGGTGCCGTCTGCCGGTCAATGCCGGCGGGCGACCCCCAGGGGAAGGGCCTTCTCTGTGGCGGGTCCAGCCCTCTGGAATGACCTACCCCCCGAACTCCGTACCACCACGGACCTTCGCCTCTTCCGCCGACTGCTTAAGATGCACCTTTTTTACCTAGCCGGCCTGGCCTAGATTTGATATAATTATTGCAGATTTAGTGATTGAATTTTTAATATTTGTTTAGTAGTCTTAACTATATTTTAGCACAGATCTTATCTAATTTAATTCCATTTTAATGATATGACTGTATTTATTCTGTTTGAAAGTTGTTCTTTTAATTCTTCTGTGCACCGCCCTGAGTCCCATTGGGGAGATAGGAGCGGTATAGAAATGGGATAAATAAATAAATAAATAAATAAATAAATAAATAAATAAATAAATAAATAAATAAATAAATAAATAAACAAACAAACAAACAAACAAACAAATAAACAAATAAATAAACAAACAAATAAACAAACAAATAAATAAATCCTGTAGAGTTATTAATCCCAGCTAAGAGCAGCTTCTAACTAACTTTGGCTGATCTCAGAAAATTTAAGCAGTATCATATCTGGTTAATATTTGTTAGGAAATCACCAGGAACTCTTATTGCAAAAGCCTTGACTGAAAACTAACTAACAAAGAAACAATAATTTAAAAAGTCTCCACAAAGCAAATAGTAGGCTGCCTCTATATTTTTGCAAGTGAAACAACAATAGCAATAGCAATTAGAACTGTTGGAAATGCTACTTTAGGAGCTCCAATTGATTGATTGATTGATTGATTGATTGATTGATTGATTGATTGATTGATTGACTGAGTGAGTGCTATCAAATCATTTTCAGTTCCTAGCAATCACGCAGGTAGAGTTTTTCCCCCATGACAATCTCTCGCTATCCTGATCTTCCAGGTAGGTGCGCTTATTAAATCATCACTATTAGATTTTTTACTCTTTACTATTTTTTACTATTTAGTATTTTTTACTATTAGACTATTTATTGCTAAGTGCTACTATTAAGTGAAAAGGATAGTGATGGCTGAAAGCACCTTCTCATCATGGCATAAACCAGTTTGGTCACCGTCTCGATAAATTCTTTTGTGGTACCACCTGGGAAGCATTTTATTTCTAGGACTCCAGATTGGATTTTTGAATGAACCAAATTTTAGATCTGCAATAATGTTATGCTGACTACCCAACCATGAATTTGCACTGCTGCAAATTAACTGCTTAATCTTTTTGTTGTTTGTAAGCCTCTCATTAAATATTAACGTTTGAATGACACATGTTCAAAATATGACATTGACAGACTCCTTTTTTCCTTGAAAATGTATTAATCAACAAGAAACATGTATGGTTATTTACACTGACATCTCCTATACCCGAGATGGCGAACCTATGGCACGGGTGCCACAGGTGGCACACAAAGCCATTTCTGAGGGCACGCAAGCCGTTGCCCTGTCAGCTCCAGCACACATGAACATGATGGCCAGCTGATTTTTGGCCTTGATTTTTGGCCAATTTTTGCCCTCCTGAAGCCTCCAGAGGCAGAAAAATGGCCCAACGGGCAACCTGGAAGTCTATTCCTGAACTTCCAGTTTGTGTGTTGGGCCTTTTTTTTGCCCTCCCCAGGCTCCAAAAAAGCCATGTGCACATGCATGGGGCAGCAGGGGGTATCACACGTGCATGCTCAGAGGACACGGCATGGGAGGCATTAAATTATGGGGGTGGGCACATAAGCGTGCACAATAGTGCGAGCATTTGTGCTTTTGGCACCTGAGGCGAAAAAGTTTGCCATCACTGTTCTGTACATTTGGGAAATGCTGCAAGCCTTAGATTGGTATTGCTCGTCAGCAAAGATATATTTCCTGATCTGTATTGTTTGTTTTTATCCGATCTCTTTTTTTTTTTTGTTCCTAGCACTAAGACTGATTCAAATTTTCATTAGTCCAAGACAAAAAATAGATCACACAACACATTTTCCCCTCCCATCTCATATTTTCATAGGCAGATTCAGAATGCTTTGGTAAATGTTCGCATAATGAGCTTTTTTCCCCAATAATGAGGGAAAATCTGTCAGAGAAGTTGCCAGCATGTACCAGACAGATGGCATCATACTTATGTATTTAAAAAGAATTCTAATAAATTAATAGATTTAAAGAAGTTGGGTAGACCTACCCCAAATCCTCCATTGAAATGGGCACATGGTGTGGTAAATTTGATGTTTCTGTTGGTCCCCTGTTGACAGATTTTAGTTCAATATTTAGCTCTTCATATTGGCCAGATTGGCAAAATTAGTAATACAAACATACTCAGCACCTCGGGTAAACATTGAGCTAGTCAGAAAATATGCTCTCCAGGCAGTAATGCAGGCTTCTAGATAAAGCCACAAGAAAAATAGGCATTTGCTGTAGACATAACAATGATACATTCTTTCAGATCTGGTTTGGATAAAACCGGACTACCACTAGACAGCAGCCAAGAGGTATAGAAAACATTAACTCTTTGCTTTCATTCACTGGTTATCCAGATTGTTCCAGCACATATCTAGTGGTGCTTATATACCAGCGATGACTAACCTTTTTTGCCTCATGTGCCATAAGTGGGGGGACCGCAGGGGGGTTGTGCGAGAGCATGCCGTACCCATAATGCAATGTGCGACCCCCCAGTGTGCATGCATGCACTACAGGCGCTCCCTCCCATTTTTTGCATGCTCTTTTCACCCTCCCCAGGCTTGGGAGGCCCTACGGAGGCTTCAGCAACCTTCAGGAGGCTTCCCTGAAGCCTCCGGACCACTCAAAACGATGCTCTGACCAAACCGGAAGTGACCTCTGATTTGCTCGGAGCATCTTTTTTGAGCGCTCTGAGGCTTCAGAGACCTTCAGGAGGCTTCCCTGAAGCCTCGGGAGTGCTCAAAATGATGCTCCAAGCAAATTGGAGGTCACTTCCAGTTTAGTCGGAACGTCGTTTTGAGTACTTCAGAGGCTTCAGGGAAGCTCATGAAGCCTCTGGAGGTCTGGGAGGGGAGAGGCTCTTTTCGCCCTTTCCAGGCTCCTATAAAGTCTGTGGAGCCTGGAGAGAGTGAAAAATGGCTTTAAAAAAGGACAAATTCAGCTGCCCAGCGCGCACATGCGCGCTGGCCAGCTGACAGGGCAGTGCCTCGCATGCCCTGACAAATGGCTCCATGTGCCACGCATGCCATAGGTTCGCCATCGCAGTTATATACTGTATCTAAAACATTCCATGGGCAATATAGAGGCCGGTATACAAATGCTAGAATTAACAATAGCAATAAAACTTATATACCACTTCATAGTGCTTTACAGCCCTCTCTAAGCTCTTTATAGAGTCAGCCTATTGGCCCCAACAATCTGGACCCACATTTTATCGACCTCGGAAGGATGGAAGTCTGAGTCAACCCTGAGCCAGTCAGGATCAAACTCCTGGCAGTGAACAGTGAATTAGCCTGCAATACTGCACTCTAATCATTGTGCCACCAATTAGAATGTGGGTTGCTTTAAAAAGTAAATCTGAGTCTATTTTTAAACACATCATGAAATTAATTACAAATAAAACAAGGCAGAAAACTATTTTTTCCAACCTCCCCCCTCTCTCGGTGCTTTTTTTCCCTTATATATTCCTCATTCCCCATTCCTCAATGGTTAGGAATATGCTAATAGTATTCTTTTCTTCTAATGCTCTTTTGTATGATATATTCCTGCTGTGCTGCAAGCTTATTGTCATTAGATGACATGATGTATACAAGGCCCAAAATATGCATAGATTAATATAGTAGTATATGTAATCAAGATTGAACCAAAATGTATTCCCTGGAACATCAGTTCAGGCTCCAGGGAATAATGGATCTGAATACTGTACTGTATATATAGTGAAACTGTTTGTAAACAGATTCTGGATTAAGTCTTGCTCACCCATTATACAAACCAGAGCACTCATAGGAGAGGGAGACTCTCTCAATAGTAGTCTGATGTTACTTTTTTTAAATAGAATGGGGACGATACATAAGGAAGTTGGTAGATTTCTGTTGAGATAGGGAAGAAGAAATATGAAAGGAAATGTGTGGCAGCCCCAATACAAGGTAAGAGAAAGTTGCAGTTTGTTCAGTCCTATTCAATCCCTTTCTGATTTCTGAGTATAGGAGGATAGAACACTTCCAACCTTCATCCCAAGTTGGTGTTGGTAAATCACCAAATCAATTTATGATACAATAGTGGTCATTCGTGAGATTGTGGTGAGCAAAGAGTTGGATGTTGCATCTGTTAACAAGACTTGGGTGTAAAGTTCTATAGCTAGCCCTTGGAGAAGCCATCCAGAAATTATTAGGAAGTTACTTTGGAGAAGGCATCCAGATGTTATTAGGAGAGTAAGAAGTGCAGAAGAAGCATGCATTAAACCAAGTGGCAGCAAAGTATTTAAAAAGTATTAAAAAGATACTGGCTCCTCCAAACTTCCTGGGGTATCAGTGGGAGAGAATGGAAAACAGACAAATATTTGCAAGATTCTGTTACTCTAGTCTATTTCAATCAAGCTATTCTTTCGAGTCAGTTTCCCAGTCCACCTACTTCAGAAGGCTGAAAGTTCTTAAGGTTTCACAAACCGCAACTTCCATGTGATAGTGAAAGTGATGGTGCACTTCTGAGAAAGATTTCTGAGATCAATTCTGTGATCTGGAGGTCCACTCCGGAACCAGGATGTCAATCCCTGTACATTTTGTTGCTGAACAAACAGACCAGAGGTTCTTTTTTTTTTTGTAAAAACTTTTTATTTTTTAACATAAAAACAAATAAAAAACATTATTTATCTTGTGTTTTGTACAACATGTCGTTCGGGCAAGCATTTTGTGCATCAGTACTTAAGATTACAAACATAATTGTCAGTTATCCTTTCATTACATATATATCACCTTATTTTCCATATAGTAGCATTATTATTTATCAAATCAGTCTTTTTCCATAGTTATTCAATATATAATCCTTAAGTTTTTCTTTTTTCCAACCATTGGTAAAACATATTCCATATTTCATAAAATTGTTCATTCTCCTGCTCTCTAATTTCAAATGTTAATCTACTCATTTCTGCACATTCCATGATCTTACGAATAACTTCCTCTTGTGAAGGTAATTTCTCATTTCTCCAGTTTTTTACAAATACAATTCTAGCTGCTGTCAAAACATTCACAATCAAATACTTCATGTTTTTATCAAGTGCTTCTGATGTAATTCCAAGTAGAAAAAGTTCAGATTTAAAGTCTATGTGCTTGTGTGTCATTTTCTCCAACCATATGTGAATCATAGTCCAATAACTTTTAGCCTCCGAACAAGTTCACCACATATGGTAATAAGAGTCAGGCATCTGGTGACATTTCCAACATTTTTTGGATTTATTCTTGTTCATTCTTGCAATTCTCGCTGGTGATAAGTGCCACCTGTAAAACATCTTATACAAGTTCTCTTTATAAGCAGTTGACATTGTCATTTTATAATTTTGCGTCCACAATTTTTGCCACTTATCTAGATCAATCCCATCCCCAAAAATTTTCCCCCAGGTTATCATAGTTTCTTTCACTTGCTCTTCGTGAAGTTTAAACTCTAATAAGTAGGCATAAAGTTTTTAAATTACTTTTTCATCAACGCCTGTTAAGATTTTATCTAATTCCGTCATTTTATCATAGACCCCTCCTTTTTTTTTGATCCTCCTTATATCTAGAATGTATTTGCATATATGTATACCGATTCATGTCCATTCCTTCTTATTTTAATTCCTGGATAGTTTTGAGATCAGAGGTTCTGTTCATGGACCAACCACTCTGGAAAAACACTCATCGTGGGACTGATAGATGGGAGGGAGGGAGGGAGGGAGGGAGGGAGGGAGGGAGGGAGGGAGGGAGGGATAGATAGATAGATAGATAGATAGATAGATAGATAGATAGATAGATAGATAGATAGATAGATGATAGATAGATAGATAGATAGATAGATAGATAGATAGATAGATAGATAGATAGATAGATAGATAGATAGATAGATAGATAACCATGTTTCTCTGAAAATAAGACAGGGTCTTATTTTCATTTTACCCCCAAAATAACCACTTGGCCTTATTTTCAGAGTGGTCTTATTTTGAGGTGCAGGAGGCAGCGAGTGTGGGTCACCTCATGGCTGATGCTGTGTTGCAATATTTTTGGAGAGGGCTTATTATCCAGGGAGATCTTATTTTGGATGGATGGATGGCAGGCAGGCAGATTTGACTTCTCAGTGTGGCCTACAGACCTGACATTTGCTGTGGTCATTTTTTAAAATACCGACTAGGATCAATCTTTAAAGTTTAATCCAAATCGCCTAAGTGCATCCTTCACTAATTTGCAACCACGCAGTAATTTTTAATGGGGTGCAAAGACGTCTTCATATTGGGATAGAAAAATACAAGCCACTTTCACAAGGGAAGAAAACCAAGGCGAAATTGGAAAACAGGCAGGGATCAACTTCTTCCATACTGTTATAAGAGAGAAAACTAATTGGATCTGTCCAGATAGAGTCGTAACCAGGAGTCAAATTTAATGAAAGGGTGCTGAGATGTTATTAGGTTACAAATCTCTCCAGATATTTAAGAGTAGCTCCACTAAGATCAGTAGGATTTAAATCAGTGTTAAACCAGCTATTTTCTCAGCTTTTTAAAAAAATCAATTCTTATTCAATTTGATGGAAAAAGCAAACAAAATTTCAATTAAATATTTATGTCTGGGCAGTGACATTCAGGCATACACATTATTTATGTGACATACTATCTCTCAACCAGTCCACAATCTCCCTGGCTCTCCCCCCACTTGTGAAAATGTAACATGGAAGATTTTTGTTCCTTAGAATATAACTGCAATGTAAGAAGTCAGGAGACGGATCACTTACTAGTGAAAACATTGGATAAGAAGAGACCAAAACTCACAGTGATCACATCACTGAGGTGGCAAAGGAAAATTTGACTTCAATGTAAATTCCCAATATTGGGAAATTTGAGTATTGGGAAAATGGAAAAGAAAGGGGCATTGCCATAGCAATAATGGCTGAATGGGAATGAGAGGGAAAAAAGGGTGGGGAAGGATGGATGGATCCAGTGCAGTGGTGGGTTGCAGGTGGTATACCCTGGTACGGGCGTACCGGTGCCTGCCGGGAGCACCAGGTACCATTCCAGTACTGTGCTCTGGAGGGCCCACCCACCCATCTCTCCTCCTTAACTGTATTTGAGCTCTTTGGCGCTTCCACGCACGTTCATGGTGCATACGGCGCCTGCGCAATGCTCCGCCGAGCAGCTGGAGTGTCACAGAGGCATCGCAGAGCATCGCAGGAAGTAAGGATGCATGCCAGCACTCCACACATTCATATGGTGGATGCTGGGCTCCGTTGCACTGTACCAGTTGCACTGGGATCTGTAACCCACCCCTGATCCGGTGCATAGGAAAAGGCCGGTGCACTTTACATTTGAAAATTAGATTGTTCTGCTTTCTGGATTACAGTGGTACCTCGGTTCACGAACTTAATTCGTGAACTGACTCTGGTCGCGAACCGAATTGGTCGTGAACCGAGGCACAGTTTCCCATAGGGTTTTTGAAGCACAAAAAATATGAAACAAATTACAATACACATTAGTACAGTATAGTAATGTATAAGGACACTCACAGTGTACTTTTTTCTGTGTCTCCTTCTCTCCACGATCTTCCTACAAGAAGTCACAACCATGTGACAGCCAGGAAATAGCATTAAAATGGCCGCAGCTCCTGTTCGTGAACCGAAGCGGAGTTCGTGAAATGGAGCATATTTTGATGAACTTTTCTGTTCATGAACCGAATTGTTCGTGAACAGAAGCGTTCGTGAACCCAGGTATCACTGTATATCCAAGATTGGCAGATTGGCTAGGATTGAGTAGGACACACACACAAACACGCAAACATGCATGTGCGTTTATGTTTATGTTTGTATAACCAGACCAAATCAATCCAATGGAAAATTCATTGATGTTTATGGACTGTAACCTACAATATTGATCCAAAGCAGATTGGTAGGGTGTGTTTAAAAAAAAAAAAAACCTTATATCTAATAGTCCACAATATATTACACGCGAGGTGGGGGAGATTAAGGGTTTATTGATTCATCCAAATGACATTAATTTTTGCTTTTTTAAAATGTACCTTGGATTTTGGAACTGGTGAGGGATTCTGCTGTTTTGCAAATGCTTGCAATTTTAATTATGTGTTTTCTATCTTTTTCTATCTTTTCCTTCTATCTTTCTATCTGATCTGGTTCCATTCGAGCATTGGTTAATCAGGTCCTCTGTTCTATTATCCCAAGAGAAAATAATAGATTCTTCAGAAATGTCACAAGAAGAATAAGAGAGTATCAGAAGTCTTCAGCACAGGATTCTGAGATGTGTAAAATAGACTGCTCTGTGTGTGTGTGTGTGTGTGTGTGTGTGTGAGAGAGAGAGAGAGAGAGAGAGAGAGAGAGAGAGAGAGAGAGTGAGAGAGAGAGAGGGAGAGGGAGGGAGGGAGGGAGGGAGAGAGAGAGAAAGAGAAAAGATAAATACCAGGCATAAAATATAGCCATTATGACTTTCCACTTTTTTTAATTCCCTCTTATAAAGTTGGCAGGCTTCATTATACAGTAGCTTGACCTATCAAACCCCACAAATTATAAATTGATTGATAGGCCTGCTACAGGGCTTCCATAACTGAGGAAGAATCTACTCAAAGTTTATTTTGCTTGCCACGGATTCTCAGGAAATGAAATATTTTAGAATATTGTTATATCCTACACCTTCAAATGCTTAATTACTAAAAGGTAACTTCATATAATTTTATTTTGCTCTGTCCTACTTTTTCCGAAATCGAAAAGGCTTTTACGATGTAATAAGACAGTTGTTCCTCCAGAATCATCAGGGGTGTCAAACGCAGGCCGGAAGCGTCGTGCACAGGCCACGCCCACTCAGCTCCACCCACTTTCCTTCCAGTTTTATCATGCCCTTTTTAAAATGCTGCAACTGGAACTCTGCAAAATATTACAAGTATAGTTGCACCATAATTCTGTATGAGAACACTTTAACACTAGATTTTTTATTTATTATGTCTTCAATGTTCCCAGCATGAAAAATATTAACTTCAGCAAGTTTATGTTTCTGATCTTGTCTTTAATATGCCGCTACCTTGAGGAATTGGTATCCTTACTTCAACTGTTTCCATCCTTTTGGTATAATAATTCTTGGAGTAAAAGATATTGCTACAAATCTGAAATTTGTATCGATCAAACCAAAGCCTTCTGATTCATAAATATTTATAGTTCAGCACATGCTGAAATTACAGCGATTACTTACATGTTCCCAATTAAATATACCTAGAATTACATTATTGCAACAGCAGTAATTATATCCATTCTTATTTATATTAACTTACTTGGGACTAAGCCTCATGGAATTCAGTAAGGTAGGATTCTCTGCCTAAATACACAGAGGATTGTGCTGTGACACAGAAGTTTGCTTTATCAAAGTCAGAGGAACTTACTTGTTGCTAGGCTGGACTGGAAGAGTAGCAGTCCTGTTACTGTCAGGACATGATCAGCCAAGATTAATTATTTTGGATTGCCTCCTAAGGCTACTTGGAAGATTCCTACATATGTTAAGCTTTCAGCCTGCCTTCTGACATCTCAACATTAGGCATGACTAATATATTTCAGGACTGGATTTTACAGAGTGTTACGATAATCTGCGGTCAACAACACCATAATGTTGTGTCTATCACAGCAAAAACAGAGTATTAATGGAGCCATTAATCACCATCAAAACTGTATTAAGAGTGAAGGTAGCCAAAAAGAGCTTAACTGACAGCAAGTGGCCATAAACCTGTCCAAAAACTAATTTGATTACCATCATACCAGCATCTGTGCCTCTTATGAGGGTTCATTTTTTGATGAAATTAAGTAGACAAGCCATTCATGCGTATAATAGACATCTAAATCATGGTAAACATGTTCCTGGCAACAGAAGTAGTTAAAGAAAGTGTGAAACTGTTTGGTAGGGTGTGTTTTGTACACATCAAACTGAAGGCATTTTCTCCTTCCTTGCTTTCTCCTACAACAGTTAATTTCCAATAGTCATATTATGCTCAATCACATCAATGCCAAATATTGCAAGTGAGAAGATTTTTTTTTCTGCAGACAAGACTGAAAAGCAAGGAAGTGTTGACCAGTTACAAGATAAAATGTATTGACAGTTTGCTCTTTATCAGTTCTAAATCCACATACGCAGTCTGTTTTCTTGAAAAGTAGTGAGGCCAATTAGGTGCTGGAAGACTATCGTATCTGGGCTGCAAGAATCCAAATGATTGCCAGGCAGAGGTAAAATGTTTAAGTGTTTGGTATCTCCCTATGCCCTCTACTACTCACAGGGCATTTTCCAGCTGAATATGGTAGCCATAGAGAGGTAGTGCAGGGGTAGTAAGATATAGTTCTCCAGATGTTGAATTCCTACCATCTCTAGCCACTGTGGACAATAGGGACAGATAATTGAAACTGCAATTAAGTAACATCTGGAAGGAAAGGCCTTGGCCAATCTATCATATGGAATGCTGGGGACTGTTTATGAATAGGGTAGTTAGATGATTATATGCTTACCAATAGGTCTCTAGAATAAAGGCTAGGGTTTCCACCAAATTCACTGAATGATAATTCCCATTATTGCAAATCTGTTGCACAATAATTCTGTCAGATCTATCAATGGCTATATTATGTAGCAATGTAACAATAAAACTTCTGGTTTGGAGCACTGGAATGCTTTGGAGTAGTTGCCTCATCCTGTTCACATTAGTGTTCTGAAACAGTTTTGTATCTGCTCCTATCTTAGATTAACCTTTCCTGGTCTGGGGCCGCACCATCCCTTAATTTAGCCACTCTAGTTTGGAATTAGGTTTGCAGAGATTCAGATGTGATGGGAGGTGGAGTCGTGAAATGTTTATCTGCTCAAGTCTTTCTTTTTTTTTTAAATTGCACCTCACGTTTTTGCCTTGCAATTTTTGGCAAGGATCATTTTATTAGTATGATTTATTTTTTAACTGAGGAACTCAAAGTGGTGTACATGATGTTCCTTCTTCCTATTTTTCCCATAGCAATTTGGCTTTCAGTTGGGTTGGGCTGATTGACCCAAGTTGCCCAAGGAGTTTCATGGCTGAGAAGGGAGTAGAGCCTGCAAGACTCGTTGCAAAACTAAAATCAAAATCTATATAAAACACTTTCCTTGTTTACACTTGCCCAACAAAATTAGAAGCAAGTTGGAATAATTTCTACAAATCTGAACTTCTGCAGATCTCTCTAAATGTGGCCCCATAAACTCTATTTTTTTAAAAAGTATATGTTTTTTAAAAATCATTGGAAAGTTTTGTGAACTGCAGCCTCTAAATATGAACTTCACTACTAAACAAGAGTCTCAATGAAACTTTATTTGATTCCTTTGATCTTGGTTTGAATCTTTAATAGCCAAGTGGAAATCATATTCAACTATATTCAACTACATACATACAGTACATGCATACAAGCATGAATGCATACAAGCATGAATGCATGCATGCATGCATGCATACATACATACATACATACATATCCCAGAAGAAGATAACCACTATTTTTATATAGGTTCCAAAAAAATTGACAGTAACACTTTCACGTTAATCAAATAGAGGGCTGGGAAATATCTACAGACCCCTTACATCCTGGACATAAATTGTTTCAACTTCTATCCTCAAACCATTGCTATAGGGCACTACACATCAGAACAACCAGACACAAGGACAGTTTTCCCCCCAACACCATCACTCTGCTTAACAATGAATTCCCACAACACCATCAATAATTTACTAAGAATGTATTACTATTATTCTACTCTTCCTTCCTAGTATCTATCTCTTCCCACTTATGAATATAATCATGTTGCTTATATCTTTCAATTTATATTGTTTTTGTTTCCTCAATTTAATAGCTTATTAGGAACCTTGACTATCACTAAGTATTGCATCTTTTTATTCTTGATGAATGTATTTTATTCTCCTTATGTACATTGAAAGCACAAGCACCAAAGACAAATTCCTTGTGTGTCCAATCACACTTGGCCAATAATATCTTCATGTTATCACCAGTAGTCAAGATTCATTTAAGGTAGTGGCCCCCAAGAGAACAGGGACTGGTTCCATGTTTTCGGCACCAGGCACCAGGTTCGTGGGGAGAGGTTTTTCTCTGGACCAAAGGGAATGTGGTTTCGCGTGCTGCCCATGGATGTGGCTTGACTTGTTCTCATTGCCTAGTTTCTGACATGCCGCAGACAGGTGCCAGTCCACAGACCAGGGGTTGGGGATCCCTGGTTTAAGAGAAACATACTTCATTTAGCTCTTTATTTAATTCTTTAGAGAATTTCACTCACTTTCTATCCATAGAAATTAAACAACATATGAGAGACATATAAATCTACAAACAACACATCTTTCAAGACAGCTTGAGAAACATTCATCTCTGTTACTTTTTATGAATCACAGCAATGTTAACAATGAACATCTTGCGTTTGCTGTAAGCAGTGCCTAAAGCCATGGGAAACTGCCTGCCACTCACAAGCTGATGTCGTGTCGGCCTCTCCGTCTTACCTGAGCCTGCAGATGGGTCTTTCCCCAGGTGGGTTTGGGCACACGCTCCTCATTAATCATTGCTTAAGTTTCTCTCTGGGGGAAGACCCCAGGTTAGACATCATTTGGAAACAAATTGGGTGAAAAATAGCTCTGACAATAAGGAGCCTTCTCAGAAATCCCTTGTGAAAACAACAGCGGTGTGAAAACAAGTCTCTTCCAGGCCTCTAAATGATCTGTCAGTTAGTGGATGACATTATAATCCACTTTTATGCTACTGATAGGAATAAGCCTGCTTTAGCTTTCCTTTAGATTTCTGCATTGATTTTAAAGCTTTAGTAGCAATAAAAAAAAATGAAAATCAGCAACAAAAGCACTTAAAGGACCTAACAGAATCCACCACAAGACAATTTTAGGCCATACAGTTTACAACTATGGTGTGTTTTTAAGCCAAAGAAATTGAAAGGATACTGAAGAAGAAATAGCAATATTATTGTGGATGATGATGATTGGAAGATTATCCTTTCTCACTCTGTGCTTCTGTGTCCCATGGAATACATACACGCAAAGCCTATTCACTTCAGTGAATTATTTTAAAGCATATTTTATACACATCCATTGAATGAACCCAGTACATTTCTGCAGCATTTGGTTGGCCGAAGTACATTTTAGAAAAGCTTGTTAAATACCCCACTAGCAACCTAGCAGGGTAATGCTTTTTAGCAAGTACATTTGGTGCTGCAAAGTGCTTCACTTTGTTGGGTTCTAGCTATGCTTAATTTTAAATGTGTTTAGAATTATCTCCATTATGCTTTAATATGACTTACTCCCAGGTCATTTTACAGCAAATTTCTGCTGCTATCTGCAGGAACTAAATGGATCTCTAACTGGAACTAATCACTACAATAGTCCAATATTTTAAGCAGTGGAGTTGCCAGAGAAACAACAAACAGTGGAATCTCAGATTGTTTCGTTTCATATTCAGCAGTAGCCAAAATATCTTAATTGAGAGATGAGAGTTGCATCAATTTGCTTCCAAGAGCACATAGGCTGTTTTCCTTTTCCAAGGCTTGCAGATCCTTATATTAAATTTAGCTCACCTTGTTTTTTTGTTATTTTAGTTTTGGCCTAATGCAATGCATCCACCAGTCATAGTGTTTTGTAAACCAGACCGTGGGTTAATCATTTGTGTGAATTATACCACTCTGATCATGCACTGAATTGAAAAGAAAAAAAAATACTTGGCACAATGTAACTCAGCCAATGAATTATTTTGTTGCTAGGACTACATATGAGTTATTTATTCATTCTGATTTTCCCCCCCAACTTTCTCTGATTTTACAATAATAACACTCTCAAGAAATGTGTACACGCAGTATGTACAGGCAAAATCTTTATTAGCCCAATTAGTGAAGTAAAATTGTTTTAAGTGATCATTTAGTTTTGTGCATTTGAAATCTCAAAATTAGTTGATTACAATGTGCTTTAGAAGTGGCTTCCTTGAAAATATTTCGGAGGCAATGGATGGAGAAGGTTGCAGCTGGTTTGCTTATCATACATACTACTCCACTACTGAAAACGGTGTCAACTAGCCATTGAGTGAACAAATAAGCCATTTTCAAAGTCTGGCTGTTGATTTATAGCTAGAAGTCTTCCACAGCTCAGGAACAGGTTACCCAAAGAATCATTTTCTTCCATAGAAAGTTACCTGCAATTGTGCTGAAGATGCATCTAACTACAGTCCGAAGTTGTTGTCGTCTCTAGATTAGTTGTCCAGGCATTATTTCAAGCTGACTTCATTATGGTATTTGTTATTGCATATATTTGCAACACACAGTAGGTCAGTAAGGCTTTATTCAGAAATAGGAAAAGCCTGTGCAAGGTCTTTCTCAATATTCCCAGCTGTCCAGAAGTTGTTTATCCAATTGCTATTATTTCAAAAGTGTAAAATAATGGCTATCTATATATTAGTCATCGGACATATAGGGTGCAAAAAA
The DNA here is from genome assembly GCA_039707465.1 of Rhabdophis nuchalis. Taxonomy (NCBI): domain Eukaryota; kingdom Metazoa; phylum Chordata; class Lepidosauria; order Squamata; family Natricidae; genus Rhabdophis; species Rhabdophis nuchalis. Next base: position 306,227,694 of record CM077643.1, on the reverse strand, counting down.
TCAAGATCCACCAAATGACAGCAAAGAGATGCAGTGGTTCCCCCCCCTTTTGCAACTCAGATATGGGATGCCTACATACTATATATTCACAATGGCAGACCTATGGCATGCGTACCACAGATGGCACACAGAGTCCTCTCTGTGGGCACATGAGCCATCAGCTCCACAGTGCATGTGCACGCACCTCCCGCTGGCCAGCTGGTTTTGGGGTCTCTGCCGTGCCTGTGGGGGGACACATGCACGGGATGCACATGCAGGGGTCGCACATGGGGGCTGGGGGGTGCATATGGGGGGGCACACATTGCATTATGGGTGCGTGTGCACTTTTGGCACTCGACAATGAAAAGGTTAGCCAACACTGCTATATATTTATTTTATTTATTTTATTAAATTTATACCCCGCCCTTCTCCAAAAGGACCCCGGGCGGCCCATATAGAATTTATGATTGAGCCAGAAAAATTAGGCAAAGGCGAAGGCTACTTTAAAAACTGGTTCAAGGAAGATAAGTAGATCATCCCAAAGACCTTATCTACCCAAGTTCTCCTGTGCATCTGTATCATCTTCTGTGTTATTCTCCCATTTTCCTTTCTCAGTGATATTATTTTCAGGTCTAAACTAAATATTCCTAAAAGCTGTTATCCAAAGGGTTTCTGCAGCATTTGTTGTTGACTAAAGACGGGAGCCATACTTGCCTTACGGATTGATAATCAGTTCTAAAACAATAGTTTGCTGCGTAGGTATTGCTACTTCAAAATGTTCGTGTACTTCTCTGGAAATCTCTGATGGCTGCTGGAGATAGTCAGATACCCTGGATGCAGAAAGCCTACTTGTCTTGCTGAATTAGGGAGACGGCGAGGAAGCTGTGCAAAAGTGACCGAGTAAGGAGATTTATCACTTTATTTGACAATCTGCTATTAACTAAACTGGGCATGACACTTCTGGGACCAGGAACCATCAGTTTGACATCAGCTAGTAGAACACAAACCCTTTTCATGACCACATGTATCATCCACCTCATTTAGAAACAAGAACTGAATTTTAAATCTAAGACTCAAATAGAGTCCCGCTGAGGAAAGGTGACTAAAGTTGGTAGGACTGATAATTTTTTTTTTGCAGGTGAGGATGGGAAAATGACCTCCCTGGATTGCATAGCAAGGGAATGCATTGGCTGTACAGCTCTGCCTGTCTGGTCATTAGGCTTCCTAATGAAGAGAAACAGTTTGCTTAATCTTAATAGACTAGCGGGAGAGACAGCTTCATATTATCTAAATAAGGACAGCAAATGTGTTCCACTCCTAGACAACATAAAATTAACTCCTTCACAACATTGTTAAGAGTGCCCAGAATATGTCTATAGTTTTAGGATTTTTCCCCCCTATATATCATTTTTGCTATATTTTCCCCCTATTTTTGCTATATATGTCATAGGGGAAATCTGACTTTTGGCCAGTGAGAATTATTTTGTTTTTTATTACAGCCATTGCTGAAATGAAGGCAAAAGATATACACCAAGGCAGGACTCTCTCACACTCTTAAACATTTTGAGCAGGTATGCATAGGATTGTGATGTGTCATTTGATTTCAAAGCATTCTCAGCCCAGAAATTTAAGAACCCAGAATTGCATGGAACCCACAGTCTCTTTTCACTGCATCCAGTTAATTGTTGGTTTTCATTTGCTGAAATTTAAAGTTTCCTTTTCCCTTTTTAAAATCTCTTCATGAAGAAGAGGACGGGAGTTTCAATCACATGGGACTGGGGAGAGTATTTAAGGCTTTCCTTTCATGCTTTTGACTAGCATCAACCTTTGCACATATAAAACTTCATGTAAACTGTCCCAAAGGTAGTTTTTTTCAAGAGGCATCTGGACTTTCTGTTTTTTTCTTTGAAGACGTTTTGCTTCTCATCCAAGAAGCTTCAGAACTGAAGAAGCTTCTTGGATGAGAAGTGAAACATCTTCAAAGAAAAAAACAGAAAGTCCAGATGCCTCTTGAAAAATGCATCTTTGGGACTTGGATAACTGAGAATCTCCATAGACATTCATGTGAACTGAGATCAACTCCTGATGTATTTATGAACACGTCCATGTAGTTTTCTTGACAACAATAGAGAAGTGACTTGCATTGCTTTCTTTCAAGATATCCCTTCACTTCTTAATCTAACCTACAAGCTTGGATTTCCTTGATAGTTTTACTTACTTTAGTTTTTACTGGGCATAATTCTTTGTCGTTTCAGATGCTGAACAAAGTTATTCAAGACCTGCTGAGATGCTCCTCATATTTACATCTACAAAAAGAAAACACAGGAGGAAACTGCACATTATGTAGTCAATAATGCAATTTAGAGGTTTTGTGCTGTCGTTTTATAGCTGTCCCAAAGATGCTTTTTAAGAAGGCAACTGGACTTTCTTTGTTTTTGCTTGAAGACATTTTCCTTCTTATCCAAGTTCTGAACTGTACTCAGCTTTTCAGATGAGAAGTGAAACATCTTCAAGCAAAAACAAAGAAAGTTCAGATGGCTTTTGAAAGAACACCTTTGGGACAACCATGACTTGGATGACTGAGAATCTCCGCAAATAACCTAATGCCCCACTCCTTTGCACCCATAATTCAAAACTGAATAAATGTTATCCTAATTAATTTTATTTATGATACAGCCTCAACCCACTTGTTTTTCATGGGGTTTTTAGCCTTTGTTCACTGAAATGAAGTAATTTGGTGGGATAGACTTAATAGCTGAGGCTTAATCTCCTCCTGATTTACCTGGATATAAGTGCACTGAACACAATGGGATATACTTTCAATATATATGGGTATGGGATTGTGTTGATCAGAATTTACTTAAGCATTCTTGAAACCCCTTTGCTCTTTGAACCCAGCAGAATTTCTAGCTAATGTAGGCAAGAGATAGACGTAGTATATGATGATGTCCAAACACACTCACAAATCATCAGGTTGGAGAAGGAGAAATAGAAACATGAATGGCTGCTGCTATCTAAAAGCAAAACAGTACATCAGATATAATGAAATCAAGTTAAATTTATGCCCAAAACAATTTCTTATAAATGTCAATATTTTCCAGAAATTCTGCACTGAGAACACTGAGTGACAAGCTTGGAAAGTTATCCTTACCATCTCCATTACTCCTTCAGAAGTACCGCTTTTCTTGCAACGTTGTCAGGCAAGACAAATAGGGAAGACATGCTGCTTCTAGAATGTTCAGATTCTTCCAAGGGGGAAACACTTTTCCATCTCTGTTTCAACCTAGGAAGGACGAACACGGAATAAACCAGAGAGACCAAGGGGGTGGGGGGGGGCGGGATGAAAAGAAAAGGAAGGGAGGGGAGACGGAGCTCCTTTGTATCTGCATCCAATATGGTTACCTTTGATTCTTCATTCTCCACAGTCAAGGGCTCCCCATGGGTTCTCATCTGTTACCCAGCCGCAGCCATACCTGCCTGGCTGTGTGAAAGTGGCTTGCTGTCAGCTATGGATGAGGCTAACGGATCACATCTATCTCCCAGGCACTCTGTGAGCTCACAGAGGGCTCCAAAGATCAAAAGTACAAAAGCAGGTCTGTATTGCAGGGGGGGAAAGGCCTATTTCTGTATTGTCCATCGCCCTTTGTATGGACGCTGGAGGTCAAATCCATCCAGCATTCCTGCTTTGAGCAGATAGGTTCGTGTGTGAGACAAAGTGAAAGAAGGTCAATAAGAGCAGGGGCCAGGAGAGACAATATTTTGCAGCTTCTGATTTTGGGAAATGACTCTGATGAGCAGCCGCTCACAACCACAATGGAACACAAATAAGACATAGGTCTGCGAGGTACCTTCTTTGAGATCAGTGTCCATACAAGATGAATTTTACTCTTGTAAGAACAATACAGGTTTGGGCTACATATGAAGGACAAAGTGATGTAAAGAAATAGAATGAAACGTTTAATGGCTAGCCATGGATACCAGGACCCAATTTAAAACAACCAACATAATTAAAATGTGATAATTGTGCTAGCTAGAAAGAAAAAGTACACAGCCCTTTCAAAACTAGCAAAAGAAAAATGGTGGGTGGATTGACACCTAGTGGTTTATGAAAAGCTTAGAAGAAATTATCTGAGAAATGCAAACTGTGGGTATACATACTTGATAGCCAGTATGTGTCAGCTAAAACCAGAATTCAAGTTGGTTTGTGGTTGTGGTTGTTGTTGTTTTTTAAAAAGATCCCTTTTTCATTTTAAGTACTTGAGTTGAGACCAGAGTTCCCTAATGAACTGCACTTTGTTGTTTTTTGCAGTTTCAAAGAATAACCTATGGAAAGTAACCAGGTTATTTGGACTAAATAAATTATATGGGTTTTAATCCTGGCGTAATGAGGTAATTTTCATTTAGATAATATTTCCTGAATTCAACAAAGGTTGCCTGATATATTGTATATTGGTTTTTTTAATGTTTCAATTGTTTTCTGCAATTTTTTAGTGAAGGTCATTGTAGGCAATTTGCCTACACTTACCCTAAAAACACATGCCATATTAAATAGTTTTTAATGTGTCTTCTATGTTTGGAGTCTCCTTGTTTTCCCTCTTGTTGCCTGGAAATGTCTGAAATTCATCATCAAATGCTTTTCTAATACTTATTGTGTGTCCTTCATAATTTTCTTTATTTTTAAAGAAAATTATTTGCCTGAGTATTGTTCCTTCCTCTCTCCAACCATATCTCCAGGTTCCCTTTCCTTTTCTTCTTGCTTTCTTCCACACAGCTTTCACTTTGTGAAAATAGTTCACGGAGAAAAAAAAAAGATTTGCCGTCCCATTCGTTCCGCACTGCCCCATAAAAAGCAAATATTTTCAGGTTGACTGAAAGTTTAACTTTGCTATTTTTTTTATTTTTAAAGAAAATCCAGCGTGACCTGGCACGTGTTGCTACCCATGCCTGTTAACAAATTACTTGGGTTTTTACCCTAAATTAACTGCTGCAGAAATTTCCCCGTGCATGATTTCACTCTAGAAGGACTTCCCAGATGAATATTCAAAAGTTGTTAAACTTTGCAAAGAAGATTTTCATTAACTTGGACCAGATTACCTCAATCTGTAATTTGGTAAAGCGTGTACCAGAACTGTGCCCTGCATTTTTGTGTATACAATGAGAGACGTAACAAAAACTAGCAAGCGTCCCACCCAGACACAATTATGCTCCCTGGAAAACATCCTCTCTATTCTGCATGTCTTTGTAGGTTTCCTTTGTTATTCAGTGTCCTGCTTAGAAGAGAGCTGTCTATTTTGCCAAGAGAATAAGCTAAAGGGACTATCTTATGATAGCTTGATGGACAAGTCATGGTCTCCAGTGGTGGTTTAACAACTGGTTCAGTGATCGTGCGCTCTGTGCGTGCCCGCACCTGACAAGCAGTTTTAACAAAACTTGCCTTCCATGTTACTTCTGGAGAGTAACACAGCTGAGGTGTGGCAATCTGTTCTGCTCTGCGAATTGGCTGAGAGGATATAGGTAAGTAAAGCGCAGGGGCGGGCAGGTGGGTCAACCTGATCGTTGGAGCTACCAGTTTGCCCAAACCAGTCCAAACTGGCTGAATCCCACCCGTGATAGTCTTTCTTCCCAGGCTGTTATCGTTTCATTCCATTGATGGAACTTCTGGAAAAAGCCTCTTAAAATACCAACTGCACTCTTTGCCTTGGGAGACATGAAGAGTTCCTTATTACAAATACTTAAATGGTCTGTCGAAAAGCATAGAATGTCCTTCCTCTCTATAGCCATTACCTTGCAAAACAATAACTTCTTTCCCCCCCCCCCCCCCCCATTTATATGCCTGGTGCCATTCCTCCATGAAAGTCTTGAATGTTGAACTGGTCATGCATGGGATTGCCCCTTTCTGTGAACCCCCTTTTTAGTGTCTCCATCATGCCATTTAATTTTCAAAAGCGAGAAATATTGTAGAGTTGTAAATCTCTTGCTTTTCTTTAACCAGGCCATAATTTATCCCATTTTATATGTTCTAGCTTTCAAAAGTGATTTAAGAACAGGGTCAGGCAAACTGCTACACATTTCCTGGCAGGTGGTCAGACAAGAAAATCTGAGTCAATTCAAGGTGGGCTCTGTTTGTTTATCAGTGAGTGTAGTTATTATGGTACTTTTTAAAAAATCCCTGCTGAGGTTTTTCTAATAAACTTCCCTTATCACAGATTGCCAATCTTACAGGGAAACTTTCATTTGTCGTCATGAAATGCATTCAGTATAAGAGAGAAGTGGTAACTATTGTAAAACAAAGATACTTTGATTTTATTTTCACAACCATGTACTCATTTTGAACTGAAAACACTGCTGTCAAATATTATGAACCATCTATTCACATTGATTTGCATATGTGAATATATACTTCTAGACTATCATGGCTTGACAGTGGAAATGTGAGGCAAGCTTTAATAGAATCACGATATGCACATAATTGATGGTTAAATTGTAGTTTCACGAGGTTGGGAAATAGTTTCTTTACTTTCTGGTTTGGAGATGAATTATCTCAAATTACTTTGCAAATTAAGAAAGGGCAGAGTGACAATATAGGTAAAGGTAAAGGTTCCCCTCGCACATATGTGCTAGTCATTCCCGACTCTAGGGGGCAGTGCTCTTCTCCGTTTGTTTCAAAGCCGAAGAGCCAGCGCTGTCCGAAGATGTCTCCATGGTCTTGTGTGCATGACTAAATGCCGAAGGCGCATGTAGCACTGTTACCTTCCCACCAAAGATGGTTCCTATTTTTCTACTTGCATTTTTACATGATTTCAAACTGCTGGCTTGGCAGTAACAATAGGAAGTGAGGAACTCAGACAAGGCATTCAAGTTTTAAAAGTTTGCAAATACATTTTATGCATACATACACCCACGGTTCATATTTTCAAAGGAAAAAAATTAGCTAGCAGGCCTGCTCCCTTCTTTGTGGACCAGCACATAATGCATTTTAATTTAGAGATTAAAAAATATGGGAGAAACGAGATTGAACTTTAAAATAAATAAAGAGATACAAAGGTAGAGGGGAATTAAGCACTGGGGAAATAGTAGGCCTCGAATGGTTAAAAATCTGACTATTTATTAAAATGATGGGCTTTAAAAATTGTGCTACACAGAGCAATTAAAATCTGAAAATCCTTCCATTGGCACTAATAGGACTTTGTAAAATGTGATGATTTTTTTTTAAGGAGTTAGTTGGAAGTCCACTCTGCCTAAAAAAAAAGGCTGACATCTAAACAGATGAGTAGCACTTGAGTCAGAAACTACAAAGATAGATAAGGAGTTTGCGTCCTTTCTTGCCTGGACCACTGTAACGCTCTCTACATGGGGCTGCCCTTGAAGAGCACCCGGAAGCTTCAGCTGGTCCAGAATGCGGCCACGGATTGTCATGGGGGCACCTAGGTGCTCCCATGTTACACCCCTTTTAGGCGGCCTGCACTGCTTGCTAGTTGTTTTCCAGGTACGATTCACTGTGTTAATTATAATCTTTAAAGAGCTCCATGCCTTGCGAGACCACCTACTGCCACCGGTAGCCTCCCACCGTCCAGTACGATCCCACGGAGTTGGCCTCATCAGGGTGCCGCCGGCCAGGCAATGTCGGCTGGCGTCCCCCAGGGGGAGCACCTTCTCTGTGGGAGCGCCTTCCCTTTGGAATGAGCTACCCCCAGAGCTTCGCATAATTCTCGACCTCCTGTCCTTCCAGCGCACCCTAAAAAGCTGGCTTTTTCAGCAAGCTGGCCTGGCCTGAATAAAATAAATTATTAATTTTAATTGTTAATTTTAATTTAATTTTTAAATTTAATTGTAAATTGTCAGTTGGGTTTTTCGATATTCTATTTAATCTTTTTTAACTTTTGTAATTGTGTGTTTTTATGCTGTATGCTGCCCTGAGTCCTTTGGGAGAAGGGCGGCATATAAGTCGAATAAACCATAACCATCCTACTAGCAGCTTTCCTCAGCTGTCTTGACTGTACTGTACTTACGACCACAAAATGTATGTTGCTAAGTGAGAAATTTGTTAAGTGAGTCCCCCTCCATTTATGACTTTTCTTGCCACCTTTGTTAAGTGAATGACTGCACTTGTTAAATTAGTAACACGGTTATTAAGTGAAACTGGATTCCCCATTGACTTTGCTTGTCAGAACGTCGCAAAAATTGATCACATGGCTCCAGGACATTGCAACTGTAATAAATATGTACCAGTTATCAAGTATCTGAATGTAAATTGTGTGACCATGGGGATGGGACAATGATTATAAGTGTGAAAAATTGCCATAACTCACTTTTCTCAGTGCTGTTGTAACTTCGAATGGTCACTAAACAAACTGTTGTAAGTCGAGGACTACCTGTACTGTTAAGCAATGCCTAGAGTAAACATTTATCCTATTGTTAAGTGTAAATGTCATTTGTAGAAAGGTACTTTTAGGACAGAAGGGAAAGAAGAAGAAGAAGAAGAAGGAAGAAGAAGAAGAAGAAGAAGAAGAAGAAGAAGAAGAAGAAGAAGAAGAAGAAGAAGAAGAAGAAGAAGAAGAAGAAGAAGAAGAAGAAGAAGAAGAAGAAGAAGAAGAAGAAGTAACACTTTCTTATCATAGAGATCTCTCTGGTGCTCTCTTTGTCTTTATTGTTATTTTGCTTTATTACTTATTATTTGATTTGGTTATGGATTCATGGAAAATGTATGGGTGGCAGCATCTTCAAATCATTTCTAGAGGAAAGGCTTCTTTGGACTTCCAGAAAGCCCTCATCAAAGAAGCAATGTCGAAGTCTTGGTGCAAGAGGAATCCCCAGAGATGGTTAGAAGAGGCAGTAGCCATAGGAGGTAGATATTGCTCTTTTCTGCTGGGTTGTCTTTTCCTCCCCCACCTCTTTCAATGAAAATGCCATGTGTCACGTATGGGGGTTTTTTTCAACCCAACTAGGATTTGCATGTGTTTTGGAGGCCTATTGTCGAGTCCTTTTTACATTTATCAGCTCTCCCTTCCTCTCCCCAGAGTTAGCTAATAGGAGGAGGAGGAGGAGGAGAAGGAGAAGAAGAAGAAGAAGAAGAAGAAGAAGAAGAAGAAGAAGAAGAAGAAGAAGAAGAAGAAGAAGAAGAAGAAGAAGAAGAAGAAGAAGAAGAAGAAGAAGAAGAAGAGGAAGAAGAAGAAATAATATGAGAATTACATTCTACACCAGTCTGAAAAAATGTTATGTTTGCTTTAATACTAACAATGTCGACCCCTAGGGGGAGAGCCTTCTCTGTGGCAGCTCCTGCCCTCTGGAATGACCTACCCCTGACCTACGTACAACCACGGACCTGCGCCTCTTCCGCCGGGCCTTGAAAACCCATCTATTTCGTGCGGCCGGCCTGGCGTAGTCTTTTAATCTGTTTTTATTAGGGGTTTCTATTGGGGATTTTAGAACAGGCTTAGTGGTTTAATTCATTTTTAGCGTATTTATTGTGTTTGATGTTTTTATTGTTGTTTTATTACTGCCTGTTCACCGCCCTGAGTCCCGCAAGGGAGAAAGGGCGGTATACAAATCTGAAGAAACTGAAACTGAAACTAACATTGAGTTGACTCCTGAAAGCAGACACCTCATTTTGCAGAATCACTTGGAAACCTGAAAAAAGACATGGTCGTTTAACAAAGAGCAGAGAGGCGCTATGTTTGAAGCATCCTGATCTGAAGCACAACCTCTGAACTATTTTGAGAAGGAACACAGTGTGCACAATCTTGCTATATGTGTGGCGACAGTTAAAACATTACTTATGCAAGCATAAGCTACACATTTTCCAGGATGCACATTTCTGTCTAATCACAAGATAGCTTCAGTGGCATAATCAAGGTGATTGAATAGGAATTCACTAATGACGGTATCAATATTGCTTCTAAATATTTGCCATCAAGTCACTTCAAATGCTTAAAATTAGATTGATTCCTACGTGACCATTACCAAAATAGTCCACAGATTCAAGAAGAGGAGGAAAAGAGGGGGACTCTTGTCTTACCTTGCTTTAAAACCCCTGTTGTCAGCCTACATATATTTACTTTTCCTGGCCTATGGCTGAACCATGAAAATTAAAAAACAAACTGCTATTCAGTGAGTCATGTCAAAGGTGACCGTTGTGCTAGAAGGTTGACTGTGGGGACAAACATTCACTCTGATCAGAAGTCTTCTTCTGCAGTGATGATGTTTCCACAGTTACATACCTGTCTGCGGAAACCTTTAGTTTATCTTGTCTATGTGGGAAGTCCTAGACGATGCCATCAATCTGAGAGATGAGGGGGTTGCTCCTTTGACACCTAAACAAAGGCTAGGACTCTGTAAGAAAAAAACCAAAGCTCCATGCTGAACAGAGTCCTTTTGAACTGCATGATGTTCACAGACAATCTGCCAAAATAGTCACCATCTTATTTATTTATTTATTTATTTATTTATTTTATTAAATTTATACCCCGCCCTTCTCCTTGTTAGGACCCCGGGCGGCGCACAAGCATTATATAAAACCATAAATACAATATACATCAATTAAAAATATATTAAATTAATTCACCCGTGCTAAAACCCGTTATTAAAACCGTAACCAAATTATAATTTGTATTTAAAAGTCAGGCGCGGGGGGCTATCCTAGGCTGGCTTGTTGGAATAAGTACGTCTTAAGACGTTGGCAGAAGAGGCGGAGGTCCGAGGTAGTGCGAAGGTCGGGGGGTAGGTCGTTCCAGAGGGCCGGGCCCGCCACAGAAAAGGCTCTTCCCCTGGGTGTCGCCAGCCGGCATTGCCCGGCCGACGGCACCCAGAGTAGGCCCGCTCTGTGGGAGCGGACCGGATGAAGGGATGTATGGGGCAGGAGGCGGTCTCGTATATAGCTAGGCCCCGAGCCATGGAGCGATTTAAAGATGGTGGTCAACACCTTGAAGCGCACTCGAAAGGCCACAGGCAGCCAGTGCAGCTCGCGCAGGAGAGGTGTTACGTGGGCTTGCCTTGAGGCACCCATAACCACCCGCGCGGCCGCATTCTGCACTAACTGTAGCTTTCGAGTGCACCTCAAGGGGAGCCCCATGTAGAGAGCGTTACAGTAATCCAGCCGAGATGTCACGAGCGCTTGAGTGACTGTGCGAAGGGCCCCCCGGTCTAGTAAGGGGCGCAACTGGCGTATCACATATGAGTATCTTCACATATGAGTGTTGTGCTGTAATGAAAGATGACTCAAGGAATTGATCAAACTCACACTGAATGATAGAATATATGTTTGTTCATACCCACATATATGGGCTGAATACTTAAGGATACTTAATCACCTTTAATACATTAAAACCAATTTTCAGTTTAGCTTTATTTCAGATATGAGGCAATATTCTTCCAAGGGAGCTAAAGATATGGAATGGTTGCCATTTTGTTTTCTTCAGAAAGCCTTACTCCAAGATCTATTTTGGAGTTTTGAACATTCAGATTGGCTTCCACCATTAAATAATTGCCTTTTGCCATTCCTAGGGGGCTGCCAGAGAACAGAGTAAGCAATATTTCCAGAAAATGAACATTTTGACAAAGACAGTGAATCACTGCCACAAGGTATGATACATGAAAGTCACACATACACAACAAAAAAGGAATGAATTGATGAGGCGCCTCTCAAGATAAATATTAAATTCTCTGAAGAACTGCAAATGTTTTTTTTTTCTCTTGAGCAGGCTTCATTTTTTTTCTTCGATTTCTTTGAAAAAAAATTCTAAATCCAAATGAGGAAAAAAAGCAAAATATTTTTCAGGAAAGCCTCCGAGTTACATTTGGCATCTCCTATCTTCTCTTATTGCTACCAATAACCACAACAGCTAGCAATATTCAATAACCAAGACTTCATTTTAACTTGAAAATGAAGGGCTTTGTAGTACATTGGCTATCCTAACTCCTCCTTGTGTTGCAAAGACTGCATTGTTCTGGACATGCTCATGGACCAGACCAAACAGGAGATGATGAAATTCTCTGTAGCAGTACTGTCATTACTTTACCAAAGCTCTGTTAGAACAACATCTCCCCATGTTGTTCCACTTTTCACTATCTTCAGACAATATTTCTCCTTGCGTCTTTTTCCTTCCAAATGGAACTGCCAATGCATTTGTCATCCTTTTGATTTGGATGCTACAGGGAAGTCATTATTACCAGATCTGTTTGCTTTATTGGTCAAATTTGTTTCTCTTATTGGTGAATAATTGAACATGAGGTCTTGAGTTCTTAATTAGAATATCTGAAAGACTCACTTACATACACCCAAGAATTATGTTGAACTGGGTGCATGAATCATCACAAAAGGAGAACAAATTACCAACCAGAAATTAGCACTTTCTTCATCATGCATAGAGGAATAGAAGATAACTTAAAGAAGGAATGCAAGAACCATTAAATAAAAACAACGCATTATGCTATTGATATTGATGTATTCTGGATTCAGACGGAACATGAAATGCCTAAATCTCAGATCTCCCATGAAGCTTACAATGTGACCTGGAGCAAGTCACCATCTCCAAAAGTACAGTAATTTATAAAGTTGTTGCTAAGTAGCTAAAATGCTATGCTAAAATCTCAGGGGAAGTAACAGGTACACTCATAAAACAAATAAACCATATGGAGGAAGCAAATGGCCCCGTAGCAATATGCTCTAAGTAATGCCATTAAATTATATAAATTGGAATAAAGATGGAGTCCAACTTCTATAGTACTCCAACAATATCAGATCAAAAGTACAGGTAGGCTTCAGGGTACAACCATTCATTCAGCGTCTCTTCAAATTTACCATGGTACTGAACAAATGGTATTTTTCAATCGCTCTCTATAGTTCTGGCGGTCACAGTATTCCTGCAATTACATGATTGTGATTTCTAATATTCCCTGCTGGCTTCCCTCAAGCAAAGTCAATGGGGAAGCCAGCAGGAAGCTGTGATCAGGTAAGGTCCTCACTTAACAACCTGGAGAGCCCTCAGGTTACAAGAACAATTTGGGATTGCCAGAATTGCCATTGTTAAGCAATGAAATCACATGATATCACACTTTATAATTGCATCTCTTAGCAACAGAAATTGCTAACTAGAGACTACCTGTAAATTGATTTAACGGTCTTATTTTTTTTAAAAAAGTTGTCTCTTCTCTCAGTGAAAAAAAAGGCAAGCAATATGCTGTAATTTATCTATTGTTATAAAGCCCTATGCTTATTTCCCTTGGTATGTCTTCTAAAAAGACTGCAGAGGATTAGAAGCTGTGGCTTTTAGTTACTAAGAATTTTGTTCTCCTCATTACAGGAAGGATTGACGCATTTTAGGCATGCTTGAGTTTCATCAGCTTACTTGTCTTTAGCTCAGGGAACACAAATAACTTCCAGGAGATCTATCATATGATTACAGTCATCCAATCAGAACCTGCAGAAAGGGAAGTAGTTGCCAAAAGAGCAGATGTGTCCAAAGTCTGTACCCGTTAAATTTGTGACCTACTAAAATCACTCAGAGATTTATATCGCTAATTACTGACTTTGTTTCTGATTTAATCAGCCTTTGCTTCACCTTTCAAAAAATATGAGCAAGGAGGACTTAATTTCTCATTATGAAGGCTTTAATCTTAAAGATAAAAGAAATACATGTGACATCAGAACTGGGGGGGGGGAGAATTTTTAAATGGATAATTGGAAATTTGAATGAAAGCTTCCACTGATTATTTGAAATGGTTCGTGGAGGTCAAAATGTAGATTAAAAAAAAAAAATACATTTGAACACTATAAATTTGAGCTTTTGAAGATAAAAGGATGCTGATTTTCTCTAGGAGAAGAGCTCGGCAGATAATATTTGCATCCAAGTTCCTTCCCACCAGCCCTTCTACTTGGAATAAGTGGTCCTGCAGCTATCCCATCCTCAAGCCACGAAGGATTATGTGAATTATGTACTTGCTCCTTGGATCGTACCTCGAGACAATCTAGCAGGAGCTGGTGTAGATGCCAAAATACTAGCATTCTGTGGCAACTTCAGAAAGATCCCAGCTGTACTCAAGGATTTTCCTTCTGTATTAAGTTAAGTTTCCAGTAAGTTTTCAGGGGCCGCCCCTTGTGGAGCATCTTACAGTAGTATGTTTGGAAAGTGACAAGGGTTGTGGGAGTGTTCCATGCCTTCCATTCCAGGAGGCCTTCTAATTGAGCAAAGATTCCTTCCGCTGTTGAAGAAGAGCAGGAGGAAACAAAAGAAAAATGGCTGCTTATTATTTTAATTTATTTTATTTATTTATAAACTTCCTCGTTTGCCTTTTCTTAATTAAAAACAATAGTAACCCATTAATCCCCAACCTTTGCAACTTTAAGTCTGAAGGACTTAAAGCTGGCTGGAGAATTCTGGGAGCTGAAGTCCTTCAGACTTAAAGTTGCAAAGGTTGGGGACCCCTGCATTAATGGCAATCGTTGATAAAACATGAAATCTGAAATAAATTTCCAAATTGTCTAAACATCTTTCAGGGAAGTTGATTTTCTCCTTCCTCTCTTCATCTGTCGCTTACCACAGAAGAAGACTGGTGGGATAATGTTTGCCCGTTTGTATCATCATCTCCTGAGATGGCCCTAGTATGCTAGAGCCTCTGTGGCATTTCTTTAAATACCAAAGGGTACTTCCTGAGGAAATATTTTGCCAATATCCATAAAATATGTTCTTTGTTGGAACAGCTAAATAAATGTTTGTGGCAAGTTGAACATGTATACATAGCTGAACATAGGGGTGGGCTTCAAAATTTTTAGCAAGGGGTTCTCTGCCCAGTTGCTGGGTGAGCATGGCCATGTTGGACGTGGCCTAGTCAGCCTCCTGCACCACAATGGGGGGGGGGCTGCACATTTTTGCTATCCCCAGGCTCCGGAGGCTTTCTTCAAGCTGCTGGGAGGACGAAAACGGCCTCCCCAGGCTCCAGAGGCCCTCTGGAAGGCCTGTTTTTGCATACCTTGCATTTACCTGCATTTAAAATGGGCCATGTGGGGACTCCTGGGAGGGGGACAGCCAGGAGTGGGATTTAGAGGTTCTCTGAACTGTACCGAATCTTAGCTAGAGGTTCTCCTGAACTCCTGTGAACCTCCATCAGCCCACCCCTGGCTGAACACCATTTTGGTAAGTCAATTTCATCAGAAATTTTACATACAGTGTTAATTTGGAGAAACTTAATGCATATTCCTCTTGACTATATCCCAAATTAGAATTCATTCTATCTATCTATCTATCTATCTATCTATCTATCTATCTATCTATCTATCTATCTATCTATCTATCTATCCATCCATCCATCCATCCATCCATCCATCTATCTACAGTATCTATCTATCTGTCGTATATGTGTGTGTGTATCTATATATCTGTATCTGTATCTACCTACCATCTATCTATCTATCTATCTATCTATCTATCTATCTATCTATCTATCTATCTATCTATCTATCTATCTATCACCATCAGAATCTTATTTAAGTGAAAAGTTGTTTTAAACCTTGCTTGAAAACGTTTTAGAATAAAATTTTGTAATTAAATGCCATTAGTGTATTTTAAAAAATTGTGTTCCAGATTATATTGATTTCCCCCCCCCCACACGCATATGTCAACAATAGTCCAAAGACAATATTCTACATCAGCACTTTTCAGAATCTGTAATTTCCCCAAGGAAACTTGTTGTCAAGGCCTTCTTTCTGTATGAAAGGAATGTTGCTTCGTTTCAGATCTAAGGTTTCCGGCAAGGCAGACAATGATCTTTCTGAAGCTTTGCCTTGTTTCTTTTTTTTATAAACTCACAAACATGGTTAGACATAGCTTTCCTTTCAGCCAATTAAGCTGTTTTAAAGCAAACTGGTCAAACAGTGACATCATAGTGGGGGGCATGAAATCAACTCGATGATATAGAAGGCCGAACGCTTAAAGAGTGACTTCTACCATTGTTGTCCCTGTCTGAAGCTTTTCTCCATGGCCAATGCTGCCTGAGTGACCCCATACAATCGGGGCAATTCAAACCCACTGACCTTAATAGATGCCATTAAGAAGGCAACTGCAGAATAAGATTTCATGGTTGGTTGCTAAACGTACTGTCTCCTTCCACATCTTGATGTTGACAATCTTTAAACGGTGCACCTTCTCGTGACCATCATCGCTGCTTTTAAATACCTACATAAAGCTAGAAGTATTGTAAAAGGCTCATCTGTGTGTGTCTCTCTCTCTTAATAATCATTTGGCTACTTGAATAACACTGACCTTAGATTATCCTGCAAATAACACAATACCACATCATGGCAGTGTGGCCTTTTATTGGATGACAGTGAACAATCACAAGTCATGATTTTCAGTCTACTAGTGCAGATTATGAACTCCTTCCCTGGCTATATTTCATATGACATCGATTGTCTTCTCCAGCTGCCGGATATAAAATTGGTGAGTTTCAACATCTGTCTAATGACCATGTAGTTTCCCATGTGCAAAGAATAGGCAAATTCAAAACATTCTGTTAATAATTGGGGACACTGGGGGAAATGTTCTCTTCGCCATTTCTTAATGAGGACATCAAAATCTGTATTCTACCCACAAGCAAATGCAAAATAGAATCTTGGGAAAACTAAGAATCTGGCAATTGTTCTGTCATTACAGAAAGATACAGCATATATATTCTCTCTCTCTCTCTCTCCCTCCCTCCCTCCATCCCTCTCCCCTTCTTCTCTCTCTCTCTCTCTCTCTCTCTCATCAGATCTTAAGAATATAGTCATGTTAACATATCTGTGTTGTGAACTGTATGAATTGTGGTAGAAAAATAGTGTTCTACTCTACCTAACGTTGCCTTATTCTTCCAAACCTAGTGACAGGGGGTTTCAAAACCTAAATTCTGAATTATTTTGCAAACCATGTATAGCTTCTATAAACAAATAGCATCTCCTTTTCTCTTTTTGCCAAGTAGCTTTCAGAAGACATTTCAAAGAAAGGGTCCCCCCTCAAGTTGTGTTCAATCTCCTTGCCCAAGTATTAAAATCCGCAGAGAATGTGCTTGCTTGTTTCCCCTCTTGGAACTTACATTTTCATGTGTTTATTAATCAAATTTATATGGCCATACTTCTCATAAAAAAGTAACTCTGGATAGCGTACGATAATCAATAAAGCAACGAATGTATAAAAACAACAGCTATAAAAGTATTAAAAGTCATTAGTAAAATGGAAAAAAAAACTACTGGAAGGATTTTAAATGTGCAAATGGAACCATCAAAAAACATCTCTGGTTCTATGGGGCCACCAGGTATGTTACCATAATTAAGGGACTTTCAGAATGATAACAAAGAAGATGTTTCATGCTCCATAAGAGAATACCCACCTTCTGGGCCCACCAAATATAAGTCCCTGGCAAATGTTCCCACAACATGGCTTTTCTGCCAGATCTAATGGGATGGGCTGATATATTCAGGGAGAGGCAGGTAATCCAATCCCATGCCATGAATGTGTATGCCCATATATTGCTTGATCTGAGGAGAGGGAAGGAGAACTAAAAATCACATTCTCCTACTGGTACATACTGGTGGACTAATCTGGAGATGGGGTTGGGGTTCATAAAACCAAGGCTGAAGCCACATATGGCTCTTGAATTGCCCAGAAGGTGTGTCAGAGAGAGAGTACCTGATTGTGATGCCTTAATTCTTTTTCCTAGCCCAAAAATTTAAGGTTTTTTAAGAAAGAAAACATCTAAGTGTATGTTTAGCTATAATTCTGCCTGGCAGACTTAAATGTGACTTAGCTTTACCAATGGGGTTCTAATCTAATAGAATCAATCTATTAAAAAGATACCCTCTCCTGGAAAGTTAGAATGATGGCATAATTTTGAGCAGGACTATTTCAAATAATTTTGCTGCTTAGGATGAATGAAAGGATGCAAACTCTTCACACACAATATCATGTAGAAAGGTTAACATTTCAACACTGGCAAAGGACCAGGAACTTCTACGTACTGGAGGCAAGGACCTCTTAAGAGGCACGTGGCAGTGACTGCCTCAGACAAGCTGGAAGGGAACAGCACTCACAACTTCTCAGGATGCGTGTGTTGCTACACAACTGTCACACAACCTGTCTTGGCCCTGCAGAATTAGCATGCTGCATCAGTTGTGGTAGGATACGCTATTTTTCTGCTGACATTGAAATACGATTTAGTTGTCAGCCCATCTGTTTGTGTACTGGGGAAAGGGTGGGGTAGCATCTTCATCTCTGGTGAGAACCTCAAGGCAACCCTGATTTCATGCATCTCAGCTCCTGCTGCCTGAAGGAGTTGCCTCACCCTGCAGTTTGGGAGAGCGGTCTACGAGTCGCTGATAAATTTCAGTAATAATTTTGAAGGGCATCAAAAATGGTAGGATACAGACAGTTTTGCCTTCTGACTATCAAGTAGGTCTGTCAGATTTCCATAGCATTACAAAAACCTGTTTTCCAACAGTGATGACTATACACACTACTACACAGGAAACACACTCTCTCTCTCTCTCTCTCTCTCTCTCTCTCTCTCTCTCTCTCTCTCTCTCTCTCTCTCTCTCTCTCTCTCTCTCTCTCTCTCTCTCTCTCCTGCTGCCTTCAACACACCAGCAATGCCTATCATCTTCGGCTGTCAAGGGATTGGATGCGGCAGCTTCTGGTCACTTTGCTAAGCTTTGTTTTCCTATATTTGTTACCGTTTTCTGGCTGCTTGCTCCCGTTCCTGTGTGGACGCATGTTAAACATGATGACTTGCTGTATAGAAGCCATGTGTTGTCATAATATAACATCATTAAACAAAGTGTTTAGAGCACTTTTTAGCTGAGCCAGAACATGAACAACAAAACCTGCCAATTACACTGTCATTTTTTGGTAGTTGTTAAGGTTCCGAATGTCTCCAACTTTCTGTGGCAGGCCATATTGAGCATGTCAGAGTGAACATCTGAGAGAACGATTTGCTAGGCAATGGGCTTTTCTCCCTCCCCCTTTGCTCTGCTTTTTTTTTAATATCAGAGAAGAAAGAGTTCTTTATAATAATTTGGCTCAAATGTCTACACACATTGCTCCAGCGTCTGTAGCAGCATGTGTTTCTAGGATTGTTCTGGAAGAGAAAATGCAGAAACAGCAGGGAGCAGAAGATAAACAGGCAATTCGTGACTCATTAAAACCAGCATTGGTAGCCAACATTGTGGAGTGTGTGAAGGCCCCAGATCCAGCTCGCCTATAAACTTTTCTTTACCAGCTGGACTTAGCATCTGTCAGAGATTGGAAGGAGAGATAATCTGGTACAAATGATTTCAGTGTGTCGCATTTATTAACCTGCCACCTTACATAACACTGCCACTGATTGGGAACTCAGGGAACTGTTTGAACAATGACACAGCTTGTTGTTGAAATGTTATGACTTTGCTGTTAAAGATGCCTTTCTCTTCTTTTCTTTTCTTTTAAAATTGCAACAAAGACAATTGAAAAATTATAATGGTGCTGACTTGAAACTTAGCAGTACTGAGAAACATATGTGCCAGAGGATTCTTCCAAGCTGATTTGTTAAGTCTCCTGGGTGTTGTTGTTTTTTGTTTTTTGTTTTTTGTTTTTGTTTTTACTTTGGGTCAAAGAAAATTCTCAAAGTGATCTTTCACTACTTGGGAGAAATGACTGTGAATAGATCCAAAGGCACACAGAGCATTAGGAACACATTCTCTTCTACTGTTCCTTTTCTTTATATGTAGTGCAACTAAGCCATACTCTAAAAGCTGCGGCTGCAATCCTACACAAACTCACTTGGAAGGCATACTAAATGTCATTTAGAGTTATTTCTCAGCACACCCTGCAATCTTTGGAGCTGCAAAAATGGCTACCAGAAATTTGCAGCCATGCTTTGTAAAATATTTTTGCAACAGAACTGGAGGTTACAATTCCAGTAGGACATTTCAAATAAATTCACAGATTTCTTTTTTTTAATTTAATTTTCATTACTTTATCAAAATATAAAATACAGAGGTACAAAGAAAAACAAAAATAATTTTGCACGATCCAAACCAGGTCGATCCCTGGACCAGAGGTTTAGTCTTCCCAGCTTTTGGATTCCTGCTGGAGCCCATCCTCAGGGAACTTATTCCTGGTAAAGAGAAGTTTCCTGAAGATGGTCTCCAGGACAAATCCTAAAGCTTGGAAGACTAAACCTCTGGTCCCAGTGATCAACACAGATTGCATGTTGCAACATTATCCTGGGACACCTACCGTATTTTTTGGAGTCTAAGACGCACTTTTTCCCCTCAAAAAAAGAGGCTGAAAATCTGGGTGCATCTTATACACTGAATACAGCATTTTTTGTCTTCCGACATTCTGCTCCCTTCACCAAAATGGCTGTGCATAGCTTTTAGAAGGCTTTCAGAGAGCTCCTGGGGGCTGGGGAGGGCAGAAATGAGCGAAAAATGGTATTTTTGTCCCCTCCCCACGCAGCACTCTAAGCTTCCTAAAGGCTATGTATGCCCTTTTTTTGACAAAAACGGGCTGTTTTTTGCTCATTTTTGCCCCCCCCCCTCCGGAGCACTCTACAAACTTCCCAAGGGCTATTCATGCCCTTTGGGGGGGAGGGAAACCAGGCTCGTTTTTGCAAAATACGGGCCATTTGGGGGAGGTTTACAGAGTGCAAAAACTTTTTTTTAGATTTTCCTCTTCAAAAACATGTTGCGTCTTATACTCGAAAAAAATATGATATATTTGCCTTCATTCACGAAAGTAATTTCTCCACAAAGAGGATGGAAAGAACATAAAACTAAAGCAAGGTAGAGGATCTGAATGTGGGGAAAAGTGAAACTGGTATAGCCATTGATTCGGGCAATGAGAAACAAGTATTTTCAACAGGATTGGTGGTGCTGAGTGAGAACGGCCACCTCTGTTTTAAAGTGAGGCTCTTCATCTTTAATGTCACACAGCTACCAAGAAATAAGATACAGAGAATTTAGAGAAAGCAATACTGTCTGGTTTGTTTGTGCCTAACATTTGTTAGCTGTACTAAGCATGGCCCTGAAGGAGGACAAAATGGAAAAATATATTTAGTACAATTCATAGATTTTTGAGACGCCTCCCTGTTTCTTCACTGAAAGGTACACACAAACTACGCCACATATGAACATTATAAAGCGCATTGCATACTTTCTCACATCGTTATAGTATTCATCAAAACAACTTTCCTTCTTTAAAAGGATAAATCCTATGTTAAATTAATCCTGGAAACTGAAATGACACTTCATCTTAAAGGGCTGTTTGGACATCATGCACTTTTATTTGCAGACTTTATTTATTTATTTATTCAGTTTGTACAGCCATTCATCTCATGCCAGTGAATCTGGGCGGAGAACAAAGCTACCAAAGGAAGAATTTTAAAGCTTCATTGTTTTTGTAGTTGAGCTTAGCTTTGGGGGCCGATTGTTAAGGTGTGGAACGAACAATTATATAAACATCTGCACTGATGTTGTCACCTAAACATACACTTTTTAGAGGTTGCTGAACGGAGCAGATTTGCAAAGCAAAGCAAATTTGTCTCTGTTCCAGATCAGTTGCCAGCAATTTCAAATTAATGGGGATGTTTATTCTTTATTACAAAGTCTGCACATATTAACTTATAAAATATGGATAAGCTGCTTTCCTGAAGCAAAATATGCAGGCTTGCCATTTAAAAATAAAGAAAAACTGCAGAGGCTTTGGGAAGTGGGGGGCAAGGGGAGGGAAAGACAGGCAAAAGAATACCTCATGTTTCATAATGGTTAGCCTATTATTTGTAGTTTTGAAAGTTTATTGGTCCCCGGTCTAATCTTTTCTGAGTATAAAAACATTAACATATGGTTTAACGCAGCACAGGGCTTGGAAGTCCATATCCCAAATGCGCATTGTATGCAGGGTGACATTCACACTAAATATCATCCCACAGGGTCTGTACTCCATTTTACCTGGGATTGGAGAGCCATGAAATCTCTGGAAAAGTTGTTCATGAGTCTGAACCAAATGGTGCGCAGTGTACCGAGATAGTAACAGTGTATGCTTCTGCCAAAGGTTGCGGCTCAAATGTCTCTCTAAGTAACATTAAAAATCTGCTGCTTCATGCCTATGAATTTCGATATTTATAGTGTTCAATAAAATGGTCCACTGTCAGAGAGAGATGCGCCACTGTGCACTCTCTGAGCAGATGGGCTGCAATATGGCACATTTACATGGACCAGCTGTGGAGTGCAGAAATGAATGCTGGTCATAGGCAAGGTACAGGCACCACATCTGGAATGCTAACAGACTGGCCTCGGTACCCACTGTAAAGTTTCCTATAGCAGGATGCGTTCTGATTTAAAACCGCTCACCAGTGTACCTTAAAGTGCATCAAGAGTCCTCATTAACACGAGAGACTACAGCCAGGTTTAGAGCCTGGAAATTCTCTGCTGGGCATCTGTTAGGACACAAGAATGGCACTCTGTAGCCTATTGGAGAACACTCCAGGGAGAAATTCTTTCCTGGATCGGATTCTGCTGCGTTCCAAATTTATCTCTGCTTTTCCTTTTTCCCAGATTGGATGAGAGTTTAGCAGAAGTAGAAAATAGCAAATGTTTTCACAGCCTGGTGTGTGTGTGTGTGTGTGTGTGTGTGTGTGTGTGCGCACACGTGCACACGTGCACATGTTTGCATGTACACATTTCTATTCAGGTAACATTTAACATACCTGACCTGTATTTTCTCCTTTAAAAAAAAAAAAAAAAAGATGGTTACTACCCAATACTCTTTGCACCACTGTGTATATCACAATTCAGCTTTCCCAGCACTCAGTAATGTTGTATCTCCCCCTAGACGTATTCTTCAATTACATTTCTGTGTACTTCAATTCATTTATAATTTCCTCATTGATTTTGCATTTAAATACTGCATCCAGTTTTGGTCACCATGATGTTAAAAAAATGTTGAGACTCTAGAAAGAGTGTATAGAAGAGCAACAAAGATGATTAGGGTACTGGAGCCTACAACACAGGAAGAATGTATTCAGGAACAGGTTATGTCTGATTTAATGAAAAGAAGGACTAGGGGAGACATGATAGCAGTGTACCAATATCTCACGGGTTGCCACAAAGAAGAGGGAGACAAGCAGAGGTAGTATTCAGCAGGTTCTGACCAGTTCTGGAAAACCGGTAGTGGAAATTTTAAGTAGTTCAGAGAACCAGTAAATACCACCTCTGACTGGCCCCACCCCCATCTATTTTCTGCCTCACGAGTCCCAGGTGATTGGGAGGAAATGGGAATTTTGCAGTAACCTTCCCCTGGAGTGGGGAGGGAATGGATTTTACAGTATCCTTCCCCTGCCATGTCCACCAAGCCACGCCCACCAAGCCATGCCACGCCCACCAAGCCATGCCCACAAAACTGATAAATAAATTTGAATTCTACCACTGCCCCACACCCATCCACCAATCCTTTCCCAATTGCTTTGTCCCGCTCTGGCCCTTGAGACAAAGAGGTGCGATTGAAAGGGACAAGCAAGGAAGAGCAGGAAGAAAGAGAAAGAGAGGGGGGAGGGGGGAAATAGATAAAGAGATAGATAAGAGGGGGGAAGAGAGAAGGGGGGAGGGAGGGAAAGAGAGAGAAAGAGAAGAAGGGGGGAAAGAGAAAAGACATCTCAGCTGATATCAATCCAACTTGGAAAATCAATTTTCTTTTCAAATATGAACAAAATAGCCCCACCTGGACCACATGAACATGGCTTGTGGGACAAAACAAAAGTTCTCAAAATAGTTGAGGGTTAGACAAGTTCTATAGAAAGTCTGGGTACTTGGCTATCCATTCACTGATGGAACTAGAAGAACATTACTTTTACAAAGATTGTAAGCCACCCAGAGTTATCCCTTGGTAAGATGGGCAGCCAATAAATTTTAGAAATAAATAAATTAGTCAAAGGGAAGAAGGGAAGGTTTCTGCACATACTTTGGCTGAATGACAGAAGAGTAACATTCAGCAACTGCCAACAAGCAAACCTAACAACAGCAAATGCCCTGTGAACTGCATTATTGCATTAATGTGCATTATAAGCATGCACAACCACCAAAGCTCAACAAATCAACAAAAACTAGCTTAGAATATTTACATTTGAAATACTAGTGAGAACCCATATTAGGGCTTATTTAGTGGCGATAAGAGTGGCCAAACGTGAGTATTGTGCCACCCTTATTGCATCCGCAGATAACCGCCCTGCCGCCCTGTTTGGGGTGACCCGCTCCCTCCTTTATCAGAGGCCGCGGGAAGCCCCTCTGCAAGGGCGAGCAGAGGAATTTGGGATTTATCTGCAGGAGAAAATCACTCGGATTCGGAATGAGCTACCCTCCATCGACAGTGGTCCTGTGGGATCGTCCGAGACTAGTCTTGAGGTTCCTTCTTGGGAGGAGTTTGACTTTGTTACCACCGAGGATATGGACAGGTTGTCAAGGAAGCTTAGGGCTACCACATGTTTATTGGACCCGTGTCCCTCCTGGCTTGTACTGGCATCCTGGGAGACGACACGAGGCTGGCTCCAGGGCATTGTCAATGCATCTTTGAGTGAGGGGTCCTTACCGGCCGTCTTGAAAAAGGCGGTAGTGAGGCCCCTCCTCAAGAAGCTGTCCCTGGACCCAGCTTTACTAGAGAACTATCGTCCGGTCTCCAACCTTCACTTTTTGGTGAAGGTTGTTGAGAGTGTGGTAGCCCAACAGTTTCCGTGACACCTGGAGGAAGTTGATTATCTAGACCCGCGCCAGTCCGGCTTCCGACCCGGTCACAGCACCGAGACGGCATTGGTCGCGTTGGTTGATGATCTCTGGAGGGCGCGGGATAGAGGTTATTCCTCTATCCTAGTCCTATTAGACCTCTTGGCGCCTTTTGATACCATCGACCATGGTATCCTATTGCACCGACTGGGGGGGTTGGGGCTGGGAGGCACCGTTCTGCGGTGGTTCTCGTCCTACCTCTCTGGTCGGTCGCAATATGTGTTGAAGGGAGGGCAGAGGTCGACCTCGAGGCCTCTCTTATGTCGGGTTCCTCAGGGGTTGGTCCTCTCGCCCCTCCTTTTCAACACATATATGAAGCTGCTGGGTGAGATCATCCGTGGTTTTGGGGTGGAGTACCACCTGTATGCTGATGATACTCACTTGTACATATCCACCCCAAACCACCCCAACGATGCTGCCGAAGTGCTGTCCCGGTGTTTGGAAGCCGTACGGATCTGGATGGGTGGTAACAAACTCAAGCTCAACCCTGCCAAGACTGAGTGGCTGTGGTTTCCGGCACCCCGGTTCAGCCAGATTACTCCAACTCTGGCCATTGGGGGCGAAACACTGGCCCCCGTGGAGAGGGCGCGCAATTTGGGTGTCCTCCTGGATTCCCGGCTGTCCATGGAGGACCATGTGGCGGCCGTGGCCAGGGGGGCGTTTCATCAGATACGCCTGATGCCCAATTGCGCCCCTTACTGGACCGGTCTGCCCTTCGCACAGTCACTCAAGCTCTCGTGACATCCCGACTCGACTATTATAATGCTCTCTACATGGGGCTTCCCTTGAGGTGCACTCGAAAGCTACAGCTAGTCCAAAACGCAGCCGCGCGGGTGATTATGGGAGCCACTAGATGCTCCCACATAACACCGATCCTGCGCGAGCTGCATTGGCTTCCTGTGGCCTTTCGAGTGCGCTTCAAGGTTCTGACAACTATCTTTAAAGCGCTCCATGGCTCGGGGCCTAGTTATATGCGAGACCTCCTCCTGCCCCATACATCCCTTAGACCGATACGCTCCCACAGAGAGGGCCTCCTCAGGGTGCCGTCGGCCGGACAATGCCGGCTGGCAGCACCCAGGGGAAGAGCCTTCTCTGTGGCGGGGCCAGCCCTCTGGAATGACCTGCCCCCTGAATTACGTACCATCACCAACCTCCGCCTCTTCCGCCAATGTCTCAAGACATATTTGTTTCAACAAGCCGGCCTAGCCTAACCTCCCATGGGGACTTTTAGGAAGTTTTAAATTGGGTTTTAAAATTTTGGTTTTAGCGCAGGATTGGTTTATTTAATAGTTTTTAAATTATATTTATTGTATTTTGTATGTTTTTAAATTTCCTGTGCGCCGCCCTGGGTCCTTTGTGGAGAAGGGCGGGATATAAATTTAAATAAATAAATAAATAAATAATAAATGCACCCTTAAGGTTCAGGATCAAAACAGCACAAGAGAATGCATGAGGTGTCCACAACCAAACCAAACCAAGGCAGCATAGATAATTTACATGTTTCAGTGCACCTTTAATTGTAGACTTGGATACCCAAAGAAAAATCCCATGGTAGAACTGAGCCCTGATTGCTGCTCAGATAGAAAACTACAACCTTCTTCGTCTGGATCTGGCAAATTCTTCAAGCAAGCCTCTCCAGGGTGGTGGCCTATGGATTCAAGCTTGTTGAGGACATTATTAAGAGGGAGTTATCAGATGTCTTGTTCTGAGGCATCAAGATGGCTACCTCCCCTACCCATTTTGATGCTACTGTGCCAACGCTGCAGTACAGTAGCAGAGCAAGCAGAAATGACCACATCCTACATTAAATCAAGTTGTTAGTTGGCACATTTGTTCATTCTCATACATCTGGGTCATGTTTTTTTAAAAACTGTATTATTGAGTATTGCAACGGGGGGGGGGCGTGGTGTTCTATTCTCCACAGGATTTCCCTGCAGAGACAGTTTTGATCTCATAGGTCATTGCTTCCACCCTCACGTTGTTGGAGATTGCACACTCTCCTTTTATCTTCAAACCTAGTTGACTACAGTGGCAAATGGCAAGAGTAGATAAGGGGAAGGGACTTCCCAAGCTGTTCTGCTCCTAATTAAATGAGTCTCTGGGTTAAGAGACAAAGAGAACCTCTCTTATCCCTTTCCCTTCTTCAACATAGTTTATTGATTTATTATATCAATTTATATACCTCTTATCTCAATATATGATTGTGGATGGCTCACAATATTAAAGCAACACAAATATACAAATAACACCAAAGGTAAAACACCACAGCCAGAAAATCATAAAAAGTCTTCAGCAGAGCCAGGAAATCTGCTAGTGTCCCAGGCTCAAGGCCAGCACTAAAGACTGGCCAGCAATTCAAAAAAAAACCCAGCTGGGTTGGGGCCAGCTTATCTCTGGAGGAATGATGTTCTAGAACACGGCTCCCTCAGCCAACACTCCTTGGTCAATGGTACTTGCAGGATGCCCCTCATGCCAGATCTGATAGAATAGGTAGAAACAACTTTCCCATACATAACCTAGCCTGAGTCATGTTAGCACCTTAGACTGCACCTGGGAGCAAACAGGCAACCAATGCAACTTGCTGAGCAGTGATGTCACATGTGCCATATAATTGACACCATTGACCACATATGATGCTGTATTTTGCACCAACTGAAGCTTCCAAATGTTCCTCAAAGGCAGCCCCATGTAGAGGGTGTTGCTGTACTTTGCCTGGAGGGAGGGCTTCCTATCCTCATATATTTCTGATCTTCAAACACAATAAATGTCGATTAACGTTTATTGAGCTAAGCCCACAGGTTGCACTCATGACATTTTTTTTGTCATTCTTCCTGAAATGGGACATTCTGCTACTTACTTACTTGGTAGTCTTTCATGGAGGTAGCCCTCCATTTGCATTCAGGAATAGATCTTCTCAAAATGGCTCCTTCAACACCAATCCCTTTAAAATTGTTAAAAGGATATGAGCCAAAACTGTGGTTATCTGCATTCATGTTGATCTCAAAGCCCTGAGAAGACTTTAACCAATGGATTCTTCTTCCTCGCTGGGATGTAGGTAAAGTAAGGTCCTGTTAATAGGAAAACAGTCACAAGCCCTGCAGATCTTCGGGTTGTAAATGTTATATATTGTAAAACGAAAGATGTCCTTTTGGCCAGTTCTACATATTGTGGATGAGCCAGAAATAAATAGGCTCAGCTGCTGAAGACAGATAACAGCATGAGAACATCCAGGCGTGAAACTGTTTCTGGAGTGGTGCAAAGACCTCAGGTGGAAGTGCCTTTAGTCCCAGATAATAAATGTACAATTGTATTCTGCACTAGCTGAACCTGCAAACAGTTTTCAGGACCTTCTTCTCCTATGATGAGACATTTAACATTGGTCTAGATTAGAGTTAACAGAGGCAAGTAGTACTACTACAGTAGTAAGGCCATAGGAAGACAATGAGCCTTATAAAACATTATTGATATCTACTATCAGTTGCACTTTTAAAGGTAGTGCCAAATTTCATGGCATATACCTGTTCCTTCAGGATAGCATAAGTCCATCCCACACTGTATTTATTGAAAGCTGCTTTCTGATTGACCTGGTGCTATCAGAAAGAAAAGATGAGCAGACTTGTGTCATTTACAGCATACTGATGGATATTAAGCTGGGGAGGGGGGAGGGTGTATAAATTGAGAATGGGGAATAAGACACGTCATTAAAGTCAGCAATGGCACAGCAGAAATCATTTTGTAATTTCTCACCAAGAGAACATTCTGATAAACCTGTAGGGAATCCTAGAATTTCTGCAATACAATCTGGGCAGTGGTGGGTTTCACATTTTGTTACCTCCGGTTTGCTGTGTGCACCCGCCCACTCTGTGGATGCACGCAACCCTTCCACACATGTGCCCGGCCTCAAAAATGTGCCTAAATAGGACAGTAGAGAACTGGGTCAGCTGAGATTTCCGCTAACACGGGGGTGGCGAACTGTGGCTCTTTTATGAATCATGGACTGCAATACCCAGAATTCCTGAGCCAGCCATGCTGGCTCAGGAATTCTGGGTAGTGAAGTCCATGAGTCATAAAAGAGCCACAGTTCGCCACCCCTGCGCTAACAGTTCGGACAAGCCAGTCCAAACCGGCTGAATATCACCTCTGACTCTGGGGGGGAAACCCCCACCACCAATAATTTTCTTTGTGAGAATGGAAGTATGATGAAATTAGCAGCTGAGATGTCTGAAGTTAAAAGACTGACTAGTTTGGAACCCCTGCAAGGGAGAAAACAATGGAGACCTGACATCCCACCCATTTCCACGCCACCCCCAAATCCTTGATGTCCTTATCTGGTTGTTCTCAAGAGAGTGCAGTTACTTCTGTGAGCTTCTTGTAAATAGGCAAGTAGCAATAAACTTCTTTCATCAGCTCAATGTGTTGTTCTAGCTCCTTGCACCTGACAGGACGGGAATATTAATACTACAGCTCCACTGCTATTTTAGTTTTGCTTATGCTGTATTGTCAAAGGAAAATGATACTGAAAACCTTCCAAATGCCTAGAAAATGGTAAAATCAATTTTTTAAAAACATACAACAGATGTCGGAATTGTGTACCCGCATTACAAGACAACATTGAGGTTCGATTTAATTTAAAATTAATTTAAGCTAAATGCAACTAACTTTTAATCATTTTTCCCTTTCTGAAAACTGCAAAACGTTTAAACCTTCTGTCTGGATATTCCCGTCTTCTCCTCTTTCAGAAGTACAGCTCCCAGCATGTCACTCAAAGTCAAAGAGTGACCACAAAATGTAAAACACTGCACATCTATGCACAAGTTACATTGTTTCTTAGCTGCCATGCTGTGTTCTGAAATTGATTTATTAATGGAATTCGCAACCCATCTTTTTATGGATGGGTGATGCTCATAGCAACCAGAGATACTGTATGCTATGTAGTCCTTTTGTTTAACATACTTTATTTTCTTTTTTCCCTATCCTCTTCCTTTCTGGCCAACTGACAAATATCAAACTCCTGACAGCTACAGCTGTCTACATTCAGAAAACAAGATTCTGACAAAGGCTACACTAATTAGATTTATTAAAAGTTAAGGTGGAATTAGGGGGCTGAAATCTCAAAGGTTGACAACTTTCATTTTTAGAAACCGGCTTATCTTAAAAGAACAACAGGACTATTCAGTTAAGACAATGGAAGAATGTGCAGCAGAGCTGGTATTTTACTAGTTCGGACTGGTTCGCCTGAACCAGTAGTAGAAATCGCAGGTGGCCCCGCCCACTCAACCCAGCTCTATGGCATCCCATTTAGGCCCCTTTTTTGCCAAAAGCGCATACGTAGAAGGCTGTGCGCATGCACGGAGGTGGACATGCACTCACATTTGCGAACCGATAGGGAAGGTAAGTGAATACCATCTCTGCAGATGTTGTAAATGCTATTTTTTCCAATTTGCTTTCCTTCCTCCGCACCACACTGAGAAGACCATAACCACATAAGTACATAGCGTGTTGGATGTTATTACTGCATCTTAATAATTCCAATGTTCTTCCATCCATCCTTCCACTGCAGGGCAAAACCCCTATAGAATTATAAACCATGTCATTTTTTTTTAATGTTTTTATATAACGTTCATATCCTTGTGCTCTTCTAGTTCGACCTGGACAACTAGACTAATATACGAGGAAACAGAGCTTAAACTGCAGAACTTGTAGCCGTGATGACCACTAATGTACTGTAGAAGTTTATAAAGGGAGCTGGCCCCATAAAGAATAAAGCCAGCAATGTCTCATAGGCTTGCTGGCTGTTGGTTACCACTGGACGGATCATACAATAGGTGACATGTTTTGAATATCTGCTCCCATGGAATCACAGTAACAATGAGTTATGAGGTTCCTGAATATAAAGTTTCTGAATGCAGTTGGATGACCATTGTGTAGTACAGATTTTTATATGTCCCTTTGTGTGATCCAGTAGAACTTTTTCTTATGTTCCTCTATAACCGTGATGGCAAACCTATGGCATGCGTGCCAGAGGTGGCACACAGAGCCCTCTCTGTGGGCATGTGCGCCATCACCAGCTGCTCTTTTGGATTCCATCACATGCATGGCCAGCTAGTCTGGTATGCATGTGCGCCGGCCAGCTGGTCTTCACACGAAGACCAGCTGGTTGGCACGCATGTGCACACCAGAACCCGGAACAGAGTAGCTGGCTGGTGTGCATGCTCACCGGGCTGTCCAGCATACATGCGCACACCGGAACCCGGAAGAGCAGGTGGCCGCCACATACATGCACACTGGCCAGTTGGTCTCTTCCAGGTTCTGGCACTCTGGCACGCTCACACATGCGCGCACACATGAGCACTCCAGTTTCGGCACTTGGTTCCAAACATGTTAACCATCACTGCTATATAATGTCTTAGGTATCATTCAAAGGAGAGAGCTCTCATATTACTTGAAAGTCATCATACACTGAACGAGCAAGAGATAAAAGATCAAGGAATGTCCATAGTTGTTATAGTGGCCCTTAGCGTTACCATTCCTGCCAGGGTTATGTTATCACTCACATATTTTAAATTAGATTTTTGTTTACTGCCTAAGATTGAATTCTTTTGAGGTTCTCGTGAGTTATTTCCGCATGCAACTCAAACCGCTTCTGTGTAAAGAGAACTTAGATGTCAGTGCGGAAGTCTCCAAAAGACAAGCAGCATAGCCTCATGAATTCCTGCGGGTGCTGGGATTTATCTTGGAAATATAAATAAAGAGCAAATATGCTATGATAAAACACTCCTGGGGGAAAAGGAGGGAGTCTAGCTGTCACGCTATTAAATTCTTGCTAATATCCATCAAGCTACCTTCTGACTGACCTGGGACAATTGGTAAAGCAGTGCAACTGTCAAGGATCAGTAATACGAGAAGCAGGAGTGGGCAGGAGAGCATGGGAGATGGAGACATTTGCATCAAAGTTTGCCCTATAAAGACCCAAGCATTAAAATGCTATTTGGTAACTTAGTAATAGGGAAGAATGGCAACGCCGTCTTCTCCATCTTTCAAGAGTCCAGCTCCTTTATGGATCTCCTTAAGAGCACTCAGTAGGATGTGTCAATATTGCTCCCCATGGTAATCATATGGTTTGCCTATGCAGACACTGAATTGTTTTGTGGCTGTGAAATATTGTGTGTTACCCTGTGAGCAGTGGAGCCAGTGAATCTGGACGCCGTTGCCGAGAGTGACGGTTCCATTGTGCCTATGAATAGCGCCAAAGCAGAATCAAAACCTCAAGTGGACCCGACAGAAAGTCCTGACCTTTAAGAAAAAGGCTGATTGGTTATGGTATATAAGCCCTCTTCATCTTTCAACATCATCCATTACACCTTTCTTAGTAAACGCTAGTAATTTATGAGAGGGCATAGATATGTTTCCCATAGATTCTGTACACATTCATCAGGGAAACAAATCCATGCCTCATATAATATCTTACGTACAAGGATGTTAAATGTTTTGCGCTCTTACCTTCAGTTTAAGCGTTTTAGCACTGGTTATACTTTCACAATAGCATTCTAAAATAAATCAGCAAACTCTACAGAAGATGACCATGATAAATAATTACTTGGAACATTGCTGACTCCCAAAGCCGGCAAGCAAGAAATATCCAAAATTATCTCTCTAAGCACAGAAACAAAAAACAAAGCAAAACCAAACCAAGTCAGTAAAAAAGTTGTTTTTATATGATAAAGATAATTATTGTCCAAAAGAGGGAGAGCTTCACATAGAGGAAATCTATTTACAAATTATTTTGATATTCTATAATTGTAAACACTAGATATATGATTTGGGAGGCCTGTAACAATTCATAACATTGGAACAGTTGAGGGTATGGAGAGCAAGAGAAAGAAACTGCGGCTCACTTCATTTGCCCTTTGCTTCTTCTCTTGCCTTACCATATTTGTGTCCTAGAACAGGGGTCCCCAACCTTTGCAACTTTAAGTCTGAAGGACTTCAGCTCCCAGAATTCTCCAGCCAGCTTTGCTGGCTGGAGAATTCTGGCAGCTGAAGTCCTTCAGACTTAAAGTTGCAAAGGTTGGAGACCTCTGTCCTAGAATATGAGGAAATCTTGCAAGAATTGAGCAGATCAGTTGTTCCTAACCTGCAAGTTAGGTAATGTAAATTTCAGTTACTTTGATTATGTTACACAAATAATCCCAATACACGTTAAGCACCGGCTGCATCTAAGCAAGGAAAGACTTTAACAGGATGACATTGATAATGACTTAGTGTATTATGATACATTGCTTTGAAAAATTAGAAGAGATGAGATTAGCAATTATGACGGTGAAACTTCTCTACTCTGCAAACAATTCCCTAGAAAGCCTTCCCATATCTGCTAAAAGATGCAAAAGAGCTTATGAAAGAATGATTTCCTGAAAGATTGAATTGTCAAATGATCTGCCAAAAAATGGAAACTAACAAAATCCTGTCAACACTCTGTGGACTTTCTATGAACAGGAACAATGACTTGTGGTAAGACTAAAAGTATAAAGGTATACCAAAACAAATTATAAAAGGGACTGGAGGCTAAAACATATGAGGAACGGTTGCAGGAACTGGGTATGTCTAGTTTAATGAAAAGAAGGACTAGGGGAGACATGATAGCAGTCTTCCAATATCTCAGGGGTTGCCACAAAGAAAAGGGAGTCAAGCTATTCTCCAAAGCACCTGGGGGCAGAACAAGAAGCAATGGGTGGAAACTAATCAAGGAGAGAAGCAACTTAGAACTGAGGAGAAATTTCCTGACAGTTAGAACAATTAACCAGTAGAACAGCTTGCCTCCAGAAGTGGTGAATGCCCCAACACTGGAAGTCTTTAAGAAGATGTTGGAGAGCCATTTGTTTGAAATGGTATAGGGTTTCCTGCCTGGCCAGGGGGTTGGACTAGAAGACCTCCAAGGTCCCTTCCAACTCTGCTATTGTATAGTAGTTGAAGTGGTGTACTAGGACAAGGAGAACTAGGTTGAGATCCAGTTTTAGTTCTCGAAACTTTCTGAATTATTTTAAACCAGTTATGCCCTCTTTGCCCAATTTACATAACAGGATTGTTGCCAGGATAAAATGGAGAGACATCCTTGAATAAGTAAGATATCTTGAGCTCCTAAAGTAAAGGCAGGATGTAATTCTAACGAATATATTTTCCTTTGTATTTAGTCTTCCATATGTAGCAAGATAATGCCATTAATCAAATAATGATGCTTAGTTCAAGGAGTCTATATGAAGACAGCTTAAGCAAAACAATTTCTCTAATCAAAATTACAATAGTCAACCACAGAAAATAGATTGAGTTTGTAACAATTTCAAATTATGCTGAATTTCCAAAGTATTACTATGTCTTACATAGACCTTGCTGTATAAATAAAAAGTGATCTCTTCAGTATTTTTTTAAAATTTTAGTTTAAAGTACGGCTTTGTTATCCTTTATGTTCAAGAGAATCTTCTGCATAAGTTAATTACCTTGATTTCTGGAATGTTTGAATCTGAAAGCTTAAGAAGATTCACCATCTGGTGAATTTATACAGTAGTATTTTCCCACCTAAACCTAAATTTACATTATCCTGGACTTAACTGGACTTAACTTATCAAGTCCCATCAGTTAATTCTTGATTACAGCAACAACAAATTTGCATTCTTGCTGTATGGTAGGCAGATTTTAAAAACCTAACTCAATTAGCATTCTGAAGAATAGTTCCAAGTTTCTGTTCCATTAAAGTCAGTGAAATTGATGCCCTGCATGTCTTTATTTCAGAAATAAAGCTGAACAATTAAAGCCCATGTCTCTTTGCTCAGCTTTTGATTCCTCACAAAGCTTTCCCACTTGCCGCCTTTGGATGTAATGTTAACAAAGTCAGTTGCCATCAAGGGCCGTAATAACAGGCATGGCAAAATTCCTTGTTTTTGCTCAATCAGTCTGTGTTCAAACTATCCAATTGATTTATTTGTCCAGGGTGACCCTTATTCATCCCTTAATTATCCTTGTATAATGTTCCAAGAGTCTGCTGACATCAGGAGAAAGACAATTGCTGATGTTCTAGGAAGCAACTGTTGACCTGATGGCCAAAAATGGCTACAGGTGGAAGATTGGTCCCCTTTTTGGAATGCATGGTCTATTCTGATAAGGTGTGAGTGGAGATACCTTTTGAGGTGCTACTCCAACATAGTGAAACAAGTCAATCAGCTCCTAAATATATTACTCCAGGTACCCTAACTGAAGAGTTAACACAGGAAGAAAAGGGTGACCTCACCAGTTTGAACTAATATAGATTTTTGTTGTACTTTTTTTTTTTAGTAAACCCATGGATTTATATCTACTGTTGCCTCTTTTTCGTACTAGGTCTAATGTGATCTCACATATTAGAGAAGGTTCAGGAAATTAATAGAAGACACTAACAGATAGGTATTTACCTTACTAACCTGCTGAGGCTCTTCTGAGGTAAAATTCACTGGTTCAGAATATGGTCTTTGGTTTAAAAGTGCAATTAGGAACTAAGATCTCTTTTTCTAAAATTTCAGAATGTAAGTGCTTGAATGTCAACTCAAGTCATAGGAACAAACTGAGTATCCTACTTGTGTACCAGCAAGCCTGCTACCTGGTGTCATCTGTATTTGGGCTTCAAGATCTCATCTCATGCCTTGTGTTGCAGTACCTTTGTTTCTTAATGTGGCTCCGTCTTAACATTGGGCTCCATTCACAAACAAGGTCTTGTCTTGAACTTTAATTTGTCCTGGACCAATTGCTAAATGACCTGGATATGGGGGCATCTCTTTGAGCCTTTGTTGTGATCAGGTCATTTCATGGTTTATGTGAGATCTCTGGAATTCCAGCAAGCACTTGAGAGAATTTTAGCAAAGTGGTGGTTGTTAGTTGTGAAGTTGAAGTCGTGTCCGACCCATCATGACCCCATGAACAATGTTCCACCAGGCCATCCTGTCCTCTATCATCCCCCAGAGTCCATTTAAGCTCACACCTACTGATTCAGTGACTCCATCCAACCACCTCATTCTCTCACATTGTATTCTCACATTGTAGAAAACCCCATGGACAGTATCAAAAGCAAGGTAGGAAGTTCTATTGAGAGCCTGATGAATTGCTGGCAACAGGAGACAATCCAGATATGTTTGCTTCCAAGAGATGTTTCACTGTATGCAAGTCTTGCTGACTCTCTTTAGATATTTGATTAGCCTCAACTTACTTGGCCTTCTAGAAAATAGCAAAAATTTAGCTGTTTCAGAGAGCCTTTAAGAGCAGAATAAATTCTTGCATATGACTGTCAAGATGCTGCTATTAATATTAGTGAAGAATTGTGAAGTCCTTGGATTCTCCGAGGTAGGTTGTTTTCTTGCAGATGTTTCATTAGCCAACTAGGTAAAGTCTGCAAGAAAACAACCAAGTTCAGAGGGCATCAACTGACTCCACAATTCAACCCCGAGATACAAATATTGTCCTCTATTGGTAGCAAGAATTATTTACACAGTAATAATATTGTTAGATAATAATTGTACAGCAATACTACTGTGGATATTAATTGTCAGCATTGACTTTTTAAATGTGTGTTATTTATTGTAGATATTTTATTTATGCCTGCTGTATCACAGATTTGTACGGTTTTTATTTTTAGTTGTGCCGTGGATGGCTACGTTTATCTTATATTGTGAATGTTTTAATTGTGATTCAGTAAGCTACCGTGAGCCAAATTTGCATTCAAATCCAATAAAAGAATAACTCAAACAACAAATAAATAAAAAGAAATTATAGCAGAATTATATGCTAAAGTTGACAGTCTGCAAAAATGCTTACAATACAAGCAGCAGCACAAATACAACTCATTCTTTTACTTCACCTAAATTAGGTTTATATTTTTAGCACTGTGGTTTCAGTGATTAAAATAAAATCCAAATATATCATCCAAAAAATCTCTACTAATTTTCATAGGACAGAACTGATACTTCATATTAGCAAAATGTTTTAGCAAAGATGTGGGCACCTCTGATAGAACTATTTTTTTCTTCCTTCTTCTCCTCTATGCCCCTAAATTGCTGCAGAGCAGATTTAGAAAGGAAAGCTGCAAAATGGAAAAGTCATGGGCAATGTATAATGTAACCCAGACCGCTCTTAAGTCATTTGCTAGCCCTAAGGAAGTTTCTTTCTTAAACAGTCTTGCTGGTACCTATAAATGCAGTAATACAAATGGCAGTACTAGCTAGCCTAGGCTGATCTTGAAAAGTTGAAAAGTCACTGATGATTAATACCTTTCCTGGAAACCACCAAGAAATCCTACAGGTATAATTAGTTTGGGGAAAACATTTTGGAAGAAGACAATAGCCAACTATTTCTTTATTATTGTCAAGAAAGCTACTTGGGTCCATAACTGCTTCGTGTTTGGAAATAACGCATACCTACAAAACAATGACAAAGTTATGGGTACCTATGAGATGCCACTATATATTAACATATTGTGATATATTGGCTGGCTTGGGGTGCTTTTACAAGTCTTACTTCCTGAAACTCCACTTTTACCTGAGATTCATTGATGAGATGGATGATAAGAATCTCTTCTTTTTTTTGAAAAGTATTTTTATTGGTTTTTTACAATATATATAGGAAAAAGGTTAAAGGGTGTATAATAACATTTTAGTGGCTTCCATGTCAGAGGTGGTGATCTCCTCCGAGACTTCATACAAATACAATATAAAAAGAAAGCAAGTGGCAAAAATACATATATCTCCCATTGTAAAGATTCATACATTCAATCTTGTTTTCCCCTTACCATCCCTTTTTACAAATCACAGTAATAATTTCAAATAAAATCATTTTTGAGATCTGAGTCTTCTTGCTATTGATTCTTCTTCTTCCTTCCCGCCGATGGGTGGGGCCATGGCCTCTCCCGCTCCCTCTTCTTCGTCCCCTAGGAGTGAGTAATGCTTTTGGAGAAAGGCCTCCGCCTCTCCTATTGTTTTAACTCTAATTCTACCTCCGATGATAAGAATCTCTTATCAACTTTTCCCAACAACTTCCATCCTACTATTAGCCTTGCCCTGTTTACAGAACAAGTCTACTTCCTTGGTATCATAGTGAAACTATACAGTGGACTTATGGGTCACCATGCATACCAACCTGTTATCAGCTTCCATCCAGAACATACCATCAAATCTATTGTGTATATCTTACACTAGAACCACATCTATTCTGACTCACTTGATAGTGGTGTTCAACTGATGGAATTAAACCAGACATTCAGGATGCTGGGCTACCTACCCAACAAAATCAATAAACAAATCAATAGTGGCAGCTTGAAAGCACGTATTAAAAGACAGATCACAAAAACAGAACAACAAAATATTACTGGCTATAACCTACAGCTCACAGTTCAAGCCATTCAAAGACATTATTAATAAGCCACAACCCATACTTGACAAGCACACTGCATTTTTAAGGCACTACAAGGCAGGCCCATATTTGCATACAGACAACCTGAAATAGTTTCACATTAAGAAAAACAAGGAAAAAACCAGATGTCTACTTTGTCCACACATTTATACAGAAGGTGCCATCACATACCATAACAACTTTATGGACAGTATTAGAGGCTTCTTCACATGGCCTTCTGTAAAGTGAAATATGGCATAATCTGTTAGAAGTCCCCCTCTGGATTCTACATAGAATGAATAGACCACATTAATTGATTAGTGGACGCAAGTTTGACCTCAGGACTCAAAATGACAACAAAATAATTTGAGAGCATTAAAACTTTTGAGGATACTTCATTACAGTCCTCAGAATAGCTGACTTGGAAAAAAGGAACTTCACCAGCACAAGAGACTATTGAATTCATATAAAGGGCTTCATATTATCTCTGAAAGCTTGAACAAAAACAATGGTTTTTAACACATTACAGTTGTTAATTAATTGGCTATGAATCTCTTTTGAGATTTGTTCCTTTTTCAGATTTGTTCTTTATTTTTCCCAAGAAAATGTGGCCCCCATATTTGTAAATGATAAGCAGTATAGATACTTCAGAGTTGTGTTTTTGTTTTCAAACTCAAATATTGTTGGGCAAGAAAAATACAGAACTAACACTTGGAAATACTTTCCAAGGTAACAGTAATTTCAAAGAAACATTTCAAAGAAGCTCTTGAACACGGCCCCCTATAAAATCCACAGAGTTCCAGAGTTGCTTTTGACCAAATACAAAAGTCTTCACTATGGAAATTCTCTGCCTTATTTGAGAGTCTGCTTTAGTAGGATAATTGATAGCTCAGAGAGCTGAGCTGATATTCAGAAAAAAACAAAAACAAATAATGGCTTACGCTACCAGTTTAATATGGAGAGATTGGGAAGAGGAAGGATTAAGGTTGTAAGGAGAAAACGTCTAGATGTAGGGCATGAATATGAGCCCCATCCTTTGAATTTGTCAAAATGTTTGGCATTCAAGAAAAGGTGTAAACAGAAATTAGGAAGCCCCTGCTTCATCTTTCACCACACAAAGAAACTAGCTTTCAGCAAATTACTAGGGCACGTGCAATACATAACACACTTTAAAGGTATTCAATGCATGGCAAAATTTCTCAGTAAACATTCCTTTCCTGTTTTATTTAGCACCAACAGACTGTTTGCTTGGACTCTGATGGTCAGAGCAAATGTGTCCTAATGTTCATTGTTCTTCAATAATGTGTGAATTATTGGGCTCACATTGTATTACTTTCAAAGCACCCCAAAAAGCCAAGAATGTCCTTAAATAGCCATGGTTTATTTAATTTGTCTGATATTGTTGATCAGATCTGATTTTAGTAAATGCATCAAATCTTTTTAAAGGCAAGCTGAACTAAGTTTTGAATGAATAATAATAATTTTAAAAAAAATTCCCAAGCACCCTTGTCGAAGGGATGGAAAATTTATGACTGCAAAGGGCAATGTTGTATCAAAGAGTTTGGCCAAGGCCACTCCACCTACTGGGTGATTCGAGGGCCCAGCAAGATGAAAGCAAAGTTAGTCCACTTCTTCCCATCACAACAAAAAGGTTGATGAAGAATATACTTGATGTCCTGCTGTCCCCAGTTACCTGGGAGTCCGGAGCCTGCCGTTTGAATAATGTTTCCCTGTACAATGGAAATGACAGCAGAAGTGTGGAGAGACTGATGGGACTTCCTACAGGCTCAGCTTTTATAGTTCAAACTCATTCTTTACCATCAGAATAGAACAGATAATAAATGTGTAAATAAATAGTTAGCAATCTTTAGATACAGCAGAGTAACTAGTCTCTTTTTTGTTTTTTGGAAACTACTCTTGGAAACCATAGCAACTTCCCCCAAAGCTTTATCTTTTAATTTTTGAGTTTGGTTATAACAAATTGTATAATATGCTCTTTGTGGTCGATTATGAATAATGCAATATTAAACTTCTTAATGAATTAATAAGCAGGTATTACATTTAAATAGCAAGCCTTAATCTGTGTATAAAGATTGCTAAGGCACCTACCAATTTCATATACGTGTAGAAAGCCTGAACAATGGGATCTGTTTGCACATAGGAATGCAGATATGCATAGAGCTGCCACCGAACATCAACATTAGCAGCAGCTTCCTTCCTGCATTGACACTGTATACCAGGAAATACCCATAGCAATGAAACCAGCTCGTGCATCTCAAATCAACGAACATCTACATCTGAAATCCCCAGAGCTTGGTGTTATAAACAAGACAATTAAATGCATTTTCTGATTTAAAATATACAGCAGCTTGATCATATGGTCCAACAAAGATTAGTGCTGAATGTTCAGAAGTGTACTTTTGAGAACTCTGGATTTTTTCATACCTATGTAGTAGCAAAATTTCAAGGAAATTCAAATGCAAATTATTAATTACATAAAGTGACGTGTTCTGAGCTTCGATAATCTCCAAGCTCACATACTACATATGAAGTAAATAATGCCTGAAGAGATGTAGAATGGTTTCTCTTCATATTGCTAATTTGAGCATGATACATGTTATTTCGCTACATTTATAACCTGTTTCCAAGAAGTGGCACTTATAAATAAAAGCATGCTTTGACCATTGTGTCCAAATGCAACTAAACAGTTGCAATGATGAAGTTCCTTCATAGATTCCAAACAATTGAAGGTGACTGGGTAACGAAAAGCATAGATCAAGACATCTCAAGATTCTACATATCTGACCTGTTATATTGCTTGTTTGTTTGTTTGTTTGTTTGTTTGTTTGTTTGTTTATTATGCCACCCATCGCCTCTACACTCTCTCTGGATGGCTTACAGGGAAAAAATAGGGCTTACAAGTAAATAATAATAATTAAAGATTAAAAATACTAAGAACTACACTAAAACTGAACTAAGAGTGCTAAAAGTGGGATGGGATGGGGATGAGGTCTTCTTCTATATACCTCCTAACTGACGTTGGTTGATCTTGAAAACGTGAAAAATGGTCAGGTTGGCCAGTATTTGGATGGGAGTCCACAAGAGATCCCGGAAGTTGGAAAAACCATTCTGGAAGAGAAGACTCCGGCAAACCATGTCTATGTTGCTACAACAAAAGCAACATGGATGGTTTTTCTCAGGTAACTAAGAGTTGAGCTCAACTTGAAGAAGACAGTATGTTTGGTATTGCTATATATGTATTTCAAATATATCCACCTTCTTCTGTACAGTATGGGTTCCTTCATCAAGTGTGCCTTTGAAGGGATACTAATCTTTCTTTAGGTATTAGGCCTATGTCCAATTCAATACAAAAATCAGACTCAGAATGGGAATGATTTGGCATAACAGCTTTTCCCAATTTTCTATTCCTGTCCTTTCCCATCTCACTCCTTGTCCCTTCTTTACTGTTAGCGTTCCAACCTATCAGTTTGCGAAAACAATTTTTGTTTCTTCATATATTTACTGTGTATCATCCAAAAACCATGTATTGTTTATATACAATATATATGCAATATATTCTTATTTACTGTCTTTCCCCCCAATCCATTTACCATTGTTGTACCATTGTTAGGTGGGTGGGTATTAATATATTAGGCAGTGTCATTGAATACATTAGGAACAGGCAGGGGTGATGGCCTAAATCAACCTGAAAACCAAATTAATATTGGGAATGCAGAAGAAATGGTCCCATATCCCATTTCTTATCTATAAACAAATCAATAAAGCGTTGTCATTTGAAACCTGGCGCCAGCAAGAGTTATCAGAAATAATTATTAAGGGTTACCAGAAATTTGTCTGATTGCCAATCTTCCAGATATTTCCTAGCATTTTTGGATGCTGTCTAGGAAGTTCACAGTTTCCATTTGAAAGGATAGATGAGTATGTCCATGTGTTGTGAAATTAAGAGATGTTCATTGTGCTTTCTATCAGTATTGGTATATCCCAACATTTCTTCACCTTAAATGAACATTCTGACAAGGTATAAAGATTCCCCCTTAGTTTTTCATTGTTATGTATGATAAATCTTTAGCTTAATTCCCCCATCAGTTGCACCAACTATGATTTTAATATGTTATTTTTCAGAGCCATACTCATTATTGCATCATTTAGTTCTAAAAAATTCTCAAACACCACCACGTCTAATCATGCATGCATTTACATTCCCATCTGGCGTATATCTAATGTCACCACAAGCATTCCTCCCAGATTTACAGTATTTAAGATTTAGATTTACATGAATCAAGTATGGATACATCTCACCTCCTTTTATCATATTTAAATTTTTAACTCCACATTAAAATAAAACATTCCAAAAATTCAAGCCCATCCACTTTATTAGGTGCTTTCTCCAAATAAACAAACAGGCAGTAAACTTTCTCTATTCATACATATTTTAGTGATTTGCTGAAGAGATCTGGATGTGGTCTGCACATCTCTTGCCTAGTGTAAAGCCACTTCTCAAATTGCGTTTATCATCACCTCTTTTAACCTTCCAATTGTAGTTCCTCCAAACATTTTGACAAATATACTTAACAAACGAATTGCCCTATAGTGTTTCTAATCGCTCTTATTATCTTTTTTGTTGTACAATGAAACAGTATGAATTCTTTTAACTGATATTTTCCGCTTTATTCATTAATATTATAACATTTGTTTCAATTCCACTCTTTTGAAATATTCTAGAATTCCCATACCAATCTCTAAAAAATAATCCTACTAAGGTAAAAGGTAAAGGTTCCCCTCTCACATATGTGCTTGTCATTCCCAATTCTAGGGGGCAATGCTCATCTTCATTTCAAAGCCGAAGAGCCAGCGCTGTCCGAAGATTTCTCTGTGGTCATGTGGCGAGCATGACTAAATGCCGAAGGCACACGGTACACTGTTACCTTCCCACCAAAGGTGATCCTTATTTTTCTACTTGCATTTTTACATGCTTTCGATCTGCTAGGTTGGGAGGAAGTGGGACAAGTAACAGGAGCTCACTCCGTTACGTGGTGCTAGGGATTCAAACTGCTGAACTGGCGACCTTTCTGGTCGACAAGCTCAGCATCTTAGCTACTGAGCCACCGTGTCTCTAGTCCTAACGCTGCCTCACCTCAATTTCATCCTAAGTTTTTTCTTTATTTTGAGGGTATTAACTAGGGGTTCCTTTCACTTTTCTCTTTCACTTGTGTTACACTAAGGGAGTGAGAAGAAGGGCTCGAATCAGTAGAGTGTATATTTGCTATTCAATCGATTTAAAATGTCCCAGGATGCAGTTGAAGTACAAAGTTGGTGAGCATATTGAAAGCCCCATTAAGACTTTGCTTTTTTTCTGGTTTTCTAGATGAAAACAAAACAAGAACTCTCTTTACTCCATTTTCTTCAGCAGTAAGTTCATTCCATCCTTTTTGTGTCCTGCAGCTTCCCTCTCTAAACAACCACTCTCTTCTTGGGCCATGCAACCTCTGCTCAGCTGCACAACCAAGATACTAGTCCACAGCCTTACAGGTAGTCTTTGACCTACAACAGTTTGTTTAATGACCGTTCAAAGTTACAAGGGCACTGAAAAAAAACCCGACGTATGACCGTTTTTCACCCATAGGACCATTGCAGCATCCCCATGGTCACATAATCAAAATTAAGATGCTTGGCCAACGGATTCATATTTATGACGGCTGCAGTGTTCTGGAGTCAAGTGAGCAGCTTTGGGGAGATTTTGACAAGCAAAATCAACGGGGAAGCCGGCTTCACTTAACAACTATGTTGCCGACTTAACAACTGCAATGATTCTCTTAGAAACCACGGCAGGCAAACTCACTTAACCAATGTCTCCCTTAGCAAAAGAAATTTCGGGCTCAGTTGTGGTGGTAAGTCGAGGGCTGCCCTGTATTTATTCCCAGTGCCTGGAGAAAGAATAGCCTGAACCTTGGAGGCTGCTTGTTGAATATTCTTTGA
The DNA here is from genome assembly GCA_039707465.1 of Rhabdophis nuchalis. Classification (NCBI taxonomy): domain Eukaryota; kingdom Metazoa; phylum Chordata; class Lepidosauria; order Squamata; family Natricidae; genus Rhabdophis; species Rhabdophis nuchalis. The sequence goes on along the minus strand of CM077643.1, from coordinate 306,183,545 downwards.
AAGTTGGGCCCATCGTGTTCCTGCCTGGAAGCCCCAGCCGTCAGGGATGACATGCTCCGTCTTCCCTATTAGACTCCCTGGCAGGCCCAGACAAAGGGAACGGCAGGCTCCCAGCCAAGCACATGCATTTGCAAACTGCCGTCAGTCAGTTCCCAAAGCCAGAGGCTGGATGCCCCGAACAAAAGAGATGCAAACTGCTGGCTTCGCCTGTTTCACGCTCCCTGCTGTGGGAATGGCGCTTCTCAGAAACATCTAGCAGCACTGGCCTCTTCCCCCTTGGTCAGCAAGGAGCTGGCAAGATGCTGCTGCTGCTGCTGCTGCTTCTTCATATTTCAATCAAAGGCTAGCGGAGTCACTCTGGAACTCAACTTGGGAATGGCTAAGACAAAACTCTTCTGCCAAGTCTTCTAGACAAACCATTTCCTTGAGGTTTTGTTATTTGTTCTCCATCTCTCCCTAATCATTTTATAGTAGCCATTCCCGGCCACGCGTTGCTGTGGCCCAGTCTAGTTAAATGGCCAACCAATCTGTGTGTAGATCTACACCTTCACACACAAACACGTACACACAACCACCGTATAACCCCCAACCTACCTACCTACCTACCAGGGGTGGGTTCCTGCCAGTTCTAGCCTCTTCTATAGAAGAGGTTCCACAGTGCCGTTTCGAACCAGTTGTAGCTCCCTCCCCCTGCATCATCAAGATGAAGAGCGAGAGGAGGAATGCTGGGAGTTGAAGTCCACAAGTCTTAAAGCTGTCAAGTTTGAGCACTCCTGGGGTTTTTTTCTAAAGGGTTAGGGGTGAAAGGGTCTTGCAACCTGCAAGCTTTAAGACTTGCATGCTTCAAATGCCAGATTTTCTGAACCATCATTTTATTTTATTTATTTATTTATTTTATTAAATTTATACCCCGCCCTTCTCCTTGTTAGGACCCAGGGCGGCGCACAGGCATTATTAAAACCACAAAAATACAATAAATATCAATTTAAAATATATTAAATTAGTTAACCCGTGCTAAAACCCATGTTAAAAACCATCCCAAATTATAATTTATTTTTAAAAAGTCAGAAACGGGGGGCTATCCTAGGCGGGCTTGTTGAAATAAATACATCTTTTTTTTTTATATTGAAAAAGTTTTATTGAGTTTTGTGGGGTAGGGTAAGGGATACATAGAAATTTTGAGAGTGGTCACGTCAAAGTCGTCGCCTCCTCTGGTACCTCAAGTTACATTATTAAAAAGAAAGAAAAGAAACATTTCACATAACACTACAAGCTGGGAGCAAGTACATATTCCTAAATTTTTCAGTTATATACTGTCAGTCAATTACAAAAATCCAGATTACAAATATCATACAATATTACTCAAAAAAAAAACCAGGACAAAGTTATTTTTTAGATCTAAGTCTCTTGGCAATTGTATCTTCCACCTTCTCCCCCGGGCCCTCAGCGGGCGGGGCCATGGCTCCCCCTGCCCCCCCTGGATCTTCTCCCAGGACAGAGGAATGTTTTTTAAGAAAGGCTTCCGCCTCAACAACTGTTTTAATCTTCACTCTACCTCCTTCCCAGAACACCAGCATCCCTTCGGGTATCACCCACTTGAACCAGATCCCATGATCAAACAATGTTTTAGACAAGAAGGAAAATTTCCTTCTGGCTTCTCTAAGCTTTCTTGGAATCTGCTTCAAGATGGTAACCTCCTTTTGTTGGTAAATCATAGGACTCCCTCTTTGCGCCTTCAAGATTTCCTCTCTGGTTGACCTTCTAACAAATTTTACATGTATCTCTCTGGGTACTTCATTCATCCTTGCATATGCAGAATTTATTCTGTAGACTAGGTCAATGTCCCCTCTGATCTCATCTTTTGGTTTATGTAAATAGTCTGCAATAATTGTACTCATAAGATCAGGGAGACATTCACCATCCATCTCAGAAACATTCTGAAATCTCAAAAAGTATGTCATCCTTTCCATATCTATCCTAGTCACATGCCCATTTATTTCCACAACCTCATTAGAAACATTTTTAATCTCTCCCTTAGCCCCCTCCAGCCCCCCTTTCAATTCTTCATTCTTCTGTGTATTCTCAAGCACTTGTTTTCGAGTGTCCAGTAATTCCTTTTTAAAATTGACATTTTCTGCCCTCTGGGCCTTAATTTCTAATACCAAATTTTGTATAACAGATTCAAGGGCAGTCATTCTTTGTTCAAGGCTTGCCAGCGTTGCTTCTTGTGCCATGTTTAGCTATTAAAATCCGTGCCAGTAAAATGGCGTTTTTAGGGTGGGGCTGGTGAGGCAGATCAGGAGTCCAAAGTTCTCAAAGTTGTAGAGCTGCAGAATTCAGAAACCAGTAGAGAAACACTTTTCCAACTCCATAGGTATAATAACGAAGGTAATCCAGAAAGGAAAACACAAATCCCAAAGAGAAAAATTCTTCATCAATAATTAGAGGAAGTCCAAATCACAAAGAGACACTGGTAATTTTCCATAGGTCATAGTCAGTCGGGGACAAAGAGAAGCCATTTTCCGCCCAAACTCAGAGCCCGAGGGAGAAAGCGGTTAAAAAGCAAAAAAGAAACTGTTTCAGCCAGACCTAGAGACATAATTGCAAACAAGCCGCAAAATACTTTCCCTTGTTAGAGACTATCCGGATTAAAAGTTTCCGATTCCTCGCAACGAGGCATTTCCAAGTGCCGCTTTTAGTCCAAGGGGGGGTTTTTGGGAACAAACACCCCCCCTCCTGTCCCTTTCAGCCCGGCTGACAGTACAAAAAAAAAGTTTTAATAGCTCACTCTCCGCTCGCAGCTGAGGTCCCGAAAAGCCTCTCGACTCTTCCGATCGTCTCTCTGCATAGAATTAAATGGTGCCGCCAACCTTTGGCGAAGGAAAAGCCCCCCGCAGCATGTCCTCTTCCGCCTAAGCCGAGAATTGGGGTCGCTTTCCCCACTGCCGTGGGGGGGGCTTCCCCGTCGAGCCGGCTTTACGGGAGAAACCCCAAACAAGGGGCTTCTCGCCCCCGTGGGGGGGCAGGAAAAGAAACAAAGCGGCGAGCGAACCCTAAGTTCGCCCGTCGCCGCCGGAGCCGGAACCGGAAGTCCGAAATAAATACGTCTTAAGACGTTGGCGGAAGAGGCGGAGGTCCGAGATAGTGCGAAGGTCGGGGGGTAGGTCGTTCCAGAGGGCCGGGCCCGCCACAGAGAAGGCCCTTCCCCTGGGTGTCGCCGACCGGCATTGCCCCGCCGACGGCACCCGGAGAAGGCCCTCTCTGTGGGAGCGGATCGGACAAAGGGATGTATGGGGCAGGAGGCGGTCTCGTATATAGCTAGGCCCTGAGCCATGGAGCGATTTAAAGATGGTCATCAACACCTTGAAGCGCACTCGAAAGGCCACAGGCAGCCAGTGCAGCTCGCGCAGGAGAGGTGTTACGTGGGTTTGCCTTGAGGCACCCATAATCACCCGCGCGGCCGCATTCTGTACTAACTGTAGCTTTCGAGTGCACCTCAAGGGGAGCCCCATGTAGAGAGCGTTGCAGTAATCCAGCCGGGATGTCACAAGCGCTTGAGTGACTGTGCGAAGGGCTCCCCGGTCCAGTAAGGGGCACAACTGGCGTATCAGGCGTACCTGATAGAACGCCCCCCTGGCCACGGCCGCCACATTTTGGTTGCTAAGCAAGTGACTTTCACCACATTTTATAAGTTGGCCATGCCCACCCACTCACATGACTGCCAAATCACTCCCACTCGGTCACATGGCTGGCAAGCCACTCCTACAAAGCAGACCAGACCTACAGAAGAGGTTCTAAAAAAATTTGAAACCCACCACTGCTACCTACTGTATTTCTCCCTCTCTCCTTCTCTCCCTCTCTCTCCGTCTACCTACCTACCTACCTACTGTATTTCTCCCTCTCTCTATTCCTCTACCTACCTACCTACCGCATTTCTCCCTCCCTCTCTCTATCCCTATAGCTGCCTACCTACCTACCTACTGTATTTTTCCTTGAATCTTATGGACAGAGTATTTTATGTCATAAAGGATGACATAATACCTGTGGCCCACTGCTCTCTCTGTATCCCTCTACGTACCTTTTTTACCATTTTTTACATTTCCATTGCATGTACCTGGCACAGGTGTGACATCTACACAATCTATATATATCATTGGTGCCGTATTTGAAAAGAACATTGTGTGAAAATTTGGAAGCGATTGGTGCAGTGCTTTCGGAGATTAGCGGTTTTGAACAAACCCATAGTTACATTTTTATTTATATAGATGAGTTGCAGGGCTAAACTATTTTTGAATTTCACTTAGGTACCACTTTTCCAAAGCACCCAACATTTTTGTTTGGAAAGGAATACAGATAGTCCTCAACTTGCAACAGTTCATTTAGTGACCGTTCGAAGTTACAACAGCACTGGAAAAAGGGACTTATGACCATTTTTCACAATTATGACCGTTGCAGGCTCACCATGAGCCGGTGCTTTACATTTGGATGCTTGACAACTGACTCGCATTTACAATGGTCACAGGGTCCTGGAGTAACGTGACCCCCTTTTTGTGACCTTCTGACAAGCAAAAGTCAATGAAGAAACCAGATTCGCTTAACTATCACCTTACTAATTTAAGAACTGCAGTGATTCCCTTATCTGTGGTAAGAAAGGTCATAAAATGGGGTAAAACTCAGTTAACACACTTCTCACTTAGCATCATAAATTTTGGACTCAATTGTGGTCGTAAGTTCCTTTGTAAAGTTTTTTATTTTTTTCATTTTCATAACATACTACCTGTAACCGGCCACATGTTGCTGTGGCCCAGTCTGGTTAAATGGCCAACCAATCTGTGTGTAGATCTACACCTGCACACATACACACAACCACCATATAACCCCCAACCTACCTACCTATTGTATTTCTCCCTCTCTATCTATCCCTCTACCTACCTATCTACTGTATTTCTTCCTTTCTCCCTCTATCTACCTACCTACCTACTGTATTTCCCCCTCTCTCTATTCCTCTACCTACCTACCTACTGTATTTCGCCCTATCTATCTATACACCTACCTACCTACCTAGCTAGCTACCTACCTACCTACCTACCTACCTATGGTATTTCTCCCTCTCTGTCTATCCCTCTACTTACCTACCTACTGCACTTCTTCCTTTCTCCCTCTATCTACCTACCTACCTACCTACTGTATTTCTCCCTATCTATCTATCCCCGTACCTACCTACCTACCTACCTACCTACCTACATACATACTATATTTCTTCCTTTCACACTCTACCTACCTACCTACCTACTGTATTTCTCCCTCTCTATCTATCCCTCTACCTACCTACTGTATTTCTCCCTATCTATCTATCCCCCTACCTACCTACCTACCTACCTACTGTATTTCTCCCTATCTATCTATCCCTCTACATACCTACCTACCTACTATATTTCTTCCTTTCTCCCTCTACCTACCTACCTACTGTATTTCTCCCTCTCTATCTATCCCTCTATCTACCTACCTACTGTAATACAATAATACAATAGCAGAGTTGGAAGGGACCTTGGAGGTCATCTAGTCCAACTCCCTGCCTAGGCAGGAAGCCCTATACCCATGATGGCAAACCTATGGCACGGGTGCCACAGGTGGCACACGGAACCATTTCTTAGGGCATGCGAGGCATTGCCCTGTCAGCTTCAGTGTGTATGTGTGCCCTGGCCAGCTGATTTAGGCCTTCTTTTGAGGTCGTTTATTGCCCTCTGGAGGTGGGGGAAGGCTGTTTTCACCCTCCCCAGGCTCCTATAAAGCCTCTGGAGCCTGGGGAGGATGTAAAAAGCATGCCAAATGCAGGGGGTCATGCACATAGCATTAGGGATGTGGCACACCTGTGCACATCGCCCCTGCACTCCCCCTGCTTTTGGCACGCGAGCCAAAAAAGGTTAGCCATCATTCCCTATACCATTTCAGACAAATGGCTATCCAACATCTTCTTAAAGACTTGCAGTGTTGGGGCATTCACAACTTCTGGAGGCAACTTCTGTTCCACTGGTTAATTGTTCTCACTGTCAGGAAGTTTCTCCTCAGTTCTAAGTTGCTTCTCTCCTTGATTAGTTTCCCCTCATTGCTTCTTGTTCTGCCCTCAGGTGCTTTGGAGAATAGTTTGACTCCCTCTTCTTTGTGGCAACCCCTGAGATATTGGAAGGCTTCTATCATGTCTCCCCTAGTCCCTCTTTTATTAAACTGTATTTCTCCCCCCCTCTCTCTCTATGGGCCACCTGGGTACATTTTACATTTGTGTACCTTGCACATGACACACGTGTGCTAGGCACAAAATGAGTAGGTATTCTATTATCGGAAGTCCTCGTGAACATTGTGTGAAAAATTGAGGTAAATCGGTCCAGTAGTTTTTGAGATTAGTGAATTCATACAAACTATTTTACATTTTTATTTATATAGATAATCACATATATACTATTACATACATAGCCAGCATGGTATTGTATGTTTAAATGTTTACATCAATTCATCTTACCATCAACTCCCAAAAAACAAGTTGTTGTAAGTTGAGGATTATTTGCCTTTATTAGCCAGGTCCCTTCCCAGGCTTCCATTTTGCTCCCTAAATAATAATTCAAAGGATCAAAAATAAATTGGGGATGCACGTGCTCCCTTTCTCCTTTGCTTCCCTTTTCTTATCCAAGTTTTCACAGCAGAAGAAGCTCCTTGGATGAGAAGCAAAATGTCATCAAAGAAAAACCAGAAAGTCCATTTGACTCTTGAAAAAGCACCTTTGGGACAACCGTGACCTGGATAACTGAGATTCTCCATAGACATTTAGCAACTTTTTAATACTTTCTTATTTTGCTTGATTCCCAGATGGCTATGATGTTGGAGTCCATGAATCATTTTTTTTCTCTCCAATGCATGGTTTGAATTTGGCATATGTTTTTAATGGCAACCTCGTTGATTTGGAATGGCAAATAATGATTAGTGCTAAATAGGAAAAGGAGAAGAATGGAAGGGCACTATTTTTAATCTCCTAAACCAAATTGATCCAAGAAACTTCCATTTCATCAGTAGAGCCAACTATTCCTTCCACATCCCCATCTTAATTAACGTTCATGGACTTTTATTAAACATTGGTCACAGTGTAATACACATGCAACATACTCTGGTTTCTTTTCAGATCATATACATCTTTTGTAAATTCACTAATTGCATTTCTCACAAGTAATCAAGGATATTAGTGGCATTGAGACAGTGTGTCCATATATCAGTTTGTGAATTTTTATTTTGTTCATGCGGAAGCAATAGCACTTAGACTTATATACCGCTTCACAGTGCTTTTACAGCCCTCTCTAAGCAGTTTACAGAGTCAGCCTATTGTCCCCAACAATCTGGGTCCTTATTTTACCGACTTCGGAAGGATGGAAGACTGAGTCAAACTTGAGCCTGTTGAGATTCAAAATGCCAAATTGCAGGCAGATGGCAGTCAGCAAAAGTAGCCTATAGTACTGCACTCTAACCACTGTGCCACCATGGCAATCTAACCTACAATTTAAATGTTGATTATCAAGACAATTTTTCTCACTTCCAATCATCCACAACTGTTACTTAACCTACTGGAGATCTAACTGGTGAATTTCTAAATGTATTCATTTTGAACCTACTGGAGATCTAACTGGTGAATTTCTAAATGTATTCATTTTGATTTCTAAATGTATTCATTTTGATCCCTTTGAGTCTGTCTTGACTTCCTGGACCAGTACCTGCAGTTTTCTTGGCAAGGTTTTTCAGAAGCAGTTCCTTCCTGGGGCTGAGAAAAAATGACTGGCTCAAGGTCACACAGCTGGCTTTGGGCCTAAAACAAAATTGGGACTTGAGATCTTCCAATTTCTTGCATGGTGCTACTACACCAAACTGATCCCCAAATTTCTAATAAATTTTTGGAAACTAAAATAGTGGCAAAATCTTCAAAATGATCTCAGTATTATTTTCTGGAATGTTTTCTACATCTCTCTGCTTTACTACAGGAAGATTCCTATAAGAGGACTGGTGTTTTGTTGCCTCCACATCTTGCAGTGCAATACCAGAAGTCAGGTGCATTACATATGACTAGACTGACCATGATAAGCAATACAATCATGGCAGACATACATGCCAGAATGCATATGCACAAGCACATATTCACACATATTTAGTGCAACCTAGAGAAATGTCAAAGGTATCTCAGCCCAAAGAAGGAAAAGGGAAATATGAAGCATTTCAGAATGGTTTTTACATTGACTTGATCGTGAGTTTCAAGACCATCCTACAGGCTTACTTGGAGATGCCAAGAACTAAATCTAGGACCTTTTCCAACAAAGCATGAACTATATTGCAACACTGTGGAGTGCATGGGTGTGCACAACCAGAGACTGAATCTGTCACTGATTGTTTTTTTAAAATTTCACAATGGATAGATATTTATCAACACCAGGGGGGAAAAAACCAGCCACTAATAACTAACAGAAATGTACTGTAGATTTGTACATGTTGGGTCAGATGATATGCAAAGTTTATGTGGTTAAAATGTGTTAGGTATAGTCTCCTAGTGTTGCGTAGGCAATATATAATACCATGATGACAAATGGTCCTTGTTGCTTTAAGGATGTTAGAATGCAATTAGAAGCTGTAATTATCTCCACAATAAGAGGAAGTCAGGAGAGCGCATACTCTCTCTCTCTGCTCGATCTCTCTGCTGATTGCTATCTGCTCGCTGTGACTGACTGTTTGATGAAGAAAGAAGAATCATAAATTGCAACTGTAAGCAATTGTTTGTTAAGAACTTTGTTTGACTAACTATATACTATCACTGCTTATGAAGCAGTAGTTTAGTTTTATGTTAGGTTTCGTAATTGAGGGAGTCCAGACCAGGTTAGCTAGAACGAATGCCGTTTATTTTGGCAGTGCGAGAAAAACACAGGGAAACTATTTACAGAAATAATAAGCGCGGTAGACAGGGGCTCCCGCGTTTGACAGCTACTTATACGCGATCTGTCAAACGGGGAGCCAATCAGGTCGCGGCCAGACCGGCTTTCCCGCCAGTCGCGTCTTGGCCAATCAGGCACGACTAGCGGTTTACAGGCTTGCTACAGCCTGTTGCCAAGGTTCCCTCCGGCAGACTGGAAGACCTGCGGCTGGTCGTAAGTCGAGACCAGTCGCAGGTCGAGGACACAACATTTTACACCACAAGTAAAGCTAATTGTTTTACTAGCAGTGTCTGAGTTACTATTTGTGTGTGTACTAGCAACCTTTCTCTAGCTGCACATTCTGCTGCACAACTTTCTGTCTCCCAACGGAGATATCCCCCAACAAAATGCATAACTGTTAATCACTGCGTTAGAATGTATTCAACAGCAAGTTGTAATTGGGAATTTACAATTAATTTCCACAATATAAGGAGCATGTTTTCATTGGCTTTGGACATCCGGTATTAGATACAAAACTTTGGTCCATATCTATTTGTTGCTAGTCCAGAAGGTTGCACAATGCCACAATAGTTGTGAGCAAAAAAAAATATGATTATGTTAATCTTCAGTATAGAAAAGGGATGGTTGTATTCAAGGGGTAATAGATGTACTCTGAAAGTGAGAGTAATCCTCACAATCAGACTGTTTTTGGAACTCCAACGAGAGCACCTTGAGAAATGGAAGGATTTTCAGGATTCAAAGAAAGTTTTAATTTACAACTCATTTCCTCTCATATTAGTTCAGTTTTTATTCTAGGTAGTTCAGGTATATTTGTTAACTGGTTCTATGAGGAAAAAAATGTCTAAATGCATTTAGAAATATTTATTGTGTTTCTGCCTTAATTCCCCGAATCAAAACTCACCCCACTCAAAAAATGGCATCATCTTCTGATCATCAACCCCATATTCTTTAGCACCAAATTATCTTAAGTGGATTGTACCCTTTGGCAAAGTTGAGTCTCAATCAAGGTACTATTAGAAACAATAAAATTGCATCACATTCTGCCACCAAACAAGCTACCTCCAGACAAATACATCATATATCTCCATTCAGTTTTCTTGGCAAGATTTTGGAAGTGGGTCACCATTGCCCCCTTAGTGCTGTAAGAGACCACTGATCCAAGGCCATTCAACTGGCTTCATGTTTAAGGCTTACAATCTTGTAAACCTCGTGCTCTTAACTACTAACTAAACTGGGATTTTTATAGAGTGTAGTTATATATGTTTGTGTACATTTATGTGTATGTGTGTACACACACATATATTTTAGAACAGGGTAATTTAAAAAGCACTGCAGCAATATTTATGAAATATATTGCCTTGGAAACAAGTAAGTATGACCCAGAGTAAGTTTGTCATTTCCAAAACTGTATGGCTTTGTTTCAGGATCAGATTTATGATCTCTACCCACTGCTAGTTATTTTTCATCCTCCATTTCAGGTATTTAATGAAGTCTAAAAGTTACAGAAAGATGTATGAGGAGCAAGCTGTCTTCTTCTTGAAAAGAATTGATTTGCGCTGAGCAGCTGTTTCAAAAAGTGAAGACAGGAAAAAATAAACTTTGGAGAGAACAATGAGGAAGAAGACTCAAGGCCATGAATCACCTCTGGTAGGATGGTTTCATCCTCCATTTTGTAATTCCAGGTCAATTGTTTCTTGTCTTCATTTGTGTAAGATTGAATGGTGCTTTAGTTACTAACAGTACAAGCAAAAGAAATGTTCATGTCACTACTACTCAGCAACAAGACTCCAGAATTGTATTACCACATTTCCCCTAAAATAAGACAGGGTCTTGTTTTATTTTATTTTACCCCAAAATAAGCACTTGCCTTATTTTCGGGGAGGTCTTATTATTTTTGAGGTTCAGGAGGTGGCGAGCATGGTCACCTCATGGCTGCTGTTCTGCTGCAATATTTTCAGGAAGGACTTATTTTGGGGGAAGGGCACATGCGCTCAAAAGTCCGATTTGGTTTATTATCCAGGGAAGCCTTATTTTTAGGGAAACAGTGTAGCATTGGTCTTCTCTGTTGTTATTAGATTATTGTTGTCAATCCTACATGACAACCTTTTCAAGATAAAACCAATTGCACATCCAGACTTTGCTGGAAAAAACTGAGTCCCTTTAATATCTACTTGGTTTCTCAGAATGCCCCTAAACTCAACTAATGTTCAAAAGTATTCCCTGCTTATTTATGAATTGCTTGATCTCATGCCAATGGATAACAATACATCAGGGAAGCAAAGAACAAAGAACTGGTCATTCCCCTTCACTGTATTCGAATACAGAAGTTAGGCTACAGTTCTTGCATTTATTGAGCTAGGAGAAAAATTCAATAAGGAGCACAGATGCAAATGCAGATTTTTATGAGCAATAACATTTACCGGGAAGAAACATTTATAGTTTCCTTTAATTTATAGCTTTTAAATGCAAAGATATAATGCAAATAAGTTTTCTCTTCTCCACTGCTCAGCTCATGAATAAGGCTGAAAGGAGCTTGGACACAGAGAGGGAGCCAGGAAGAGGAGACTGACAATGAATGAGGCTTGCCCTCGCTTCCCCTCCTCCCCATCCGTAACTTAACATGTCACCAGCTACCATGGGATCACTCACCGCTCAGCATGAAAATTGAGTGCATCACTATCTTTCATGATAGCCTCATCCTCCCATCTCAGGCTTTGAAGTGAGAGTGTGGGTTAGCCTCTTGTATAACCAAAATGGACGGAATGTGAGACAGGCTTTCTGGACTTGGCCACCAGGAGTCCGGATGTTTACATTGCAGGTGAAGCTTTGTCTCTAATTAAACAACTGTTGACCTGACAATAATTGCCTAAATATTTGTGCCAGGCTGTCTGCCTTTGGTATCAGAACAGGATCCTAACATGCTGGCTTAATATCAGCTTTCGTGGCAGTTCAGCAGCAGAGATTTCATTGTCTTGTCTGTTCTGTTCTAAGTATCAGCCCTGTATTCTCTTCTAAGTAGTGCAGCAAGAAAAGCAAGAACATCTAAGTAAATACATAGAACTTTGTACTCTCTGCACAAAAGATTGTAAGTCTTTTGTATCTACTGTATATCCAAAAATTAGCATAATTTAAAACAGAGGTGTCAAATTGGATTTCTTCGAGGGCCAGATGTAGTTCTCCTCTGCGGGCCAGCCAGGGTGGGGGCAGTTGGGATGCTTCCGGCAGCACCCTGCTAGTCAAAACAGAGCACGGGGGCTCATGTGTGCCCCACCCCGTGCCCCATTTTGGCTGGAATAGTGGTGCAGGAAACCATCCAGGCCAAAAACAGGGTGTGCAGAGGCCTTATTTTGTCTGCCAAAGGCACCATGGTCCTTTGCTATTTCCAGGCCAGCCCCTGTTATTAAATGAGACGTTAAGTGAATTTTGTCCCATTTTACGACCTGCCTTGGTTATCAAGTGAATCACTTTAGTTGTTAAGTTAGTAACATGGGTGATAAGTGAATCTAGCTTCCCCACTGATTTTGCTGGTTGGAAGGTTGCCCAATGTGATGACATGACCCCAGGGCACTTGAACTACAACATACTGTTCTAAGCATGAGTCAGTTGTCAAGCATCTGAATGGTGATCACATAGCCATGAGGATGCTGCAATGGTCTTAAGTGTGAAAAGTCCCTTTTTTTTAGAGTGCCATTGTAACTTTGAACAGCCAGTAAATGAGTTGTTGTAAGTCAAGGATTACCTGTAGGTTGAAATTAAAGGAGATCCAGGTTGAATATTTAAAAAAATATCCTGCGCCATTGAGCAGTAGAACTGTGCACCAAAAACAAAGGTAGACTACCATTTGCTAATCGTTTGTAAGTGGGTTGGTTGGTTCTTTATTGGAGACTGTCATATTGAGCAGGAGCCTGGACTAGATGATTCATAAAGTGCCTTCAAACCCCTAGGTCCTTTGAAATATTTATGAAGTGATTTTGGAAAAGCAGTCAATACTAGCAACACATATTTTTCAGGATTTAATAGATTAAATTTCCAGTTTGGTGAATTGTCCAGCTGATTCTGGAAGGCACCCCATGGGTCCTTCTTTGAGCCTTACCCTCGCAGATACAGATGCTTCTAGGCATTTCCCTCAATGCCAGAAACACACAAAACACTTGCGGCAGAGATGGCATTCAGCAGGTTCTGACCAGTTCTGGAGACCCACTAGCAGAATTTTTTTTTTCTGGTATATAAATTTTTATTTTCAACATAAAAAACAAGTAAAAACATTAATAATCTTCAGTTTTGTACAACATGTCGTTCGGTCATAAATTTTGTGCATCGGTTCTTAGAATTACAAACATAATTATCAATTTTCCATCCAATGTATGTGTATAAAATTAAGATTCCCCCCCCCCCTCATTTCATATCACCTTATTTTCCACATAGTAACAACTAGTATTTATCAGTCAATCTTTTTCTATAGTTATTCAATAAATAAAAAGAATAGTAAAGATTCTCCATAGATTCCTGTTTTTATAACATTATTCTCAATTATCTTTGGAAAATACATTACTACTGTAAAATACATAACCATAATTTTTTTTCTATATAATACCAAGAGTTTATCCAAATTTTCCATTATATATATATATCGTTAATGAACTAGCTAATATACAGAATATCTTTCTAGAATAACATAATCTCAGTTTGTTACAATATCTGCCAATCCTAACAATTAACTTCTATTTCTAAAAATTCTTTTATATATTATGTCCCCTAATTTTTTGTGTGTAACCATTGATAGAACATATTCCATACTTTATAAAATTGTTCTTCCTCTTCTCTAATTTCAAATGTCAGTTTACTCATTTCTGCACAATCCATAATCTTACGAATAATTTCCTCTTGAGAAGGTAATTTCTCATTTCTCCAGTTTTTTGCAAATACAATTCTAGCTGCTGTTAAAACATTCACAATTAAATATTTCAGGTTTTATCAAATGTTTCTGGTGTGATTCCAAGTAAAAAAAGGTTCAGGTTTAAAGTCTACACACCCTAGCAGAAATTTTGAGTAGTTTGGAGAACCAGTAAATACCACCTGACTGGCCCCTCCCCCACCTATTCTCTGCCTCCTGAGTCCCAGCTGATAAGGAGGGAATGGGGATTTTGCAGGAATTTTCCCAGGAGTGGGGTGGGAATGGAGATTTTACAATATCATTCCCCTGCTACACCCACCAAGCCACGCCCACAGAGCTGGTAGGGAAAAAAATTAATCCCACGAGTGTCTTGCGGGTACTTTGGGAGTGTAGTTATGAAGGAAGCACCAAAGTCTTTTTGCACCCATTAGGGCTGAGTTGTGTTTTGTGCTTAGGTGTTTCTCTATGAATGAATGTATGATTATTATAATCCACTGCATCCCATGTAGAGGAATCTTTTAGGCAAGGAGTTAAAAATCTGATTTTCAGATAATGTAAGAGCCTGTTTGAGTAACCCTAAAGAGAGAGAAATTGGAAAAGTACCTGAAATTTGCAGTAAATTCTATTCCAGTGATGGCGAACCTATGGCACGGGTGCCACAGGTGGCATGCGGAACCATTTCTTAGGGCATGCGAGGCATTGCCCTGTCAGCTCCAACGCGCATGTGTGTGCTGGCCAGCTGATTTAGGCCTTCTTTTGAGGCCGTTTTTTGCCCTCTGAGGGTTCAGGGAAGCTCCTGAAGCCTCTGGAGGTGGGGAGGGGAGGCTGTTTTCACCCTTCCCAGGCTCCTAGAAAGCCTCTGGAGCCTGGGGAGGGTGAAAAAAGCATGCCAAAAGCAGGGCATTATGGGTGTGGCACACCCCTGCATGACCCCCCCCGTGCTCCCCCCGCTTTTGGCATGCGAGCCAAAAAAGGTTAGCCATCACTGTTCTATTCAGAACTAAATCTCATTCAGATAAATAGAATTTATTACTCAATTCTGAATAGAAATTACTGCAAATTTGAGCTACACTGCGCAGAGCCCCTCTCCAAAGGAGATGGATGCTTAAGAAATATGAAATATTAAACAAACAAACCAACAAAATTGTTCCCAGGTAATATTTCAGCTCTATGACCACTTCACCTTTTAGTAAAGCAACAAATCCCAAAGTAGTTAAACACTGATTAGTTTAGTACAGGTGTAGTCAACCTTTTTATACCTACCACCCACTTTTGTATCTCTGTTAGTAGTAAAATTTTCTAACCGCCTACCAGTTCCACAATAATGGTGATTTATAAAGTAGGGAAGTCAATTAAATTTAAAAAAGGAAAGTGCTTCAGTATCGGACAAAACCCCTACCGCCCACCATGAAAGCTGGAACGCCCACTAGTGGGCAGTAGGGACCAGGTTGACTACCACTGGTTTAGTACATACATACACAGAGTACATAATGCCTTTGCTTTAATACACTGCTTGCACGTGTTTGCAAAAAGAAACCCTCTGTCATCTTTGTGTGTGTGTAATCTTAGTATTTTAAGTGCATATTGTATGAAGAAAGGTCTTTTGTTGCTTTTACTGTTTCCTTCTCTAAATTCTACAATTTCATATAAGTATTGCTATTATAATGTCACCTCATCATAAATGTTGTCATATTTGAAATATTTTGTAAAATTCAAGGATTACATGTTTTTTTAAATTTTTGGTATTCTGAGATGAAATCATATCCATTAAAAGTTTTGAATGGTCAGCCATGGAACAGAATCTTACACCCCAATTTCTTATACCAATTAGAAGATTCTTATACCTACATGGGCTATAGGAATCTATTAATTATCACACAAATGACAAACACAACCTATTTGTTTTGATACCTGAACATGCATATTATAAAAGAAAAATAGAAACAGTATATATTTATATTTATTTGAATATGTTTACATATAATCCAACCCTTTGAAAATTCATATTATCACTTAATATGTATAAAGGTCCCTGATCAACTCTCATAGTACTATTATCTCCAGCACATTATATATATACAGACACTAATTGCTATGAGTAGTCTTTCTGAAATCATTGAATTTGGATTTAAGCACTAACATTTTAATGAAATAACAGCATCTTCAGCCTTCTCTCTTAATCTGCAGAAAGAGCTGTTAACACTAACTTTATTGTATGTTTCATTAAGTAATAAAATATACATATTTGTCTAATAAAATAATTTCATCTTTGAAATCTATTATCAAATCAGTAAAAATCAAGTATATGACTTGTTTAGTATATAGAAGAGTACCAAATCAAGATTACATGCTAGCTGTGCAAAAACATGAGACAGAAATGCAGGGAGGATAGTTATTTAGTTGTCAGTATAGTTTAATAATTAATCAATGCAACAAAAGTATTTATATACAAATATGTTTTATACACCAATACAATTAATGAGACAGCATTTAAATGATTAGGATTAGGATTAGGATTTATTTAATTTATATACCGCTCCCTTTCCCAAAAAGGGACTCGGGGCGGTGCACAGGAAATTTAAAAAGCATATAAAAACAAGACAATATACAAAATTTAAAATCAAATTAAATTATAACCCTGTGCTAAAAATTTACAATAAATTAAAGACTATTCCCCTTAAAAACCAATTAAAACAATTTGATGTCAGTCTAAAGGCTAGGTAGTTAGGCCAGGCCTAACGATATAATGATATATTTTTTTCGTAATAAAAAATATCATATAAATTCAGAAAACATTATTTGTGCTCTAGTGGTGATATAGAAACAAAGAAAGAAAAAAAGGAGAAATTGCTTTTGAAATTACTAATTACAAATTACAAGTCTATTACACTTCATTTAAATCAGCTTCAAGTTGTTATAGCATAGTTGGCTTAATTTAATTTTCAGAACTCGGAATAGATATAATGTTTAAATTGACATGGATGAAAATAAGCAGGAAGAAAATATTTGATGAAGTATTGCTAGTGTTCCCATCTGGCAAAAGAAAAAAAATGAGAGTGATCATCTTGAGGTCTTATAGGCATGTGCACTTGTATATTTCAGCACCCCTCTAAATTCTTTTTCCCATTCAACTTTTTTTGTTGAGCAATGCAGTTGATCTTCCAGTCAGAAACTATTTCACTCTCAGTGTTATTTTCATATCACTGCTAGCAAAACGAGAAAATACAGGGATGATATTCTTCAAACACTAAAGGCTTTAAGAATCTGTGTTTCAAAATTCCAATTTCAAATGCTTCGGGATGATAAACCCTTCCTTGCAAGGCAGATATCAAAGGAAAATTTTAGACCTTCCATTGTGCAAAGTGTGCTATGCATCCTTCTTGGACAGGTGGGCAATTGGTCAGCTGATTCTAAAGTCTTTTTTCAAGAAAGGTTCTCTTAGGTAACAGTTACATTTGTCTTTCTTAGGATAGCAAGAACTATAAGAACATAAGAATAGCCTTGCTGGAACAGGCCACAGCCCATCCAGTCCAGCATTCTGTCTCACACAGTGGCTCACCATTTGCTTCAGGGTCTTCCCAAGCAGATGTCTTCACCTGCTTATGATTCCCTGCAAATGGCATTGAGAAATATCCTGCCTATCTCTCCAACCCGGAGGGTGTCCTTAGGCATCCATAATGATAGCTATTGATACCCTTGTTCTCCATGAATTCGTCTAATCCTTTCTTAAAGGTGTCTAGGCTGGCAGCTGTCACCACTTCTTCTGGCAGGGACAAGTGATCCTCTGGGTGAAAAAGTACTTCCTCTTATTTGTTTGAGGTCTAGCTTCCAAAAGTTTCATGGAGTGCCCCCTAGTTTTAGTGTTGTGCGATAGGGAAAACAGTTTTTCCTTTTCTACTTCGTCCACACCGTGCATGATTTTATAGACTTCAATCAGGTCACCTCTCAGGCGCCGTCATTCTAGAGTGAAGAGGCCCAGCCGTTGCAGCATCAGATGGTAAGGAAGGTGTTCCAGCCCCCTAATCATTCTGGTTGCCCTTCTCTGCACCTTTTCCATTTCCATAATATCCTTCTGAAGGTAAACTACTGAAACAATGAATTATCTCTGATTGGAATAAAAAAAATAATTATAACATTTATAATGGATATTAGTTCACTAGGCTCCACCACATGACTACGGTAAAGATTATTTTCCTGCCAGTCATTTCATCCAGCAAACACTTTAATTATTTTGCTCTTTGTGAGGTTTAGTTATAGAATCTGCACAGTATCTCCCAAACAGTATACACACTATTTTGTTTACATTAATTATTATTCCTTCACAAAAAACCAGCCTGCACAAGTCCTATCAACAGAGAAATATTGGAAAACAGATGAATTAAGCTAATAATTATCTAACTTACAATAGGGAAATTCCAGTAACACAATAGTTTGAGAAAGTTTCTCTTTAAACTTCCCTTAAACTGCTCTAAACTGCCCTTCCTGTTTTTTTAGTTCCTATTCCTAGTTTTCATTTACTTAATTAGATTTATGCCTCACCTTGCTATTTTATAACACTCAGGGCAAGCTTGTCATAATGAGAAGAACATTGACATTTCAAACAAAAAAAATATTAAATTGTTGTTTAAAATATAATATTTGTAAAAAAAATATTTAAAATCAAATCTGAAAGGGCCCTACTGAGCCCTAACCCTGCTCAAGTTTCAGCGAAAGCCCAGGACAAAGAGATGGTTTTCCAGCTGTTTGCTCAAAATCCAAAGTGCGGAGGTTGCCTGGGGTCCATTGGTAGTTTATTAAAAAGGTCTGGTGCTATTGTGAAGAAGACTAAAGGAATATGATACTAGTCTACTTGAAGTCAGTTTCCCAGTCCATCTATCTTAGAAGACTGAAAGTTCTTAAGGATTCACAAACCACAACTTTAATGTGATGGTGAATGTGCTGATGCACTTCTGAGGAAGATTTCTGAGATTACCTATGTGATCTGGAGGTCTACTCCAGAGCCAGGATGTCAATCCCTGTATGTTATGTTGCTGAACAAACAGACCGGAGGTTCTGTTCATGTACCAACCACTCTGGAAGAACAGACTCGTCATGGGACTGACATCAGAATTCTGACATAGTTATTAGTATTGGGTGAAATCAAGGTTTACGCTTTAGGGTAGAGTTTGACAAAGCTCATGGCCTTCATGACGAGCATGGGTCCATCCCAAAGAATCTCACCCCAACCCACACAGATGAATACACAAAGTCTCATTTTTGTTTTGAGTAGTTATTGAATGATCTAAGGTATAGGAAGTTACTGTAAATCATTTGCTATAGTCAGATCATTTTCTGGACTAGGAAAATAATAATTTCAGTCATAATGGGGAACTTTGTGGTTGGTTGGTTGGTTGGCTGGTTGGTTGGTTGGTTGGTTGCATAATAATCTCTTGAATCGAAAAACTTCCGGCTTTTCGGGCGCGTCTGCCGCTTGCTACTCTGGTGGGGCCCCCCGGGATCAAAGGAGTTTAGGTTAACCCCCTGCCATACGGGCAACTGCGGGAGGCCCCCGTACCGACGGCAGTCGGTGGGGCTCTTTTATCCCGCTTCGCCCCAGGAATCGGAGGGCTGAAAGCGGGGGGGGGGACTCCTCTCGCCAACGCTACCTGGAAAAGACAGAAAATAAAGAAGACGGTGGAAATGTCAGGGACGGAGGACCACACTGAGTCTCCTGACAAGCAGGATTGGCAAATGTGAACTGTGAGTTTTGTTTCTTACATTCGATCACTTTGAAGAAAGAAGAATAGAGGGGGGAGTTTTAAAAAAAAACCTTGTAAAAGGTGGTAACAGAAAATGCTCTTTAGCAGAGAGAAAGTGGTTTAAAATGCCAACCAAAATAAGATAGCAGATAAAGAAAAAAAAATTCACTCCCAGAGTTACAGTTGTAACATCGTAGCCGGGTCTCTTTGCAACAAAAAAGGACTTTCACTCTCACTTCTCTAACTGCGGTGAGGCGGGAAAATGGCTTCTCTTTGTTTCCGATTGGAAAACTTTCTCCTGAACACCGGAGCATTCCTCTAGAGTTTTAAGATTGCAGGACAATAAACTTAAAGTGAAAGCCCCTCGCAAGAAGCCCTCAGTGCCTCTCCCAATATGTGGATTCTTTATTTTTTTTCTTTTCCTCTTGGTTTGGACATTAAAAGCAATTCTGGACTTTGATGGAATTTTAATTTGACTTTTCCCGCTTCCGGATATCTCGGACTTTTCTGACTGTTTGCTTCTCTGGCGCCATCTTTTGCTGCAAGAACTTCAATTTATAACAATGGCTTCAAGAAAGCCGCCATCTGGAAAGTCCCTTTTGGCTCCAGCCTCAACCCGATCCAGCCCAAGTTTACAACAAGGCAAAATTACTACAATATTGCAGAAGGAGACAACTGGAGAAGGAGAACAAGAGCCAACAACGAGCGAGATGCTTCAGAGCATTATGAAAGAAGTGCAGGAAATTCGAAAGGACATATTAAATTTAAGAATAGAACTATTGGAGACACAAAGAAGCACAATGGATAATAAACAAAAAATTGAAGCTCTAGAAGAAGGAATAGTTGCGATTAAAGAAGAGTTGAAGGAAATACAGAAGGAAAATACAGAAATACGAAAGGAGAATACAGAAATTTATGGGCATATGTCTAAATTTGAGTTTGAAAGAATGTCTTTTTTCCTTAGGTTCCAGAACGTCCCGGAGATGGAGCAAGAAGATTTAAAAGATTTAATGAGTACAATCCTAGCGGATTATACTAAAAGAAACAAAGACCAGCTCTGGGGGGATATGGACCTAGTCTATAGAATTAATTCAGCATATGCTAGAATAAATAACGTACCAAGAGAAGTACATATTAAGTTCTTAAGAAGGTCCACGAGGGATGAGATACTGAGGGCCCAGCGGGGTGGGCCTCTGAAATATCAAGATAATGATATTACCATTTTGAAGCAGATCCCAAAAAAAAATAGAGAGATAAGAAGGAAGTATTCCTTTTTATCTAAAAAATTGTTTTAAAAAGGGATCTGGTTCAAATGGCTAATGCCTGAAGGAATGTTGGTTTTCTGGGAAGGGGGCAGAGTTAGAGTTAAAACGGTAGAAGAGGCTGATGCCTTTCTTAAGAAACATTCCCCACTCCTGGAAGACGAAGAAGAGGGAACGGGAGGGGCCATGGCCCCACCCACTAGCGGGAAAGAGAAAGAAGAAACAATAGCAAAGAGACTCAGATCTCAGAAATGAATAGATATTGAAAACATTACTGTAACCTGGGAAAAGGGATGGCAGGAAAAACAAATGATTGAATGTATGCATGTTAAAATATGATATATATATATATAGTCACAGACAGAAGCCTGCCTGATGACGGCAAGTGAGAACTTGCCGAAACGTTGCAATAACATCTCCATGCTATATACACGGGAAAATCCCCGAAGCCAGCAATGCCAGCATACCTACACCCGTGAAAATCTACGAAAACATATATATATATATATCTTTTGCCAATTATTTTCTTTTTTTAATTTTGAATTTCTATGAAGTATCGGAGGTGACCAACATCCTCCACATGGAAGCCATTAAAATGTCTATATATTACCCTATATTACCCCTTTTCCTGAAAATACTGTAAAACCTAATAAAATTGCAGCTTTAAGAAATAATCTCTTGAATCACTATCACTTTTACAATATATTTCTGGAATACCTGCAAGAATTTATAATTGGAAGCACCATTTCACAATGGTGGTTCTCCTAATGTAAACAATCTAAATGAAACTGCTGGGTAAGGTGATTCATCAGTTCAGAGAGAAATGTCACCAACATGGTGATGATATCCAATTACAGGTAACTATCAAAGCACACACATAGAATTACATTATCTCTATTCAGACCTTCACAGCCAGGCCAGGCAGAGAAAGAAAAGTTGTTGCCATCAACCAAGTGCGTGAAGGCTGGTAGTTACCCTACAGCAAGGGTGTCAAACTCAAGACCCGTGGTCCGAATCCAGCCTGCAGGGTGCTTAAATCTGGGCTGTGGGGTCAGCCTGGAATTAGTGAGGGACTCTGGCATGCCAGCCCCTTGCTCCATTTTCAGCACTCTGCTGGGCAAAATGTGGCCCACGGGACTGTGCACAGCCCTCACGTACCCTATTTTACCAGGCAGGATGCTGCAGAAGGTGTCCATTCCATCTCTTGCCATTCCTTCCCACCCAGTTGGCCCACAGAGAACTACAATGCTGATCTGGCCCTTGAAGAAATACAGTTTGACACCTCTGTGATACAACATGTGGACCGAATATAGACCCAAATGTTTTAATTACAAGTAGTTCTTGACTTACGACCACAATCGAGCCCAACATTTCTATTGCTAAGGAAAGCAGTTGTTAAGTAAGTCACATCTGATTTTACAACTCTTGCTATGTTTCTTAAGTGATACATTTCAGTTAAATGAATCACACAGTTATTAAGTAAATTTAGATTCCCCCACTGATGCTGCAATCATAACAATTGTCTGCCAGTTGCCAATGACCTGAAGGTTGAATGCATGACTGAGGGAATACCGCAATGGTCATAAATGTGAGAAATGGTTATAAGCCACTTTTTTCAGTGCCACTTTTTAAGTTGACGACTATCTTTATGTTATCAAATGAAAACTCCATTTTATTTACTGATCCTTCTACATACCTCCATAGAAAGGAATGGTTTTCATTAGGTTATTTAGGTAAACATTTTACATTGAAACTTTTTTAATAATACCTTTTCATTTATCAATAGTTTCAGCCAACTGGATAATTGTAGGAATGACAACTCTCTTTACTGAACTGATGAAAGACCCTATTCTCTGCAGGGAATGCAACCTGGTTCTTACCAAATATGTTAAAATAGAAGTTTTCAAACTTTTTCAGAACCTGTGACCATTTTAAAAATTCCCAAAAGCCCTGACCAAGAGACAAAGGATGTATAACTATATAAAGATAATGATGAGAATAGCTGGGAATTGTAACCATGTCTACAGCGCCAGCAAAATTAGGTAAATTTTGGGGGGCAGGGGGTAAAAGTACAATGACTACATATGTATACTTTTCTGTTACATCACTTTTTTTTGACTAAAAAAGAGGAGAAAAATTAAATATGCATATTGAAAAAGAATTATAAATAACATCAACCTAAAAGGGAACTTGTTCAGAAGCTGAAATATACCAAGTAAGTGAAATGAAGAGTGGGACATAGAGGGGGAAGGTAAGGGAAGAAGAGAGGGATAGGAGAGAGGGGAAGGGGGGAAGAGGAGGAGAGAAATAAGGGGTGGTAAGGGGAGGGAGGAGAAGGAGAGTGGAAGGGGAAGTTGGGAAGAGAAAGACAGAGGGAAGAAAGGAGGTGGGGGAGGGGGAGAGGAGAGAGGGAGAAGAAAGTCATGGATAAAGTACAAATATGGTGTATGGGGAGCAGAAGAGCCAATAATCAGCTTTTGGGAGTTGTTGGTAAGATGAATTGATGTAAACATTTAACAATACAATATGATGTTGGTTATGTAACAGTATACATGTGATTATATACTATGAAAATGGAAAAATAAAATAAAAACTTTAATCAGAAAAAAAGAGACAAAGCTCTAATTTGAGAAAAGGTGTGTTTTGTTTTGTTTTAATTGGATGAGATGGAAGTTTTGCCCTTAGGCAGTGGGGTAATCCTCTGAAGTCTGCTACAGGTTCGGTGAGTTTGCTACTGAGCATACACATGCACACCTGAGGCATGACCGCACAGCACTAAATAACATTTTGAAGCCTTCCAAGTCTGCAATGGTAAGTAGAACAGTGGGGGGAGAGGGAATCCGTTGTGCCATGTGATTCAGATGGGCTAGAAAGCAAGAACTCCGACAATTCTAGCTAATACAAATCACACATTTTTTACTACCGGTTCGGGCAATCCGGTCCAAACAAGTAGCATTTCCCCCCTGCTGCAAAGGTAAGTAGAACAGCGAGGGAGGAAATCCACTGTGCCACATAATTTATATTAGCTAGAAAGCAGGAAATCCGATGATTCTAGCTAATATAAATCGTGTGGCACAGCTGATCGTTGCCTAGCTGATCATCGGAAATACCAGTTCACCTAAACCAGTAGCATTTTATCCCTGCTTTTAGGGTATCCACCAAGTCTTCACAGCAGCTTATGGTTCCGCTGAACACAAACCGAAATACCCCAAAATACCGTGTTTTAGCCCCAGTTCCCTGATCTCCCCCCACCTTCCACGTTCATGGTGGAAGTTTTCACGGGAATTGAAGTCCAGTTACTTGAATTTGAACAGAATGTTGATTTTCGGATTGCTTGCTTTGGAATATTGCCAAAATTTGGTGCATTCTAAAGCTGACCAAATTACCTACTTTGCTACTTTCAGAAATATCTTCAGAGTAACTCATAAATAAATAACTTATATGGAAATGAAAGTTGCATAAGGTTCTGCTATAAATCAATTAATTTCTACCATGTCACAAACTTGTTTAAATCCTATTATCTTTTTTTAAAAAGTATGCACATTCCAAAATAATAAAATTCATCAGTGAAAATAAATAAACCACAACTTATTTGGCTAGGAAAATGTCCTTTAGCAAAATGTACTCTACAGACACAATAACCCAAAACATTTTGATTATTCCTGGTTACTTATTCCTAGCGTAAATTGCATTGATAAATTCTGAAGTTTGAATAAAACAATATAACAATCTATAAATTATTGTATTGTATCATGGATTAAGTTATGTTAATGTATCATGGTGTCAAAAATCATGGAAAAATTACCAGTATAAAAAGAAGAAAAGAAAAAAGATGAAAAAAATACATTCAGATATGTCTTTTGAGTTATATATTTACATAATTTGTTTCATTACTACTACTTAAAAACCACGAGTGTTTCTCTTTTCTTGTGTAGTTTCCAGCTGGTCATTCTGCAAAGTGCAATCAATTCTACAGATTTGGGGGATTTTGAAATTATCATTATTAGCATTAAGAAAACACTTCTGATTTCCCTCATTATTTAACATTTCCTGCTGATACACTATGCTGGTAGTTTTGGGTTAGTTCCTGTATTACACTGACTCCAAGTGGCCTTACAAAGGAAGTACAATTTTGTATAAAGCAGCTGGGATTGTTAAATAAACCCTATTCCAACATTCTTCTGCACTAGGTCCACCAGAAGCACAAAACGTCAAATCTCTTAGGCATTTGCTCATTTTTCCTTTATAATGTCATTCTTGGTTCACAAAACCCTTGCATTCTTGGTCTGTGGGAATCTATTATGACTCCATGCCAAATCATACCCTTGGGAGAATCAAACAAGTTGTTTCAGCTTTAGTGGCGATTTCCTATTTCTACTTTATTGTACAATTCTACAATTGTACATCATAGACAGGAATGAAATAAACATGTATGAGAACATTTTTATGTTTAAGGCATTGTTCTGGCATGTTTGCAGAATTTTGCAAGTGTGAAACTCAGATCTTATTTATTTATTTATTAGACTTATTAACTGCCCCCTCTCCCCGAAGGGATTCGGGGCGGTGCACAGGAAATTTAAAAAACATATACATATAACAATAATAAATAATTAAAACTATATTAAATACTAACACCCTGTGCTAAAATATACCCCTTTAAAACTGTACCTAAAAACCCAATTAAATAATTTCTCTACTAAAAACTAAAGGCTAGGTACGGTAGGTTAGGCCAGGCCGGCCTGCTGGAAAAGATAGGTCTTTAATTGCTGACGGAAGGAGCGGAAGTCCGTAGTTGTTCTAAGATTGGGGGGTAGGTCGTTCCAGAGGGTAGGGCCCACCACAGAGAAGGCCCTTCCCCTGGGCACCGCCCGCTGGCATTGCCTAGTGGACGGCACCCGGAGAAGTCCCTCTCTGTGGGAGCGAATCGGCCAAAGGGACGTGTGGGGTAGGATACGATCCCGCAGATAACTAGGTCCCGTGCCATGAAGCGCTTTTAAGATGGTAATCAACACCTTTTTTTTTTTAATAAAAAAAGTTTTATTGGGTTTTACAAATTTTGTATACAAAAGGTAAGGGTAAGGTGCGAAAAGACATTTTGAGAACTTTCTCGTCAAAATCATCCGCTCCATCTGAGTCTTCATACACAAAATAGATATTTCAGTTATATATACATACTACAAAGTGGACAGAGATGCAAATAAAGTTATAATAAAAAGAACAGTGCTAGCAAACGTGCTTAAACATCCAAACAACATTGTATTATACTAAAATAAAGTCATTTTTGAGATCTAAGTCTCTTGGCAATTGTATCTTCTTCCCCCTGGCCCCCAGCGGACAGAGCCGCGGCCGCCTCTGCTCCCCCGTTGTCATCATCAAGGGTTAGGGAGTGTTTTTCAAGAAACGCTTGCGCCTCTGCAATTGTTTTAATTCTTACTCTTCCCCCTTCCCAAAACACCAACATTCCCTCCGGCATCACCCGCTTAAACCAGACCCCCTTTTTAAATAATCTTTTGGACAAGAAGGAATACTTCCGTCTTATCTCTCTAATTTTCTACGGGACCTGTTTCAAGATGGTGATCTCCTTCTGTTGATAAGTTAGGGGGTTGTCTCTCTGCGCCCTCAATATCCTTTCCCTTGTCGACCTTCTAACAAATTTAATATGTATCTCTCTAGGTACTTCATTTATCCTGGCATATGCTGAATTTATTCTATGAATCAGATCAATGTCACCCCTTAATTCTTCCTTAGGACTGGGTAGGTAATCTGCTAAAATTGTACTCATTAATTCTTGTAAATCTTCCCCACATTCCTCAGGAACGTTCTGAAATCTTAAAAAATATGACATTCTTTCGAAATCCATCCTAGACATATGACCAGTTAAATCGCTAATTTCATTATTAATACTTTTAAGCTCCCCCTTTGCCCCACCTAGCCCCATCTCCAGCTCATCAGTCTTTTGTGAATTTTCCATTAATTTCTTCTGTACCTCCAAAAGTTCTAATTTGGAACTGACATGATCTTTCCTCATTTCCTGGATCTCTCTCACCAAGGTTGCAAGTGTTTCTTCGACAGCTGTTAATCTTGCATCTGTATCAGGTTTTTCAGATAACATCGAAGTGATTTTAGGTTGTTTTTTTGAAGCCATGGTGGAAAGTTTATTCCTGTGTCAGTAAAATGGCGCCTGCTGGGGAGATATTAGCGGAGCAAGAAGCAGCAGTCCGATAAACAAATTTTCAGGTGGTGCTAAATCAAAATCCTGAGAGAATCTACAATAAATCAATCATAAAAGATAAGAAGGCACTTCAGGGGAAAGATCAATGATTCAAACAGAACATTAGGTAAAAGAAAGGAGAGGCAATCCCCTTCTCCGGAGAATGTTAGCAAACAGGCTTAATTAGTGTCTTAGAGGAACAAAGGAACGCCATCTTCTCCGCCCACCAGGAAGCCGCCGGGAATCAACAAAGTGTGAAATTGCAAATTAGTTGCCAGACTTCGATACAAAGCTTCCGCAAACATTCCAGAAGGACTTTAATCATCATAAGAAAAGCTTGGTGTAATTTTCTGTGCCTTCCCCAGCCGAGGAGACAAATTCACAGCGCCGCTTATCCAAGGGGGGATTTCACAAACTCCCCCCTCCATCGCCTTGTTAAGTGAAGATTGCTAGCAAAAGGAGAAAAGTCACTCACTTTCCACTTTGAAGTCAGAGTCTCAGACAGGCTTCCAACTCCAACGGATCCATTCTCTCCAAGGCACTAAATGTTCCAATTCTCCGGAGGCGAAGGGAACCAAGCCCCCCGCAGCATGTTCTCTCACTCCTGGGTCGAAGACAAGGACCCCCCCCCCCGACTGCCGTCAGGACAGGGGAATCCAGGCAAGCCGGCCGTACGGCAGGATTCCTTTGAAAGGAAATCCCTACCCCTTGGGGGGCAGTGAAAGAAACAAAACGGCGGAAGAGTCAAAGACTCCTCCGTCTCCTCCAAGAGACCGGAAGCAACTCGGTAATCAACACCTTGAAGCGCACCCGAAAGGCCACAGGCAGCCAGTGCAGCTCGCGCAGGAGCGGTGTTACATGGGAATACCTGGAGGTACCCAAAATTGCCTGCGCGGCCGCATTCTGCACTAGCTGTAGTCTTTGGGTGCACCTCAAGGGGAGCCCCATGTAGTTGCAGTAGTCTAGACGGGATGTCACGAGCGCATGAGTGACTGTGCGAAGGGCGTCCCGGTCCAATGGGGGACGCAACTGGCGTACCAGGCGAACCTGGTAAAATGCCCCCCTGGCCACGGCTGTCACATGATCTTCCATAGACAGCCAGATATCCAGGAGGACGTCCTGGATACCCATAAGATCTCATGACAATATGGAGGATTTGCTAAAGTAGCACATACTTAAATAATTTCCCTCCTATGTATGCATTTGTTCAACAGCAAGCTACACTGTCCTCTCCTTCACTGACTATTTCTAATAATTGTCAGTCACTTCCTCTTCCTTGTCTCCCTTTCCTGTGTGAAATGGAAAGCATTTTTTAATTTCCTTCACATCATGGTTCATCCCAGGCTGGTCCAGTCTTATTTTCTGCTTTGTTGCTGAGTGCTTCGTTGTTGGGGGAGAGGGGGTTGACATATACTGAAAGGAATAACCATGATAAAAAACACAAATGAGAGGTATCAGCAAGCTTAAGGCAACTCCAACATTTTCCTAAAGAAAAACTCTCTTTAGAATAAAATCCCTTACAAGAGAACCAAAAGAACATTCAGAGAACTGTGCATATTCACTCTAAAATGCTAAACCTCTATTTGGAGACAAAGAAATGGAAAAATAAGTGAGAAAAGATTGCAATGAATATCCTGAAAAATGCATGAGTAGAACTCTAAATAGAAGTCCCTTTTTTCTTTTTTTTCTTTTCCTTTCTTCCTTCTGCTATCTATGCCCACATTTTATTATTTAATAAAGTATTATTATAAATAACATGTTTATAGTAAATCTTAAAATGTACTTTGACTTATTTCAAATGGTTTCTGGGAATTAAGAAATTGAGATATACTTATGATGTGAATACAGTTTTTAAATATTATAATTTAACACAGACAGTTGTTTATGATGTCAGCTTTATTCTGACTAAACTGTTCTGGGGAATTTCCTTAGGAATGGAGCAAATGTAAACTATAAACAAATCAAGCTAATAACTTGGGCAATGCCCTTATGTTCAAACAAGGCCACACCTGTACCAGGAAAAAGCTGCTGGCATTTTGAGAATATCACTCAGCTACTCAGGACTAATTTGACTGATCCCTGATAAGATAAGTAGATATTCATTGGTATTATGAATAGTGGCCATATGGAATGGGGCTAAAGAATCTTTTCCCTATCTGCTTGCCTAAATATGCCTTTCCTTCCTCCTTACACTACCGACTGGATAGTAAGAATCACTTGCTTGCAAAAGCCTTTTGAAGGCTACATGAAAGTAGACTGAGGTCTACATGAATTCCAGGGGTCCCCAACTGTGTCTTTTCCTGCTCCATGGCTTATAAGAAGCAGCAACTTCTCAAAATCTGATCTGCAATTTCTGAAAGTTTCCATTCTGTAATGGGTGGGCAGTCTGCTGATGCACATGAAAACCTAATACCTGCTCTTTTCTTATGGAATTGGGGTCTCTTAACATTTTTTGCTCTATTTTTGGACACAAAACTTCATGTGACTATTTCTCTGAATTTATCTAAAGAGAAGAGAAATTCACATTTTTCCTTTCTTCATCCACTTACAACGGCAGTAGCAACCACCAAGTTGGTTCCGCCCCAGGCGCCTGATGGACCCGGAAAGGTTCCAGAGGGAGCTTGGGCCAGTACCTGTATCCCTGCCCCGCGGCTCGACTGAGGACCTAGTGGCCGCGTGGTATAGTGCGGCCACGGGGGCCTTGGACCGAGTCGCGCCCTTGCGGCCTCTCATGCGGCGTCGAGTCACCCAGGCTCCTTGGTTTACCGAGGAGCTTCGGGAGATGAAACGCCGCAAGAGATGCCTAGAGAGTAGGTGGAGATCTTCTCGATCCGAAGCTGACCGAACACTAGTGAGAGACCATATTAGGACTTACTTAGTGGCGCTAAGAGTGGCCAAACGTGAGTATTGTGCCACCCTTATCGCGTCCGCGGAAAACCGCCCTGCCGCCCTGTTTGGGGTGACCCGCTCCCTCCTTCATTTGAGGCCGCGGGAAGCCCCTCTGCAGGGTCGAGCAGAGGAATTTGGAGTATTTCTGCAGGACAAAATCACTCAGATTCGGAACGAGTTGCCCTCCACTAGTGGCCCAGTCGGGGCGTCCGGTGCTGGTCTTGAGATAACACCTTGGGAGGAGTTCGACTTTGTTACTACCGAGGATATGGACAGGTTGCGGAGGAACCTTAGAGCCACCACATGTTTATTGGACCCGTGCCCCTCCTGGCTTGTACTGGCATCCTGGGAGGTGACACGAGGCTGGCTCCAGGGCATTGTGAATTCATCTCTGAGTGAGGGGTACTTGCCCACCGTTTTGAAAGAGGCGGTGGTGAGGCCCCTCCTCAAGAAGCCATCCCTGGACCCGGCTTTATTAGAGAGCTATCGTCCCGTCTCCAACCTTCACTTTTTAGTGAAGGTTGTTGAGAGTGTGGTGGCTCAACAGTTTCCCCGACATCTGGAGGAAGTTGATTATCTAGACCCGCGCCAGTCCGGCTTCCGGCCCGGTCACAGCACCGAGACGGCATTGGTCGCGTTGGTTGATGATCTCTGGAGGGCACGGGATAGAGGTTGTTCCTCTATCCTTGTCCTATTAGACCTCTCAGCGGCTTTTGATACCATCGACCATGGTATCTTATTGCACCGATTGGGGGGGTTGGGGTTGGGAGGCACCGTTCTACGGTGGTTCTCATCCTACCTCTCTGGTCGGTCGCAATGGGTGTTGGCAGGAGGGCAGAGGTCGTCCCCGAGGCCCCTCATATGTGGGGTCCCTCAGGGGTCGGTCCTCTCTCCCCTTCTGTTCAACACCTATATGAAGCCGCTGGGCGAGATCATCCGTGGTTTTGGGGTGGAATACCATCTGTACGCTGATGACACTCAGTTGTACATATCCACCCCAAACCACCCCAACGATGCCGTCGAAGTGCTGTCCCGGTGCCTAGAGGCCGTACGGATCTGGATGGGTAGTAACAAACTCAAACTCAACCCGTCCAAGACCGAGTGGCTGTGGTTTCCGGCACCCCGGTTCAGCCAGTTAAGTCCAACACTGGCCATTGGGGGCGAACAACTGGCCCCCGTGGAGAGGGTGCGCAACTTGGGTGTCCTCCTGGATTCCCGGCTGTCCATGGAGGACCATGTGGCGGCCGTGGCCAGGGGGGCGTTCTATCAGGTACGCCTGATACGCCAGTTGCGCCCCTTACTGGACCGGGGAGCCCTTCGCACAGTCACTCAAGCGCTTGTGACATCCCGGCTGGATTACTGCAACGCTCTCTACATGGGGCTCCCCTTGAGGTGCACTCGAAAGCTACAGTTAGTACAGAATGCGGCCGCGCGGGTGATTATGGGTGCCTCAAGGCAAACCCACGTAACACCTCTCCTGCGCGAGCTGCACTGGCTGCCTGTGGCCTTTCGAGTGCGCTTCAAGGTGTTGACAACCATCTTTAAATCGCTCCATGGCTCGGGGCCTAGCTATATACGAGACCGCCTCCTGCCCCATACATCCCTTCGTCCGATCCGCTCCCACAGAGAGGGCCTTCTCCGGGTGCCGTCGACGGGGCAATGCCGGTTGGCGACACCCAGGGGAAGGGCCTTCTCTGTGGCGGGCCCGGCCCTCTGGAACGACCTACCCCCCGACCTTCGCACTATCTCGGACCTCCGTCTCTTCCGCCAACGTCTTAAGACGTATTTATTTCAACAAGCCGGCCTAGGATAGCCCCCTGTTCCTGACTTTAAAAAATAAAATAAAAAATAAAAATATAATTTGGGAAGGTTTTTAATCATGGGTTTTAGCACGGGTTAATCTAATTTAATATATTTTAAATTGATATTTATTGTATTTTTGTGGTTTTAATAATGCCTGTGCGCCGCCCTGGGTCCTAACAAGGAGAAGGGCGGGGTATAAATTTAATAAAATAAAAATAAATAAATAAACTACGCTATAGTCATTTAGCAGTGCCTCAGTCTCAAATAACTATCAGGGCACTGTGGCACTCTGAAGTGGAATGAGATAAGAAATAAGAGATTCCAAGACAATAAGATTATAAATATTGTGGGAAAGTCCTTTAAATGGTGAGAAGTTGGCACTTCCATACTGTCCTGAATGGTTAGATCTCTTATCCATTAGACTGATGTAAGTAAACATTGGTGACAAATATTAATTACCTATTTCTTCACACTGTTATGTTTTGTCACCATGGAGTGAAAACTGACTTCAGTACTTGGAAACAGAGGCAACAGAGGCAAGATAGAGATTAGTAATGTGACAAAAAGCATGCGGTGGGGTGGGATGAAGTGGAGCGGAATGGAGTGGGACCGTAAAGGGAGGGATGGCAGGCAAAGAGATATACTTTTAGACTTGCAAGAATCATATCAACCCTTCAAGGTAGTCCAGACAAGAAGTACCTATCATGATTTTAACAATAACTTTGTTGTAAGATTCTTTTTTTCTTTTTACGCCCTTTAATCCTTTTATACAGGGTGACGTTGAGTCAAATAAATGGAGCTGAACATTTACTGGGCAGATGCCCTTCCTGACACCTATGTAGAGTTCACATTAGATATTTTCTCTTTGTGCCCTGATAGGGAAACATCTACTGCTGCCTAGGATTGAACTTTCAATTCTTAACCTTCTGAGAGGGACCTACACCGCCAGCCTACCATGCTACTCAGTAAGATTACAGCAATCTAACAAGTCTGAAAGTAAATCTCCCCTCACTTTTATCAAAAACCTAAGGAGAGTCCCTTCTGAGACATTTGCCACACCTTCATTGCTTCTTGGAGCTAAGTGGCTTCTTATCTGACCTGTGCCTAACCTGCAGCTCCTCTTCCTCCTCCTCATCTCCCAAGGCATTCTCACAGATCTCAAGTTTGATCCCATATAGAAACCAGCTGCAAAAATAACCCAATTTAAGAAATTCCTTTCTGGATTTTACCCCATTCTGGATCTGGCTAGGATGATGATTTGGTGTTCTATCTGATTGCCCTTACTGTGACCTGATTGGTGGATTCCCTTGCATCTTTTACTTTTTTACCAGCAATTGCTCTTCTTTGCATGGGCAGTTTCCCACAGATAGATACCTTCTATGAGTTCCATTCCATTATGTCCTGCTCCTAGCTAACACCTTCTTGTCTGGCATATCCAATGGTGGAAAAATAACGAAGAAGGAAGGGAAATGCCATAGTTTCATCATTCTTCCTTGACGTGGGCTAGAGAAGTGTAATTGGCAAAAGATTCAATGTTTTGCAACTCAGACCTTTTAAAGAAGATTCAGACATTCACTATTCTGCCAAGGAAATTGTATTAAAATAATTCCCAGTCTTTTACTGTTCCACCATTAAAAAAAAGTCTACCATTTCATCAGTTCAGCATCTGAGGAACAAATATAGGTTTGAGGTATTCAGTCATCCTTACCAAGTAGATCAGATGGGAAACACAACCAGATACTCCAATTCTTTCCACAATATCTTCTTAAGAGTTGCTTGGACATGCACCTAATCTGTTTTATCCAAAAGCTATTCAGAAAACTTTGCTGAGGAATTATAAAGCAATTCTCCAAACTTGTATAAATAAAAGGTGTACATGGCAATATCAATATACAGTACATGATTAAAATTCTTCCTTTGGTTTGACTTATATACTATTCACCAATTCTTGTGCTGCTCCCTATCCTGCCAAGAGACAAAACTAGCAAACATGTTGTCCTTATTTATGGTGCACTGGACATGTTAAAAACAAGATTTGGTGGATTCCTTTTGTTTCCTGCCCCTCCCATTGACCTACTTGGGGAAATTCTCACCAACCTCTTTTCTTACTGTAGATGAGGTGGAAAGGGCAAGAGTTTCATAAGACAGATAACTTTTGGGGCAAAAGTTATCACTCTTCTGCACTCCCCAGTGGGAAGAAGAAAGTGGACACACCCAAATGATCTGTAGAAACCAATGTATACCAGGCTGAACTTATCTTCCATGAGGCCGTATGACTATGCTAACTACACAAAGTTTGCTAACATGAATCAGACTGTAAATATGGCCAAACGTATGTTGAACAAGGGGGAAAATCAATAAAGGGTGAAGTTGGAAAGATAAACGGTGCCTCAGATCAAACAAAACCATTATGCAGATAAGATGAAGTTCCCCACCATATTCCAGCACAAGGAAAGAGCAGCAAGAGACCTAGAATCTAATCTTGGGGAAGTGGGAAAGAGAAGGAAATTAGGTAAGTAGGTATAGATAAGTGTTGTGGCCCAGCCAGCTCCGGATGAGCTGCTGATGGACTCTTCTAGTGAGGAGTCCTGAGTCTGCTCTGGAGGAGGGAGACGTTGAGGAAGCAGAGAGCCTGGCTGGCCACCAGGAGGCGCCTGGGTCTTGGAGTAGTGGGGAGGATCAGGGCCAGTTTGTCCCTGATGCTAGATTGCGAAGGGCTGAGAAGAGGAGGCTACAGTTATGCCAAAAGCAAGCTCAGAGGCCCTGAATTGGACTCAGCTGATCAATGAATGGCCTCTCCCAAGAAAGTTTATAAAGAAGTCTGTGAGGACAAGTCATTTGCAGAGAACAACATTGATGACAGCTTCTTGTAGATTCTGGTTAGTAGTGTCTGAACAATCTTTGTCTTTGTTACGAGAAATTAAGACTAGCAGTCAAGGAGATATTGGCAAGCAGCCAAGGGAGATAGTGGCAAGCAGCCAATCTTGTATCCGTCGGTGAAGGCAGAATAGATAAGTAGGTAATTGGTACAGTACACACTGAATTCTTAAAGGTTTTGCTTCTAGCTAGTACCTAAAAAGTTATAAACTAAGTTGTACCTATTTGAGGTCTGCTAAATACAGAACTGTAGCAATCGTACTACCAAAGATGATTGAAAACTGATTCAGGTATTGGCAGACAATCAGATGAAATCTGATGAGAGGTTACTAAGCGATTTTGTGTCACAGCTAAGAGACAAATGAGGAAACGTTTGTGGTGTGTTTAGGGTCACTTGCAATGTATAAGATTAATTCATTATTTAATTAATTAATGTAAGATATTAACTGATAGTGTAACCTGCATACATGACCTCAGAGCATTTAGGCATTTAGAGTAGTACACAGTGCATGTAGTACTGTTACCAAAGCGTTTACACTTTGCCACTGAAAATTTTCAAAGCACAAATAATCAAAACACGGATTTAAATTTAATCTTACTAAATTTCTTCGTTACACTAGAGGAGATCTTGGGTGTTTTATACATTATATCATCAGAGGTTTTATTCTGCCATTAGAATAAGTATCTGTTTTACTGTTAAAACCACCAAGAAAATACATTCAGGTTTAACACTTTTGGTTATACTTTCACTATGAGGTAAGCGTTTCCTGTGCTGTGGTAAATTTGTAAAAGTGCAACGTATTTATTTCATAACCTGTTTAATATGCATGACTAAATTCGTGAAAACTATGCATTCTTAATACAGAACTAAATATTGTATGTAAATATTACAATTGTCTCCATATACAGTAGTATATTCCCACTGCTATTATCCTATCATCCTTCCTACCATTACCACTTGTTTATTATAGCATATTGCAATGTTTATTTTCGAAGGATGCCTATGCAACCAATATAAACCCCACAGGTAAGGTAAAACATAAAAAATAAAGGAATCCCTACTGATTTTTCTCCGCTAGTCATTGCCGACCATGGGGGGGGGGGGGGGTGCTCATCTCCATTTCGAGGTCATTGAGCCAGCACTGTCCAAAGACATTTCCGCAGTCATGTGGTCAGCATCACATCACAGAGCGCTCTTACCTTCCCACCAAAATGGTACCTATTTATCTACTGTACTTGCGTTTGTATGCTTTTGAGCTGCTAGTTTGGCAGGAACTAGGGCAGGAACAGGAGCTCGCCCTATCACATGGAGCTTGGGTCTTAAACCCGGGCTGCTGGCTTTCCAGCCAACAAGCCCAGCATCTTAATCACTGAGCCACCACACCGCCCAATATAGACCCCATAGGCATTCCTTTAAATAAAGAGGATTCTTGCAAAAGGTTATTAATGGTCAGGTTATTAATGATCAATTGCCTTTTTTGTCATTGTTAAAGTGTCATATAGTAAAATAGGACATTGAGAGTGGTGAACTCTAAGGGAAGGTATATTGTGTAATGTGTTACTATTCCTGAGCATTTAGCAACCGCTCTTTACTTTGTCCTAGTATGTATACACTGCGTGTATTTATTTAGTTATATTGATATGCCACCCATATGTGACTCTGGGTGGGGGTTAATCAAAATAGGCATGGCCAACTGTTTCTGTGTGTTCTTTGGAGGCACTGGCAAAATGTCAAAATGATGGGTGTGAGCAGATGAAAGAAGTTCTGCCCTTTTTATATATCCAAGTGATACATTTTTTTAAAAAGTTGGGTTTTAATAACCTGGCTTCCTCTACAATTTCAATACCTCTTCCAACTGCGACTGTCTCTGTTAGGGCAGGGGTCTCCAACACCTGGACCATGGCCTAGCACGCCACACGCACTTGCTACTTGCACGAAACCATCTTCTCTCCTCTGCCCATCCAACCACTACCACTGTTCCACAAAGCCAGAAAGGTTGAGGACTATTGTGTGAGGCGTGTCAAACTGGACGCCTGCTGGCCAGATGCATCCTGCACAGGTCACGCCCACCCTAGCTCCACCAAAGCAAAAAAACATTGCAATACATCACGTCACATCAATACCTGTGTTAGGGGATGTATAAGGGCAGCCATTTTGCTCATGAGGATGAGCCCCCTGCTCATCCTCACTGACTTTAAATCAACTTCCATTCAAATATGTACGGAATCCATTATTGTAGCTAATATGAGGTTGGCCTGGCATCAGCTTTGAATCAAAGTACTATATAGTGTAAGATTTTTTTAAAGAAATTCTTTTTTTAAAAGCCAAATTTATTCTCATTTAATGTGGTATAACTATGGTAATTAAACACCCTTCTTCAATAATTTTCATTGCATTAAAATTGTTAAAACTATCAAATGGTATAACAATAATTTGAGAAGCAAACACAGTTGTTGGGGAAAGAGTCACATTCTTCCTCACAAAATCAGATTACCTCCACTCCTTTTGAAATTCCAGAAGTCCTTCAAGACTAGGTTAGGTCAGGGGTCTGCAAAGTCGGCTCTTTTAAGACTGGGGGACTTCAACTCCCAGAGTTCCCCAGCCAGCTATGCTGGCTGGGGAACTCTGGGAGTTGAAGTCCCCCAGTCTTAAAAGAGCCGACTTTGCTGACCCCTGGGTTAGGTCATTAGGCCTGGGTCTTCCTGGGATCAAGAGACATGCTTAGATGATTCCACTGCTGAGCTGGCTATCCTTTTCTCTTTTTTTCCTAAGCTAAGCATATTTTGTTTTTATAATATTTATCTTTTTTATAGTATTTATCTTTCCTAAACTGAGTATATTTTGTTTTTATAATATTTATCTTATAATGTTGATTCTTATATTTTGTTTTTATAATATTTCTCTTTTAAGGTTGATTCTTGTATTTTTAGAGTGATCATTTTACATGTATGTTGTTTTGTCGTATTTCTGGTCCCAGAACTATTTTTGGTGAGATGAGCACTTATACTAATTTGCTTAAGAAATAATAAATAAAATTTTTGTGTGGTTAAAACATTTCTTACACCCTGGACACCTGCAAAATCAGCTCTTCACTTTAGATCTCCCTTGATAAGCGATCAATATCTAGGATCTATCACCAGAGACTTTGTAGCTATTGATAAGAAAAGCAGCCTTTTTGCTGAAACAATTTCTGAACGTTATTTCCTGAAGTGCTTAGGACATCCAGTTTGATTTAGTTAACAAGGCATGTCCCTTTTATTTGTATGGACTTTTAATACTTCAGTTCAAGAAACCTATTTCAGAGTTGCTCACTGCATTTTTTAAATAACTTCCACTACTTTAGCTCAGCAATGCATTCCAATCTTTAAAATGCCCAGCCAGTATAAGAATTGCTGAAAGAAAATACAAGTTTAGGGGAAGGGGCCATCGTTTAGTTTTTTTGAAAATCATACATGAATTCCTTCTTTGCCTTTGTTGATGCAAATACCTTTATCCCAAGAGAAGTAACTTTTGGTATTGGAAAACCAGCAGGTGACAACACAGTATTCTAATAAGATGGGAGATACAGTAAGGAGAATTACTTGACCTCATTATTGCAGTAATTTTAATATAAAATTGGACCTTACATACATGGTGTATTAAAAGAAACAGCAAATATAACAGCATCAGCTAATTGGGCACTGTGTAATACAGAACATCTCTTTTAAGACTCTGAGGGTATCTAGAAAAGCAGCAGCAAAAGGACTGGCTGTTGTTTTTTTTCCAGTTAAGGCTACTTTCCAGAATAGTCTGAATGAAATATTAGTATTTTTCCCCTTTGTTGTTAAACTGTATCAAATATAGATAACACACTACATTGGTGCTAAAATCTTGTTCCATATCTACGTCCCCCATCCATCTCAAAATAGGGAACATTCTTCGCATATGGAACACAATTGGAAGAGAATTTCTTTTGCTAAGGCAGGTGGTTGTTAATTTTATTACCTTTTTGCCAAAGGTGTTGGGCAAATCACTGCAGTTGTTTAGCGAGCCATTGGGTTGTTAAGTGAATACAGCTTCCCCCATTCACTTTGCTTGTCAAAAGCTGGCTGGGAAGGTTACAAATGGCAATAACCCTAGTTATTGTGCCGCAACTGTCCTAAATACAAAACAATTGTCAAGGACTGAATTTGGATCACATGGCCAGGGAATACTGTGAGAGCCTGTGGGAGCTGTTTTATGCCACTTTTTACAGTGCCTTGTCACATCTTAACAGCCATTAAATAGCCTTCCCTTGGGATTAATTATGTCCATTTATCATCTCATAATCCCTACCTATAAAACAATCTGTAGCAGTTTCTACAGAATGTTTGCTTTCAAGATTTGTTACTTTCAGGCACTGCAATTCAGACTCCACACCTTAGACAGTAATTTATCTTATCATATTCTGAGCAAACTGCAAAACATGCTGGGAGGAACATTCTGTAATACTGTACGAAAACAGTCCTTAAGCAAACCCCTTTCGATGCAACTTTTAACAGCCTTCTCAGGAAACAGAATCAACAGTCCAGTAATGCATATCAACGCTTCGGAGTATGGCAGGACTCCTATATTCACTTAGAAAAGCACTGTAGCATGGCAGAATAAGAGAGGCCTTTTAGTGACCTACTCATACATTTGGGGAAATGGATGATGAAACCATGCAAAAAAACCACCATCTCGTCCAGACCGCAGTGATAAAAATCGGATCTCATTTAAATCAGCTTGATTCTAGGCGACTGCAGGGATCCATCTCTGCAGTTTTCTTCACAGCAAGACAGATATATGGTTTGCTGCTGATTTTATTTTATTTTTTTAATGTTTTTGTTTCCATTGTCCCGTTTTCCGTCTACTTATTATCTCCTGCGCAAAGGCTAGGATGCTACATCCGAACTGCAAAAATCCGGATGAGATGGAGTTTTATATTTCCCTTTGCTGCCATCATAGCGGCCTGGCGGATTTTTTGCAACCCCAGATATGGTAACGAAATGGGGGGGGGGGGGGGGACACGGAACAACGACCCCAGGCCCGTTGCGGATAAAGGCCTCCCCCCCAAAAAAGGCTGCCCTTGAAACACAATTAAAATAAGAAAACTAGCAGGCAACACCTAGGCTCAACTTACAAAGCTTTACCGCTGAGAACCCCGACCAGAAAAGGTAATTTATAACCCTTTTATTCTCCGACCAATAAATATAAGTCAACCTTCCACCCACCCGCCCCCGCCCGTCCCTCCCTTCTCCCTCTAGCGCCGGTTCCAGTTAGCGGGCATGCTCTGGCAAAAAGTCCAGCAATTGCCCCACCCCTTCTTGGAAGACGCCAGCTAGGTGGAGCTCGTTCGAGGCTGGGGAAGCGGCTCCAGGCCGCGGTGCTGATTGCGGAAGCGCGGGAGACCGCCTCCGTTCGTCCCGTTCCCCCTTCGCCTCCCCCGCCGAGCCGTAGATGAAATAGAGGCGCGGGCCGAGCGGGACGTGCAGGAAAATGCGGCTCGTATGGCCCTGGCTCCTCCTGGCGCTTTTAGATTGGAGCCATTGCAGCGGGTTTAACACCCGGGAACCGCAGACGGAAGGTAAGGCGGAGATCAAGAGTTACACCAGGAGGTGAAAGCGGGCAGGGTTGACCCCTGCGCCTCGTTTCTTACAAGGGGAGGGGGGGAGGGAAATCTTAGCCAAATGTAGCCTGGGTGGCCTTCGGGAGAAACGGGGGGGGGGGGGGGGGAGAGAAATCCCCCCCCTCCCCGCCAGAAGAAGCCTACATTAAGATCTGGTTTGTCCGATCCGGGTCTTGGTTTTTGCTCGAGCCCATTCCGGTTTTTTCTTTCCCGTCATTCGCTCTTTTTTCTGTCTTATTTCCACCCACCCCGTCCTTCGTGGGAAAATAGAGCAATTATCAAAAGTCCCTGGGGGGAGAATCTAAAATGTAATCTCTATTGGAGATTCTGGATCTAATCAACCCGTTCAGAATAACAACCTCAAACAAAAGAGGCTGCATCCCACTGTTAGTCACCCCCTTTTGGTTTTCGAGGGGCGAGGACTGTTCTCTTCTTAAATAAAGGAGCTTCCGGTTTTCCCAGGGAGTTTGCTTTAGCTTTTGTTTATTTTCCTTTACTTCTTCCTGCAGTAAAGGACCAGCGTTTCGGGATGGTTTCCTTCCAGTTTTCCTCTTGGTTTTTTTTAACCCCTAAAACATGATCAAACACATGGGTAAATTCCATTTTCTTTTTGGTTCCTGTTTATTATTTATTTACGAATGTTAATCGAAAAGCCAACAAAAACACATAGTACAATCAAGTATATATACAATATTAAATATTTCAAAAATCATAACTATGTTATTAGTAATGGCCACATAGATCCTCCAGACTCCAAACACGAGTTTAAATAAACCAGGTTTTCCTAACACACACAGTGGCTGTTAACACATATAGGAAAGAGTGAATAAACCATAGTGGGGCATTGTTTTATTTATGACAGGTTGAATTATCTGAACATATCCTGGTGTTGGGTTGGCATCACCCTTGTCATTTCTCAGATCTGTACTAAGTGAAGATGAATCATAGTTCACCAAAACCTCACTTACATATTTGTCATGGTTGATCTTGATTCGATTTTTAAAAAGCTAAGAGTCTTTTGTTGTGGTTAATACTTAAATGAAAGGCTACAGGATATCCCAAGGCAGTAGATTACCCAGGAAATTTTTTTAAAAAACTTAGAAGAAAACAACAGCAAATCACTTTCATAGTGTTGTGAAGAAAACAACACAGACACATCTAAAAGTCACCATGAGTTGTGCTCAGCTTTACGACATCTTTTTATTAGGTTTAACTTTGACCAGGAATAAAAGTTGATTGATCAGTAGTAGACAAAGTGATCCTGGTATGTTCACAATCTTGACATCCACCTATATCTCTGCAATGCCTGGTGCTGCTACTGTTATAAGGTGCTTTTATTTGATGTTGTTAAGTAAAGGTGAAGTTAGCCAGATATTAAAATGATCCTACATAAAATTATTCTTACAGGGGGAAAAATGATACTTATTGTATCAAAGCGGAACTATAGAGGAAAGTACTTTCAGTAATTGTCATGGGTTTTGTTGTTGTTGTTTGGCAATGGCGACTGGTGGGGAGACAAATTCTACCTTTTGCTAGAGCACTCGTGAGAAGCCCTTAGATGCAAAATAGAATTGTTACTAAAAAGGGACTTACAAGTAAAATAGAGCCATTTTTTCCAACTTAGTGGCCTGATGACTGGGTCAGTGGGAGTTCAGAACCAGTTCAAGACAAAGTACTAGGCAGATGGGTAAGTCTGCAAGAAATGCTCTTTTAGGCTTTAGATTTTTTTCACCAAATAAGATGTATAGGAAAAAACTTTTATATTTTTTTCAATTTGTTACTGTTCATTTGTTTTTTAAAAAATAAACCATTTGAAAGATACTCCTTTTATTAAGATATTCCTGAGTGAAGCATTTTGCCAATTTATTTATTTGTATCCCACTTTTAGTATTTTTACAAATAATTCAAGGTGACAAACCTATTTATCACACCTCCCTCCCTCCTCTTTTCCCCAGAACAACAACCCTGCCAGGTGGGTTGGTCTGAGAGAGTCTGGCTCACAGTCACCCAGCTGGCTTTCATGGCTAAGGTGGGATTTAGCCTTTTCTCCTTCACCATACTATATCAGTGTTAGTGGGTTTTTTCTTCAAATAAGGAAGTAAAGAACAGTTAATGTCATTTCTCTGTGCAGGGTAGCTGTTTATTATTTGCAGCAAGCAGCTTCTTGTTGCTATAAATAAAATGTTTTTGGAATTAAATAAGTTTTCAGTAATTCCTGCTTTCCTTTTCATGAGATTGCCATGCTGAGTGCAGCCACAGGAATGAGAATTATGCTTAAGTGGCTGCCTTGTAGTTACGAAAGTCCCAGCATAAATCTTGCCACTGGATGCAAACACAGAAAGTTGGAGACAGCCTCCTGAGTCTGCTATGTGTTTGGTGACACTCTGTAAATGGAGGCAAGATGGCTTTGTGTTAGTGCATTTCACTGTCTACAGTAGAACTGAGTGCTTTTCAGTAAGATAGTTGTCTTCATAGAAAGAAATGGTTTAAGCCGCAGAGGTTCCCAAACTTAGCAACTTACTCCCAGAATTCTCCAGCTAGCAGAGTTTTAAAAGAGCTCTGCTGGCTGGAGAATTCTGGGAGTTGAAGTCCACAAGTCTTAAAGTTGCCAAGTTTGGGGACCTCTGGTTTAAGGGAATTCCATTTACAGATACCTTGGTAGATGATCTCTGGAGGGCTCGGGATAGAGGTTGTTCCTCTATCCTGGTTCTATTAGACTTCTCAGCGGCTTTCAATACCATCGACCATGGTATCATGTTGCACCGGCTAGAGGGGTTGGGGTTGGGAGGCACCATTTTATGGTGGTTCTCCTCCTACCTCTCCGACCGGTCGCAGTTTGTGTTGGCAGGGGGGCAGAGGTCGACATCAAGGGGCCTCACCTGTGAGGTCCCACAGGGGTTGGTCCTCTCACCCCTCCTGTTCAACATTTATATGAAGCCGTTGGGTAAGATCATCCGTGGTTTTGGGGTAGAGTTCCATCAGTACGCTGATGACACTCAGCTGTACATCTCTACCCCGGACCACCCCAACAATGCCGTGGAAGTGATGTCCTGGTGTCTGGAGGCCGTGCGAGTCTGGATGGGAAGGAACAGGCTCCAACTCAACACATCCAAGACCGAGTGGCTGTGGCTTCCGACGTGATGGTATAGTCAGTTGATGCCATCTCTGACTATTGGGGGCGAGACACTGGCTCCCACAGAGAGGGCTCACAATTTGGGCGTCCTCGTGGACTCTCGGCTGTCTCTAGAAGATCACATGACAGCCATGATCAGGGGGGCTTTCTATCAGGTCCGCCTGATACGCCAGTTGCGCCCCTTTCTGGATCGTGACGCCTTACGCATGGTCACCCAAGCCCTCGTCACCTCCCGTCTGGACTATTGCAACGCTCTCTACATGGGGCTTCCTTTGAGGTGCAACTGGAGGCTCCAGTTAGTTCAGAATGCAGCCACGCGGGGGATTCTGGGAGCTTCTAGATGCTCCCATGTGACACCTCTCCTGCGTGAGCTACACTGGCTGCCTGTAGCTTTCCGGGTGTGCTTCAAGGTGCTAGTGACCACCTTTAAAGCGCTCCATGGCTACCTGAAAGACCGCCTCCTGCTGCCAAATACCTCCCTCCGACCAGTTCGCTCCCACAGAGAGGGCCTCCTCAGGGTGCCGTCGGCTAAACAATGCCGGCTGGCGACCCCCAGGGGGAGAGCCTTTTCTGTGGCAGCTCCCACCCTCTGGAATGACCTACTCCCTGACCTGCGTACAATCACGGACCTGCGCCTCTTCCGCCGGGCATTGGAAACACACTTATTCTATGCGGCCGGCCTGGCATAGTTTTTAAGTAGTTTTAATCTTGGTTTTAGTAGGGGTTTCTATTGTAATTTTAGCACAGGTTTCTTAGTTTAATTTATTTTTAAGATATTTTTATTGTATTTATTGTCTACAGTATTTTACTATTGCCTGTGCACTGCCCTGAGTCCCACAAGGGAGATAGGGCGGTATATAAATGCGAATAAATTCTAAATTCTAATTCTAAATATCTGGATTGTATTTCTGTCTCTGTTGTATTTTATACAGACAAGCTCTGGACAGTTTGTCATCCCTGAATGATAAAACAGATGCATGACTTCATTTGTAACCAAAGTTTTATGGCTAAGCAAGACAGTTGTTAAGTGGGTTTTGCCCGTTTTATGACTTTTCTTGCCGCAGTTTTTAAGCGAATCACTGCAGCGATCAAGTTAATAATATAGTAGTTTAAGTGAATCTGGTTCCCCCGTTGACTTTGCTTGTCAGAAGGTAGTAAAAGGTTGACCATGACCATGGGACACTGCAACATCATAAATATATGCCAATTGTTAAGCATCCAAACAGGAATGCTGCAATGGTCATAAGTGAAAAAAGTCATGTCATTTTTTTCTATGCCGTTATAAGTTTGAACAGTCGCTAAATGAATGATTGTATGTCGAGCATTACTTGCGATTCAGTTAGATTCAGCAAATTGGAGGAAGAATTTAAAAAGGGAGGGCTAGTG
This sequence comes from Rhabdophis nuchalis, assembly GCA_039707465.1. Classification (NCBI taxonomy): domain Eukaryota; kingdom Metazoa; phylum Chordata; class Lepidosauria; order Squamata; family Natricidae; genus Rhabdophis; species Rhabdophis nuchalis. The sequence goes on along the minus strand of CM077643.1, from coordinate 306,138,768 downwards.
GTAAGTGACCATGATAGGTGGCCTACCATTTAACTAACTAGCACAGGTCATCTGCGCCCTGGATATAATGGTGGTTGCACAAATGTAGCAACTGCTGGCCTCAGCAATTTCAAGGAGTGCAGTCCTCACCATGGTGTGCATAACTACTGAAACCTGCCTTCAGACAATCAACAAGTTTTTTAAGTGGCATTACCCCCCCCCCCTTCCCAAATGACATTTCATTTTGACTTTATCAGATGATCTTCTACGTTCAATGTGCAATTAAAGGCCAAGACTGTAAGAGCGAAATACATATTGTTCATTGCAGATTTTGCAGGCTAGGATACAAAATTAACTTCTCCATAAAAATTAGTTAATATTGTCTGGTCCAGGATATGCCACATGAAACTTTCTTGCTATAAGGTTTTTTTTTTCAATTTGTTTTACACTAAGATTTCTGCACAGGCTACTTGGTAGTAGAAGAGACAGACTTAAAACACTCAGCTATCATATTGGAATTCTAATGAAATACTTTCTACACACACACATACATATATATTAGCAGTTCTTTGGTAGTCATTATAATATCCAGGTATTAACTAACAATGTGTGTAGGCTCTTCTGCTGAAAATGAGATCACTCCCCAACTTCCAGTAACACGTACCATGACCAATAATTCAGACATGTTGATGCTATTTTGAATAATGGGGAGCAAAAGGGAAAATAGAAAGTTGCAACATCAAAACAAATTAAATGCTAAAATGATCGTTTTAATCAAGAACATATTTGCTTGAACCTAGAGCTCTGACATTGTTAGACATATTTCTCATAAATGCTGGCAGGGTCAGAATATCAGTCCCTTTTTTAATGTCAATTCTGGAAATCTCTTAAAAGGGGAGTCGTCAAGGTTAACTCATCCTTCCGAAGCAGGTAAAATGAGGACCTAGATTGTTGGGGGCAATATGCTGACTCTGTAAACCGCTTAGAAAGGCCTGTAAAATCACTATGAAGAGGTATATAAGTCTAAGTGCTATTGCTATTATGAATATAATATTTTATATGCACAAATCTCACCCAGCTCTAATTCCTCCTCCCTTTTGTCTCAAGAATGAGGAAATTACCGTCTGTTATTGAACGAACAGCCCTTAGCAACTTTGGTTAGCTTTGCTAACAGTGAAGAACACTAATGTTGAGATTCAGCAATACCTCTCCTGAAAACAACAAGCAGAAAGAAGATCTGTTGCTTACAAGCATGCAAAATAAAGTATTTCATAGCACATCCCCAAACACACTTCTCAAGAGTTAGGATCTTTTAGGTGTATTTTATCTTATGCATGCCTAAGATAGAATACAAGGTAGCATTTTCAAAATACATTTCAGTGGGAGAAGCTCAATCTGGACAGTTTTCTCCTACTGTAGATCTATTTGTGAAGACGTTTGCTAACTGAAAAGCAGTGTGTACTGTGTGTTGAACAAAGAAACACGGAGAGTGGCAGCTTCATTGCACAACATGAGTAAAAACATAACTTCTGGATTCCAATACAAGAGGAAGTTTCTCTTTAGCATCAAACAGAAATTTGGAGAGTTCCTTTCTTAGTTCCCACCCTTCACCACGTAAGATGGCCATGTTCCCTTCATGTTGCAGAGTTGTGTTAATCAGAGAACTGAATGTGGAATTCAACATCATGTATCTTCCAATTAGATGGGAAGCTGCAGTAACAAATATAGTTTATTTTTATAGTAGTTCTGCAATACAACTAGCCTCTGACAACTTATTTATAACTGTTTTTTTGTATCACCCCACTTTGAAACAGGTGAAGTAAATGCACTGTATTTCTATTTAAGTTAAGTAAACAATGGATACCAAGCCATACAGAGCGCTAATCTTGAAAATCAGTTCCTTGAATTGACTACGGAAGATTAGTAGACAATAGTGCAGCACGTTCAGCATAAGTGCATTAGGTGAACCAACTCCTCTCATTAATAGCCGAAGCATGCATTTTGAACCAACTGCAGCTGCCAAGCCACCTTCAAAGGCAATTTCATTTAGAGCACATTGCAATAGTCCAGGGGTCTGCAAAGTTGGCTCTTTTAAGACTGGTGGACTTCAACTCCCAGAATTCCCCAGCCAGCCCGGGCTGGCTGGGGAATTCTGGGAGTTGAAGTCCACCAGTCTTAAAAGAGCCAACTTTGCAGACCCCTGCAATAGTCTAACTTTGGGGCAAAAAGTGTGTCAGTCAGTTTTGCAAGGACATCCCAGTTCCTCAAAATGTGTTCCTTCAAAGCAAATGCAATCCTCATCTGGAGTCAGTCTGGAGATCAGGATGATGCTCGTTCAATCTGTGCATGCTTGGCTGCCTACAATCCCTCACAAGCCTCAAGAATCTGGGTCAGGACTACTACAGGACGTTTGGTGTGGTCTGGCCTGAAATGGTGACATATAGTTGAGCATTATTAGCATACTGATGGTGCTTCGCCAAAGTAATAAATAACCTCTTGCGGTTATCTATTTATGAGAGAGCATTGTGACTGAAAGAGCCATGAGCTTGACATTTCTTTCCCAACATGTTCATGTTGACTGATACTGTTATGCTGTGTTCTGACCTAAGCTTCCCCAAAAAGCACAAAGCAGATTCCTGGTCCCAGCAAAACCCCTTTATTAAACAAATGTGAATGCCTCTCATTCACATTCAGCAAAGGCCTAGTAAACAGTCTTTAAAAGGTGAATTTATGACCACAGATCTTATCTAGCTTGGAAAGCTGCCATGTAAATATTTTCCAAACGCACTGCACTGCAAGGAAAGACTTGGCACAGAGTCTCTGAGATTCGCAGACAGATCTTCACACTCCTGAAACAAATGAACAAACGAACAAATTGTTTCCTGCAAAAGCCCACTCCCTTTTCCCTCCTCTTTTATTTCCTAAGGAAGGCACCATTCACCGTCCACCTGTGGCTTTACTCCCAAGTCGACCCTGATTTCTGAGCTGTTCTTTTCTTCTGGCAGCTCTGTACATGTACACATTGGGAACAGGCTCCAGCTATTCCTCTGCCTCACCGCTGTCTAGCTGAGAACTGCCAGACAGCCTTGGCCCATCTCTGCCTCCGACACAGAGCTCTCGTCCAAGCCTTCCCCAGCCTCCAGGACTGGCCCATGTTCCTCCCCAACCTCCTCACTGTCCGACTCTGCTGCCAGCTCCTCTGGTGGGCCACAACAAGCTGTGGAAAAACCAGAATTATTGTATTATAGTGGCCTCAAACTCCACAGCCATGGTCAGCAGTATCAAACACTGGTGACATATCCAGGGCCCAGCAGAGATATTTAATCAAGGTCCTACATGTTTCTGTCCTACATTTGGGCCTAATTCCTGCCTGAAGGAGATTTAAACCATCTGTTTCTTCTAGGACAGTGATGGCGAACCTTTTTTGGCTTGTGGGCCAAAAGCAGGGGGAGAGCAGGGGGGAGGTCATGCATGGGCGTGCCACGCATGTGCGTGCTTTCCCCCTCTGGTGTGCTTGTAGGATCATTTTTTGCCCTCCGGAGCCTTCAGCCCTCCGGAGCCTTCAGGGAAGCTTCCGGAGGGTGAAAAGCGGTCTCAAAAGAAGGTTGAAGTCAGCTGGACATGCACGTTGGAGCTGACAGGGCAACGCCTCGCGTGGCCTAACAAATAGCCCCGCGTGCCACCTGTGGCACCCGTGCCATAGGTTCGCCATCACAGTTCTAGGAGGAATCTCAAAATCTTGCGCAGTAAAAGAAGGTAGATACTGATAGCATCTTTATAACCATTTTAAAACTTTTCTAAAATCTCTTTTTTTAATTTTTAGTTCCTCCTCCAAAAAATGTTACTGTAAAATCATACAATGAAAACATCTCTGCCTACTGGGATTATGAAAGTCCATCCTTAAACCCTCTATTTACGGTGGGGATCAAGTGCTATAGGTAAGACTATTTTGATTTAGAACTCTGTGTTTGGTTTTATAATGCTTTCCTCAATTTTTGTCACTGATTTTGTTGCCCAGTAAATCAGCAGAACCAACAGTCACAGATTTTCTTGTTTCCTTTTGAAAATAGTTTGACTATAAACTGACTTTTTTTTTCCCTTTCCATTTTCGTTAGCACTGGTGCTAGCAAGAACATTGATACTTGCCTAAACATAAAGCAACACTATTGTGATCTTACCAACAAAACTGATAACTGTGACACCTTCTGGGTTAGAGTGAAAGCGCTTTCTGGACAATACCAATCGAAATATATTGAACAAAAATTTGATGTTCTCAGGGATGGTAAGTGATCATTCATATATAAGGCTTAGATCAAAAGCATTTATCACTTTTTAGAAGTTAAATATTTAAAAAAATGTTTTTGTTGTCTCTATACTTTATGATGTAGGGTAGCAACTGGTTTTTCATATCAGATTTGAAGGTTGCGTGAACATATTACAAATTATAATAGCCTTTGTCAACACAGTACCTTCCAGTCATGTTGGTGGGATAGCAAAGCTAATTCTCAGATTTCCAATCAAGATGATGCCAGAATGATGAAGCATGGGTCTGGACACCACAGCATGAGCTCTGTCCTTATGTGAGAGATAAATCATGATGCACAGTTCATCACATGTCTACTCCGAGTAGATACCTATGTTTTGAAGGCTCTAGATAGGAGAAGGTCCAGGAGCATCTGGGGCCAAGAGTTTGCTAGCACTGACATGTAATTTCAGTCCATCTTCTCCGTTCTCTTCAACATGATCATTATGGTTTGTCATATAGTCAGCAAGATAGATAGCATTTGGTATTTTTGTCCATCTATCATATCCTTCCCTGGGATAAGCAGATATAGTTTAGAACGTAGAATCTTCATAGGGCTAGGAGGGACTTCAGAAGTATTTAAGTCTAATCCCTTGCTCAAGGCAGGAGACCTTATATTAGCTCAGTCAAATGGTTGTCTAGTTGATTTCTGAAAACCTCCAGTGATGGAGAACCCACAATTCCAGGAAACAAGCTAGGATAAATTTTCTGACAGTGAGAACAATCAATCAGTGGAATACATTGATTAATTGTTCTCACTATCAGAACATTTCTCCTAGATTGGATCTCTCTTTTACAAACTTCTCCCATTACTTCTTGTACCTCCCTTTAGTGCTTTGGAGAATAAATCAGTTCCCTCTTCTCTATGATAGACCGACATGTAATGGAAGACTGTTATCATGTTTCCTGTAAATCATAGGCTAGGCAGCCATAGTAATAGGCACCTTAGGTGCAATACCAAAGCAATTGGAGTACCACTTGAATACCATCAGTATTGACAAAGTTACCCTAAATCAATTGCAAAAGGCAGCTTTACTTGAAAAAGTTTATATCCTGTGACAATGCTTTAACACTTTTGCAATTGATTTATGGTTATTTTATCAATACTGCTAGTATTCAAATGGTACTCCAGTTGCTTTGTATTGCACCCAAGGTGCCTATTACTATTACTTTCTTTTGTCAAAGTTGTTCTTTCACATATCCTTATGTTTTGTGATAGCTTGCTCTTGAGCAGTCAGAATCAAGTCTTTTTTTAATGTTCTGGTTGTAAGCCATTGCCAATTTTTTTCTTTCTTGATCATGCCCTATATTGCTCATCTGCAGCATCTGGATGTGAGTTAAAAGATAAAACATCACTTCCTAAAGGGAGCACCCAAGCCATCTTCAGAGAGCCTCAGGTGGACTGTGAATTACAGGTGGTAGCATTCTTAAATTATGGCAAGACATTTCTGTGGATTTGACCTTGGCAATTAAGAAATCTATTCAGGTCAAAACTAATATTTCAGCATATTGCCTATATCTTCTGCAGTTGTGGGGACAGAGTCACTCTTTCAGTAAGAAATAGTGACTATGTGGCTCCTTTAAGGTTCAATAGGAAAGAATATTTGTAGCTCAGAATTGACCTGTGGGGTTCTTGGTGCCATCATGACACCACCTAGTTTGGTAATGAAATGTTTGCAAGAAAACAACCCAGCTCAAAGATAACCAAGAACCCCACGGTCCTTCAAGTCGGGCTAGTTCTCTTCTCCTGAGAAAGGGGTGCACATTGGCTCCTTCTTGTTTTGTTACTTTTACTTTTCTCCAAGATGGGGTACATACAGCAACATCACAGGATTAACTGGAATGGGTCAGAAGCATGTTACCCCAAAAATGTTCTTGCATTCTCCACATTTTGTAAGACAGAAGTGATTTTGAGTTTGGACATATTCATCAGTTTGTAAAAATGGTCTCTTGATTGCATTTCCTGCCTATTGTTCCCAGAAATTACTTATACCATTGCATTTTATTTCTATATACAGGTGAAACTTGAAAAATTAGAATATTGTGCAAACGTTCATTTACTTTAGTAATGCAACTTAAAAGGTGAAACTACTATATGAGATAAGACTCATTACATACAAAGCAAGGTAGTTCAAGCCGTGATTTGTCATAATTGTCATGATTATGGCGTACAGCTCATGAAAACCCCAAATCCACAATCTCAGAAAATTAGAATATTACATGCAATCAATAAAACAAGGATTGAACACAGAAGAACAATATCGGACCTCTGAAAAGTATAAGCTTTTGCATTTCATTTGGAAACCAAAGACCCAGAGTTTGGAGGAAGAATGGAGAGGCCAATCAAGCACAGTAATTCCACGGTCATTGAACCAGGTTTTGGTGCTTTCGTCAAAAGTTGCTCTCATCAGAAAAGAAGACTTTGGACCACTGTGCTTCATTAAGTCCAGGGTCAACCCAGACATCTACCAGGAGATTTTGTAGCACTTCATGTTTACTTCTGCAGACGAGCTTTATGGGGATGCTGGCTTCATTTTCCAGCTGCCCACACTGCCAAAAGCACCAAAACCTGGTTCAATGACCGTGGGATCACTGTGCTTGATTGGCCAGCAAACTCGCCTGATCTGAACCCCATAGAGCAGGGATGTCCAAACATGGGAACTTTAAGACTTGTGGACTTCAACTCCCAGAATTCCCCAGCCAGCTATGCTGGCTGGGGAATTCTGGGAGTTGAAGTCCACAAGTCTTAAAGTTCCAAAGTTTGGACATCCCTGCCATAGAGAATCTATGGGGCATCGCCAAGAGAAAGATGAGAGACATGAGACCGAACAATGCAGAAGAGCTGAAGGCTGCTATTGAAGCATCCTGGTCTTCCATAACACCTCAGCAGTGCCACAGGCTTATAGCTTCCATGCCCACACCGCATTGAGGCAGTAATTGCTGCAAAAGCGGCCCAAGCCAAGTACTGAGTTCATATGCATGCTTATACTTTTCAAAGGTCCGATATTGTTCTACGTACAATCCTTGTTTTATTGATTGCATGTAATATTCTAATTTTCTGAGATTGTGGATTTGGGGTTTTCATGAGCTGTATGCCATAATCATGACAATGATGACAAATCACGGCTTGAACTACTGTATCTTGCTTTGCATGGAATGAGTCTTATCTCATATATTAGTTTCACCTTTTAATTTGCATTACTGAAATAAATGAACTTTTGCACGAAATTCTAATTTTTCAAGTTTCACCTGTAAATAAGCATTGTATTAGAATGTTGTGTTGTGTTGTCAAATTTTGATACTAACAGAAAATTTTGCAATTCTTTCAGGTCAAATAGGCCCTCCGAAGTTCAATCTTTCCATTGATAATCAGGACATAGTAGTCCATATTGAACCACCTTTATTTCTATATGGTGACCTGATTGATGAGTTCACCTACAAATTGTTCATTTGGAAACATGGAAACCCAAAAGAGGTATATTTTAAGTCTCTAATTTTTCTTCAGAATATTTGTGCCTTTGATGCTGTATTCAAAAAAGTTGTTAAACCTTGTGAACCTAATGGTGGCTGCTTCTGCTATCTGTGACATTGGTGGTAGCAGAGTAGAGAATGGCAGGTGAGGCAGTAAGCCACCAATAATCTCTTCTCTGGCAGACATTTACGTCTGGCATTTACTCTTGACAGTGTCCATTTATCAGCCCTTCAAGGTAGACCACAATAGGAAACCAAAATCATGCAGTTCAATATTATTTACAATACAATACAATAGCAGAGTTGGAAGGGACCTTGTAGGTCTTCTAGTCCAACCCCCTGCGTGGGCAGGAACCTTATACCATTTCAGACATATGGCTATCTATCATCTTCTTAAAGACTTCCAGGGTTGGGCATTCACAACTTCTGGAGGCAAGCTGTTCCAGAGGTTAATTGTTCTAACTGTCAGGAAATTTCTCCTTAGTTCTAAGTTGCTTCTCTCCTTGATTAGTTTCCACCCATTGCTTCTTGTCCTGCCCCCAGGTGTCTTGGAGAATAGTTTGAGTACCTCTTCTTTGTGGCACCCTCTGAGATATCGGAACACTGCTATCATGTCTCCCCTGGTCCTTTATGATAAAGATATAGCAACAGAATCTTGCAAGACTGAATGTGACTCTTATGAAATTCAAAACTCACAGGAAGCTTAGAAACAACCTTCCAGAAAACTCTGAACTAGTTTTAACAAACCATGCCCTCTTTAAAGGTTGTTTGGTACAACAAGGGACAGAGTATTTTAGACTAAAACAAGATTTTAAAGGTTTGAAGAAATAATTGGTTTATTTGCAGAAAGGGACTTTATATTTCTGTTCATTATGTTTATGTTTCTTAAAGGAAGTTCTAACTGCAATATATTTCACTTTTTTATAGCGAGAAGAGATTTTCACAGACGACTGCTATTTTGAGGAATGCAATATATCTATCTCTGTTACTTGGAATACCTCTTACTGTATTTCCACTCAAGTCTTTTCACCATCACTAACAAAGGTTGGTGAAGAATCAGAAGAAAAATGCATTTCACGAACTCCCAAGTCCCACCTTGGTAAATATTTTAAATCTTCAGTAAATAGATAATTGTACAAAATATTCTGTCCTGAAGCTCAGCAAATTTCTATCAGCATCTCATTTTACATGTCTGTGGGAAAAGGTTTTCTCTCAGTGTATTGCAAAATTATTTATTGAAAAATCCAGAGGGGCAGAGAGAGCATAAAAGCAGAAGTCTGATTTTCCTTCCCTTTCCCTCCCCTCTCCTATCCTCTCCTTGCCTTCCCTCTCCTCTCATTTTTTATTTATTTTTTGGCTTATAAATTCAAACTGGTAATATAGAGAGAAAAGAACCGTTATTTTGAGGTGATAAATTTTATATATCTCATTTTAAAATGTTGAAATTTGCATATAGTGGATGTCTAGGTTGAACCTCTTTGTGTACTTATGCATCATCCAATTGGATTGCAGCATATTTCCCTTCCCCATTTTTTGTTCATCAAAAGCCCATTAAAAAAGACAGGAAGACTATTCAAATTTTAACTCTTGACAAACAATGCAAATTCTGCCCTTTCCAAATTGTTAGTTTTCTCAGTGTTAAAGTGATATCTTTTTATGAAAGAATGAATACGTTATATGATTTGTCTGCTGAAGTTGCAATTAATGAATACCATTTTAGTGGTTCCAAATTTAAGCAATTCTGTTCATTCATAAATCTGGGATATATTATAGACAAGAAATATGTCTATAATTTTTCTAAGCCCAAGAGTTTCAGGCTGGAAATTTTAGGCTGGAAAAAAATATGCAGGTCAAGTAAATTCTAGCTTATAAAAACAACTGCATTACAGGAATTAGTCTCATTGAAAACTCTTGAAGGATACATTAACATGTTGAAATAGTATGGATTTATTGGTATAGTCATAGCAGGAATTATTACCAAAGTGCATCTGTAATTGATGCTGCAGTTACAGGTAGTCCTCAAGTTACAAATGTAATGGAGCATGCCCATTTGAGTCGTAACCCAAGGATTCGTGGGAGTGAATCTCATACCTTGAACAGGATCACTCTCTCCTTTCGCCCTCGCATTAACTAATCAAATGTGAGGCTTGTTAAATACACACGAGGTATTTCAGGGTGGGGGAGGACATGGGGGGGGCTAGTGATGGAATAGGCCATCTGCCTAAGACCACCCAAGGCCTCCCGGACCCACAGACATACCTCATGCTCCCCACAGTTGCTTTCTCCCCCTCTCAACCTGCTGCGCTAGGTCACTTACCTTGTGAAAATCTAGCAAGCAGTCTTCTCTCCAGCTTCTCAGCCACATGCACCCCTCTGCAACTCCCGGCAAATTTCAGGCTGAAATGGAGCTCCAGATGGGCGCATCTGCCCCTCTGACACTCCAGGCCTCCGGAGGTCTCACCCAGCATGCTGAGGGCCGAAATGGAGCTTCAGAGGAGTGGATCCACCTCTCCAACACTCCACTCGGGCCTCTGGAGGCCTTCCCCGGCATGTTGTCGATCAGCCCCTCTGAAGCTTCATTTCAGCTTGCAGCCTGCTGGAGGACGCCTCTGAAGACCTGAATGGAGTGTCCTTCCCCTCCCTCCCCCCCCCCCGCCCTAAACAGTCTGCAATCTGCCAAGTAAGTGTTCCAAAGGCCCGAATAGAACATTGGAGAGGGGATCTGCCCCTCTGAAGCTCTATTTAGGCCAGCAATGTGCTGGACAGATGTTGCAGAGCCTCTGTGGTTGTTCGTAAGGGCGAACTACTGCCATGGTGCTGCAAGTTTTGAAATTTCAGGACTTGTTCGTAAACACTAGGGGGTGCTTATTGCGTAACTTTGAATGCTCGCTAAAGGAATGCTTGTAACCTGGGTATTACCTGTAGCATGTTTGCCTCAAAATAAGACCCAACTGGAAAATAAACCCTAGCATGAATTTTCCAGATGCTCATAACACAAGCCCTGACCCAAAAATAAACCCCAGTTAAGATTGGCAGTCAAATGGATACATTTTAGTACCATACTTCCCTGAAAATAAGACCTATCTTGAAAATAAACCCTAATGCATTTTTTTGGAGAAAAAATTAATATCAGACCTGGTTTTATTTTCAGGGAAACACAGCATTTACAAAGTTTCTAATGTTCATTAAGCAATGTAGAGATTCAGAAACAACTAATTCCTGCCAACTAATTAAAATCAGTAAATGAGAGAAAAGATACATTGGGAGTCCTGAATGTGTTTTATAAGACTTGTCAATTCTATTCTGAGCTGTCTTTTTTTAAGAAGCATTTTTAAGCAAAATATTTATATTGGTATACATTTGTACACAGTTTAACATCCAAGCACTAATGCAAGGGTTAAGGCCAAGTGAAATATTTCTATTGCTACTATTTATGCTGTGGTATGTACTTCTTCTGCTTTTCGGAACGCTTCTGTCGCCTTCGCTTTCCATGAAGCTTTTTCTTTCATGAGCTGTGTGCTGGAAACTATTTATATCTGTATACTTGTACTGTTGGCCAAAGTTGGAGCTTCCCTAGTTGTATAAAATATTATAGTGGAAGTGTTTCAAACTGTTGGTATTCTCTAACCCTAACTTAAGCTGAGGAGAAAGGTAAACTACCATTACTATGATGACAAGCTAGCTAGCTACCTCAGTCTAAAATGATTTTATAATTGGACCCATTTAAATACACTGCATTATTAACCCCCCCTCTTTACCCTTGTACGTCCTCTCCAATACCCCTACCCTATACTTGTTAAATGTTTAATTTTTTTAATATATTTATATTAATAAAGATTATTTAAAAAAAATACACTGCATTATGCTTTTTTGGACAGTGGCTGCATACATTTGTGATTTTAGGGAGCTGAATGTGTTCATTATGCTTTTTGAAAGAAGGACCAGTTAAGTGCTGGATAACTATACATCTTTTGTCTCTTTGAGGTATATAGAAAATGTACATCGTATGGTGGTAGTATATATTCAGCATTAATTTTATACATTAACATGTGTCTTTTTGAATTTTGTAGGATTTACACTATTGATAAGTTTTGGAATTGTTGCCCTGGTGATTTTGGTAATCATTCTTACTGTAGTCCTTATAAAATTCCAGGAGAGAAAAATTACACTTCCGAAATCTCTGGTAAGATACCCCAATATTTTTATTCCTTCTGAGCTACTAGCATTATGTTTATTGCAAGGTTACTTTAACATAATCTTGAAAATCTGAAAGTACCCCACCTATCCCTTCCTTTTACTCTCCCAAAAACTAGGGAAGGTCTCTTCAGAGATGCTGTTTCCACTGCTTTTCCTTTAGACTTAATTTTCATTTCATCCCATCATTGTCTACCTGCAGCTCTTCCTCTCCCAAAGCCATTCCCACAGACCATAACAGTGGGTTTGTGAGTTTGACGTTTCTGTCATTAGAAGTGCTCTCTAGTAAGGCTTACACTGCTACAATGAGGCTTGGCTTTGCGGAGAAAAATATCAAGGGCACCTCACTACCCCTTGAGCACATAGAAGGCTAGTACCAATCTCAATGTTTGCTTAGCCAGAAAACATTGTAAATATGATCTGAAAATTAGTGAAAAAGGATAACAGATTAAGAGTGTTGGAAGGGACCTTGCAGGTCATCTAGTACATCTGCCTCTACCTAGGATTGAACTCACAACCTCCTGATTGGGAGGCGAGAGCTCCACCTCTAGACTACCAATCAATCATAGTGAAGTCTTAAAGGCAAGTTATCCCTTGTTTAGCCAAATTATTTGTCCTTATGGTGGAATCTTAAAAACCAGTATTTTGGATGCTTAAGAACATTGTTCATTTGTTATAATAGCTTGTGGTAGTTTCATACAATAACTGGGCGACTGCCAAGTAATTCTGGCAATCTAGGTTTTGTGGGGGTTGTTTTCCATTAACTTCCTTAGTGCTCCCAAGAGGTTTCTCAGGAAAGGGTGTAACAATCCAACAGTATGTTTTTATATTCAAATACAAGACAAAATCAAACAAAAGGCAAGGAATATTTATTGGGCAATGTTAATTACAGAATTTTGTTACATACTATTTGGGACTAGTGTGATCTGTATTCAGGAGCAGAAGAATCTGTCTTAAGTATTATTCATGCAGAAATACCCTCAAACAAAGCAACCAATGTTGACCAAAATAGCACCACATGAGTAATGTATATATTCCCATTAATCTTGTGGTGTGGCTTTTAGTGCAGTTCTTTATATTTACTTTCTTACTGGGTTCATTTAACTGTAGAATGATGATGATGATGATGATACAATACAATACAATAGCAGAGTTGGAAGGGGCCTTGTAGGTCTTCTAGTCCAACCCCCTGCCCAGGTAGGAAACCATATACGGTTTCAGACAAATGGCTATCCAACATCTTCTTAAAGATTTCCAGTGTTGGGGTATTCACAACTTCTGGAGGCAAGCTGTTCCACTGATTAAATTTGTTCTAACTGTCAGGAAATTTCTCTTCAGTTCTAAGTTGCTTCTCTGCTTGATTAGTTTCCACCCATTCCTTCTTGTTCTGCTCTCAGGTGCTTTGGAGAATAGTTTGACTCCCTCTTCTTTGTGGCAACCCCTAAGATACTGGAACACTGCTATCATGTCTCCCCTAGTCCTTCTTTTCATTAGACTAGACATACCCAGTTCCTTCAACCGTTCCTCATGTTTTTTAGCCTCCAGTCCCCTAATCATCTTTGTTGCTCTTCTCTGCACTCTGCACTCTTTCTAGAGTCTTTTCTACATCGTGGCAACCAAAACTGAATGCAGTATTCCAAGTGTGGCCTTACCAAGGCATTATAAAGTGGTATTAACACTTCACGTGATCTTGATTCTATCCCTCTGTTTATGCAGCCTAGAACTGTGTCGGCTTTTTTGGCAGCTGCTGCACACTGCTGGCTCATATTTAAATGGTTGCCCACTAGGATTCCAAGATCCCTCTCACAGTTGCTACTATTGAGCAAAGTACCACCTATACTGTACCTGTGCATTTTGTTTTTCTTCCCTAAATGTAGAACCTTACTTTTTTCACCATCGAATTTCATTTTGTTAGATAGTGCCCAATGTTCAAGTTTGATGATTCAAATGATGATTGGTTGAACTATCAGCCAATTGTTTAGACATTTTTATTTTTATCCACCTATTGCATTCTTCCATAGGACCTAGGACATAGTGTTAAAAGTATATTATTGCTACTTTGTTTTCACATGGAAAGTTTATATTTGGATGATTTATGATAGGATGAATGCAATGTCAGCATTGTCAATTGCTTGTCTTCCAAGATCTTTCCTCTTAGTTTTATATCAATTTCCATTATAACTGAAAACCAAGTGACTTGTGAATCATGGACTACAGATGTTTTGGTCACATTCACTCCCCATGTTTATGAATTTTGGAACCCACAAATAATAGTGTATCTTCAAATAAAATGTTTAACTTCAGTATGCACATTGTATTATAAAGATATTTCCTCTAAATTCACTACTCAGTAGGTGAGGAAAAATTTCTCCATATTTCAGTGATATGGACTTTGGATTTATTACCTGTACCTAACCTGGTCTATCATTAATTAACTTATTGCATACCACATTTATATGATACTACAATCATACAGAAGCTCTCAGTGTGTTAACTGATTAAGTCAAAATAATAGATACCACTTAAGCTATAGAGTCACGTGTTATCTTGGTCTGTGTTCCCTTTTGCTCAGTATTCATTCAGTAGACTTTCAGCGTAATGTCCATGATGCATGAAGAGTGCCACAGGACGTATAAGTTGCCCTTGATTTATAATCACAATAGAGACTTTTCCAACCTCCACCTCCCCCCGTAGTTGTTAAGTAAGACAATAAATTGCAACCTCCTGCTGGATTCTCCCATTGACTTTGCTCATCAGAAGCCATTTGGGAAGGTCGCAATTGACAATCACATGAATGCAGGATATGGCAACTCTTGAAAGTGTGAACTGAGTGCCAAGCACTTGGATTGCAATCATGTGTCTGCAGAGACATAAGTAGGAGAACTGACCACAAGTCAGCACTGTTGTAACTTTAAAAGTTAGCTAAAGGAACGGTCCTAAACCAAGGACCAATTGTACAGGGGGAAAATGGAATTTGTTCAATCTCAACTAGTAAAAACATAGACAGATCAGGATCGTTCTGCCTTGGTTTCACCTGCTAAATATGAGATAGTGTAGCCCCCTCTACTATAATTTCTATTTCATCCCTTTTTGCAGTTCTAAAAAAACTGGAATGGATGACTAACGATGTTGTTATTACATTTTTTTAAAGGTGACTGTGGTAAGAAACCAAGTAGGTAATGCTGACTATAAGTCAGAATGCAAATATGACATTATAACATCAACATCCTACAAGCCAATGGAACCGTGTGAAGATAAAAAAACAGCAGAGAAATTATATGTCACAGAGAAGGCAAAAATCACTGATCCGAATTATAGCAAAGACCTAGATATCGATGGTTCCCAAGGAATCCAGAAAGGAGAAAGGAGCATCCAAGAAGATACGGCTATAAAATTATCTGAAAATGGACAGTTTCATGAAGACGGTATCACAGATTACTCTAAATCAATCACTGGCCAAGACACATGTCCTGATCTTCAAAAACTGGACCTTCCCAGAGCAGATGTCCTAAAACCAAAACCCATTGTCTTAAGGGGCTCACTAAAACCATCTGGGTATGACAAACCCCACTGGACTGACTGAAGTTCTAGAGATGAATGCTGATGACCCTCCAAAAATTGGGGAAAGCCATTTTTACTATGAAAGAGCATTATTGGAAACTTCATCAGAAGCATCCATCACTATGCTTGTGAGCACTTTAATCCTTGCATTAAAGAGTGGGTATTCATATAGCTTGATGGTATCCAACCTGAAATGAGAACTTGTAGATGCCAACGAACTGAACTGAAGTTACACTCCTATAGATACAAAAAATAAGTCTTATTGTATTCACTCCATTTTGAATTGATATTCATAAGGTTCTAATAGAGTGATTTCATGATGTGCCTGGTTGCTGCATTGACATATTTTGTTAAGAAGCTGGTATTTTCTAAATATGTTAGAATATAAACCCTGTATTTCTTTGCTAGTGGCCTTGATGATTGTGTGCTGGTGGGCTGGAAGGGCTGGAGAGCACTATTCTGCCCTTTGTTCTCAGAGCAATGACTTTTATCCTGCCCAAAGTATGGCGATGTTTAAAGACAAGGGGGAGTAACTGACAAGAGGCTTCTGTCCATACTGGTCAGTGGAAGAGACTGAGGGAGTATTACAAGTGTAGTTTTCTATATGTGGTAGGAGCAGTTTGTGAAGTTGCCTTTTTTCTGATGGAAGAAAAATCCAAAAAGACCAACTTTTAAAGAAATAATAGAAAAGTATTAGAAAAGGGACGTGATGGCTCAGTAGCTAAGACGCTGAGCTTGTCGATCAGAAAGGTCGGCATTTTGGCAGTTCAAATCCCTAGCGCAGCTCCCTTGTCCCAGCTTCTGCCAACCTAGCAGTTCGAAAACATGTAAAAATGCAAGGAGAAAAATAGGAAACACCTTTGGTGGGAAGGTAACAGTATTCTGTGTGCCTTTGGCGTTTAGTCATGCTGGCCACATGACCACGAAGACATCTTCAGACAGCGCTGGCTCTTTGGCTTTGAAATGGAGATGAGCACTGCCCCCTAAGATCAGGAATGACTAGCACGTGTGTGAGGGAACCTTTACCTTTAGAAAAGTATAGGTTTCAGCTAAGTGTCAAACTCAAAGCCTGCAGGATGGATCCGGCCTGCAGGGTGCTTAGATTTGGCCCATGAGGCCGCCATGGAAACAGCAATGGACTAGCCCATGGTGCATCTGCCAGCAAAAACAGAACTTAGGAAGGCCAGACGCAGCAGAGTGCTGCAGGAGGATCTTCCCTTGCCCAGCCCAGGCCACCAGATGTGCCTCTGAGGCGACTGACGTTGAGCTGGCCATGCCAACCCTGGCCCCCTGAGTTCAAACAACCCTGATGAGGCCCTTAATGAAATAGAGCTTGATACCTCTGAGCTGAGACATTTCCACAGAGAACTTGGAAAGACCATAGTAAGTAGATAGAGCTACATTGTAGTCAAGGACTTTCACTTTTCATAAAACAGCTTACTGGTTCCTGCATGTATTAGATTTGTAACCTACTATCTATCTATCTATCTATCTGACTCATTAACTGTATGAGCAAATTTTATCTTTGCAGCTATGGTAAATACTTGCACTATTTATGTCAAATACTTGGGGCACATGTTTAGTACCTACATTTACAGTATCTATTTTGCCACGTGATTATTAATCTTCACTCTGTGTTGGAAAGTACCTTACAGTAGCTTACAACTGTGACAAATTCAATGGTGTGCCAGCATTTAGGATACTGTTTGATATTTAGTCCATAAATTAAGGGAGATACGATCATCTCCAAAAACTAATACCTCCAAAAAGTGCAATTCCCAGAATCTTCAGGAAGCAAAAAAATTCGGGATTTGTATTCTCGATAGAATTGAAAGTTTTAGATTAGTGAAACTAGACTAATTCATTGTGCTTTACAAAGGTTTAAATGTCATCCTTCTTAACTATAACTAGTTAGGTAACACTAAAAGTTATTTGAAAAATAGTGAATTGCAATGGTTAAGATGCTGTATTACAACCATAATGATCCAGGTTCAAGTCTGACCACAGCCACAGAAGTTCACTAGGTGAGTGGGCCAGTCATTCTCTTTTAGTCCAGTGTTCTCCACAGAGTTCCTGGAAGAGGAAATGGAGGAGTAACTGGTATCTGCACTGCCTTGATTTTGTGAGGAAAGGCAAGATATAAATCAGTAATACTTAGATCTAAACCCCAATAGATGTTAAATGTTGAGCTGGCTATCATTTTATTATAGGATAGCTTTCCTTGACAATAAGTATCTTGCAGCAACTATATTAAAGACTGCAAGGGGGGGAAACAAGTAGTCCTAACTTAACAACTGCCCAGTTTAGCAGTCATTCATAAGTTACAATGGTGCTGGAAAGATAACTGTACAGCCAGTCTTCCCACTTAACGACCATTGCAGCATCCCTGTGGTCACAAGTTCAAGATTTTTCAAAACCGGACGGTGTTTATGACTGTCACATAGCCTGCAGTTATGTGATCATCATTTGCACACTTCACACATGACTTCCAACAAGCAGAATCAATGGAGATGCTGGCAGTAAAATCATAAGTCGCAATCCACACAACATCTAGTTTAACAACTGCAGGTGTTTCACTTACTGAGGTCGCAAGGGCCATAAGATATAAGAGCCATGGTGATGCAGTGGTTAGAGTGCAGTACTGCAGGATACTTCTGCTGACTGCAATTTGGCAGTTCAATTCTCACCAGGCTCAAGATTTACTCAGCCAGTCACCCTTCTGAGGTCAGTACAGTGAAGACCTGGATTGTTGAGGGGAATACGCTGCCCCTGTAAACTGCTTAGAAAGGGCTATAAAGCACTGTGAAGCAGTATATAAGTTTAAGTTATTGCTATCTCACTTAATGACCACATCACTTTGCAATTGATTTGCCAGTTCCAGTCATTAAGCAAGCACTACCTATAAATGTATCTCCATTCTTACCTTTTTTTTTGTTAGCAAAAAGCTAACTAAAATCCATTAATTAGCAGGTAAGACACATTTATAGAATTAGTTATAAGGTTATATTTATAGATTTTCTTGTCTCCTATTCTCCTTGAATATCTTCTTGGCCTTAGGATTGGCTGCCAATGCCTCAATTCAGTACACAGTCACACTATTGTGTATTTGGTGTGATCCAATACAGTTTAACTTTCCTCTTTGGTTAGGTAATAGAGACAACCTAGTTTCCTTTACTGTTGGAAAGACTATGACAACAATTCAGTAAACAAATTATCCACTAAAATGACAGCTACACAAATCAGGAACACAACTTTTGAAATTGTATCCTTACAGTTTACAAGACATTGCAAACAATAGTTTAAGAATAAAAGTATCTGCCAATTACATTGTCATTTAGTTGACTGGGAGGGTAGCTTTTTAAAATTTGATACACAAAAGATATGCTTGCTTGGGGGGAAAGATTCAGATCTCATGACAGCAACACACCAGATGCTCCAGCCTCATAAATTAGGAAAAGATTATGCATAGCCAGCTGTACCATATAAATGCCCGGTTTTTTTATACCACACCATGACTCTTTGTATTTGTCATATGGTCTAGCATCTGGTCAGCCTAGTCCACCTCCTATATATCTGCTGGAGTCAGACATATATTTATTTTGGTGTTATTTATGTTCAGAGTTTCTTCCTATATTGGATTATTGTTTTGGTCTTGATGGTGAGTAGAAAACATACTAACCAAAATGGTCAAGAAAATTGGAGGGGGGGGCGACACAAGCCAACCATAAATTGATACTAGGAGAAAATACTGAACTAGGCAAAGGCAAACTGATGAATTTGGGGTTTTATAACTAATTACACAAGTTTACAAGTTGTGATGCTTTTGTTTTGGGGAACATTTTTTTATATATATTTTTCTTTGGGTGACAGATTTCTAAACACTAGAACAAATTTCTGATCTACAGAATTAAGGCATTTTGTCTCCCTGTAGATGCATTGCAGTCTGACTTTATGGAGTTCAAATTCTGTTTATAAGTATTAAAAAGAGTAAACACGTTTTGATTTTTCAGAATGGCTGCAAAGTGTCTATTTGTATTCCGTTTCCTATTTGCAACGAGGCATTCAACATAGGAAGGAACTATTGTTTTTTACTCTAAATTGGCATTGTGTGCCTTTAATAATATCACACAGATAGGGATGTTTTGTTAACATTTGTAGCAAATTCCTTAATTGACTGAAATTAATTAAGCCACCCCGGTGACAAAATAGTAATTTTGAGAAAACCTCTCAGACAATACCTTGAGTATCCCAAAGCTTGCTTTCAACACACAAAAATGTTTCACAGAGGACATTTATCCAGTCCTAGTTTAAACTGCTGCTTTTCAAACTTGTGATGCTCCAAGTGTTCATTTTGGGTGAACTAGTTTTTTCTCTCACATATGTTTAACCAAGTTATGGCACTGTTTGTAGCAAAAGTAATAAAATCTTCAATTCTTGTTTCTCTATAGTCTTGATTACAATTATTTGCTATCTTTTCAACAATTTTATTAGCTGTGCAGTTTGGGACATAAAAAAAGAACTCATTTTCTAAAACAACACTATTATCCCAAATTCATATTTAAAACTTACTTTCAAAGACTTAAAAAGAATGAAAACAGTTCTGGTACATTTCCAATTTTCTCCCACACTTTAATAACATAAACTTAGAAACGCCAGTGTATATGATCATTCAAGAGTTAGGAAAACAAGAGTTGATTACATATATCCAATCAAATGAATACATGTATTTCAAGATTGGAATATGTCTACTTTTTTTAAAAAAATAAAAGGAGTCCCTTTATTATGTCAAATACAGAAAAATATTTTGGATTCTTATAGTCTGAGCACAGGGCTTCAGATCCAAATTTAATAAGATGAATTGTTTTGGGTACATAATTCCTTTTAAATAGAATGTTGAATTTCTGTAAATATGTAATTAGGATGAAAAATGCATATATGTAAGCATGTATATAGCAAGACTTGGCTTTTGTGTAATTCATTTCAGATTGTTTTATGTTTTCAGTGTATTTTGCTCGTCTAAATAAATATTTTTAAATTAATTAGGAAGTCCCTTAATATTGCAGCATTCTTTCACATTGTATACAGCATTTTACTTTGCTTTAATATATCGTTAAGTGTTTAAATGTCTTTATATCTTAAAAACCAAAGCTTAAGAACACTACTTAATTTTAAATTGCTAAGAAAGAAACTTCCTTCAGACTGCAATACAACAAAATCAGGAGAGAGTTTTGGGAATCATGAATCTAGACAGAAGTTTAGTAAAAGCTTGTAGTGTGCAAGTTACAAATCGTATAAACTTCAGAAATATTGTCAGTAGATGGCACTCTTGTTTTTCATTCAGCAAACGTAGAAGGCGTTATCTGGACAGTACAGTAGGTGTTTCCAAGAGACTGGGAATCTGCTTTTCATATGCAACATTGTACATTTTTCTAATGAGACATTACACTTTTTCTTTCCAGCAAATCTGATACAAAATGAAGCCTTTCATGGTACATAGGTGACTGATTGATAATGAAACATGTATTTATCACATTTATAAACTGTAATCCCAAAGGATTCTTAGTGAATTGCAAAGATAAAATTAAACAGAACAATCAAAATCCAGAGGAAAATGCATAAACAAAAATCAATCTATAACCCCACCAAAGGTAGCATCAAAGCCCACAGCACGCTCCATAAGAGCTCTGTCTTGAGTTTCTTCTGGAAAACAGTCAAAATAGGAGCCAACCTCACATCCACTAGGAGACCACTTCAAAGGATTGGTGTTGCCACCAAAACTCTGTCTCCTAGCCTTGGCTCCTTTCACCTCCCTAAAGTGGGGAATTGCTAGCAGTTTCTTCCAGCCAGATCAGGCCTGATTGCAAAGTATCAGTTCTTCAAGTTAGGGTTGGTGAGGAAACACACTATCAAGGACCACTGGAACTCTTACTCTGCTTTGTAGGAACAGCCTGCCATACAAGAGTTTTGAGGTTACCGTAATAGTAATTCTGTTTTGCTACAATTCAAGAAAGAGTAATATCACTGCCCTAGCTTAGTTTTGCCATTTTCCAGATACTTAAAAAAAATTAAAAGAAACAACACCTCCTCCTAAAGAATGGTCGGTCAAGACTCTTGTGGAATACTTTTGGAGCTACCGGCAAGAACATAGTTGCTATAGCATCTTACTCCTTGATGTAGAACTACCAATTCCACTGGTTTTGCCTTCCAATGTTGTAGAGCAGGAATATCAAACTCGATTTCATTGAGGGCCGCATCAGGGTTGTGTTTCTCCTAGAAGGGGAGGGGGGCATGACCAGCTCGACGTCATTCGTGTGCCACTTTGCTAGTAGTTTGCTTTGCTAGCACTCTTGCCAACAAAAATTGAGCTTGGGAGAAGCATGCAGCCCTCCTGGGCTCCGTTTTTGGCTGCGGCAGCCTCCAACAGCCTTCTACTGGCAAAAATGGAGTTCAGGAAGGCCACGAGTTCCATTTTCACTGGCAGAGACACTGTGGGCTCGCCCATCACTGTTTCCAGGGCGACCCTGCAGGCCAGATCAAGAATTCTGCGGATCGGACGCAGCCCGTGGCCCTTGAGTTTGACACCCCTGTTGTAGAGTACAGTTCTCATCCTTAGATAAAGCCCATGGATGGATAGGAATGAATCTAATAAGCCCCTAGAATAACAGGTTGAAGAAAGCAGATAGGAATGAAATAACTAGATTAGCTTCAAGAAAAAAGAAACTCAATACTTAAAAACCTTGGCAACATAAGAAACTGATGAGAAGTTGAAACTCCAAAGTGGGCAATGTCCCAGCTGTTTAAATAATATTAGCAGGAAAGCAGAAATCGTGATTTATACTATGGAGCTGATTATTAGGTAGTGTTAAAAATGTGAAGGAATCCAAGGGCCACTTACAGAATAGCCAAGGGAAGCATTTGTCATCCAGGATGTAGATTGCCTTCCTACTGACACATACAGTAATAATAATAATAATAATAATAATAATTTTATTTATAACCCGCTCTCTCTCCCCAAAGGGACTCGAGGCGGGGCACAGGGAATTAAAAAGTTAGAAAAAATACAAAATATAGAACAATAAACATACATAAATACTGACTAAAAGGCATATTAAACAGAAAACCCTGCGCTAAAATTCCCAAATATTTACTAAAAATCCCTAAACAATCAGAAGAGACTATCCTAGGCCGGCCAAGCAAAAAAGATGTGTTTTTAGTTTCAGACGGAAGGAGCGGAGGTCCGTGGTAGTTCTAATATCGGGGGGAAGGTCGTTCCAGAGGGCTGGGCCCGCCACAGAGAAGGCCCTTCCCCTGGGCGTCGCCCGCTGACAAAGTCTAGTGGACGGCACCCGGAGAAGTCCCTCTCTGTGCGAGCGAATCGGCCGTGAGGATGTATGGGGCAGGATCCGATCCCGCAGGTATGATACTAAGCAATCAGAGGGGGTGGGGGGAATCACCTGAGACTTCTAAGCATATCTAAAGGGTAAAGTGAAGGCTCATTCATGCATTGGAAATGATAATAGATATTTTCATTATCTAATTATTAACATGCCTAAACAGACAAGAGTTTCTTACAAAACAAAGGTAGAACTGAAGTTGCACAGTTGCACATTTTCCCCAAAAGGTCCATGTCCATGTTTCCTACCTAATTATTTGCCCCGTACATTGTGAAAGCAGGTAAATTAAAAGATAGTGATCATCCCAAAATTGTCTTAATGAGTCTCATAGCCACAAGCTGCTTTGATGTTGCATCTCACTATTCCAAATTGTGTATTTTCACCCTTTGGACCCCAAAGTAGCACTGAATCTTCAGTATCCATGAAGCTCTCTATCCCATATAACTTTTTTATGACAGGAAAGTGGATTTCTGTAGCAAAGAAACAATATTTCGCATCATGGAAATTTCAAAAATATATTTGAAATATACCCCCAGGAACAATCTTCTAATTCTTTACAAAGTACTTCATTATCAAGTAAACTTGGGTTACTTTAATGCATTCTACTTGAGACTGTCCTTGAATCAGAGTTGGTCCAGAATGATCCGAACAGTGATGGGGGCAGGGGTGGGTTCCTGCCTCCTGAAAAATGTTGCGTGCAAAATTCATGACCAATAGGACTATAAAATGATCAATAGGACTATTCTTTTCAGTGGTGGGTTCCAGATCCCAGTGCAACCAGTACAGTGCAACGAGGCCCGGCGTCCGCCACATGAACGCACACAGGTTTTGTACGCTCTGTGCGCATGCGCGGAAGCACCAAAGAGCTCAAATACAGGTAAGGACCATGGGCGGGTTGGTGGGCCCTCCAGAGCACCATATCGGAATGGTACTCGTTGCTCCCGGCAGGCACCAGTACATCCGTACCGGGGCGTACCGCCTGTAACTCACCATTGATTCCTTTGTATACACATATAGTAAGGAAAGAAGATGGTGCAGTGGTTAGAATATAGTATTGAAGGCTGACTCACTGTTCACTGCCAGCTGTTCGATCTTGACCAGCTCAAGGTTGACTCTGCCTTCCATCCTTCCGAGGTCGGTAAAATGAAGACCTATATTGTTGGGGGCAATATGCTAATTCTGTAAACTGCTTAGAAAGTGTTGTAAAGCACCATGAAGCACTATATAAGTCTAAGTGTTATTACTATAAAAGTGCAGGAGTTCCTGTAAATGTTTGCTAAGCCTATAGGATCAGAAAACCAGCGCATGTAATGTTGAATCTTATCAATAGAGAGTTTGGTCAGAAGAATTGGAAAGGGTGATGTTTTGCCTGTGAAAATCTCTATGTACTCAACTATCACAAGTAGACAACAGGACAAATGTATTTACTCACTGCATATTGCAAATATACAACTTTATTTGTTGAAATAACTTTTTCGGCATCACTGTTAAAAATGAAAATATAAAATTCTACCACTCTTTTGTAACTGATATACTAGTGATGCTGGGTTGTTTTAACACCAGGAGTAGGAAAGTGATCTACTCACTTTATGCAGGAGATATATATAGGAGTGAAAGTCTCAGCTATGTAACTGATTCGTGAAACTTTACGATGGCTGCCATTCTCCATCAGAATTGGCTGAATAGAAAGTATATTTCCATTGTTTTAAACATGATGTTTAAAAGATACCAATTCATCTTATTTCTTCATTAAATTTATACCTGCTGCCATCTATCCTGACTCTTGGAGGGATATTTTTTTAACCTTAATAGAATATATAGTAATTTTAAAGAGACAAATATTTTTGTTTTGTTTTGAGACTGATAGTTTAATTCTACTGTATGTGTGTATGTTTGAATTACTCTGGATTCTGTCCAAGCAAATATAATTGTTTTTAAAAATGCTTTGCCTATCTGGCTGAGATTTTTTTTTAAAAATCTTTTCATATAATTTCCTTCCAAATTCTTGCATGGTTTCCCTTCAGTCCATCTGGCAATATGTGATGCTATTTGGACTAAATCTGAGAATATTATTTACATTTCTAAATTAGAGGGCTTCCAGGAACATTTGTGTGCCTTGGTCTCCAAAATACATTTTTCAATTTATTCATTTTGGGCGAAGAGAAAATTATTTCCAGCCCAACAATAGAAAGATCAGAAAAAAGGAATTCTTTTAATTAAGAGGGGTACAAATTCATAGGAGCTTTCAGTTAGAGTAATAAAACACAATTTATCATATTAACCATTTGATATTTTTTCAAAAACACAATTATTAGATATAAATAAACATAAGTTATTGCATCCACATTTATTTCTTGGCTTATTCAGACAGGGCGTATTTTTAAAAAGTCCAACTAACTGAGAAACAATGTTAGCTTTTTTAAGTAGCCATAATTTTATAAGTAGAACAACTGTTTGAAAGGAAAATCAGATAGCCAGTATTTCTGATGCAGAATCATAAAAAAGTTGGGTAACTAAAGTGAAATAACAATCTTAAGCAAATTCTGTTTTTGAGATGGAGTGTCTGTTTCTAATACAACTGTTTAGCACAGTCTGGTAATATGCTTTTTTTTAAAGATAATTTTTGATTTTGTTCATCAATTGTGTTCACGTTGTTCAAAGAATTTTAATTTAGGGGAAGGAACAGTGATGGCATTCAAAAAATTTTACTACCAATTCTGTGGGCATGGTTTGGTGGGCATAGCAGGAGAAGGATACTGTAAAATCTCCATTCCTACCCCATTCTAGGGGAACGTTACTGCAAAATCGCCATTTCCACCTGCTCAGCTGGGACTCAGGAGGCAGAGAATAGATGGGGGAGGGGCCAGTCAGAGGTGGTATTTACCGGTTCTCCAAACTACTCAAAATTTCCACTACCGATTCTCCACAACTGGTCAGAACCTGCTGAATACCACCTCTGGGAAGGAGCCAGTATCTCTTATAACAAGTACACATATATCAAGTTGAATTGACAGATACATAAAATAAATAGAAGAAATAAAATTCAACTATAATCATAACCGTCTTTTTTTCACTGTATGGGTAATCATATAGACAGTATCTAAGGACAACGGTTATTTTGTTTTTACACTAATTGATATATTGTGTCCAAACAAAGAATTCATATAACAAGGTGGTTTTCTGTACAAACTTACTCCAATCCCTAACCATCAACCTCACATTATTCTTTAGAACCCAATCTGGAATGGAAAAACAGTATGAAAGTCTAAGATTAGGTCACCATGTTTTTTATTGAAACCCCCTCATATTCATGATCCATGAGATTGGCAGCTAAATAAATATAAGATCATTAACAGAGTTGGAAGGGACCTTGCAGGTCATCTAGTCTAACCTCCTGCCAAGCAGGAAACCCTACATCTGCCTCTACCTAGGATCGAACTCACAACCTCCTGCTTGTGAGGCAAGAGTTCCACCCCTAATGAGAAGAAGGACTAGGAGAGACATGATAGCAGTGTTCCAATATCTCAGGGATTGCCACAAAGAAGAGGGAGTCAAGCTAGCCACCAAGGCACCTGAGGGCAGAACAAGAAGCAATGGGTGGAAACTAATCAAGGAGAGAAGCAACTTAGAACTGAGGAGAAATTTCCTGACAATTAGAACAATTAGTCAGTGGAACAGCTTGCCTCCAGAAGTTGTGAATGCCCCAACACTGGAAGTCTTTAAGAAGATGTTGGATAGCCATTTGTCTGAAATGGTATAGGGTTTCCTGCCTAGGCAAGGGGTTGGGCTAGAAGACCTCAAAGGCCCCTTCCAACTCTGCTATTGTATTGTATTGTACCTCTAGACCATAGCAGGTTAGTTCTGATACGATGAGTACATAAAGGGTACAGAAAAAAGGTAGATATGATGGATAAGTTTAATACCATGAAAAAGATATCCTAAAGGTATCATTATCATATGGAGATCCAGGGACACTTGCCAACTTCAGAACAGTCTGAAGATCTTTCAGTCTTTTTTGTAGTAAACCTCAGGTAAACCTTAACTTAGCTAGCTGAGTTAAAAGATTTGGATCAATAAAGATCAAGAGCAAAAGAGGTTGAGTCCACACATCTTATTAAGCTATCATGCGGCTAGTTTCGCTTCAGTTTAGAATGTGTGTGAATCTGACTTTAGCACTGATACATCAATCTTAGTGTGAGTCATTTATCAATTAGGCCATAAACCATGGTTTAGCCCACTGTTTCACCTTTTCAAATATCCACTAAGTGTGAGGAGGTTCTGAAGATGAATTAAATCAGCAATTTTAAAATGATCAACTGGAAGCCAGAATAAATGCACAAAATTTTGTCTACACAGATACTTGCAGATCAGTCACATAAGATTGGCAAGTATTCTAATAAAATAATCCAATTATTATTTGCCAGTTTGCTAGACTTTTGCCTCCCAAAACACTATGGTGATTTGCAAGTGTTATGTTTTAGTGCAATGGGTAAATCCAGCCTCAGAATGTGAACAACAAAGTTCTATTCTCATTTTTCACCGATACACCTTTTGCTGTGTGCCAGCAAATTGGCAGATGATAATAAGCAACTGACACACCCCAAAGGATGGGAACCATCGAATTGATGCCTCAACTTGTGCAAAATGAGTCAGTGCAAGAAGCCAATGTTGCTGGCCTTGGGGCTATTGATGTCACATGATTAGCAACATAACCCTATATGTGCCTAATAAGAAATAGCTGATTGTCATTGTTGAGTAAATCAATTCATGAAATAAAATAATTATTTATTTTTAGATGATAATTGTCACAGCAAACAACAACATTAAGATGTATCCTCTTCTTGTTAAAACCCCAGGAAGAAATGCCTTGGTTCTAAAGCTGTGCTGGTAGATTTGGGGCATTTTAAGTAAGTCAAAGTTATTGTGCCCCTTAAATTGTGAATGCCTTTTTATTCAACTGAAATGCTTTTCTTCAATTAATCCAAATGGTTAATCAAGTAAAATACCGTAGGATACACCACTTCTTAAGACTGTGTAACAGGAAGCAAAAATTGGCATAATCCTTCTGGCAGAAATGCTGGTGTTCAGTAGCGCTGTATCTTGTCACTACAGACTTCCACAGGATTTTGCATCAGTGCCAAGAACTGTGGCTTTGTGTTCTATGAGCTTCTCCTACAAAGATGAGAAAAACATTTGGGGGGGAAATCCGACTTCTCTGTGGTTTCTGTAAAGCTGTGGCACTTCACAGCTTTCCAATGCCCACACACAAAGAACAATTTAGAAACAGGCAGATTTCACAAGACTACGGTAAATAGGTAAATACCGTAAGACTTAACCAAAATCAATCAATGAGACAACTTTCTGGAAGAAAATTCTGTGTAACATTGTATTGCCCTTAGGGAAAGGGGGGTGGGGGGAAGAGAGAAAAGATGAAACAAGAGCTTAGTTTTTGACGAGATTTTCCAGCCTCTTAGTCCTGCGATTACACAACCTCCCCCCCCCGCCCCCAAATATTTAAACCCCAGCCAGGGCCTACGTGGGGGTAGCATTCCAGCGGAGGGCGTTTTAACCCCGATCTACCCAGATCCCACCTCGCCACTATTCAAGCTTAAGCAGGCGTGACTTCTGACTGCTTGGATTCAGTAACCGGGCGCGAGAGCGCAACTTGCAAGCAACTAGCCCGAGCCCTGCAAAGCACGCGAGGCGCGAAGTCCACGACAGGTCCACGACAGGATCGTTTCGCGTCGCTCCCTCTCCCGGGGGACTCGGCCAGGCGGGAGTCGCTAAGCGGGACAGCCCTGGGAACCCCAGAAGTTCTCCGCTTGGCTAGTTGGGGTCCCCGCTTGCCGTCGCTCTCTGTGTCCGACCCAATTGAGGAGAAGGTGCGGAGACGAGCATCATGCAACGCACAGGCGCTGTCCCTTCTCAATGAGTGACCCCGCGGCGTCAGCTCTCTGGCTCCTCCTGCTCCGGCTGGTCTTCCCCGCGCCTCCTCCAGAGGCGGCAGGTAGGTTACGGGGGAAACGCCGGGGGTCTCCGGGGGCAGCTTCCTCGCAGCTCTGGGTTTAATCCCGAAGCGGTGAGCCGCTTCTGCTCCTGGCACGTTTTGCTGAGATGTGTTGATAGATGAAGATGATAATTATTTTTTTTAAAGGCGTCCTGCAGCAATAATGGGTCATAGTAAGCTCTTGGAATCTGCTTTAAATCCATTATCTGCAATATTAGGAAAGGGATGCCTCTGAATTCTTGGCGGAGTGGATGAATCATTGGTGGTAGTGAGTGGCAACCAAGCTCACTTTTTAAAGTGGCGCTCTGTTAATACAAAAAGTGTGAAAGTAGGCTTAAATAGGCTTACAGAATATGTGCAAGGTTTGTGCAAGGTTTTAACAAGGTAGCCGAACCCGATCAGACAGGTATTCGACTTAGAATGGGCTGGGCTGTTTTCCCTTGTGAGCTTTCAAATTGTCTGTGGTGATTCTCCAAGATTTCTGGCATTGTTGGACAGCTCACTCTTTGGGGAAGAGTCCTGCTGTTGCTTTGAAGTTACTTCTAGGGATGGATACCTCCTCTGCCTTGCAGTTTTCATAGATTTAAGTACCAGCTATTGCAGGTGGAGGAGGCAGGGGGGCGATTAGATGGTTGCACTAAGACCCAGACCCAAATCTTCATTCAGCAATGAAGCTTTCTGGCAGATTTTGAACAAATTGTTCTCCTAGAGAGGGTGAGAAATCCACATATACTATTTTGATTTTCTTGGGGGAAAGTGTGACATACCAGTGCAATTGGGGTGGAAATGCTTTTTTAAAAGAATTGTAAAGATAACTCCATATTACAATGGGCCTGCATAAAAAGAATATTGGCAAAATGACAAGGTATCATTAAAAAGATAAATATACTAGGATTAAAATAAGATGCATAAAATTCTGTGTTATGTAGTGGAATTCTCACAGACATTT
Organism: Rhabdophis nuchalis; assembly: GCA_039707465.1. Classification (NCBI taxonomy): domain Eukaryota; kingdom Metazoa; phylum Chordata; class Lepidosauria; order Squamata; family Natricidae; genus Rhabdophis; species Rhabdophis nuchalis. The sequence goes on along the minus strand of CM077643.1, from coordinate 306,108,910 downwards.
GATCAAGGTCATAATGAACCTGAAGGCTTAACTTTAATATAACTGGTTAAATTTAATCTCTAACCTCAATTATGAATCCAGCTGGTTTGGTTATTTTAGGGTTTACTGTTTTATGCAAATTCAAAATGTAGTTAATTCTATAACCAGATTAACCCAACTATTGATTATTTGCGTACATACAGTACTGTTTATCTTTAAAAGCTTTATAAGAAGAAATGTACACAAATGGAAAACTTATTTAAAAACAAAAGAAACTAAACAACAAACAACAAAAAGGGTAAACCATCTATAAATATTATATATCCTAAAATATCAAGACATACTTAACCTATTTAAATTAAAGAAAATAAATTATGACTATTTAGTGTTACAAATTGTTTCAAAATCTGTGTCAAAGGAGAACATGCTATTTTTATTAGTACAGTAGATAGAATTGTTTTTTCAAAGACAAATTACACATCTCTTGAATCTACTCTTTAATATCAGGAACAATAATACCTTTCCAATTTCTCAAAATAATTATCTTAGCAATACCCTAGACATGATATAAGCATGACTCCCCCAAGGTAATCAGAACCCAAAGTTTTAGAGTATAATTAATATAACATTAACATCTTTAATTTAAAAATCTCCATAAATGTACTTAAGTAATTAAAATATTATTCTCACATTTTGTCAGTAATTTACAAAACCAAATCATATCAGTCAAGTAACTTTCAAATTCAAGTACTGGCAGTCTTCCCTTGCCATTGCTAAATGACACAGTTATAAAGTGATTCATCATATGACCATGCTCAATTTATGATATCAATCCCAGCTACAGTTGTGTATTGAATGAATTATAGTCATTAAGTATGATACCACATGACTACTTCCAACTGGCTTCCCCATTGACTTTGCTTGTTGGACGCTGGTTATAAAAGTTATAAATGGCAATCGTCACCACGGGATGCTGTGACCATAGCAATAGCACTTAGACTTATATACTGCTTCACCGTGCTTTACAGCCCTCTCTAAGCAGTTTACAGAGTCAGCATATTGCCCCCAACAATCTGGGTCCTCATTTTACCAACCTCAGAAGGATGGAAGGCTGTGACGACCATGAGCCTAGTGAGATTCAAACTGCCAAAGTGCAGACAGATGGCAGTCAGCAGAAGTATCCTGCAGTACTGCATTCTAACCACTGCACCACCATGGCACTGTCATAAATGCATGCTAGTTGCCAAGCACCCAATTGCGATCATGTGGCCGGATAAGTTTTAAATCTCTTTTTTTCAGCACCATTGTAATTATGAATGGTTGCTGGAGGAGCAACCAATGACCAAGGACTATAGGTGGTCCTTAGTTAATAACCTTAATTGGAACTCTCAATGCCTCTGCTAAGTGAAGCAGTCATGAAGTGGGAAATCATGTGGCCATCACTGTGTTTTCGAGCCAGAAGAAATAAGACTACCCAGATTTATACTTTTCACATGTTTAGTTGCTTCCTAATTACTCTTGGCAATGCTCAAGTGCCTTCTCATTGTTTTGTACACATCGAAAGCAATGTGTTTGCACTGCAGCCAAGGGCTGGGACCCACGGCTGTGCTACTCAAACAGCTTACTCTCACGTGATTGAAGGGTGCTGCAAAGATGGTAAACTGGCCATACAGCTTTTTTTCAGTCATTTGGGATGGCTGAAGAAGGGGTTGGTAAGTGAGGACTGTTCCTGTAGAGTTTTTCCATAAACTTAAATATTCAATGAGTCTCATCATCAAAATCCAATCTGCAACCAAACAGGTCTATACAGGCCCATCTCTTCGCTGTCTCAGAAACAAAACGCTTTTATACTGTATATCGACCCTAGGAATTGCCAGGAGCTTAGTGGAAATAAATAAGAACTTTCCAAAACATGCCCACAAAACGTGATACTCTATTAAATTTTTTCAATCATATATTATAGTTGCAGTCAGTAAAATACAAAACCCAATGATCATTTTTAACTTCAACCTATTGAAATTGTATCCTGCAATTAAACCAAACTATATACACTAGCCTTAAAATGGAAATAGATATTATTTTTATGTTATTTATTTGTATCCCGCCTTCTTATTTTTACAAATAACTCAAAGCGTCCCCACACACCTTCATCCTGTTTCCTCACAATAACAACCTTAACCACTAGACCAGTGATGGCTAACCTTTTTTGGCTCGCGTGCCAAAAGCGAGGGGAGTTCAGGGGGGGGTCATGTGTGGGCGTGCCACACCCATAATGCTATGTGCGGGACCCCCTGCTTTTGGCACGCTTTTTTCGCCCTCCCCAGGCTCCAAAGGCTTTCTAGGAGCCTGGGGAGGGTGAAAACAGCCTCCTCTCCCCACCTCCAGAGGCTTCAGGAGCTTCCCTGAAGCCTTCAGAGCGCAAAAAACGACCTCAAAAGAAGGCCTAAATCAGCTGGCCAGCGCTAGTGCTGACAGAGCAATGCCTCGCATGCCCTAAGAAATGGTTCCGCGTGCCACCTGTGGCACCCATGCCATAGGTTCCCCATCACTGCACTAGACAAAACTGTCTCTCTAGTAAAATTTCAGGATTTCTTTTTGCATGTGAAAATACTAAATGGCAGCAAAAAGCAACCTCTATTTTTCAATGCCTAAGAAGGGATATGGAATAACTTTCCTGCAACAACTTCCGCTCTACCCAAGAGTGTTCATTCCATCAAAGCCCCTCCATCTATTTTAATTTGCCCCCAATTTTTATGTGTGGATCATCATCTAATTGTTCATTTGCATCATTTGTTTTTTTTTCCTAATAGCATCACATTGTCTTTTGCCCAGTCCACGGAATGTCCATTTTATCTCCAGAAACATGAGGAACATCCTGCATTGGTTGCCACCAGAAGGAATAGCGGAGAACAAATTAAATTATAAAGTGAAGTATTTGATGTATGTTGGCTATTGGGTTTTACACTGTGTATATTGTAAAAGTCAGCTATTTACATGTGCAAATGCTTCATTCTGCTTCTATAAAAGGCTGAAGACTAGGGAGGCACTTCTTGTGGGCCTAAGGTTAATTTTCAAATTTCTACCTCAGAGGTTTATTCAGTCCTCCCCTGAGAAATAGCTTTTCTGCAACTGGTTTCCTGGGAGAGTATTAAAAGGAGAAAGCACAGAGCACAGAGCAGTGATGGCTAACCTTTTTGTTGTTGCGTGCTGAAAGCGTGCATGTGTGCCCACATCCATTATGCAATGCACGTGTGAACCCCACCATGCTTCCCCTCTCCAAATTAATAATAATAATAATAATAATAATAATAATAATAATAATAATAATAATAATAATAATAATAATAATCTTTACTGTCATTGTAATAATATTGTAATAAAATTACAATGAAATTGGTTTGAGCGCCGTGCCAACACTTGCACCAGGTGGGATACAGACAGCAGTGACAGTCACAATAGGAATCTCTTCAGGCAAACGAAAAGGCCGACAAATGACTGTTGAAACAAAATGGCTGACAAAGGACAGTTGAAAAGGATCAACTGTACTCTGTCTCTTGTTATCCATCTCTTCAAATCTGCCCGGCATTCCAGGAGCTGGTGGAAGAGGAGCACGTCTCTTTTTCTTCTTTCTTTTACAGTAGGTTCAGAGCGAGTTTTGATGGAAAAGTCTGCTGTGACACCAGGAGCTCAAAGCCGCTGCGCCTAAGCGCGCCGCCATCTTGGATCTTGCACCCCACCCTCCCTCCCATTTTTGCCTTCCAGGTTGGCACAGGAGACCTTCCAGGCCTAAAACAGGGTGCGGGGGGGGGGGGGCAAACGTGCTCCACTTGCCATGTATTGGGCCTGGAAGTCATCTTGCACCAACCTGGAAGCCAAAATGGTGCGGGGGGGGGGGCACTCACACACACACATGCCTCATTCTGGGCCTGGAAGGCCGCCTGCACCAACCTGAAAGCCAAAACAGTTTTCTTTGACATACATAATTTCATTTAGTGACTGTTCAGGGTTACAACAGCTCCGAACAAAGTGACTTATGACTGTTTTTCACACCTATAACAGTTGCAGCATCCCAATGGTCACATGATCAAAATTCAGATGCTTGGCAACTGGTTCGCATTTATGATGCTTGCAGCATCCTGGAATCATGTGATCAACTTTTGTGTCTTTCTGATAAGTAAAGTCAGTGAGGAATCCAGATTCGCTTAACAACCATGTTACTAACTTAACAAATGTAATGATTCACTTAACAACGGTGCCAAGAAAAGTCGTAAAATGAGGCAAACTCACTTAAGAAATGTTTCACTTAGCAACAGAAATTTGGGGGTCCATTGTGATCATAACTCAAGGATTAACTATATGCTGAAAAATTCAGTATTAGACATGAAAAAGCCGCCCACTTCTCAAAGATAACCCTAGGTATTTGAAATAGTTCAGAGCCCTTGAAAAATTGGTTCTTACATGTTATTTTTACTGCTTCATCAAATACCCCATGTTGCTAGTACCTAATTAAGAAATGAATTATTTATTTAAAAGTCATAGTGTTCCAGAAGAAGGAAACATAAGATACCTTTTTTTAATGCATGGGAAAATCATAGAGTTGTAATGCTCTGCCGCACTTCAGGCTGGATTCTAAAAGTGCACTTTGCAACAGGTGTATCATGAATGTAGCAGCCATAGCAACTCCTTAAAGCAGCCCTGACTTTTCCCAGTCAGCCAGGCATCCCATGGAAAGATATAGGTGCTTTAAAGAGTTGCAGATGCAGTCCACCCAAAACTCACCAGCAGAAATCATTGTGCTATTTTTGACACAACTACTCCTGCTGTGCCCCAAAGCACTTTTTTGAGAAGAGATTCCTTAAGGGTAGTTTCTGACACCCCAAAACAGGCATTTACTATTTAAACAACGAAGAAATCTTTCAAAACTCTCCCTTTCTCACCTCCCCAGAGTTCAATCCCATTTAAGGATCAATTGTAGAAGTGCTTATTTTATCTCTTTTTCTTTCAGATATGGCACAGATAAATGGATTAAGTATCCAGAATGTAAGAATATCAATCAGACCTGGTGTGACCTCTCACATGAAACGTACAACCACAAAGAACAATATCATGCCAGAGTGAAAGTCTCTCTCAATGGAAATTGTTCTGCCTGGGCAGAATCACCCAGATTCAATCCATTTACAGACAGTAAGGAGAACTAATATGTGTTCATAACAATGTTGTAAGATGCTGAAGGACAGCCACTGGTGTTAGGTATTTGTGATTTCAACCCATGTCAGTCACCACTGATTTCATGCAACCGATACATGTTGGAATATGCAAAGTGTATGATTGGTGGAAGAGGAACTAGTCTAAACATAGCCTGAGGATTGTTCTGTAGCAAGGATGTCAAACTCAATTTCATTGAGGGCCATATCGGGGTTGTGTTTAACCTCAGGGGGGGTGAGTGGATGTGACTGGGTGGGCATGGCCAGCTTGATGTCACTCATGTTGGGGATGCCTGCGGTGGCCCAGGCGGGGCTGGCGGGTGGGATGGCCTCCTACAGCACTCTGCTAATGAAAACAGAGCTCAGGAGGTCCAGTGCAACTGTCCCAGGCTCCATTTTCCGTTGCCACGGCCTCCTCCAGCATGCTGCCAGCCCTCACCAGATTGTAAATCAGCGCCCAGTCATCCTGGGCCAGGCTGAGGCACTGCAGTCTGGTCCTTCGCTGTTTCCACAACTCAGATCTAAGTATCCCATGGGCCAGATCTGGCCTGCACGCCGTTTTTTGCTCATTTTTGCCCCCACTGCCCAGGAGCACTCTGCAAGTCCCTCCAAGGCTATTCATGACTTTTATTTGAAAAAAATGGGCCTGTTTTCGCAAAAAACAGACCGTTTTGGGGAGGTTTACAGAGTGCAAAAACTTAACTGATTGATGAGAATTACATTGATCAAGTGCTGTACCAGCAGAAACACCTACCTATCTACTGTTTTTCACTCTCTCTCTCTATTTCCCTCTCTCTATTCCTCTACCTTCCTACCTACTCTATCTCTCTCCCTTTCCCTATCTATATACTGTACTGTATTTCTCTCTCTCTATTTCTATCCCTCTCCCTACCTATCTACCCTCTCTCTCCCTCTCCCTCCCTCCCTACTGTATTTCTCTATCTCTTTCTATTTCTCTCTATCCCTCCCTCTCCCTACCTATCTACACACACTCTCTCTCCCTCCCTGCCTACTGTATTTCTCTCTCTCTCTATTTCTCTCTCTCTCTCTCACTATCTCTTTACCTACCTACCTAACTACTCTCTCTCCCTACCTGCCTACCGTATTTCCCTCCCTATCCCTCTATCTACCTACCTACTTTTTAAAAAATTTGCCTACTCCAGTGCATCTTATACTCTGAAAAATACGGTAATTGCTGGCTGAACAAGAAAACTCCCATTGCTGAAAGATGTAAACAGCAGCTTCAGAGAGGAGGTTTTTCCCCCCCATAACACCAAAGGAGAAGTCATGGAAGAATAGTTAAAGTACTTGTCCCTGACTGTATTATTCTAAGGCTGTTGTGGAGTCTCTGAAGCTGCCGTTTGTGAAATAGGATGCTGTTGTACTTTTGCTATTAGTTAGGGGTGTATATCTGATTTGCAGAATGCCACATCCTTAAAAAGAGAAAGCAAGTGATTCAAAACAGATTTTTTTTAAATCTTCCTGGATAGAAAATATTAATTTGAGTCCGCTGCTATTGGGATCCAATGAAATTCTGTTCTGGTCTGTTGTTGTTGTTGAAGTTGTTGAAGTTGAAAAGAGAAACTCCATGGCAAACAGATAGAAATACACACTTCCATTTTGCCCCACAGAATGCCATTGTATTAATGAAAACAATACAAAGATTAGAAATCACACAATCCTTGTTCAATATAACTTGTATCTCTGCCTTATTTAACTTATGTGGTCTTTTGTGCTTGCATGCACCCATAACAATCCTTGTCTGTAATGGCAATGTTTCTTAACATGCATCCTAGAACAGAGAAAGGGCTAAACTAAAGTCTACCATGTTGTTTCAGAAACTTGTTTTTATTCTAGAATAGGTCTGTCAAACTGGCAACCCGCGGGCTAGGTGCATCACATACAGGCCACACCCACCCCAGCTCCACAAAGGCAAAAAAACATTGCAATGCGTCACAATACATCATGTGACGCAATCGAGTTTGACACCTATGTTCTAGAATATACTTATGAATGAAGGAAAATATATGTGCCCCAGGATAATATTGTAGGATCTTGATCACTGGGACCAGAGGGTTAGTCTTCTGAGCCTTTGGACTGGTGCTGGAGTCCATCTTGAGAGAACTCCATTGTGGTGAGAGATAAGTTCCCTGAGGATGGATTCTAACACAGGTCCAAAATTTACCAGATTAACCTTCTGGTTCCAGTGGCTGACCCAGATTGGATACTTGTGATCAGAGGAAAACCAGTGTGCGTGGGGTGACTTAGCATGAATAGAATTGCAATGGCATTCAGGATCACATGTCTCATTGCTTCTGAATATAGAAATAGTGTTGCTTGTACACAGAACAAGTGTTTTATTGATCAGGCCGTGCTTATAGAACTAAACTCATTGCCCTGAGCTTTGAAGGCTTACTTCCTGATAGCCCCAGGTTCATACAAGGTTTTTTTTTACAGCTTCTAAAGATGTTTATTATTGCAATATGTAGATTCAGTGAGAAGCCTGGACTAGTCTAGTAGCTTCATTTTTCTCTGCCTTTGATTTAAAAAATCCTCATACTTCATCAGGAACTGCTTTTGAGTCACCCCGCAATTTCAAAGCCAGTATGATATGCATTCAAAGCCAAATGGATTATGAAAAACAGTATAAATGCCTTTTGACTCATGGAAAAACTTTCTTAGTTTTTTTTTTTTTTTAGATCCAGCTCAATATACTGAATTTTCTAAATACATTCATATTACCGACGCAATTGAATTGAAATTATTAAAACTTTTCTTATGTAAGTCAGACTACACAACCTGGTCCTCTCTGGTTGTGTTGGACTCTTAAGCTTTCTCATGACTAACCACAATGGTCAATGCTGATTTGGAAGGATGATCACTGTAGTGAAATAATCTGGAGAGGTACCAGTTGGAATAGGCAAGCCTAAAGATGTGTTACTGAAAAGTTCAAGGTAAAAAATAAACCAGATAGGCCAACAAGGAAATTCTGTCTCAGTTGGTTTTGTGTTCTTATTGAGAGGCTCCTTGGTGATCTCTGAGCTTTATTGTATTCTTAAAGACATTTCATTACCCAAACTAGGTAACAACATCACTGCTAGATAATATCATCACCATTAGCACTGGATATATTACCTAGTTTGGGTAATGAAACGAATGCAAGAAAACAAGCAAGCTCAGAGATCACCAAGGACCTCTCATTTCAACCCAGAGCTACAACTGCTCTCCTTTATTGTGTTCTTCATCTTATAAATAATGCTATATGTTTTTTTTTCCAGCGACTATCGATCCACCGGCTTTTTCCCTCTCGTCTACTGAGAATTCTATTTCAGTCACCGTGGTTTCCCCGGAGAAATGGAAGAGAAATCCCAGGGAGGAACCCGTATATTTGCACGAAATATACTCGGGCCTACAATATAACGTGTCAGTATTCAACAAAAACATAAACAAAAGAGTAAGTTTGAAGATGGAAACGGAAACTATTGCTTGGCAATTTGAATGGATTGTGCTACAGCAGTGGTGTTCTCCTGGCTCGTGAAGATGTAGACCGGTTTAGCTCAAACTCAATGACTTTAAGATGTGCGGGTGCCAACTCCACTGGGATTGAGAAACAGTGATGTAGATGGATCAAGATAAAATCCAAGCCTGTCTTTAGGGACAATAACTGTAGATGCAGAGCAAATGTAACTGTGCCTGATTTCTGGGTTTGCAGATGTTCCCATTGTAATGTTTCTTTTGTTTATATGCACATCTGGAGTAGGAAACCTGCTGTCTAGAGCAGAAGCTTATATGTGAGGAGGAGACTGCTCCGTGATGGAGGATGTTCTTGTTTTCAAAATCTGTTTTCTTTCCCAAGCTCCCCCTCCTCCCGCACCCACTTGAGGAGTTGCCAATGTACTATATGAATTCCTGGAAAAGAAAGATGCACCTGGAACTCCAGGGCAGGTTGCCAGGTCAAATCAATGCTTATCCTCCATCTAATTACAGTAAATATGGCAAGTGTGGACTGAAGAGAAAAAAAACAACAATTCAGGAAACAGGGCCAGAAGTAGAAATGAGAAGCGAAACCATGAAGCAACTACAAAGCAGGACAAAGCCCCAAAGAGAAGCTATCTAGATATAATCTAGAACCACTGTACTTCCTATGGCAATGCTGGTCATCTGCCTTGCTGACTACTAGCGTAAATAAGCCCTCCACTCAAAAAAGAGGATAGATAGATGATAGATAGATAGATAGATAGATAGATAGATAGATAGATAGATAGATAGATAGATAGATAGATAGATAGATAGATAGATAGATAGATAGATAGATAGATAGATGATAGAGCATTTGTATTGATAGATAGATAGATAGATAGATAGATAGATAGATAAATAAATAAATAAATAAATAATAAATAAATGAATGAATGAATGAATGAATGAATGAATGAATGAATGAATGAATGAATGAATAAATAAGGAGCTAAAAGGCAAAATGGGTAGCAGTAAGCTCCCTTCCTCCCATATTTGGGCATACCAGGTGCTCTGACATAAACATAAACATAAACATATAGATAGATAGATATAGACAGAGAGACAGACCTGATATTTTTTGCCTTTCTAGTCAAGTGCTTTGAGACTTTGCCTGTTTGAAATAGTTTTCCCTGCCCTATTTCTTCATTTTTCTTTGCCTGCCTCTCTTTCTCTCTCTCTCAAGCATGACGTGTGTAAGAGAGGAAGAGAAAACATAGAGATGTAGAGAGTGGATACTCCCATAGCACCAAGTCAAAATGGAATATTAGATCACGCTACAAATGCGGTATACTCAATAATGGCATCGATAAAGAAAGAATAGGTTAACACAGCGCATTAGGGAGGATGGAAATTTCCCTCTAGGATTTGCAGAGGAAATTTCTACTCAACCAATGGTGATGTCAGTCATAAGAAGGAGGTAACATGATGGAAGGGAATGTAACGGGGACAATTGTGAGATTTTTTTCAAACTTCTGTGGGGTTTGTAATTGCTATAATATTTCACTAGAGACTGAAAACCAAATTTGTTTGCCTGCCAGGTACAGTAGTTGCTTTCACTTCTACCTTTACTTTTGTGTATAAAAATAATTCCTGAATATTACATCATTGGAAATTGAACATTTTCCCACCAATTTCAGCAGCACAATTGAGGGTTTAGGAAGGCTGGATACCGATTTGCCCAACTGTCTGCTGTATGAACACAGCCAGACCACAAGAGGGCACTATGAACATTTTAGAGTGTCCTCAACCTGATTATATATGACCAACCATATATCACAACAGTTGTATTGTAACTATTCCTATATCACTTTTAAAAAAAAATCCCAAATGTGCCCTCAAAAGATTGGAAACTGTTAACCAGCTAATGCCTCATTTGCAACTTTTGTTTGTGTGTGCCATATCTAACACAGCTTGCACATTCGTAACAGGTTGTAGAAATAATAAGTCTTTCACTTTTATAGCTATATCACAACGTAGCGTAAGTGCTAACACAGGGATCTGCAAAGTTGGCTCTTTTAAGACTGGTGGACTTCAACTCCCAGAATTCCCCAGCCAGCATAGCTGGCTGGGGAATTCTGGGAGTTGAAGTCCACCAGTCTTAAAAGAGCCGACTTTGCAGACCCCTGTGCTAACACATCAAATCTGAAGTTAACTTATTATGTTTGAATTTCAAGCATCTGTTGCCTTCACAAAGCTCTGGCTCAAAATATTATGAAAGACAAAAGACTCCTTTTTAAAGCAGAAGAAACTTTCATTTCCCCGCATATAGTGAGGAAGTAGCGTATGTGACATTGCCTTATCTACTTGTTAAGCAGTGTTTTTAGCTAAGCTTTTCAAATCCAAATATATGCCATGTTTTCTGCTTTCATATGAGACTATAAGTAGTTTTCAGAAAGCTTTTAATCTGTTTTTTTGTTCTGTAGGTGAAGTCTTAATATAGTTAAGATTAAAATGTAAAAAGATTTTCCTTCCTTCCTTTAGTGGATGTTTTGCATTCAAAACGATCGATTGGAGGTGCAGCAATTACAGCCAAGTACGATATACTGTGTCACCGTACAAATATATATTACACCACTTCTGTTTAGTGAATTATCTGAAGAACACTGCATCGCTACCCTGAAAGGTAAGCAAAGGAGTACAAAATACACCAAACTTCTGTGTGTCATCAATACTGTGAATAGATGAAAGTTGTTGAGGAAGAATTCCACCTAGGTTTCTAGTTCTCTTGAAAATTCTTCAGAAGAATCTTTTGGCTTTAGAAGATATGTAACATTTCCTGTTACATCTGCCACAATGGGGAATCACCTAATTCAATTTCCATACCATCACAATTGTTTTGGTTTTTTAGCTGTCAACATTTTTTTTATTGAATTATAAAGTATTATAAAATACAAAGTAAATAGAAGAGCCGTGGGTGGGGGAGGAAAAGAGAAGTGAGGAAAGATAAGAAAAAGAAAGAAAAAGAAGCACTGACTTCCAACCAGTGGTGGGATTCAAATATAACTGGTTCTCAGCCCCAATGACCAGCTGGGTAGGTGTGGCTGTGTGGGTGTGGCCAACTCAACATCACTCATGTCGATGGGCGCTTCACCTTAGCTGTTACACTGTAATAAGGGTTAACTGGAGAGGCAGTTTCTGTAAGCAGGACAATAAAGATTAGGCTAGAAACAACACCAGAATGTTTCCTTCCTCCCTTCCTTACAGGATTAGCCCTGTAAAGTGGAGGGAAAACAAAATAAGATATCTTCCAAAAATCGGTTCTCCAAACTGCTTAGAAAGTTAACAACCGGTTCTCCCGAATAGGTGCGAAGTGGCTGAATCCCGTCACTGTTTCCGACTCTCTCTGTTATAGTAAAAGAAGGCATTAACATCAAATCACAACTTTTTGCTTGTTCATAATAATATGGTCTCCTTATGTTCTTTTCTTTAATCAAAGTAGTCAGTCTAGCCATTTCAGCCAACTCTATCAACTTCTGCAACCATTCGTCCAGAGTAGGAATCATTTGTTGTGCATACAATAGTCTTGCTGTGGTCAACAAATATAATAACAAAATACCGCCCCCCTCAAAAAAAAATCCAATTCTTTTTCCATTAAACCCAAGAGAAAAAGTTCTGGTTTCGTTTTGCTTTTTTTTTTTTGAAAGAGCAACCAAGATCTATCATAGTTGATCTTAGGTTTCCATTTGAGTCTCATGGTGGATAGAAAAGACAACGTTCCTATTACAATGTTCCACTAATATGTCCTCTGCTAGTTACTCTTACAAAAATAGACCTGTTTCTACCACTCCTTTTCAGCTCTGCAATACTAAGTAGTTGCATTTTTGCTTTGATGGGATTCTGAAGAGCATAATTTTAAATCTTTTATTAGAAACAAGCAAGTCAGCCCTTTTTAGTCATTATTAATTGCCTATGTATTCCTAATAAATGCAGATAAATTAGGCGAAGAAAGAAACTGCTGGCAGGGAAATCAATAACTTACTCTGGATGAACAGCCTAAATATAGAACTTAAAAGAACATAACCCAGCTGTTACACAAGCAAGAAGTTATAAAAGAGACCTTATTTTAATGCTTGCTAATATGCAATATATTTTGAAAAATAATATATTTCATAAGCATGCTGGCTGATATGTGGGCACATGTTGAAGGCAAAACTGTCAACATTCTCTACAGAAGCTAAAGGCCATTTTTCAGTTCTGAATAACCCTCTAAACTAATTAGATTTTATACTAGAAATTAGAAAGAGTTCAAAATATGTTGAACTTCCAAGTAGATATTATGGGTGACTATTATAGATATTATGCATGTTTTCTAGCTAATATACAAGTAGTCCTTGACTTGTGACAGTTGGGACCAGAACCAAACAAGGCAGTTTTTAAAGTCAGTTGCAGCTGGTTTTACAACCTTTTTTTTTTGACACAATTGTTAAGTGAATCACTACCATTTTTAAGTGAATCGTGGGGTTCACTTGTCAGAAACTGGCTAGGAAGATCCCAAGTGGCAATTAGGTGCCCTAAGAGGCTGCAACCATTATAAATATATGCCAGTTGCCAAATGACCAAGTTTTGATCATGTGACCTTGGGGATACTGTGATGGTTGTAGGTGCGAGGACTGCTTTTTTCAGTGCCACTGTAACTTCTAACAACCGCAAAATGAATGGCTTGTAAGTTGAAGACTAGCTGCAGAATGCATGTTTTTCCACTTTCAAATAGGGCTGCATGTCTTGATAAAGTCAGCTCTCAACTGTTAATGCTTTTGCCTGCTGGCCCTTTGAAAAAATGGAAAACATCTAATCTATGTTTTCTCAGCAGATCCAGCTTTCAAGCAAACTGCAACAGTCATATTTGGATATACTTTACCAGGTCTGTTGTTAGTCCTGATTATTTTGGTGACAAGCTGCTGCCTATATAGATACACTCATTTTGTGAAGCAAACATATCCCAAGAACTTGGTAAGGATTCTTTGTCATTTTTCAAATATACAGTGCTATATTTTTTGTCAGGCAATATGCAATGAAGCCTAGTTTATAATGGTAAAAATGGCATTATTTGAAAAAACCTCTTTAGCTGCAGCAATGGTGGATATTAAATACAGACAGTAAGTACAGAATTGCTGCTGCTGTAATTTCTCACATGCATTAACGGAAGTGCACAACAACAAGAATTAGTAGCTGTGTAGAAGTCAATTTTGTATCCCCCTACCTTGGGTCAATTTACACAAGATAGTTCAGCTGAAGAATTATCTCTTGACAGGTACTGAATAAGCAAACCACATTAGGGAGCAGTTGCCCAAAATTCCTTTTGTTAAAATAGTGATTGCCAGATAGAGATGATATTTATGGTAGTAAGATGTCTCTTTTTCACCTGTGCAACTATTTGGTAGAGCTCAAAGTGCTTTACATGACTATGGAGAATCTCTACAAAAGACTTACAGTGTCTTCTAGAATCACTCAGTCAGAAAATCGAAAGGTGTTAATATACAAATATATGTTTAAAGGAGGATGTAGATGTAACTATGTAAATGAAAATAAATTGTGGAAGAGGGAATTTAAGACTGTTATGTAAATACAGAACTGAGTTTGCTAGAACACCATCCTGAAAATATACCAGATTGAAGAGGAACATGTGTAAAGACAACAGCGGAAAGGGAATGGAGAGAGAGAAAGATAAAAAGGAGAGGAGAAAGGAGAGGGAAAGAAGAAATATAAAAGTAGATGACGAAATGGAGGGGAAGTAAGAGTAGGAGAGAGGGGAGGAAAGGGGGGGAGGAGTGCGGGAAAGGAAGGGGAAGGAGAGAAGGGAAAGGAGAGGAGGGAAAGAGAGAAGTAGGGAGGGAAGGAAGGAAGAAGAAGTAGGGTTATTGTAAAATAAAATGGGATGGTAGAAAAGCAATCTCAATCATATTGTTAATTGTAGGGGCAGAAAAATTGTTACAAATGTTAAAAGATAACACACATTATTAATAATATTTATGAGATTGTATATTTGTGAATGTATGTATGAGAAATAATTTTTTTAAAAAAATTTAAAAAAATAGAATCATTCATTCAGCATCGTGCCAAATCAGTAACAAGCTTTACCCACAGTGATGGGTGCATGGCATTAGAAAATGTTCCAATGGTACTTTTCCAAAGGGCAACTGGATTTTCTTGGGCTTTTTTCCTTGAAAACATTTGCTTCCCATCCAAGAATCTTTTCCAGTTCTAACTGACTGGTGGGTAATGGAAGGATTTATATTCTTTGAAGTCTTCTGGTCGTTAGAACTCTGAAAGCCACTGAGTCTTTAATGAAAGCTATAGAATGAAGTGATTTTTAAAAAAGGTTTTGGCTTTTTTCACTGAGTTTTACACTCGGTGTTTGATGTTTTACGAGTATTTAAAAATACATATATCAACTTTGGATGTGTTTTGAATAACTGGATTTTAAATTTATTTTTAATACCTTTATTTGGCTTTCTAACTGTCCCAAGGCTGACACATAAACAATCTTTCCATCCAAGTGTCTACAAATACCGGGTTTCCCCAAAAATAAGACAGGGTCTTATTTTCTTTTGACCCCTGAAATAAGCGCTTGGCCTTATTTTTGGGGAGGTCTTATTATTTTTGAGGTGCAGGAGGTGGCAAGCATGGTCACCTCATGGCTGCTGCTGTTTTGCAATATTTTCAGGGAGGGCTTATTTTCAAGAGAGGGCTTATTTTAGCACATGCACTCAAAAGCCCAGTTGGGCTTATTATCCAGGGAGGTCATATTTTCAGGGAAACAGGGTATATTGCATTACCTGTGTTCATTGCACTAAGATATAATTTTGTTTTCCTGTTTTTAACTTAGCAATATTGGTTAACCCTTTATACAATAAACCATGATTAAAACAAATCATGGCTCAATGTAATGTATAAATCCATCATGAGTAAGTAAGTCATGAGTGAAATTGTTTTCTTTTTAATTGCTTATAATGACACATGCATATATTGTGGGCCAGGCTGAACAGCAATGATATGTTATTGCTAAAAAAAAATGGCACTAGATAAGTGAATTCTTAAGTACATGTCAAAGAAAAAAATGTGGGAAATATTAACTATAATAACTTGGTAGAAAGGAAAAATTATAGATAAGAAATTAAGAAAATAATGAAGCAGAAATTCCAGAAAAAAGAAGATAAGAGATAAATGAGCAAGGAAGTGATAGATCAAAAACTATTTCTAATTATTAGGGAAAGGTGTGAAACTGTGGATGCCAACAAGCAATATCTTCCATTCCTTACTCATTATTGTAGGCCTTATAGTTATCAAAGAAATGTTATCAAAGATATTCATGCAGTTATGTCATAAGCATATTCCACCAGATTTACTCAATATTTTTACAGATAAGGCTGTTTTCTTTCTAAAGCTTTCCCTTTTTGCCCCCTTTCCAGATCTTGAAATACAGTCAAAGCTGTGGAAGAGATAATTTCATTCCTTCTGAAAAAATAGTGGTTAACTTCATTACAGTTAATGTTGTAGACGAACATAAATCCTTTCCCGAGAACTATCAGCAGAGAATTGGCAATGGCTACATCAATGCTGAGACTGGTGTGGGAAACTGTGCAGAAGAGAAAGCTTCCAAAAAAGTTCTGGGGAACAATAATTTCTTAGAAAACGACAACATACTAAAAAATGAACAAAATAGAAGCAAAGCAAAACTGGCAGAGTTGGAATCCCCTCAGGCTTTAGGACAGACACACAATGATGAGGTGGTGGTATATGAATTTGACGTGAGAGCTGAACAGATGACTCCAGTTCAGGAGAAGCAACAAATGTTTAGCTGGATTTGTGAACCAGATTGTGCACTGCACAATTCACCAACAGAGTTGCCTATCTATGGAGCAAAGCAGGACTATTGCCCCCAGTTTGGCAGCCAAGATCCAAAAGCCTCTTTCAGCCAACAGTTCAAAGAAGTCCTTCTGAATGAAAGGCCATCAGCTTCTTTACACTTATATGATGCTGAGGTCCCTCTGATAAATTTGATAGCGGATGAGCCCAGCTGTGCCTTCTGTTCTGAGTGTGATGTTATAGCAGACATTTGTTTGGTGCCTGAACCAAAAGAGCCTCTTTTGGATGAAAAAGAAACTGTACTCAAAGAGCCACACACTTTACTATCTCTACTAACTCAAAAGACAACTTCAAAACATCACCAGATTGGAACAAGGACCAAGGAAAACCAGGAAACAGGGATGGAAGACGAACAGAACAAAACAGTGGACTGGAATCCCTGGACTGGGAGGATGTATTTGTCCCCATTACTTAATGTAACAAAAGAAGATAAAATTGACCCCAAAAATTATGAGGAATCCCTTGAAGAAGCACTTCTATTCAGGTTTTATGAAAGCCACTGTTCTGAAGACTTATTAGGAAGATATGAGAATATGTATCTCCTCCAACTCAAAGAACATTGGGGACTACATATAGAAATGCAACCTTAACCTGTCTTTCATTTCACAATTTACTAACTCAGTCACATGACTATCAACAAAGTAATGGGTTCAGCCCACAGTCAGCTCTAACCAAAGGATCCTCCAGTCACTGGAGTCTTGCCTTATGCCAGGGATGTCCAAACTTGGGAACTTTAAGACTTGTGGACTTCAACTCCCAGAATTCCCCAGCCAGCTATGCTGGCTGGGGAATTCTGGGAGTTGAAGTCCACAAGTCTTAAAGTTCCCAAGTTTGGACATCCCTGCCTTATGCAATGATCTGATAATCAGGTTGGCCCAAACCCCAAGAGCTTCTCCTAGACTTTTGCAGATAAGGAATATGGCATACTAGCTGAATATTGTGATAAGTAAAGATGTTTTGGCTATCTCTATATCATTAGATTTCAGCAATATATCTAAAATGTAGATTTTTTTTTAAGAAGACATACCTGAGCTTTATTGATTTGCTTGAATTAAGACTGCCCGTACAGAGCAAAAAAAAAATGGCTTGGTTTAAATGGTATGATAAGAGGAACTGGCTTTTGTAACCAAAACAGAAATACCTAGAATATTAGAGGGATAATTCAGCATAGGGAATAGCATCAGGGATTAATATAGGTAGTCACTGAGTTACAACTCTTTGTTTAATGACAGTTCAGAGTTACAATGATCTCAGAAAAAGTGACTTACGATTCATCCTCGAAGTGACAACCATTGTGTCACCTCCTCCCCCCATGGTCACATGATCCCTACATGGGTACATTTGGCAACTGGCTTGTATTTACAATTGCAGCATCCTGCGATCACAAGAAAAAGATTTGTGACTTTCCGACAAGCAAAGTCAATTGGGTAGATTGGATTCACTTAACAAGCACATGATTTACTTAACAACCATGGTGATTTGTTTTAACAACCTAATGGTGTAAAATTGGGTCTGGTTACATGATGTTCCTTTAACAACTGCATTGTTTGGACCTAAATTCCAGTCCCGGTTGTGGTAATAAGTCAAGAACCATCCATGCATGTTTTTACTGGCCTTTCTAAAGCTTTTTAAAGGTTTTAAGCTGTCAGTGGGTCATGGTTAAGTTGGCCATATGATTTCACTATCTGAAGTGCCATGCATCTGAATTCAAATAAGAGGATGCAACTGTAATTATGTCTTGCTTGATGGCTTCCCACTAGCATTCAATAGGCTGCTCTTATCTTGTGGCAAAGTGCTCTAAACCAGAGGTCCCCAACCTTTGCAACTTTAAGTCTGAAGGACTTCAGCTCCCAGAATTCTGGTTGGGGACCCCTGCTCTAAACTATAAGACTTGATTGACATCTTTGGAATGTTGGGAATACAGTCACAAATGTACTATTTATGGTGGACTTGACCAATCATAAAACAAACAGTTGTCACTACTCATTCCAAACTCCCAAAATGCTCACTACTTCTTCTTCTTAGCCCTTTCTTCTGATCTGATGGGGACACAACCAAATCAGATGGATGGCAGCTTCTGATCAGTTTTTCTAGGAATGCCTGTGAAATATATTGTGGGATCTGAAAGCAATAAATATATGTATATATTTATGTTTGAGGGTGGTGCTTGATTTTGCTAGCTTCCCATTTATTTTTTTAATTAAAATTTTAAAAAAATTGATATGACATAGGAAGAAGTGTCCAAGTATCCTGTGGCACTTGTAGGCCCCATAGTACAGATGTTATAACAGCAGTTCTTGTATATTCCTTTTTTTCCTTAGGAGAATGAGATTTCTCTAAACACAGACTCCCAAAGGAGAATTAGATTTCCACTTGCTAATAAGCCTGGCAAATATAAGTTTCATGCTACATCATAGGATCCTTATATGTAAATGAAAGAATTAATTATTTCATTGACTTACCGTATTTTTCAGAGTATAAGACGCACCGGAGTATAAGACACACCCAGGTTTTTTAGAGGCAAATTTTTAAAAAACATATAAGAGAGATAGAGAGGGAGAGAAAAAGAGAGAAATACAGTAGGTAGGTAGGGAGAGAGAGAGAGTAGGTAGGTAGGTAGGTAGGGGGAGGGGGGATGGAGGGAGAGAGAGATAAATAGTAGGTAGAGAGAGAGTGTAGATAGGTAGGTAGGTAGAGGGATAGAGAGAAATACAGTAGGTAGGTAGGGAGAGAGACAGTGCAGATAGGTAGGTAGGTAGAGGGATAGAGAGAGAAATAGAGAAATATAGTAGATAGGTAGGGACAGAGAGAGAGTAGGTAGGTAGGTATATAGAGGGGGAGAGAAATACAGTAGATAGGTAGGAAGAGAGAGAGTGTAGATAGATAGGTAGAGGGAGAGAGAGAGAGAGGGAGAGAGAGAGAGAGAGAGAAATACAGTAGATAGGGAGGGAGAGAGTAGGTATGTAGGTAGATGTTTCCAGGTATATTTACCCATGTGCTGGAGAAGGAAATCTCTGACCACCTTTGGAACAAATTTTTGTTTCTGCAGGCACAGTACTTGACCAACGTAATTCTCATCAATCACTCTAAACAGCTTTCCAAAAGGGAAAAAAAACCTTTTTTGCACTTTGCAAACCTCCTCCAAACAGCCCGTTTTTCGTGAAAATGGGCTCATTTGTTTTTCAAATAAAAGGCATGAATAGCCTTGGGGGGGGCTTGCAGAGTGCTCCTGGGAGGGGGAGGTCAAAAATGAGCAAAAAACCAGCACATTTATTGTGAAAACAGGCCGTTTTTTGGTCAAAGAAATTGCATGCAGGCTGGAGGCTTATAGAGGCTGGAGGCTCATTGCATGCATATGGAGGCTTATAGAGTGCTGCTCGGGGCTGGGGGCGCAAAAACGCCCTGTTGTTTGCTCATTTTTGCCTTCATAAGGGTATGCACGTGGCCATTTTGGTGAAGGGGCAGGGTTTCAGGAGGCAAAAATTGCTGTATTCGATGTATAAGACGCACCCAGATTTTCAGCCTCTTTTTAGAGGAAAAAAGGTGTGTCTTATACTCCGAAAAATACGGTATATATCTATCCCTTGTATTCTCGTATTGAGAAGTTTTGGAAATATTTTTTCCTGGATAAATTAATGGATACTTATACTATCAATATTAGTAGTTTTGATGACTGCTATTTTCAGAATAATAGACAATGATATCTACAGCAAACTTCAGTGTTGTCAAATAAGAGTACAAACATCAAGAAAATGTATCTATTACGTACATATTTTCATTCTGATACCTGACAAAATATGTAAGTCAAGCTATTGTTGTCATACACAATATCATAATTGGCCCCCTGCAGATGTCTATGATCACAGATACTATACTTTGAATGTCAGCTGCTCAGAAACAATCATTCTTTTTAAAAAAATGTTTGTCAAATTCCTACATGGAACTTATGTAGAAAATGTAACCTTGGCCCCTTGAATCTGATCCAACAAGGTGGTTGTAGCCTTTCAGCTTTCAGGCAAAACCCTTAAACTCTTGCTGGCCAAAATATGCAAAAGGATTATTTCAGCTAAGAGTATGTCTTTGCTCAGTTCTTTCACCTTATATTTCATAAGCCAACTGTTTAACATCATAAATGCAAGTGAATGTGGCACTTGATGCCAGTATATATCCAGTAGTTTGTTTTGCCAGTTTTAGTGGAGTATAGCTTCTTCCTTGGTAGTTTCTTGATTAGGGTATTGTTTTCTTTCTGCATGATTGTTTGTCTGGTGCTAATCCCTGCTTATCTGAATATGAGCTCTTGGAAGGAATGACCCTCTTTGCTAGTTTCCCACCCTTATCTTTCCCACCCTGCAAAGGCCTACACCAGTGGTAGTCAACCTGGTCCCTACTGCCCACTATTTATTTTATTTATTTCGGATTTATACCCCGCCCTTCTCCTTGTTAGAACCCAGGGCGGCGCACAGGCATTATTAAAACCATAACAAAAAACAACAATATACATCATTAAAAACATATTAAAATTATTAAACCCATGCTAAAAACCCATTTAAAACCCTGCAAATTACAGTTTATATATATAAAAAGTCAGAAATGGGGGGCTATGCCAGGCCGGCTTGTTGGAATAGATATGTCTTAAGACGTTGGCGGAAGAGGCGGAGGTCCGAGATAGTGCGTAGGTTGGGGGGTAGGTCGTTCCAGAGGGCCGGGCCCGCCACAGAGAAGGCCCTTGCCCTGGGCGTCGCCAACCGGCATTGCCCGGCCGACGGCACCCGGAGAAGACCTTCTCTGTGGGAGCGGATCAGGTGAAGGGATGTATGGGGCAGGAGGCGGTCTCGTATATAGCTAGGCCCCGAGCCATGGAGCGATTTGAAGATGGTCGTCAACACCTTGAAGCGCACTCGAAAGGCCACAGGCAGCCAGTGCAGCTCGCGCAGGAGAGGTGTTATATGGGCTTGACTTGGGGCACCCATAATCATCCGCGCGGCCGCATTCTGAACTAACTGTAGCTTTTGAGTGCACCTCAAGGGGAGCCCCATGTAGAGAGCATTACAGTAATCCAGCCAGGATGTCACAAGCGCTTGAGTGTCTGTGCGAAGGGCCCCCCGGTCCAGTAAGGGGTGCAACTGGCGTATCAGGCGTACCTGATAAAACGCCCTCCACGGCCGCCACATGGTCTTCCATGGACAGCCGGGAATCCAGGAGGATGCCCAAGTTGCGCACCCTCTCCACGGGGGCCAGTTGTTTGCCCCCAATGGCCAGTGTTGGACTTATCTGGCTGAACCGGGGTGCCGGAAACCACAGCCACTCAGTCTTGGACGGGTTGAGTTTGAGTTTGTTGCTACCCATCCAGACTCGTACGGATGGGTAGTAACAAACTCAACACTAGTGGGCATTCTAGCTTTCATGGTGGGCAGTAGGGATTTTGTCCGATACTGAAGCACTTTCCTTTTTTAAATTTAATTGATTTCCCTACTTTATAAATCACCATTACTGTGGAACCGGTGGGCGGTTAGAAAATTTTACTACTAACAGAGATACAAAAGTGGGTGGTAGGTATAAAAATGTTGACTACCCCTGGCCTACAGTGTTTTTGTGAATAGAAGCACAATAGGCCTTGAAGTTTGTGTGAGTAGCTAAAGGTGACCAACAAAAGCAAGATAGCAGAGAAGATCAGAAAAAGAAATTAGAATTTTGTCCATCTTGCCAAATGCATCTTGCATACATTTTAGTGCTGGAGCAAGTTTAAAAAGGTACAATAGCTTCCATTTTTCCATCAATGCAACCTGAGTAAATCAATGTTGATACCTGTAACATCCTAAAGGCAATCACCATCACCTCTATTAGCCTAATACATTTTAATCGCTATAAATTAATCAGGCTTGATATTTTCATCCAGCCTCAGGAATTGGCAGTGGTAGGCAATTCCCTATAGAAAGTTACAGCTGAATCTATTTATTTTCTGAATAGTCAAGTACATGGGAAGCATATACAAATAAAAAATATACTAGAATCTGAAGTTCAATTGCAGAATGTTGGGAAATTACATATAATGATTTTTGTTACAACCAGATTGCTAAAGAAAAACCGTCTTTCCTCAAAGGTATCCTACTATCAGATAGGATGGGTATTCTCCAGGTCCCTTTTCTTGAACATTGTTATCTGATGGTAGCTTGACCGTGTGCCTTTTCTGTAGCTACCCTTAGGTATAGCTTTCCTCCTGAGATATTCTGGAATTCTGTGAAGTCCTGTCTCTTCTCCCATGCATTGAACTAAGATGGGGCTGAGTCAGGGGATCAACAGTATGGTGGTCTGGCACATGGTGGGAAGGGCATGATAACTTTTTTATACCATTTTTATTGATTGTGAGCTATTGAGGGGACAGAGGCAAAAGTGCACCGTACCCCCCCAAGGGGACCTTTCCAACTCTATCCCTGTTAACAAGGGAGTTAGACAGGAATGTATACTGGCACCCATTCTTTTCAACCTATACATTAGTGATTGGAGAAGGAAGCTAATGAACCAACCGGATTATATTCATGCCCCTAGATTAGGTGACTATAGGTGCCCGCTTTTGCTTTATGCCGATGATGCGGTGATCCTTTCTTTCTCCCAGGTGAGTTTGCTTAGGGCCCTTAAAATTCTATCCAACTATTGTAACGACAACCATTTGCATATTAACCATTCTAAGCCCAAGATTATGATCTTTTCAAGAAGCAGGAAACTATCAATGGAAGCTTGACAGCATACCAGAGGAACAGGTCCACAGATTTCAATATCTAGGCATTTTTTTCCAATCCAATGCCAAATGGCTTGCACAGGTTGAGTCCCTTCGCAGCAAGGCCAAGATTTCTTCGCATGCTCTCCTGCATTTTTTTCTACTCGGAGGGAGCCCATCATATTCCCTCAGTATTAAAAGTATATAGGGCAAAGGTGATAGCTGCCATTACATATGGCGCTTCCCTCTGGGTTCCAGCAAATATTTCCCATCTTGAGTCTGTTCAAAGCCAGTTCTTATGCCGTTTAATTACCCATGCATGAGTAATGCTGCAATCCGTTTGGAACTGGGCATACCATCGCTCGATACCGTTCTGTGGAAACATGCAATTGGCTACTGTCTGGCCCTGTGGGCCAGACTTCCTGACTATTATTTAGGACAGTGCTTATGGCGGAACAACTTCTACAGCCTCTGGGCCCACAATCTCCACGCCAAACTTATGAAGATAGGCATCTCCCCCATTGAAGCTTTTATACCTGGCCCTGATGCTGCTAAATCGTTGATATCCCAATGTCTGGATGATATTGAAAGACAACAGAATTTGGTGCAGGAATTTGTTCCCCATTTTCTCTTGGTATTACTCCCCTGACGCATCCCCCTAAATACCTCTCTGAGCTATCCTTCATTAAATTCAGGCTGGCATTTCTAAAGGCACGCTTTAATGTAATCCCCTCGAATGCCCTAGATAGAAGACTTTCAGGGGGTGTAAAGCCCACTCACTGCTCATGTGACGGCCGATCCCCAGAATCGTTACTTCACATTGTATTTACATGCCCCTACTACTGGGAGGAAAGACTGCAACTTATTTCCTCCATCTGCCAAAGATTTCCTGGACTAACCGGAAATCTTAGTCTTCATCTTTTACTCCAGGACACCAACTCTAAGATCACTCTAAAGGTTGCAAAACTTTTTGCTGCAATCCTGGCACGTAAGAACCGTGGGAAGGGTCAGGTTGGTCCCACTGGCTGAGGCCAGTCATACTGATGGTTGCAGTGTACCACTTGGTGGTTGCATAAGGTGCCGATATTCAGCTTTCATGTAAACTCTCATAAGGTATCTATTTATTTTATTTTATTTTATTAAATTTATATCCTGCCCTTCTCCTACAAAAGGACCCAGGGCGGCGCACAGGAAGATTAAAAATCAATACATATACACAAATACATCTTTGCTAAAACCCTTATTAAACTTAAGTTACCCTGTGCTAAAAACATTTTAAAATCCTCTGATTAAAATTTACTGCTACTAAAAGACCATATCGGGTGGTTATGCTAGGCCAGTTTGTTGAAATAAAAGCGTTTTGAGACGCTGGCAGAAAAGGCGGAGGTCCGCGGTAGTGCGGAGTTTAGGGGGCAGGTCGTTCCAGAGGGTTGGGCCCACCACAGAGAAGGCCCTTCCCCTGGGTGTCGCCAACCGGCATTGCCCAGCCAACGGCACCCGAAGAAGGCCCTCTCTATGGGAGCGGATCGGTCGGAGGGATGTATGGGCAGGAGACGGTCTCGCATGTAACCATTTATGGTAACCATCTACCATTTATGCACAATTTTAACTGACCATAGTCCTCAAAGCATAGATTTAAATTTTCACAACGGATAGAGAGTAAGGTGAACAGAATGGTCTTTATCATCGATTTTGCCTATTGTCTCCCACTTTTCAGTGGGGCTCAGTTGTATATTTCTGTGTGATTTGTTTGTCTAGATCTCTGGTCCATGACCACAATAAAGTGATATATATATATTGTGAACTATCTAGTATCACTCTGTGAATCGGCAGCTGTGTATGTTCATTAAATAAGCAATGCATATAAAAAGCTAACAGAATAGAATAACAGAGTTGGATGGGACGTTGTAGGTCATCTAGTCCAACCCCCATCCAACCCTGCATCATTTCTGACAGATGGCAGTCCAACCTCTTCTTGAAAGCTTCCAGTGATGAAGCTCCCACAACCTCCAAAGGCAAGCTGTTCCATTGGTTGATTGTTCTCACTGTCAGAAAATTTCTCCTTATTTCTAGGCTGAATCTCTTCTTGGTCAGTTTCCATCTATTATTCCTTGTCCGGCCTTCAGGTGCTTTGGAAAATAGCTTGACCCCTTTCTCTCTGTGGCAGCCCCTCAAATATTGGAAGACTACTATCATGTCTTTCCTGGTCCTTCTCTTCACTAAACTTGCCATGCCCAATACCTGTAACCGTTCTTCATGTGTCACCTAATCATCTTTGTTGTTAGCAAGAATCATCATTAGCACCATCCTAAATATATAAAACTTCAAGCATGTATCTGGGAAATTTTTTTCAGCAGTAAAAGATCAGCAAGTAGAAATTTGGGTATGGGCTTATGAAACCTGGGAATGTTGAGGCCCCATCCTTCTACTGCCCTGTTCCTCCCTTTTTCCGATTTTTCATTCTTTTTCCACATTGCTGATGTTGGGTTGGGACCAGAGGATCGGTCAGATTTCAACTATTTAATCTAATCAATGGGAAATAGCTGAGAAGAAACAAAAGCCAAGTTGTGTAGGAAACAAAACAATGTTCTCTTCCTATATCGCCAGCTTGTTCTGGTCTCTTACTGTTGAGTTAAGAAAGGGAAGTGACTTTCTGAGTGCAATACATCACCATTAGCTGCAATGCAGCACAAGGAAGTATCCCTAGCATTACCCCCTTGCTGTATTAAATTGCTTTCCGAGTATTAAAAAACATATGAGGCTTCCATAAGTAAAGGCCTCCCAGCAGAAATCTAAGGAATATTGTTTCATTAATTTAAGACATCATTGCTCAACCAAGACTTCCTAAAATACCAGCCAATCAATTATTGTTGGCTTGCTCATTTGCGCCTTGGGACTCATCTGTCATTGGCACATGGATGCTACCCATTTACTCACAAGCAAACAGACTGAAAAGGCTTTCTCGTCCCTAAAGGTGCAAAACGCAGCAATACCAAATATAATTATTGCCATGGTGATTTTGTTTTCAAGTGTTGCTTATTCTATTGAGCAATTAGGAACATCCCTGTTCTTCCTGCGGTAAACAATTTGCTGATGAAAACACAACCAAATATTTTATTTTAGGGAATGAGGCTTACCATGGGCACACCAGAGGCTTGACTTTATTTTGATGTTTCTGATTTTATTTATTTATTTATTTGATATTAATTATTCTGTTTTTGTGATGCCTCTTTATCCCTAAATAATACTTTCAGAGATCCATCTATCTTCTCTCAACTTCAGGCCTTGAGTGTTCTCAGCTTCAAGCCCGAGAATCTCTCAGTCTCTCTCAGAAGTAGCTCGATTTTAAAATCCTAAATGTAATAAGCCCATTTTGAGGGGAAAGAGCTTTGTTGAACCAAAGAATGAGGTGGTGGTGAGGGAATCCCTCATTCACAAAAATGATAACTCTGTCAGTAATGCCCCAGAGGACTGAAATAGATAGATAGATAGATAGATAGATAGATAGATAGATAGATAGATAGATAGATAGATAGATAGATAGATAGATAGATAGATAGATAGATAGATAGATAGATAGATAGATAGATAGATAGATAGATGAATGCATACATACATATATGCATACATATATACATACATACATACAGTAGTGACCAAAGTTGTGGAAACCTTTTGGGAAAAGTCAATTTTCTAAAACTAGCAAATAACACCACTTTTTGGGGAGTAGTACCAGAAAATTATATATCAATGGAAAGATAATTTAATCAAAATTGTAATGCAATAACTTTTATGAAGGATTTTCTATTAGCATAGCAATTATAAAGAAGAAAAGTGAAAAGAGATATACAAAAACTATCACCATAGAAAAAATGAGATACAAAAAAAAAATATCACCATGTCAGTTAATACTTAGCTGGGTAACCTTTAGCATGAATTACGGCCTTACAACCTCCTCCCATGGAGTAAACCAAGTCTTTTAGTTCTCTTAGTTAAATGATTGCTTCTATTAACTGGGTTTTATTGCTGGGCCACTTCTGACTAATAAGATTCTTTAGTCGGGTGCATAAATTTTCAATTGGGTTAAGGTCTGGGCTATTCCCAGGCCATTCCAACAGTGGAATATGATTATATGGAAACTCCTCCAAAAAGTGGTGTTATTAGCTATGAAACTTCAAAAATACACTTTCCCCAAAAGGTTTCCACAATTTGGCCACTACATCATTCTTAGCCCAACTTGAAACTCACAGAACATTGTAAAGTTTTACAAAAATCCTCCACCTGAAAATAATAATAATAAAAAAGAAAACCACCAGAAGTCATTTTAAACTATGTATGCATCAGTGACAACCTTTGCACAATCCTGCTTTGACACCACAGCTCTCCTTTGTTCCTGCAAGAGTCCCTTCATCTCATCCATAGTCTATGAGTGAGACAGCTCATAGACTTGTCATTAGCTGCATGGTGGACAGCTTACAAGTAGGATTGTCGTCCTTTTTCTAGCATGCCCAAGGACAGCCTGAAGGTGTACTCTCATTATTCTGGAAACACGGTCAGGTAAACAATAGCAAGAGAGAATGTGTTTTGGGAATCTTCTTCCTCTCAGCAATTAGCTAGATGTCACCCCTGACATTTTTCTCCCAATCTTTCCCACTCCTTTAGTGTATTTTTTTCTGAGTTCTCTTCTGATTCCTCACCTTGCTACTGTCTTTTTCAATATAAAGACATCCAACCAGGCAGAGGATGGTAGAAAAGAGACCTCCAATTTTTCATTAGACAAAAAAAGATGGAGATGTTTATTTGCTCATTTCCAACATAGTTGTTGTGGGGTTAGTAACAGACCAGACTAGTTTCTAATTTTCTACTGTGTAGAATCTAGATAATCATACAATCATAATTTAGAGACAGATATAGTCAACCTATTCCTGCTCCAGTGAACCTGTAGGTGGACATTGGAGGCTAATACTTGATTTTTAAAAGCTGCAGGATAAGAATATTTTCATGTTTACTGAAATGGTAGGTGTCTCTAGATACTTTACTGGTAGTGATTATACCTACTACTAAACACTGCATTCAACTGATTAATTTCTACTTGAATTTTAAATTGCAGGTCTTCTGGTCTCATTTCTGGATTTTTTTTTTTAATCCCTTCTTTTGCAACTCTGCTTTTTGTAGAAGTTTGCCTGATTAAGAACTTTTCAGAATGTGAAGGCTTGCAATTTCTTCTGTACCACTTGTGAAATCCTAATAAAGATCTTGCCCAAACTATCAGAGCAACTATAGTGGTTAAGATGTTAGACTAGCATTGAAACACAATAAAATCTCTCCTTCTATTAAGCTATCTCAGTCAATAATATATAAACCCAACCTAATCCACAGAATTGTCGCTACTGTATGGGAAACATGGAGATAAGAGTGCTATTTATTACTGAGCTTCTGTAGTAAAGAATGGGTTAAAGTCTAACAAAAATAAAATACAGATTACAGGTTTTTACTTGGAAGATAAAATGGATTTCCAGTGATTACCAATATCTGCCAGTCCTGATATTGGCAATACACCAGACAAGAATGTGTTCTTTTGAAAGAATACTTCCTGATAATGATTTCATCAGTCTGGAATAATTTGGGTAGAAGAATGAACAGCTTTTTTCCTGTCACACTTAAGATTTAAAAGTGGCATGTTCTTCAACTGTTTTTTGAAATAGTTTTAATTGTGCCCAGGAGCTGCTGTAAAAGCAGAACATGTTTTAGGGTGGTGTCAACAGCCAATGTACAATTCTTTTTGATAAATATGCATTATAGTGAATGTTCTTTTAGGAAAGCCGCCATCTTTAAAAATGAAAGCCAAATCTTGTAAACACGCTTCAAGGCTAACCCTTTTTTCCCCCTACATAAAAATAGACAACATTATTCATAATAACTCAGGTGTGGGCAGAATCTGTGGGTTATATGTTTTTATTTTAAATTATTTTCAGTCTGTGATCACTGCAAAGAGGGAGTAGTGTCATGGTGCAGGAGCAGAGGTGTTTAAGCTTACATCTTTGGCCTTTTTTTCTGTGTGAAATTTCAAAGGAATTTACTCTACATTAAGGCTTGCTTTGGTTTTTTTTTAAAATGCAGTCATTATAACAGTAGTCAATTTGCTTCTAGGTTTTCATATTATGTTCCTGGAATTCTGAAAATCGGTGGAATTCAGAACCCAGCAATGGTTTGGGTAAAAGATGTGTAGCCTAGGAGAGCCATCCTTGCAGAAATCAAATGGAAATATGTTGATAAAGATAGTTTGAAGATGGTCTCACCAAAGGGCCTCGGTGTACAAGATAGTACTCATGGAAACTATTGGGCAATAGTAAATAAATCTCCACCCTAGTGAAATATAAAGATGGTTACTAAGTGTCCATCCAGTAGCCAGAGTGCAATTTTTTGTCCATCACTGATCAGATTGGATTGCATTTTCCATCATTTCTCACTATACCATCATGCATGCTAGACCAACAACTGTAGGGAGCTTTTTGGGTTATTCAGTCTTGATGTTTGCTTCAGAGCCATTCATCCTTGAGTGAGGGGTTCTTGCCAGCCGTCTTGAAAGAGGCGGTGGTGAGACCCCTCCTCAAGAGGCCTTCCCTGGACCCAGCAGAGCTGGCTAATTATCGTCCGGTCTCCAACCTTCATTTTCTAGCGAAGGTTGTGGAGAGTGCAGTGGCACAACAATTCCCCCAGCACCTGGAGGAAACTGTCTATCTAGACCCGCACCAGTACGGCTTCCGGCCTGGGCACAGCACGGAGACGGCATTGGTCATGTTGGTGGATGATCTCTGGAGGGCTCGGGATAGAGGTCATTCCTCTATCCTGGTCCTATTAGATCTCTTGGCGGCTTTCGATACCATCGACCATGGTATCCTATTGCACCGGCTGTGGGGGCTGGGGTTGAGAGGTACCATTTTACGGTGGTTCTCCTCCTTCCTCTCCGACCAGTTGCAATTTGTGTTGGCAGGAGGGCAGAGGTCGATGTCGAGGCCCCTCACATGTGGGGTGCCTCAGGGGTCGGTCCTCTCAACCTCCTGTTTAACATCTACATGAAGCCGCTGGGTGAGATCATCCGTGGTTTTGGGGTAGAGTTCCATCAGTACGCTGATGATACTCAGCTGTACATCTCTACCCCTAATCACCCCAACGATGCCCTCGAAGTGATGACCCAGTGTCTGGAGGCCGTGCGAGTCTGGAACAAACTCCGACTCAATCCATCCAAGACCGAGTGGCTGTGGTATCCGGCGTCACGATATAGTCAGCTGGTTCCATCTTTGACTATCGGGGGCGAGTCATTGGCCCCCGCAGATAGTGCTCGCAATCTGGGCGTCCTCCTGGATTCCCGGCTGTCATTGGATGATCATGTGACAGCCGTGACCAGGGGTGCCTTTTATCAGGTGCACCTTATATGCCAGCTGCGCCCCTATCTAGATCGTGATGGCTTACGCATGGTCACTCAAGCGCTCGTCACCTGCCGCCTGGACTACTGCAACGTTCTCTACATGGGGCTCCCCTTGAGGTGCACCCGGAGGCTCCAGCTAGTCTAGAATGTGGCCGTGTGGGGGATCCTGGGAGTGTCTCGATACTCCCATGTAACACCTCTCCTGCGCGAACTGCACTGGCTGCCTGTGGCCTTCCGGGTGCGCTTCAAGGTGCTAGTAACCATCTTTAAAGCGCTCCATGGCACGGGACTTGCCTACTTGCGGGACCGCCTCCTACCACATACCTCCCTTAGACCTGTCTGCTGCCACAGAGTGGGCTCCTCAGGGTGCCATCCGCTGGACAATGCCGACGGGTGGCCCCCCAGGGGGAGAGCCTTCTCTGTGGTGGGGCCTGCCCTCTGGAATGACCTACCCCCCCCGACCTTCGTACCATCATGGACCTACGCCTCTTCCGCCGAGCATTAAAGACACATCTATTTAATGAGGCCGGCCTGGCTTAGTTTTTAATGGGTATAGTTTTAATTGGTTTTAACCCTTTCTTAAATTTTTAGCACAGACCTTAATTTTATTCATTTTTAACTGTTTGTACTCTATTGTATTATATTTTTATATTTCTGTGCACCGCCCTGAGTCCCTTCGGGGAGATAGGGCGGTATATAAATTTGACAAATAAATAAATAAATAAATCCTGTTTCAATGGTTGGCCAGACTCTAAAACCTCTTTGCCATAAAAGTACTATGGAGAAAGGGAGACTACATCTGGAGAAGACATGAGTAGAGTAGAGCAAGTACATTAGAACCTTGCCAAAAATATAAACAGCCAAATACGTCCATAAAATAGGTAGCATTTTTAATCAAAAATTTAATCCTCTTAGCTTTGTCAAATGTTTTTAAAGTAAAAGTACCGTAAGCATTTACCTTTAACTTTATTTTATTTACCTTCATTTTATTTCCCTTTATTTACCTCCAGTGATTTCAAAGGAAGAGATTAAAATTAATGAACTATGCTCATTTAGTGATAGAGCACAAGGTTTTTATCCATTTGGTTTGGTTCTAAAGAGCTCTGTTACCAGGATTAGGAAAGATTATCTGATTGTATCCCTGGAAACATACTACCAGAAAATGCAAAAATAGACCTATCAAAGCCTTCAAAGAGGGTCTCAATCTTGAGAACTTTGTGATCCTAGGACAAGAGTAGGAAACTTGGTGCCTTTCAAGCCTACCATAAAGTTAATTGCATTTCATAGATCAATGCTGTATGGTAGACATAGACCAACAAGATTTGAGAGGTGGATATTTGAGAAGTGGAGAAGATGTTATGAAGATATTTCTCCACCTTTTGAAAATAAATATTTAATATCATTTAGAAATCCTTTCCTTCTAAACACATAACATATTAGCTTCCACCTAAAGTACCACTTGATATTTTGCAGCTACTCCTTGCCCAGCACATAAATAGCAATTTCTAGATATGGGAGAAAATGTTTTCCCTAATTCAGGGTTTAACTGCTTCTTTCTTGCTAATAACGCATTACCTTCTGCAGCTAAATTGGCATCTCTATTTCAGTAAACATATTTCATGCTATTTCAGAGTTCTGCTTTAATTTAATGAAGTGCACTACCATATGCAAACTCTTCCAGCCTAAAGTACTCATGCTGGGGTGTATAGAAGATTTAAATTGTTCCTAACAGAGCTCCAGTCCTTGCTTCTGCATTTCAAAGGAAATGATAGTGTGGGATGTGCATGTTTTTCTTTAGCCAGAGGCACAATGTGTACTTTGAAGTTAAGGATCTGGCTCAGGTCCATTTGTGTTGAAACTCAACTTGGATGCTTATCTTTCATCTACTATATGCTAATGATGAGTGAAATACCTTCATATGAGGCAGAAGGAATGATCAGTGGAATTGTCTAGAATGTATCAACCCCAGAAAAACGAGTAGATGTGATAAAATCAGCTTTCTGTACCATCTTGATATCTTGGGGGAGAGGGGAATCTATCAATCTGACTCTCCTTCCCCCCCCCACCTCTTTCCCTCCCCCTCCCTCTCTCACACACACACAAACACACTTTTTTCCTCAGATCTCAAGATGGTCTAAGGCAGGGGTCGGCAACTTTAAATACTCAAAGAGTCATTTGGACCCGTTTCCCACAGAAAAGAAAAACACCAGGAGCCACAAAACCCTTCACATGCCTGACTATTTCCTGAGTGGCCACAAAACTAGCATATGTAGTTGAATTAAACATTCCGTTTTCTTCTGAAACTTTTCTTTTCTTGCATTTATCTATGGTTGGCCTACCGGGAGTCAAAAAGCTCAATAAATTGCATGCCAGTAGGTGTTGCACATTGGTGGTTGTGATGCATATTTTGAGCAACAGGGAGCTGCAGCCGAGGGATGAAAGAGCCACATGTGGTTCCAGGGATGAAAGAACCACATGTGGCTGCAAGTTGCTGACCCCTGGCCTAAGGGCAGATCTCCCCTGGCTGATCTAAAGTCACTTATTGAAACCTATGCTCAAATAGATTCCTGAAGAAGAGAGTTCCAGATTTAATAACAGTGGTGCTATATTGGCTCCCACGCAATGACATGTTGTTTTTTAAGTCCATTGTCTCAAATACGCTCTCAGAAAACCCACTCTGTATATGGACCAAGGCTGCAGTGAGTTCTTAAAGCAAATTACTTTTAAGTAAAGTGGTTAAAAAGGGAGTCATGTATCTTCTGGGTTGATCAATTAGGTTCTTCCAGTTGAGTTTTCAAATATTCTATCCTGACACAACACTTGTATTTCTGCTTGCAAACCAAGAGAGAGGCTTTGCAACCAAACTCAGCTGAAGAGACGGCATGGTAGCAAGGAATTTATGTTTTTTTCTTTTACTCAGTTCACGGTACTGGTTTTATTTTATTTTGTGATGGAAAAACAAATCTGGTTTCTGAAAGTGGAGAGTATCTATCTCCATATCATCTTTTGTTCCACTGACATCAGGGTTCTTGAGAGATTTATTTAGGGAATCAAACAAGCAGGGTCATTAACGCTGCTTTTTGTAAATTTAGCTTCTTCTCTAACTTCTGATCACAGCGATAATGCAGCAGATGGCTCTGTTGTGTTCGGTTTGATTTGATTACTTGTTAACTTCTCTGCATGTTCTCCAACAATGTACGTGAAAAGCAGCATAGAGCTGAGAGAGAAGAGGTTCAACCTTGCCTATAATCTATGTGATTCTTTCATCTGCTGGAGTGCGAGGTCTTCAGGAGCCATCAGAAGCCTGGATAAAATCCACCACCCAGAGTCACCTTATTGGGGAGATGGGTGACTGTTAAGGTAATGATGATTTAATAGCTGACCAGCTGCTGTAAGACTGTAAACCGAGATGATGAAATGAGAATGAGTCAGCAGGGTTACTGCCCCTTTAAGAAGCTGTCTATATAAGGGAGTCCATTTGAGGTCATTTCTCTTTCCCCCCCCCCCTGCTTACGTGTTATAGTTGAAGATTGGTTGATTGCCTGATTCTGCTGTGTGTGTGTGTGTGGTGTGTGTGTATACACATGACTTGTAGATAAACCACTATTTGAAAGACAAAACCTCTTTGTACTATATTTTGCTCCTGGTTTGTCTCAAAATAGTAGTCACACTGTGCATACTCTGACAGTGACATATAAGTTTCATAAATAAATAAATAAAATGCTATTCTAACTTGTGAAGAATTTAGATGTACAGTAACTGAACCAAGATACTTTATACAAACAGGGATATTAATGTAACTCCAATCCATTTAGCTGAAAATACTTACTTGTATTAAGAAATTAGATTTGTCTGATTATATTAACAGCCTAAGCTGTAAGAAGTAAATGAATGAAAAAGCAATCTAGGCCAGATCAACTCTTATCCTTAACCTGCTGTTCCTTTTGTTTTTAATTGCTGTTTTTAACTCTCATATGTAAGACACATAGAATGTGTCTTGCATGTTCTCACTGATGGAGGTGGCACACCAGTTAATAAACAGACTGATAACTTCAAAACATGATTTTGCTATTCTCGCCATTGCCATTTTTCAGCTTGCCACAACAATAGGGGTGAGGGAGAGCCACCTTTGGAATGCCAATTCCAAGTGGCGTCAAGAAATCGTCCCATGGGAACCAAGGTCATCTAACTAGATGTTTAACAAACACTTAGACAGTTTCCATAACAGTCCTTGGCTGTCTAATTGGACAATGTGACCAGCGCTAACAGGGGAAGGGAGATTCTATTCTTTAATTATGTGAAAACCATGGGAATTAGGTAGAGATGGTTTTACTTTCAGTCTGTGCCGATATGGTGTACTCAATAAAGTTTTGCATTCAGAGATCAGAACATCTCAACATTGCTTGCTTGCTTGCCTGGGTTCGTCAGCTGGAAACTTGACACAAGCAACACCTCTATCTACTTTCTTTTCCAAGCAGAAATGTCCTTGTCATTTTAACAAATTGTACTCTACTGAGACAAATGTGAAAAAATACAAATGCCAGTCAAATATTACAACTCCAACAGAATACAATGGCCTTGTTTATACATAAATTGAATCCAATATTTCTAACCATGGCTTGTTAAACAAACCATTGTGGCTTGCTTTGCACACAACACTAAACAAATGACATTAAACCTAAAATCAAACCTATTATGGCTAAACATTATATGTTAATCAAACCAATGACTTATAGTTTTGAAACACTACACTTGTTAGGGTGGAGGATTTTATGAGAACTGATCCTCATAAAATCCTACTTATGGATTTCAAGATATGAAATGTTTAGCAGCAGGATATGTGCATATCTTTACAGAGAGAAACAGGAATTTAGGCTCTGAATAACAAAATTCCAGAAGCAATTGTACTATAGCTTTCTATCACATTTTGGCATAATAGATAGGTACCTAGATGAGGTACCTGTTAATTGTAATAATTCCAGTATGTGAGAAAGTTAACCAACAGTGTAATGACTGCCCATGAAACTAATTAGTTTGTAAAAGTGTTTAATTTTGTCTAGGTTATACACATGCACATACTTCTAACTTGTTTAGTCTGCTCATAGAGCATATATTAAAATATGGATGTCTATACATTTCTGAAGACCAGTATGGACATTCATAAATTAGTTTGATTGATTATATAATTGTCTCTCGGTATTATCTCCCTTAGGCCAAGGCCTCTAGGCCTAGAGGTTATGCCTCAGCTTAATGGTGATCATTTCTCAATTCTGCTCTAGTTAAATGAACTGAAATTCATGAAACATATCATGAGAATTGCTACCCTCAAATGGTGGGATTCACAAAAAAATTTGTGGACGTGGCTTGGTGGGTGTGGCACAGGAAGGACATTGTAAAATCTCTATTCCTTCCCCACTCCATGGGAAGGTTACTGCAAAATCCCCATTCCCTCCCAATCTGCTGGGACTCGAGAGACAGAGAATAGATAGGGGCGGGGCCAGTCAGAGATGGTATTTACCGGTTCTCCAAACCACTCAAAATTTCCGTTACCAGTTCTCCAGAACTGCTCAGAACCTGCTACCCTCTATTTCTAATGTCTGCAGGAAGAACATACTGTCAAGTCAAGTGGATGCCCCATCTAAATCAAATGATAACTGAGCTATTAGCCTCAGATCACCTACAGTGCTTTTATTCTGCCCTAACATCAGCCGAATCTCTTAATGCACTCTTGGAGAACTATAAGCTACACAAGAGCTCCACCAGCATCTAAATCACAACAATAGTAATATTAAGGCAACAATAGCACCACTCCAAGCCTGGCTTGACAAGGACTAGAGTATATTAATGCCAAAAAAAGCTCTTGCTACTACTTTCCAGGCTTATAGTATGTATCCAAAACTGCACCAACAGCTGCACTGGACTTTCTCCAGCAGAAGAGATACTACAAATAATTGCTGGTTTGCAAGAAAAAGGAAGCCATGAAAAACAACTGGAACAACTCATTCAGCAGTGAGATCCAATGCCTTGGTTTCATTCTGGCGTTATCATATCAAGCTTCCAGAGCAATTGTTGATCCATGGTGGACTGTTACATTTCCCCAGGGACCTGAGAGGCATTCTTCCACATAGACGCCCTCTGTTGAGAATGGATCTCCTAGTCAAACTATAGAGAATCTGTGGGCACCAGTGACAATGACTCTAGCTTCACTCTTCATCTGCATTAAGACTTTTGATTGAGTCCAAAGGAGTGGGGGCTTGCAATCATTGTCCTTATATATTAAAAGGGGGGAAGGGTTAGGGTTAGGAATCCAAGATCCCACCCCCATTTGCATTCTAATACAGGTCATCCTGTATTAGTGGCCTCAAGAATTCTCAGCGAGAATGCTAATGACCAGATGACTGCAAAGAAGTATGATCCTTCCAATCTCTGTCCCTCATTCTGTCAGAACTAATTCTTCCATCGCCCCCATCATCCAGTCAGAACTGATTGCATTTTTGGGATGAGAAGTGAAATGTCTTCTACTTCCTCCTTAAGAAACAATAGCAACATCCAGTTGGCTTTTGAAAAAGCACCTTTGAGACAAATATGACCTGTGTGACTGAGAATTTCCACAAACATTCTTCCCTGCAATATCATCTCCCTTTATGCCACCTACACAGACTTCAAAGCAGCATTCTGTGCTAAAATGTGGGGAAAACTAGAGACCACCACGACTGACCAATGTCTACTTAATTTAGTATATTTAATATATGCTACATCAAAGGACCTCACTAAAAGTAAGATGTAATCTCCAGGGCCATCTCACTAGTGCCACTGAAACTGAAAGGACATAAAGAAAGTCTGCATGTTGGTCTCTAATTGACTTCCTTTCCTTTTTCTTTTTACAAGTTTATTATTTCCATAAAGTACAAGACACAAAGAACAAGGGGAAAAAGGTTTAAACAAAAAAAAGAGGGGGCAGGGGAAATTTTCAGTTGGAGTTACCAGAAACAACCTATTAAAAATCTTAATCTTTAATCCTTTGCATTCTTCCAGATTTTTCTCTATTTTATATTAGTAAAGCTCTTCTTATTTAATCACACTATTTAGTCATTTCTGGTTGTCTCTAGTAACTGGCTTCAAGGTCTCCTCTTACCATGTTTTTCTCTAATCCATATTTTCCATGGAAAAATTTCTCACATTTGAATTGGAAATCTTCTTATCTTTTTAATAGGATTTTAACAGTTAGTTGCAAAAGTTTATTTCCAGTCAATCCGTAATTTGATAATTACAATCTTCCATAAAGGTAAAGGTAAAGGTTTCCCTCACATATATGGGCTAGTCGTTTCAACTCTAGGGAGCAGTGCTCATCTCCATTTCAAAGCTGAAGAGCCAGCGCTGTCCAAAGACATCTCCGTGGTCATGTGGCCAGCATGACTAAATGCTGAAGGCCTATGGAGTGCTATTACCTTCCCACCAAAGGTAGTTTCTATTTTTTTCTACTTGGATTTTTTACGTGCTTTTGAACTGCTAGGGTGGCAGAAGCTGGGACAAGTAACGGGAGCTCACTCCATTAAGCAGTGCTAGGGATTCAAAGTGCCGACCTTTCTGATATACAAGCCACCACATCCCTCCCAATCTTCCATATACTAACTCTACACACAAATTATGTTCCTATCCATCTTTTACACTCTCTTTAGAGAGACAGAGATAACAATATATAACATTATGTTTCACTAGACTAAACATATTTGTGTATCTTTTAGCTTTTCATGGTTTGGTATACAGGAGTGGTTAAGGCACCAGGACTTTTGAATTCAAGTTCTGCCTTAGACACCAGGCCAACTGGGTGGGCTTGGGCCTGTCACTTTTTCTTAGCCCTGGCAAATCATTTCTGAAAAACCTGGCTAAGAAAACTGCATGGACTTCTCCAGGCAGTCTCTGAAAATCAGACACAATTGAATAGAAGGGTAAAGGGTTTTTTAATATTTTTGTTAGACTCTGATGTATTTTCCATGCTTTTTAACTGAGCATATCCCACCTTTCTTATACTGATCCATAGCTGTAATAAAGATTTATTTGATCTGATTATATATGAGTTTGGGACTCATCTGGATCTCATTGGACTACACTGGATCATGGACCTTGAGATCTAATGCTACACTCAGTAGTTTTTCAAACTTGTTTACCTTGCTTTTGTTTTGTAATAAAGCCATTTTATAATTCAGAGACAAAACATTAATTTTAATACTTAAAAGAAAAACATATGAAGTTAAGAGATGATGTTCCTTTTGCCAGAGCACAGAATGGCTTTTTCCTATACGCACCTGAGGGAACACTACTCATTAATTCTTGGAATCAAGCCATAGGAATTGGCTAACTGCAAAGCTGAGTAATGTTTCTATAGATAATAACTTCAGAAATTCAATTCATAGGAGTGATGAAATACCTTGCTGTTGAAATGGAATGTTGAGGAAGATAAGACGACTTCCATAATTCATGAGGGCATGTCCTGAGTTTGAAAACCTCTGAATCGCAATGGTAGCTGGATCCAAAGAGGACAATTTGTTCTGTGTGGAAGAAAGGGGTCTTAATTGTTTTTGACTTGTGCAAGGAAGATATCCCTGCTCGTTCCTTCTTCAGTGGTGAATGCTTTTAGGCAGAAGACTCAATGCAGCTTTTGTGTGATAGGGAGAGGAGGAAAAAAGTAGTGAGATCTCAAGGAAATTACAAATGAAATATATCATTGTCTTTGATAAGCAGCAATCAATGCAACCCTGCAGATCATCTAAAATAACCAATATAGCCATAGGGTAGTAGATTATATTCTTTTAGCCTGACAGGATTTTAAAAAAATGAACTGGTGAAAATTGTATTCTGAATGAATAGACACAAGCAGATATAAGGGAAAAACAATTCGGATCAGCTCTATTCACCATTTATAAAAATATTTGATGGTCTAGTCTTTGGTGGTCTAGAAAAACCATCAGTAACAGTAACATCAAATATGTACAACTTAGTTTTATATCAAATTTACTCAAGAATGCATAGCATAAGAAACTCTTAATAATGGGCTCACATACTTACAAATATACAGTTAGAACATAATCTGATTTAGATATTTAACTATATTACCTTTTTCTCGATGTTATATTATCATATTTATTGATTTGGAGACAAAAGAAAGGACCAAATAATAGTAATAAAAATGATGCAATACAAAAGCAACTAGTTGAAAACAAGTTCTTTCCACCTCAGCAGAAAGGAAAGAAACAGCAGAGGAAGAAAAGATCAGCTCCTAATTGACAAGATGGTTTTCAAAAACGGCAAGAGAAGGAAGACCAACTTGAATGTAGCTTGGACTGATTACAACAAGGCATTGCACTCCCTATCACATGGTTGGATAATCAAGTGCCTAGAAAAAACAGAAATCATTAGAAATATCAGAGGCTTTGTGCAAAGAATGGAAGACACAGTTGTTAGTCAGTGATGATAGCCTGAGATAGCCTGAGAGAGGTTAAGATCAAGAGAGGAATCTTTCAAGGAGACTCACTATCATCACTATTGTTGTCACTGCATTGATTCTTCTGTCAACAATACTGAACAAGTCAGGCCATGGCTATGAAACATTAAACACATCTGCCAAGCTATCACCTCCTTTTATAAGGATCTCCTTTAGCTGTATAGAAAAACATCATCTGAAATAGAATCACTGTCTGTCTGTCTGTCTGTCTGTCTGTCAGTACACACACACACACACACACACACACACACACTATCTATTTATCTATCTATCTCTCTATATCTATCTATCTATCTATCTATCTATCTATCTATCTATCTATCTATCTATTTATCTATCTACCTATCTATCTATCCCATCTCGTGCCAACAACAGGAGAAAAATCATTAAAACCTGAAAGAATCAAGATATCTTAAGGAAATAACATAAAGAATCTGGATATAGATGATCACTACCAATATGTAGACATCCTCCAAGCTAACAACATTAAGCACATTGACACCAAGAAGAAGATTAGAAGTGAATACATCATGGGAACCAAGAAGATGTTGAAGTTCAAACTCAATGGAGGAAATACCAAATTTCAATATCTTTAAAATACATATTAAAAATAAATGGATTTAAAATATTAGTCCTTTGTTTAGCCAACCTTTCCGACAAAATATTTTCCTTGTTTTCAGATTTGAATCATACATGTCACTTTCTCATGTGAATCAGTAGCAAATATAACAATTATCTAATGAGAGGTAATTGTGTCTAGCAGCTTTTAAAGGAGGAAGTAACCTAATTTAATATATTTGCACCTTAAAATTTGCCAAGTTTTCATAATGATATGGTTAAAATGATCATAATATGGTTCTAAGTAGCTAGCTGTTTATATTTCAGAAAGTTACCGTAGTTCCATTACAGATATTTTCTTATAATCTAGCTATTTTTGAGAAGCGTCTAATAGAAATTGTTCTATTAATTATTAATCTCAATATAATATTTCTTATAGTAACATCTTAATATATTGATATTGCTACAATAATTGATTTTAAAAATCAGATCCCATTAAATAAGCAATCTTGACCAATCTTCCAATACCAAGCATTCTATGAAGAACCTTGAGTTCAGTGGTACTATAAGGGCTAAAGGTAAATTTCAACCTTGATTCCTTTGGTCCTAATCCAAATCTCATAGAATCCTGGAAGATTTAATCCTTTAATCCCAGATTCTGCAGCAGTCAGATCTGTACCTGATCCAGAGCCACTCACCCCTTAATAAATAGCACTGTTGTTGCCCCACGGAGGAGTGGTGGACTTAAGGGTAGCTGAACACCAGATTGCAAAATTAGTCCTTCTAGGAGAAGAGTGGGCAATTAATTTCCCCACGATAGGCCACATGAGAAATTAGGACTGTTGTAGAGCGCTAAACCAATAGGGTTGTGAAGGTGCATAGGCATGTATACATACATACATACATTGTATGCACACATATGTACATTTAAAAAAGTCAGCAGTAGCAAGGGTAGGCTTCAAAACTTTTAGCAACAGTTCTTTGCCCGGTTGCTGGATGGGCGTGGCCATTATGGGTGTGGCCTAGCCAGCCTCCTGCACCACAAGGGGGCATTTTTCCCCTCCCTGGGCTCCAGAGGCTTTCTTTGAGCCTCCAGAAGGGCTTCAGAGGCCCTCCAGGGGCCAGAAATGGGCCTGGTTCCAGCTTTCCGGAACTTGTGGGAGGCCCATTTTTCACCCTCCCCAAGCCTCTATGTGGGTCCTGTGCTTACCCAAACAGGTCGCGTGGAGACTCCTGGGAGGAGCAGGGCAGGCAGGGCCAACCAGGGGTGGGATTTGCAGATTTGCTGAACTGGCAGATCCTTAGCTAGAGGATCACCCAAATCTGTGCGAACCCGCAGCAGCCCAGTCAAAGCAATCCATGGAGGTCAGATAGGAACAGCTAAAGGGCTAGATGTGGCCCAAGAACCGTAAAATGCCCAGGTCTATTTTGTGAGAAATAACCTAATGGAAGCTAGAATCAATAGGAACACTAACTGAGCTTGGAAGAGGCCAGCTGCTGGGAACTTTATAAAGTAGTATGAAAACTAAAGTTGCTGATGATTTTGTTTCATTTTATTTTAGTCTCTAAGCAAGGGCTGTCAAACTTCCGGATTGCAGGCCAGGTGCCTCACACACTGGCCACACCCTGTTTAGCGAAGGAGGGAAAAGTCCCAATACGTCATGTGATGTCGCTATGATGATATGAGTTTGACACCCCTACTCTAAGCTTTTGATATTGAATTGCTTACCTGAACATTCTGGCCTTTGATCATATTTTTACACTTTAACTCTTCATGTTAACTCCTCTTACGATATCTCACATGGTACTGAGCTTCTCACAAATTGACTTTGGCACTGGTATCTTTCTGGGAGTGATATATTAGCTTTTGATGGCCCTCTGGATGTTCTCTCTCTTGCTCCCAGTATTTCCAAGAGACAGAATTTTAAAAGATGAGACTGCATATTACTTCTAAATTAAATAACTAACCCCAACAGATGTCATTATGTAGTCCTACTTTACTATTAAATCAAAATTTTAAAATGTTCACTGTATTATTGTGTTGTTCAAGAGGCTAAACAAATATGTTTTATGAGTAATTATATCTTCATTGAACAGTCTGGATTTCTCCCATAAATTAAATTCATAATAAACATACTGTAATATAGTTGTACTAATTTCATTACATTCTACTAGCTGCTCTATCTTTGAGTGCTATCCGAGCTTTTGATGGTGCCATACAGGGCATATTTTAAGAGTTTTTTCTGCATAATGTGATTTAGATATAGTTTTATTGTTGGGATCAATCATTTCTATTTACCAACAGAATAAGAAGCTCTACATATTGTACTCCTTTTCTGTTTAGTCTTGCACAAACCTTGGCAAAGAATATTAGGAAGAATAATAATAAACTTGTTTCTGGATAATATGCCTATTTTGCTCCAAAATCTTTTTACGAATATCAACAGATTTTAATAAATTTAACGTAGCATGAAGAAGTAAAGTCTAATCTGATCAATCATCTAATATATTAATCAACATGATAGAATTACAAAAACGCCTTCAACAATCCATTACTTCATACTAACCCAGGTGCATTCAGATTGTTTAGGAATAATTATTAAAGAACATTGGCTTCAACTAAAGGAACATAATTATGGGCCTCTCTTGCAAAAGATCAAAACATAATTTAAATCATAGCACAGTGCTTTATGGAATAGCAACAATTAAAATATGACTAATCTTTCTAAAATTGTATTCCTGTTTCACATACTTTCCCTTGCCTATTTCTTGGATTACTACATGGCAAACATCTGTCTGTCTGTCTGTGCCATTTAATACCAAATCTAAAATATTGTGATGATTTTCAATTAAA
This sequence comes from Rhabdophis nuchalis, assembly GCA_039707465.1. NCBI lineage: Eukaryota > Metazoa > Chordata > Lepidosauria > Squamata > Natricidae > Rhabdophis > Rhabdophis nuchalis. The sequence continues at coordinate 306,065,284 of CM077643.1, read as the reverse complement.
ACTGTAAAGCTATATTATTCCAAATTCAAAGGGAACAAATTAAATTAGAACTAGATACTCACCTAGTAGGTCAATACCATCCCTTTCTGACATTAAAAATTAATTAAGTTTTATCTGTTATCTGTTATTAAGTATTATCTGTTATCACAAATGCACATTTAAATCTTGCCTTAGAGATTTGTGAAAGCTGGAAAGAAATGCAACCTAGTGATCTTTCTACTTTTCTCCCTTTCTTTGATCACTCATATTTTAAACTGATAAATGGGATTAGTTCAATGAAATAAGAAAAATAGAGGACTTCATAGGCTAGAGATTTGGTCAGGAATAGGAAAGTTATCCCCAAGTTTGTCAAATTTCAAGTTATCCCCAATTTCAAGACAATATTGGAACACTACCTATATTTGCAGCATTTCAAATCAAAGGAACCCCCTTCAGCAGCTTATTATACAAAACTCTTAAATGAAAGATTAAGGTTTTTTTTTAAAAAAAAACTTTTAAAATCATTAGAAATAAACTTTTCACCTGTGTAGCAGGTGACCTTGAGGACATAGATAAACTGTTTAAACAACCTTCTAAAAGGATGCAGATTACCAGCTGTCTGCAAGGAGTATAAATCCTTCCATTCCCCACTATCCTGTCAGAGCTGAAGAAGCTTCTTGGCTTCCTTCCGGTTTTCCGGCGGCGACGGTCGAGTCTTGGACTCGTCCGCCGTTTTGTTCTTTTCGCGGCCCCAAACGGGGCGGGGTGTGCCTTTCAAAGGACCCCCCCCCCCATAAGGTCGGCTTGCCTGGACCTTTCCTAGCCCGGCGGCGGCCGGGGGGGGGGTCCTTGTCTTCGATCTAGGAGGGAGAATGAAAGTCCTTTGCGGTTTGTTTCTAGATACATAGTATCAAAGTCTTGCTACAATGAAACAATTTCCTTTGTTGTTTTCTCCTGCTGGCTTCCAGACTGGGCGGGGGAAGATGGCTTCCCTTTGTTCTTAAGTGACTATTCTTTATGGAAAATTTCCGACATTCCCTTATGACTTGGACCATCTCTCTCTACTAATGGATGATTTTTGATAAATGATTAATTGATTCCTTCCCTGGAGTGCCTTCTTTGTCTTCATAATTGACTGAAAAATTTGCTTTTCTCTCTGGATTTTACAACTTTTACAACTTTGAACTGAACTTTGCCTCTGGACTTGCTCCACCGGCCGCACCCAAAAAACGCCATCTTATTGTCACTGATTTAAACCACTCACCATGGCTTCCAAAAAGCAGCCAGAAAAACCAGACACAGATGCAAGATTAACAGCTATGGAAGAAGTGTTACATTCTTTGGTACTGGAAATTAAAGAACTTAGAAAAGACCACTGCAGTTCCAAATTAGAGCTTTTGGAGACACATAAGAAATTGATGCAGAACACACAGAAGATTGAAGAGTTAGAACTGGGGCTGGCTGGGGCAATGGGAGAGCTTAAAAATGTTAATACTGAAATTGGAGATTTAACTGGTCATATGTCTAGGATGGATTTTGAAAGGATGTCATATTTTTTAAGATTTCAGAATATTCCTGAAGAATTTGGTGAATGCCTTCCTGATCTTATGAGTACAATTTTAGCAGACTACTTACACAAACCTAAGGAAGAGATCAGGGGGGACATTGACCGGGTTTATAGAATAAATTCAGCATATGCCAGGATAAATGAACTACCCAGAGAGATACATATTAAATTTGTTAGAAGGTCTACCAGGAAGGGAATATTGAGGGCGCAGAGAGAGGGTCCGTTAATTTACCAACAAAAGGAAATCGCTATCTTGAAGCAGATCCCGAAAAAGATTAGAGAGGTGAGGAGGAAATACTCCTTCTTATCTAAAAAATTGTTTAAACAGGGGATTTGGTTCAAGTGGGTGATGCCAGAAGGGATGTTGGTGTTCTGGGAAGGAGGAAGAGTAAGGATTAAAACAGTTGTTGAGGCGGAAGCCTTTCTTAAAAAAACATTCCTCAATCCTGGAGGATGAAAGTGGAGGAGCGGAGAGGGCTACGGCCTCGCCCACTGGGGACCAGGGAGGAGAACAAGAAGATACAATTGCTAAGAGACTTAGATCTAAGAAATGACTTTTTTAATATAGTATAACTTTTGTTTGGATGTTTGTATACGATTGCTAGCATAGAATTTACAATGATGTATGCACTTCTCTTCACTTTGTAGTACTATTGAAATATGTATTATCTATGTTTTGTCAAGAAGCCCCGGAGGGGGCCCACGATCTCGACGTGAAAGTTCTCATAATATTTCCTTATCACACCTTACCCTATCCTATTTGAAAAAATTGTAAAACTCAATAAAACTTTTTCAATTAATTAAAAAAAAAAAAGCTTCTTGGATGAGAAGTGAAACTTCTTAAAAACAACAACAAGAAAATCCAGTTGCTTCCTGAAAAAACACCTTTGGGACAACCACGACCTGGATGACTGAGAATCTCTACAGACTTCTAAATAGATACTTAACTTTACATCTCAACCTATCAGTCAAACGAGATAGACCAGATCAGGAAACTGACTTGACTAGAACTATACTTCATTGGCTACAATAACAGAATCTTGCAAGTCTCATTGTGCTTTTCCTCCCCTTCCTCTTATACCTCAGCAGGTTTCTTCCTAATGCTATTTTCCTGCCCAGGACTTAAGGAATGCTTCTGTCCTTTTTTATGTCATGGTTTTTAAATATCTGCACCACCTCACTGGCTCTCTGCAGTTAATATAGAGTGGAACACACTGAGATGGTCTCATAAAGATGGCTTCATGGATATTCCAGGTATACCGTATTTTTGGAGTATAAGACACACCTTAGTCCCTCAAAAAAGAGGGTGAAAATCTGGGTGCATCTTATACACTGAATTCAGCATTTCTGGCCTCCTGAAACCCCACCCCCTTCACCAAAATGGCAGTGCACAGCCCTTAGGAGGCTTCCAGAGTGTTCCTGGAGGCTGGGGAGGGCGAAAATGAGCAAAAATATGCCCATTTTCTGCTCATTTTTGCTGCCCCCCCAGCCCCCAGGAGCACTCTATAAGCTTCCTAAAGGCTATGCATGCCCTTTTTTTTGACAAAGAATGGGCCATTTTTGGAGGTCTGCAGAGTTTTTTTAATTTGCCTCTTCAAAATCTTGGTGCGTCTTATACTCCGGTGCGTCTTATACTCTGAAAAATATGGTAATTCCGAATGTCCTGCCCATGTAAAAGCTTATTTTGCATTCTGCATCATTTGGATTCTTTCCTGGATTCACTTTGGAATACTTGTTCCCCAAATTCAGGTTAGCTCCTGCCCTTTTATTGTCTTGGAACCCAAGATATCAGTTCCTGTAATCTGACATTCCAGGATCAACAGCCAAGAAAGGTATTAGAACAAGAGAGACCAAAATACAGCTTCAAAGGAAAGTTATTTATCCTCCCCACCTTTTGTACACAGACCGTCCAAACCACAAACCTGTATAAAGAGGATTGTTGCATTAATCAGAGTTCTTTTTGTTCCTTATAGAGAAACCAATGGAAAGGATTTGGTTACTGGGAAATCACAGAATGACAGAATGATGAGATTTCCAGCCCCAGGGAAACAGAAAGAGAATTATATACGAGACAAAATAATTCAGTTGACTTAAATCAAGAGAAGGCAGCCTGAGATACACATGCAATCTCTGAAATTCCAAGAAGCCACCTGCCTTTTTCACGCTAACTTTGACTAGAGCGCCATTAAAAGCTTTTCTTTCCCCCATTTTATTCTTGTTCATCTTTGCTCTAATAATTCTGGTTATGGAGAAAATATAACCTATCCTGAGGGAAAGTCAACCACCTCTTCTCTTGTACTGGAGAAAATTAAGAAAAAAGACATATGGGGAGACTCTGAAATAGAATAGAGTTTCCTACCTGAGCAGGGGGTTGGCCTAGAAGACCTCAACGGTCCCTTCCAACTCTTCTATTCTATTCTACTCTACTCTACTCTACTCTACTCTACTCTACTCTACTCTTCCTTATTGATTTTCCCTAATTAAAGCAGGCGGCAAGGGCAATCCCTATTTAATGAAAATACGTTGGGGATAAAATAAACTGTCAAAGTGACTCATCAGTTCCACAGAGGGGCCAAACTGTTGGTAATGTTTTAAGCATCATGGATGTCCAGTTGGTGCCATGCGGATATGAGCAATTGCATTATATGTAAAGGATCTCCTTATAATACTCATCTTAGCAATTTACCAACACAACATAGCAAAAGGGTGCTTAGAATATAGATTTTATAAAGTTAACAACAGATGGATTTGGAATTATGATTTTGAAATAATTAGCAGAAATCTTCCCATAGGAAATGGTGATTATTTGATTGTTTAAAGCAGTTGTAGTCAACCTGATCCATACCGCCCACTAGTGGGTGTTCCAGCTTTCATGGTGGGCGGTAGGGGCTTTGTCCGATACTGAATCACTTTCCTTTTTTTAATTTAATTGACTTCCGTACTTTATAAATCACCATTACTGTGGAACCAGTGGGCGGTTAGAAAATGTTACTACTAACAGAGATACAAAAGTGGGCGGTAGGTATAAAAATGTTGACTACTCCTGGTTTAAAGAGAAAACCTGATAATGGGACCTTGACAATACCAGGCACCAGGGGACAATAAATTCATCTCATTAAAAAAGACTGGAGCAAAAAATTTTGATGGACATTTTTGAATATTGGTCTTCAAAATTATTCAATATCTTATGTCAATGAGGTTATAGAAAAAGAACAAGTTACATCTGATAAGTATAAAATTAATTTAAATGTGAATTTAGATGTGTAAAGCAAAGAGGAGGATATGGAGAAGTTGTTCTGGATATACTTAATTTATTTCAATTTATATACCGCGCCTTCTCCACCGAAGTGGACCCAGGGCGGTGCAAATGAAACTGATGTGTGTTTCACTTCTTAAAGGAGATATACAATTATTAAATCAGAAAAGGGGTTTGGATAACTTTTTCTTTTTTTTATATATATTGAAAAAGTTTTATTGGTTTTACATTTTTTCTATAGGATGGGGTAAGGGATACAAAGAAAATTTGAGAGCATTCACATCAAAGTCGTCGGCTCTTCCGGGACCTCAAAATACATTAATAACAATTAAAAAAAAAACATTTTTCATCACACTACAAAGTGAAAGCGTGTACATATATCTAAATTTTCATTTCTATACTGTCAGTCCTTTACAAAAAATCCAAATACAAATATTATGCAAAGTTGTTCAAAAGAAAAGTCAAGGCAAAGTTATTTTTTTGATCTAAGTCTCTTGGCAATTGAATCTTCTTTTTCTCCTTCCAGGCCCCCAGTAGGCGGGGCCATGGCCCCCTCCGTCCCCCCTGGATCTTCCCCCAGGATAGAGGAATGTTTTTTAAGAAAGGCTTCCGCCTCAACAACTGTTTTAATCCTCACTCTTCCTCCTTCCCAGAACACCAGCATCCCTTCGGGTGTCACCCACTTGAACCAAATCCCATGATCAAACAATGTTTTAGACAAGAAGGAAAATTTCCTTCTTGCATCTCTAATCTTTCTAGGGATCTGCTTCAAGATAGCAACCGTTTTTTGTTGGTAGATTAATGGACTTTCTCTCTGCAGTTTCGGGATTTCCTCTCTGGTTGACCTTCTAACAAATTTCACATGTATCTCTCTAGGCACTTCATTTATCCTGGCATATGCTGAGTTAATTCTATAGGCTAGGTCAATGTCCCCCCTGATCTCATCCTTAGGTTTTTGTAAATAGTCTGCTAAAATCGTGCTCATAAGATCAGGGAGGCATTCACCAGATTCCTCAAGAACATTCTGAAATCTCAAAAAATATGTCATTCTTTCCATATCAATCCTAGACACATGCCCATTTGTTTCCTCAACCTCTTTAGTAACATTTTTAATCTCTCCCTTAACCCCCGCCAACCCCCCTTCCAGTCCTTCATTCTTCTGTGTATTTTCCAGCACTTGCTTCCGTGTGTCCAATAACTCCTTCTTGAAATTGATGTTTTCTGCCCTCTGGGCCTGAATTTCTTGTACCAAAGTTTGTATAACAGTTTCAAGAGAAGCCATCCTTTGTTCTAAACTTGTCAGTGCTGTTTCTTGAGCCATGATTAACTGTTAAAGTCAGCGCCACTAAAATGGCGTTTTCAGGGTGGGGTTGATGAGGCTGACCGGGAGCCAAAAGTTCTGATCAAGGTTGTAACGTTGTAAAATTCAGGAACCAAGAGAGAAACACTTTTCCAACTCAATAGGTGTAATAGCGAAGGTACTCCAGAAAAGAAATCACAAATCCAAAAGAAAAAAATTCTTCATTAAAAGCCAGAGATAGTCCAGATTGCAAAGTGACGCTGAAAATTTTCCATAAACAAAATAGTCAATCAGGAACAAAGAGAGGCCATTTTCCACCGCCCAGCTCAGAGCCCGCAGGAGAAAGTAGTGAGAGAAATTGTGTCAGCCAGACCTAGAAACATTGTTGCAAGCAAGCCGCAATCCACTTTCCCTTAACGCAAACAGTCCGGATTTAAAATTTCCGCTCCTCGCCGCGAGGAACCATTTCCAAGTGCCGCTTAAGTCCGAGGGGTTTTTTTTAAAAACAAACACCCCCCTCCCAGTCCTTTCAGCCCGGCTGACAGTAAGAAAAACAAGTTTTTGAGCACTCACTCTCCCCTTGCAGCTGAAGCCTCGGAAAGCCTTCCGACATCGACGTTTAGCCCTCTACATGGATATGAATGGCGCTGTCTTCCTTTGGCGAAGGGAGAACCCCCCGCAGCATGTTCTCCTTCACCTAAGCCGAAGACAAGGGTCGCTTCCCCCACCGCCGTGGGGGGGAGCGTCCCAGGCAAGCCGGCTTTACGGGAGACCCCCAAAAAAGGGGCGTCTCGCCCCCGTGGGGGGGCAGAAAAAGCAACAAAACGGCGAGCGAGCGCTAGGCTCGCCCGTCACCGCTGGAGCCGGAACCGGAAGCCGGATAACTTTTTCTTAAGAGATTCACAAAAGAAGATGTTTTGAAATCATAAAGGACTTTATGAGAAGAGAGGACAAATATTTACTTACTGCATGTACAAAAGAGGTCTATTAATGTTTTGAAATGTCCCTGGATTAAAAAAGAAACTATGGGACTACCTGTATATTTGATGAGCTAAGATGAGCTAAGACGTGTTAAGAAATTGTAATAAGATTAAAATGGCTTCTACTTTCTGGGATGCAAAGAAAGTTATTTCTTTTTTCTTTTCATTCCCTGCTTTTTTTTCTTTTCTATACTTTTTCCTTTATTGTACTGCTCTTTTTGTATTCCATTGTTTTTAGTCGTTTGCACTAATTTTTATTCTTTCTATTTGTAATTTGTAATAAAAATTAATTGCAAAAGCCAGTCAATATTTCAAACCACCCAACAAATGTAAGATTATGATAATAGGCAATGCCAAACTCAAATAATCAGTCCAGAGAGGAAACTGAAGTAACTGAGCACCTTATATCCTAGCCTCCACATTTTTCAGTCCTGATGTAGCCTTGAAATAAATAAACATCTACAACTTGCCAAAAGCCTGTGATGAACCTAGACAAAATGTTAAAATGCAGAGCCATCACACTGACAACAAGGTTATATGTATCAGTCCTTGACTTATAACAGTAATTGGGACCATAATTTCTGTCAACCAATGATGCAGTTATAACACACTTAGTAATGGCAATCCATGCAGTCCCACTTGCCATCATTAACCAAATTTGGCAAGACAACTTCCTGCTGGCTTCTCACAAGTCATGGGGAAGCTGGCAGCAAGTTACAAGTCCCTGGCCTGCAGGCAGGTAAGTGACTCTGGGTGGCGAACAATTCGAAAACAATTAAACTGATCCAAGATCCAAGATAGATATAGGAGCAGTTTGCCTCCCTGAGGCTCTTCCCATTCATAGATATAGACTGAGCAGCACACACATACATCTCACCCTCATAAATGATCCCACTCCAACCAGATGCATCACCAGCAACCTCCAGCTGCTGGAGAAAGCTGCTCACTTCCTTGTTAAATCATGCTCTGTTATATCAAGATTTGATGGATAGACCATAAAGCCAGGGCTCAAAAAATGGCAAACCAACAATTTTGTTTAATTATGACCGTGTTAGATAAGCCACAATGTTTGAGCTTAACATTAAAACACAAACAGTGATAAAGAAACTACCACGGCTGGGTTTATACAACATGTTAAACCAAAACCAAACAAATTGTTTTGTGGCCTAGCTTCATGCAGGGGCCTGAACTGTATATCCTCAAGCTGTTTGTGGTTAAATTTCCGCAAACCACATTTTGACGTACATGACTGCATCTACGCCGATGTCTTTATTCTACTGAATTCAGACCTAGATCTGAAATTGGACAACCCTCTGCTGTGAGAATTTCAGTTTAGTTTTCTTGTTCTTAATTCTGCAATTCTGAAATTGTTCACATGCAAATACAGCTGCCTCCCTGAGGATCAGTCTTCCACACGTACTGTAAGTCAGTTAATTGCTGCCTTGGATTCTTGCCAATGGTATTTTTTTATTTAACAAGAACCCAGTTCAACCTGCTTTAATTTTGGCTATCGCTCCGAATTATTGCTACCGCAGGCTCCTTCTATCACCCCCAAAGGCCAGTGTTCATTTGCTTTCAGTGCGACACAGAAAAGAAAAGCAGAGCTGATCTGCATTGGGTCAGTGCCGTACTCTGTCAATAGTTTTGTCTCCCTAAACTTGGATTTTGTTCATTGATGTTATTATAAAATGAATTCCCAGCATTTTTATCCCCACCTTCTTGGACAAATATATTGTTTTCCAAATGACTCACATTGACAAGAAACACAGAGATGAGACAGGCCCTGCCCTGGGGCTTACAAATGCAACGGGAAAAACTCACAGGGAGGAGAGAACAGGAGGGGAGGGAAATCAATTTGACAGTGCCAGAAAACAAAATGAAGAGTTGTAAACAAGCTTTTATACAAAAACTGGGGACAGGCTGATCTTTTTCTTGCTCCATCTTGTCTGAAGAGCAATGCAAGAAGCTGTGCTCATCCTTCCCCCCCCCCCCTTTGCTCAGGGCCACCTGTTTTCCTTCCTCTCCGTGTCTCCTTTTTGCAAATTTGTTAAATTTGATTTTTAATCCCGTTCTCATTTTTCAGATGGGTAAAATGAGGACCCAGATTGTTGGGGGCAATAGGCTTACTCTGTAAACTGCTTAGAGAGAGCTGTAAAGCGATATATAAGTCTAAGTGCTATTGCTACATAGAAAAAAAGTCTTCAAAAAGTGCCTCAAAATAGCAACAGTGAATTATTTCCAAAGAGTGAGAGCAAAATCCAGGCTCACCACAAAGATGGGCTATTGTGAGTAACAATCAGATGACATTCTGTCAATATTAGCAGATGTGGGAGGTCTTTCTCTAAGGACACAAATTAGAGTAATTAATAAATATTGATCAACCAGGACTGTAATTATGAAGAAAGTTGGTGAAATTTGTTTATGGACTTCCAGAAGCAGAACTTTCTAATGAAATACATGCACATTTACACAGATTTTTCCTTGGCATAATGCCCAGATCATCACCATCATTTTAGCCATTGCCTAGCCACTGCAGGATGAAGGCCTCTTCCACATGTTTCCAACCTATATGATCCTGAGCTTTTTTTTGGCCAATTGGGCCCGCAATATATGCTGATGTCATTGATCCATCTTGTTTTCGGTCTCTTCGGTGGATGCTTTTTATCAGGATCCATTTTATGACTGCCTTAAGTCCAAATATTGCAAAATTCAAAAACATGGTCATTTTTTTAAATTTATTTCATTTTTATTTATTTTATTTTATTTGTCAATAAGTACAAGGAAACAAGTATGAAAAACACATGAAAAATGGCACAAGTAAGTGGATAAAATAAGCAAAACATAGCCATAAATACATAAAAAGAGTACATATACATGGGACAGTCGGACAGGACAGTAGCATGCTGGTGCGCTTATGCACACCCTCTTAGGGACCTCTTAAGAAAGTTTGAACAGTAACTTTCAGTTCATGGATGTTCATTGGCTGGAAAATGCAAAACCAAGTCAATTTGCATTCAGCTGGGAACTAAACACATTTCTCTGCCCATCACTAGTCGGTACAGCAGAGAAGATTCATCTTTTCCTCAACTTGACTTTGCCTCCAAGTGCTACAGAGCCCAGACAGACAGAAGAAGACGTTCAGAGACAAAGTTAAAGATTTTTCTCCTCTTCTTCCCTGACATCTCTCTCTGGATGGCTCATATCCATCCTTCCACTATATTGGCAAAAGACTGAATACTGCAGTAGCAAAGGGTAGCTGACACACTCCTTCTCACAGTAAAGAAGGTGAGATAAGCAATTTTGCAGAAGCCAAAAATTATCCCGCACGAAACCTCTACTTCTTTCTCATGTTCTTTGGCCTCTTTGATTGAAGGCTGTGAAGACTGAGCTAACTAATCCCATTCCCCACCATTTAGAAGGTCAATGAGGTGGCTATGATTTGGTCACCCAGTGGAAGATGACAAATAGGCGCAAGCAGCAATCTCTTCCTCCCACTGGGGCACTAATCCTTGCCTCCTTGCAAAAATAACCAAAGAGCATCAACACAAGAATAAATTCTACTACTTCCCTTCCATCTCTTTTTGTTTGCCAAATTCAATTTATATTTTGATTTCTCTTCTGCAGCTCACAGTACTGTAGATAGGCTCCATCTCTATGTTATTCCTGCAAGAACAACCCTTAGAGGGGGTCATAATAATATTAGTAGTAATTTTTATTTACTATGTGCTTTTCTCTACGTAAAGGTAAAGGTTCTCCTCGCACATATGTACTGTTGTTCCCGACTCTAGGGGGCAGTGCTCATCTCCATTTCAAAGCCGAAGAGCCAGCGCTGTCTGAAGATGTCTCCGTGGTCATGTGGCCGGCATGACTAAATGCCGAAGATGCACGGAATGCTGTTACCTTCCCACCAAAAGTGCCTATTTTTCTACTTGCATTTTTACATGCTTTCGAACTGCTAGGTTGGCAGAAGCTGGGACAAGTAATGGGAACTCACTCCGTTAGGCAGTGTTAGGGAGTCAAACTGCCAAACTGCCGGCCTTTCTGATCAACATTCTCTACATAAGTATAGGCAAATAAAAAAGTAGTACAATATAAATCAGTATCAGCAATTAAACAATATAGTAATCAATGTATTTCCTAATACAAGATATTGTTTGATTTACTAAGTCATTTACTAATACCAGAATAACCATAATATAAATCTGTAGCAACTACTGACAAAGAAAGTAGGATGGACAAAAAGAAAGTGACCAATCCCAAATCACCCAGTGTCAGCCCTACAAGGTGGGACCAGGCTAAGAAATCAATTCCATAGTGGATTATATTTATTGTAGCAACTATAGTATCAGGATCTTGAATGTGCTCTTCCCCTCACATTAGCATTTTGTGAACTGGGTGGGGTGGGGTGGTTGAGCTTGTATGAGACCTTTTCGCAAGTTATTTTGATTTTGACTGTAATCAATTTGTCCTTCAAGGCCATTCTCTATATCAGTGGTAGTCAACCTGGTCCCTAGCACCCACTAGTGGGTGTTCCAGCTTTCATGGTGGCCGGTAGGGGTTTCGTCCGATACTGAAGCACTTTCCTTTTTTTAATTTAATTGACTTTCCTACTTTATAAATCACCATTACTGTGGAACCGGTGGACGGTTAGAAAATTTTACTACTAACAGAGATACAAAAGTGGGCATTAGGTACAAAAAGGTTGACTACCCCTGCTCTATATCTTTTACAACCAATCAGAGATGGTTGTACCTTATTCAGATACATGTTTGCATCTTCAGAACATTTATAATTAAGCTTTCATTTCTGCCCTTCCCAGCCCCCAGGAGCTTTCTGAAAGCCTAAAAACTATGCACGTCCATTTTAGTGAAGGGGGGTGGGTTTTGGGAGGCCAAAAAAAGCTGTATTCAGTGTATAAGATGCACCAAGATTTTCAGCCTCTTTTTTTGAGGGAAAGGGGTGTGTCTTATACTCTGAAAAATACGGTAATACCTGTGGCATAAGATAAAAGGATAGAAAAAAATCATTGGGAAACTTCAGATCAATTGTTAGGGAATAAGGTATTGTTCCCTACACATTCAAATTCCTGTGTGGAATTTGGTGTTTGTTTGTTGGAATTTGTTCTTTCTGATATAAAGAATGCTGGTCCGTATTAATAACAAATGACATATGGAAGTTCTTCCTGCCCACGTTTGCCCAATTTTAAGCATTGAAGGAATTAAGGTTGGCTTGCCCTGGCAGGGATACAGCAAGCAGATAGTGCTGCATTTGGAATGTATATTTCCCCACCATAGAGTCTCCTCCTAGTGCGGCGTCCTTTTTCCTCTACCTGTCCTAACCGAAAGCCCTATCAATTGTGGAGCTGACCAGAAAACCTCCCCCTTGCCATAGAGTCTCCTCCTGGAATGCCCTTTTTCCCCACACAACTGGAAGCTCCTCTCACAATTGTGGTGCTGATTGGCAACAGAGAGCCACAGCAGAGGGGTGTAAGAGCCACATGCGGCGCCAGAGCCAGGGGTTGCTGACCCCTGGACTAAACAAACCTGAAAAGCTCCTGACAGGTTGCTAGCTGAGTTTGGGGGTTGGGGAAGGGAGAGGAGAGAGGAAAGAAGAGGCAGATCTGGCCAATGTCAGGCCCTTCACTCACAGAAATCAGTATATGATGCTTCTTGTAAGTTTACTCCCCTTTGCTGAACATTGCCAGGTAAAAACTTCTGGAGACTGCAGGCTCACACATGCAGCTTTCTTACGGGCAATGAAGAAGCATGTTCCCGGTCTAACCCAGAGATTTTCTGGTAGTCTCAAAAATTAAGCAAGCCCAATTTGGACCTGGAATGAAGGTGGGAAATCTCCCCAGACTGGCCAGTCCCTAAACTGCACAGTTCCAAGACTAGCAAATGTAAAGTCTCTACTAGCACACTCTTGTAGCAAAAATTTATTAGCTTCAAGTTCTCCACCTCTTTTGCTGCTCTCTGAAAGAAATATGGATCTGCCAGCCCACATTATCGGCAAAACCAGCTTGTGTGGGTGGAAGAATAAGTAATAGTTATTCAACCTATCGCTTTCTCTGACTGTCTCAGATTCTGGATCCCTAGCCCTCCGTCTTATTCTTGGTCAATGAAAAATGGCAGCCACTCCACACAGTAGTTTTCCAATAGATTTTCTAAAGGTGTAGGGCCCAAATGGAAGTTGGTCTGTGGGGAGTCAGGCTCCAGGGATAAAAGGAACAATATGGTTTTTAGGAGAGTAATGCTGCCACCTTGTGGCATCATTGCAAGCCTGAAAAAACTGTGGGAGAAAATCAAAAGAATCCTTCCAATAGAATGAACTGTCAAAGATGCATCATTTTCCTGAACTTTCCATTTGGGCCACACTAAGATTTATAAATGTTCAAATTCAAACCTATGACATATATATCCCATTGCAACAGTTTAAAATGGAAATATTTGATATGCTTTCTATACTTTTTGAATAATTTCGTGTTATTGGGCACACATGTCACCATCGTTTGGCAGCCTCTTGTAGCAGACGAGACTTGCTGATTTGAAAAAGTTCTACCAAACATCTTCCTTTTAGATTAATGAAGGTGCCAGAAGCCAGGATATCTGCATTGAAGTGCTAATTATTTAGTGAAATACAGAATGCGCACATCCATGCATTGACTTCTTCTGGTCTTTAATTCAATGGAAGAATCCACAATCCATCTCTGAAAACATCTTTAGAAATGTCATTTCCTTTGGAGAGGGAAATATGGCAACCAATGTATTTCCCATAAAACTGCATAAGAAAAGACTGGGGAATGCACCACAAAGCACCAGTCCGTGACCAACATCCTCAAAATAGCCAATCAGGTTTGGGCACAGGAAAAGAACCCTAAAAACCAATGCAATCCTAAATTGAATTAACAGATGCAATTTAGGGATCCAATCAAGATCACCGTGAGGTACTAATACCACTCTATAAAGTCTTAGTAAGACCACACCAAAATACTGCATCCAGTTTTGGTCACCACACTATAAAAACATGTTGAGACCCTAGAAAGAATGCAGAGAAGAGCAACAAAGATGGTTAGGAGCCTGGAAGCTAAAACATAATGAAGACTGGTTGCAAGAACTGGGCATGGCTAGGCTAGTGAAGAGAAGGACCAGGAGAGACATGATAGCAGTATCATGAGGGGCTGTCAAAAAGGATCAAGAGGGGATCAAGTTATTTTCCAAAGCACCTGAAGGCCAGACAAGGAATAATGGATGGAAACTGGTCAAGGAGAGATTCAACCTAGAAATAAGAAGAAGCTTTCTGACAGTGAGAACAATCAACCAATGCCTTCAGAAATTGTGGGTGCTTCATCACTGGAAGCTTTCAAGAAGAGACTGGATTGCCATCTGTCAGAAATGGTGTAGGCAGGGTCTCCGCTTGGGCAGGGGAGTTGGACTAAATGACCTACAAGGTCCCTTCCAACTCTGTTATTCTGAAACAGTCAGTGACCAGCCTTCCCTGACCTGCATCAATCAGAAACTAGCTCAGTTAAAGACCACTCAGAAATCAGAATACTTGGCTATCAAAACAGAAGCCCAGTCAGTCTCTGCTCAGTTTGCTGTGCTCTGCATAGCAGAGTACTTTGCCTCTAAGTGACTTTGCCAGAGTCGCTGGTGGCAATATCAAGGCAACTGTTCCTGAAATATCAGGAAATCTGTTGTTTAGACCGTGGTCCCTAAACCCTGAAAACTAACTCTCTCTGCCAAACATGGGTCAATCAGTAAGTCTGATTAAGACTTACTTGATTAAGACTGCCAGTTGGCTTCTTCCTTATGATACTACAGTATTTGATTCCCAAATCCTTCCATTCCTCTCTGTGTTTTAATTCATTTGTGTTGCTACATAAGAACTGTGGTATACATAGCCGTGTGTATCAAAATATGTATTTATATTTAGTTGTATATTTGTGTATCCAAAAACACATTTGTGGGCGATGGGCAAGAGGAGCCTCTTAATCAACATATAATACGTATTTCCAATGGATACCTATAAAAATTACCCCACTTACATGTAGGGTTGTGCTTCTATTCTTCCAGCCTGTCATCTCAGCAGATGAAAGCCCCTTTCTCATCCCAAGCAACTCAAAAGCTTTCCAAAAGAACAAAAGAGCCAGTTTCAATTGCTTCCATCTAATGCAATGCTAAAATCTTTGCCCGGCAGAACCATTTTAAATAAAACAAAGGAGATGATAGAAGCACAGTTTGCCCCTATGATATGTATCTGGACTAAAATAAAGGCAACCTGGGAATGCCACATTCGTGCTGTTGATTTTGTAATCTGTCTTGGTGTGCTTCATTGTCTTCTTCAGGATCTCTCAAAATAAAGATAATAGTAGGAATGAGGCCCATTGTATTTTTTTCTTTGCTTTTAAGAGCTACATTAAATTTTAAACCATGTTTCTACTTTGTAAATTCTTTTCTAGTTTAATTTGCATATAGAACATTGTGGCTTTTTAACAATTAGAGATCATTGCTTGCATAACACTTGTTCTGAAAGTGGCAAGTAATTTTGAACATTTCCCAAATTGTCAAAATCGTGTTAATAGAAATCTTTAAAATAGCAACCAAAGTTCCATTTCCCATCTCACTGCTCTCCAGATGCACTAGACTGTGTCTTTTAGCATCCTCGTGCTTTCTGGGGGCTCAGTAACACACAGCATATGCTAATACGCAGCGTTCTATTGCTCTGAAAAGTAGCAGATAGATATATAACTATCCAAGCATCCATCCATCCATCAGTAGACTTTTATTATTATTCTATTTCGATCCCTTTGGCAACTAAGCAATTATTAACAATAAGGGGGGGAAAGGTATACAAATAAAAAAGAGGGAAGGAGAAGGGCAAAACCAAGGAGACTAGAAGAATACTAGCTATTCTGAAATAGATTTGCCACATAGTTTTTTTCCCTCTGGACTATTGTATTTTATCAGGGTGCATGACAAATAGCTAAGCAGTCAGTTCTGCTTAAAATACCAAATACATTTCAGATGACTTCTTTTCGGGTTGCATGACTGTCTATCATCCAAGATAGAACAGGGGTGTCAAACTCAATTTCATTGAGGGCCACATCAGGCTTGTGTTTGACCTTGGGAGGGGCAGGTGGGCGTGGCCAGGGTGGTTGTGGCCAGCTTGCCGTCACTCATATTGGGAGTGCTCTGCCAGCAAAAACAGTCCTTGTGAGCTCCATTTTTGGCTGTGTTGGCCTCCTGCAACCCTCTGCCAGCAAAGACGAAGCTCAGGAGGGCCATATGAAGAGGCACTGCATGATGGTCCTTCACTGTTTCCAGGGTGGCCCCATGGACCAGATCTAAGCCCTCCATGGGCCAGATTTGGCCCCAGGGCCTTGGTTTGACATGCCTGAAGTAGAACATCCCATACATGTCAAACTGGAAAGAAGCAGAATTCTCAGTTCACCGTTAAGTACTGTGAAATCAGGACATCCAGCTTGGGTCAAATAAAGACTTGAGATTTCTGAGAATGTCCCACTACAAATAAAGCTTTGAAGACAGTTTCATTAAGTTGATGAAGGAAACAGTCCAAAATCGCAACAGTTAAGGCTGCTCTTCCTGCCAAGGTTGTACTTCTGACTGTGAATTGAATTGAGGCTCCTCTGCCAAATGAAACTTTGACCATGAGGCCATTGTGCTCAATTCCAGTTCGCCTGCTGAATGCTCCTTTAAATGAAGAATTCCTGTTGCCACGTGTGAATACCACTGCAGAAGCTATAACATTTCACTGCCTTTTGGGCAATTTGTGTTGCTAAGCAGAGAGGACTGGATAAACCCTGTCTTCCAGAACTCCGAGCTTGTGCAATTGCAGGGCATGGCTAGAAAAGTTGTCCAAACAGAATTGTCATGGCATGTTTCCCTGAAAATAAGACCTCCCTGGGTAACAAGCCCAATTGGGCTTTTGAGCGCATGTGCTAAAATAAGCCCTCCCCAAAAATGCTTAAACGCATGCGCAGCTGATCCCTGCTATTTCCTCTGGTTGCTTGCCACGCAAACAACACGAGGTGAGGAGGTGAGGCCAGAGGGGAGGAAAGGGAGGGGGAACATGCCCCATGCTCCCCACATGCCCTTACCTATGGCCGCTCCCACAACTCTAGCCACCATGCCTGTTTTGTTCTCTAATTACTCACACCTGAGGGGGTCAATTGACAACTCCTTTATTAACTCTTCACATACTTAACACCAGAACAAGAACAACCTTGGCTTGACAGCTCTTTTATTTTAACCAATAAACACTCTGGCATTCTCCCGCCTGAACGCCTCCCCAGTTTGCTCCAATGAGAATCTGCTTCTTGCTTGAATGACAGCGGCCCCTCTTCACTTGAGTATACAACAATGCCCCTTCTGCCACCACAAAAAGAGCCCAGTGAGATGCAACACAACAGCAGCCATAAGGTGACCATGCTCACAACCTCCTGCGCCTCAAAAATAATAAGACCTCCCCAAAAATGAGTTTATTTTGGAGGGTCAAAAGAAAATAAGACCCTGTCTTATTTTCAGGGAAACATGGTATCAAGAAGTACCTATCGTGACGAATACAGAATTTCAATTGCTTTTTTTTTTTAATGAGAGGGTTTTTTGCATAAAATTGATGGGGCAGATTGGATGGCTACCGAAACATAGTTTGGAAAGTAGCTCTCAATGCTTAACTGTCTGTCAAAAAGGCCAAAGTTCTAAAGACTCACACATATGGAAATATGACTATTGATATTTGTGCATAAATCAATTGGGTTGTAGTAGATACATAAGGGCCTTTTTAATCCCATGAGTGGGTCACTGTAAATACCATTAAACATGTTTTCTTTAAAGTTACTTTACTTTAAAATTTAAAGAGCTTCTGAGCAGCCATTTGATTCTCCGTGGAGCTTTTATTTTGTTTTGTTTTGTTTTTAATCGCACTTGTGCAGCTGTCGGCTTTTTCATTAACTTCATTTCTTTGTCTTAGCTAACATATGATGCATAATGGAAAGCATATCATACATGCTGTAGCGTTTTTAGAGAAATGTATGTCGCTGGGTAATAACACTACTTAACTTTTCCAGCCTCCTGCGTTAAGCTTCACAAATTGCATCTGTCGAAACTCTTGAAACACAGCAATAAGCCTCAAGTATTATTCAATATACAATATGAGCCAGAATTTCCTATGTGGTTTTGCATTCTGTTCCTCATGGTCAGAATAGACTTCTCAATTTGGTGAAGTATCAGCAAAGAAGAACTGTAATCTTCCGAGAGCGCCTTGATTTAATTAGAGTATAAAGAACACATCAGAAATTGTCATTAATTGTTACTTACAGAGCCCAGGGCAGCAGCTTTGGAGTACAGTATTATTTGTTGCTAGTATGTTGTTCTACCATAATTGAATTACCGTATTTTTCAGAGTATAAGACGCACCCTTTTCCCTCAAAAAAGAGGCTGAAAATCTGGGTGCGTCTTATACACTGAATATAGCATTTTCTTTTGCCCCCTGAAGCTCCACCCCCTCACCAAAATGGCCGTGCAGAGTCTCTAGGAAGCTTTCAAAGAGCTCCCAAGGGCTGGGGAGGGCAGAAATGACTGGAAAATGGGCTGGTTTTTGCTCAATTTTGTCCCCCCCCCCAGCCCCCAGAAGTACTCTATAAACTAAAGGCTATGCATGCGATTTTTTTGACAAAAAATGGGGCCGTTTCCACAAAATTCGGGCCATTTTGGGAGTTTTTCAGAGTGCAACCCCCTTTTTTTATTTGCCTCTTCAAAGCCTTGGTGCGTCTTATACTCCGAAAAATACGGTAACTCTTGAAGTCATAAAATATTCCATAAAGTATCACTTTGCATCTACTGTATTATGTGAATCCATGGTTTGGCGCAACAGTATAAATATAGAAGAAAAAATGTATTCGATCCACCAGCTAACACTCTCCAAGTATCTTGACCATGTCCTTAGATTGAAACAACCGAAATATTTCTGTAAAATAATGACCACATCATTTACCATAAGTCTTCCATTGATGGATGACTTTTGGTTTATGACACAAGCAAATGCATTGGTTTTATTGAAGAGGTTCTGGGAAAATAACAGACAGCATCTTTCCAGAATAGCTTTTGATCATCCTGAGTGTCTGGCTGCAGCAATCTCCAAAAGCTCTAGGCAACACAACAAAGTCACCTTGGTTAAATTAACGGCCAGAAGTAGAAACAATTCTTAAGTCTCAGACTTATATTCATATTGCTACAACAGACACGCTGATAAGCAGCTCCAAATCTTAGAAGGCATTTCTCTATTTCTCTGGAGAACAGATAGAAGAATTAAGGCCAAGAAAAAGTTTCCGTATCATGAGAAGAAGACAAGATCACAGAAAAACATTATATAAAAACATCTAATTTATACCCCCTATCCAGAGTGGGAACTCTGGGAGCATGTGCCTACATTTTGCATTCTCTAGAATCCTGCAAGTTTACAAGGTGCAACTGTTAGTAATTTTAATATAGGCCTAATATTTTAGTATACAGTGTGGGGAAGGGTTGGGAGAGAGGAAGGGAGGGAGGGAGGTAGCAGAAGTGGTATTCAGCAGGTTCTGAGCAGTTCCGGAGAACCGGTAGTGGAAATTTTGAATAGTTCGGAGAACCAGTAAATACCACCCCTGAATTGCCCCGCCCCCAACTATTCTCTGCCTCCGAGTCCCAGCTAATTGGGAGGAAATGGGGTGTTTGCAGTAACCTTCCCCTGGAGTGGGGAGGGAATGGAGATTTTATAGTATCCTTCCCCTGCCATGACCACCAACTCATGACCACGGAACCAGTAGTAAAAAAAATTGAATCCCACCACTGATAGGTAGGTAGGTAGGTAGGTAGGTGGGCGGGTGGGTGGATAGATGGATGGATGTGCAAAGCTATTCTACCCCTACAGTACAAATTCTTCTCGTTTCTTTTCTCTTTGTGTACCCATCATTACCTTTCTTGCAACCTTTCTGGCTAGCTTAAAAGCTTTGGCAGCCACAGTCTCTTTTATTCTGCTCTTTCCCTTCTCTAACGATTTAATATGTTCAAAGGTTTTATTGACTTTCACAGGAGTTCAAGAAGTTCTCCCAAGTGTACATATTTAACAAGAATATGCTTAATAATGATAACTCCCAGCATGTGTTATTTGGAGCAAGTTGTGTTCACTGTATTACTTTAATATAAGACTTATACACCCACCTACCTTATATAATGAATCTGGGTGGATCCAACAATCCATAAAACAGGGTTAAAAACAAAGGAATCCTTTCCCCAGGCACTATACCAAACATCCTCTCAGCTCAACTACCCATGCTACCCCAATGCTTGGGGGAAGAGCCAGATTTCATGGCCCTCTTAAAGGCCTAAAGAGTAAGGATCTTAGGTAGGAGGCTGTTCCAAAGGGCTGGCAGTCCTTCCAGGTTTAATTCGATTTATTGCCAAGTCAGTAAAGATAAGAAAATGCAGATTTAAGAAAGTGAAGAGTTATTATTCTGCAGCATCTCTTATCTTGGAAAAAGGGGTTTTCAATTCATATTGAGAAAGTCATCCTATTTCCTGTCAATTCCACAGTATCCAGCAACATTATCTCGAACATCTAATTTGATTCTGGCACTTTGCACGCCCTGAGAAAGAAAAGGAAGAAGCCTGTTCAACGGGTGACTTCAGACCCAGTGATAGCTGCATCCAATCAGTGTCCCTGTCAGGACTGAGGAGACTTTTTGAAGAATGACTTATAACATCATTGCATTTCCCTTGTTTCACAGCAAGAGCTGCTCTCCACATTGAAATATAGGTCGTCCTCACATACTGACTGCCTGGATTAGTGACCATGATAGCAGTAGCATTTAGACTTATATACCGCTTCCAAGGGCTTTACAGCCTTCTCTAATCAGTTTACAGAGTCAGCATATTGACCCCAACAATCTGGGTCCTCATTTTACCCACCTTGGAAAGAGGGAAGGCTGAGTCAACCTCGACCTTGGTGAGATTTGAACTGCCAAATTGCAGGCAGCCAGCAGACAGCAGAAGTAACCTGCACTACTGCATTCTAACCACTGTGCCACTGTGCTTTATGGTGGCATAAAAAATTGCTTCACAACTGATCCTTGCACTTATAACTCTCACAGTGTCCCACAGTTACAAAATTGCTATCTCTGAGCTTCGCAGCTGGCTTGCAACAAGGAGAGTTAATAGGGAAAAATAGAATTAAATTATAAGTCATGGTCCTGTGATGTTTTACTTAGTGACTGTGGCATTTTGCTTAACAACTGAAGGGGAAGTGAGGTCATAAGTCTCTCACAAACACATAAATTTCTGCTTAGCAACCATGGCACATAGCTGGTCCCAAGCATGGTTGCTAAGTGAGCGATGTTATGGCTGAAATAGAAAGCAAATTTATTTTTAAATAACTCCCTGTGGATGTGACAGGTCCAACTACCCTGTTTGCCTAATCGTATCGTACTTAAGGAAACTGTTCCTCTCCACAGCAAAGTCCTCTAATATTTAAAACAAAGTCCTCTAATATCTAAAACATATGAGGAACGGCTGCAGGAGCTGGGTATGTCTAGTTTGATGAAGAGAAGGACCAGGGGAGACACGATAGCAGTGTTCCGATATCTCAGGGGTTGCCACAAAGAAGAGGGAGTCAAACTATTCTCCAAGGCACCAGAGGGCAGAACAAGAAGCAATGGGTGGAAACTAATCAAGGAGAGGAGCAACTTAGAACTGAGGAGAAATTTCCTGCCAGTTAGAACAATTAACCAGTGGAACAGCTTGCCTCCAGAAGTTGTGAATGCCTCAACACTACAAATCTTCAAGAAGATGTTGGATAGCCATTTGTGTGAAACGGTATAGGGTTTCCTGCCTAGGCAGGGTGTTGGACTAGATGACCTCCAAGGTCCCTTCCAACTCTGCTATTGTATTATTTTCCTTGACAAAAAGGAGGAAGTACATCTTGCCTTAACAAAAGCAGAATGAAATGGACTAGCGGCAGCAGAGATCCAGCACCGTTTAATTGTCTGAGGCAAACCTAATAAGGAAAGGATCAACTTAGCAAAGCTTAAATGTTCTATGGAGACCAAAGCCATTCACGTTCCACCACCCGTTATTAAAGATACAGGAGCTATTTCCAGCACCCCACTCATGGTTCTTCTTAATAACATGCCTTTCCTTACATAGAGCAAACATCTCCAGTTTTCCTCCTACGGTCCTAAAATCTTGACAACAAATGCCAGGATTTTCTGCTCCACAGTTCAATGCTTGTATAATGTTTGTTGTTTTCTGTTCTGTCAGTTGGAATCCAACATTCATTGCTTCAATAAAGTGTGTAAGGTTCCTTCTCAGAATTTGTTCCATTTTTCACATTCAGTGACACCAGTCTTCCCTTTTCTGTCCCACTTCATAAAGTAATGAAGGAATCTTCCTCTGCTTTTATTATTACCATATTATTACTATGGCAATATTATCACAGTATACTTGCTTTCATTTGCGAATCTTCTTTTGTTTAAATCCCCTCCGCCTTTCTCCCCAAACTTTTTTTACTAGGAACAATCTTCCTTCCTTCCTTCCTTCCTTCCTTCCTTCCTTCCTTCCTTCCTTCCTTCCTTCCTTCCTTCCTTCCACAATATTTAAACTTTATATATAACTCTGTCTTGAGTTCTATATAAAGTGGCACATCTGTTTTTTGATTGGCTTAAAGGGGAGGGGGAGAGGAAAGATGCTGACCAAACTCCTTAAGGGAATCTCTCTTGGATTCTATCAGGAGATTGCTAGGTGCCAGATTAGGGCTTGATAGTTCCCAGAATTATAGACTCATAAATCTAGAATCAGCGTATGCCAGAAATTTATTCCAGTCTATCATTACTGTGGCAATATTGTTACATGCACAAAGATGAAAAGATTCGGCATTATGAAGGAATGGTTGGTGAAATTGACAGAATTTACTGAGATGGCCAAGTTGACTTCTTTGAATTGGGAAAAATCATTATTGCCATTCATCAATGACTGGGAATCCCTTATGGACTTCTTATTGAAAAAAGAAGCATTGACTTATAGATTCGATGACTCGAAAGAGCAGGTTATAGAAAGAAGGGAATTTTGATGTAATCTTAGAGAGGGAGACTTTGATTAAAACTATATGTATAATTGCCAAGAGGAAAATTGGAAGCCGTGTGTGTGTGTGTGTGTGTGTGTGTGTGTGTGTGTGTGTGCGCTTCAAGGTGTTGATTACCATCTTTAAAGCGCTCCATGGCACGGGTCCTGGCTACCTGCGAGACCACATCCTACCACATAGAACTTGTCATTCAGGGGCTGTGTTAAAGCATGGACAAGATACAAAAAACTGCCAGTGTAATGGCTGAAATGGAAGAAGCTAGAAATCTAGTTAAAATCCAGAAAAGAAGTTAATATTGCTTCAGCTGGGGCCATTTTCCAACCAGTTTAGATGCAGGGGAGAAGCGACTAAAAACTGCAGTGCAGAAAAGCCCCACAGACAAGTAAAGCTGTGTCTCAGGTTGGCAACCACTTTATTACCATTTTTGACTCTATTGGCTTACCTAGCAACAACAAGCCTTTATGGACTCACAAATCAGTCTTCCACATTTGGAATCCATTCCCACGGCACTTGCAGAAAATGCTGTATTGGGTTAAAGTTCCCTTTTGACTGGGCTGTAAGCCAAAGAGGCATCCCTCTTAAATCACTAAACCAGCCTCCTTAAGCAAGATATGTTGAAATCCTTTCTCCCTGCACCTGACCCCCTTCCCGTCCCTTCTGCCTCCTGATTCATATACTTTACAAACTGTCTAGTTAAATTATTGTGATTCGAAATCATTACTCAAGTAGAGCTTTGTGGTGGCATGAAAGGCAGGTGCTGCTTAGGATGGTTTCTGGTGAATAAATGGAATTGATGGCACACGAATCTGCTGGCAATTACCCACAGGGCTACTCTCTCAGCCAAGATGCTGCAAAGGCACTTTTCCAAATTAGATATCTGCAGCAGCAGCCTATTCCAGCATTGTAGAAGCATCAGTTTTGTATCCACTGTAACTCAGTTGGTTTGTAGTAGAATACAGATAGTCCTCAAAGTACCACCACAATTGAGCCGAAAATTTATGTTGCTAAGTGAGAAATGTCTTAAGTGAGTTTTGCCCCATCTTACAATTTTTCTTGCCACATTTGTTAAGTGAATCACTGCAACTGCTAAATTAGTAACACCGTTGTTAAGGGAATCTGGTTTCCCTGTTGAATTTGCTTGTCAAAAGGTCGCAAAAGATGATCACATGACCCTGGGACACTGCAACCGTCATAAATGTGAGTCAGTTGTCAATCACATGACCATGGGGATGCTGCAACGGTCATAAGTGTGAAAAATGCTCATAAGCTACTATTTTTCCAGTACTGTTGTAACTTCAGATGGTCACTAAATTGAGGATTACCGGTAGTATAATTTTGAGGAGGCAATACAGCAGATTCTTGAGTTGGGCACAAGCATAAATTCCTGTTTTGCTGTGGATTATTGTCCCACTCCCTAAATGAAAAGTGCAATTCAATGCCAAAATAAAGTCTTTTTAAAAAGAGCGAGAGGGAGAAGGATAGAGAGAACTAGGGACATAAAATGATTGTGTGGATTGTGACCCTCCCAGAATTGGTTTTAGATTAGATTAACAAAGTCGGAAGAGACCTTGTAGGTCATCTAGTCCAAATGCACAAGCAGGAGACCTTACATCAGGGGTGTCCAAACTTGGGAACTTTAAGACTTGTGGACTTCAACTCCCAGAATTCCCCAGCCAGCATGGCTGGCTGGGGAATTCTGGGAGTTGAAGTCCACAAGTCTTAAAGTTCTCAAGATTGGACACCCCTGCCTTACATCATTTCTGACAAATGGCAGTCCAATCTCTTCTTGAAAGCTTCCAGTGATGAAGCTCCCACAACATCCAAAGGCAAGCTGTTCCATTGGTTGATTGTTCTCACTGTCAGAAAATTTCTCCTTATTTCTAGGTTGAATCTCTCCTTGTTCAGTTTCCATCCATTATTCCTTGTCTTGGCTTCAGCTGTCTTGAAAAATAGCTTGACCCCTTCCTCTCTGTGGCAGCCCCTCAAACATTGAAACACTGCTCTGCTCTGTCTCCTCTGGTCCTTCCTAGCCATGCCCAGTTCCTGTAATTATTCTTCATATGTTTTACTCTCCAGTCCCCTAATTATCCTGGCTGCTCTTTTCTGCACTCAATCTTTTTTCAACATCTTTTTTATTGTGTAGTTACCAAAACTGGATGCAGTATTCTAAGTGTGGCCTTACTAAGGTGGAAAGATGGGTGGCTATATAAATGTTTTAAATAATAAAATAAAGCTATTAGGATCAGAAAAAATAGAGAGAAGGTGGAGCTTATTTTGTACATTTTGGAAAAAAAAGAAATTGTCAGCTTATTTAATAGGCAGCAACCATAGACAGTGATGGATAGCAGGTACTTTTTTGCTGGAAACTCTTTTTTCATCCAGTGTTGGCAAGAAAGAAGTTAAAAGTCGCTGCAAACGCACTTATTTTTTTTAGTTTTTGCCTGTGGTTGGCCTTGCCCACTCATGTGTTTTCTTTACTTCACTCTCAGCACAATTTTCTTGGAACAATAACGCGGTTGATGATTTTAGCAAAGGAGATTTAGAACCACGACTTGGCATACCTCCCTACTTCTGCCAGTCGTGCTTTTCAGAAAGGAGATTCTGTAAACCCTATTGCAAGCACTAGAGCTCATTGTCAAAGTTTATTTGATCACATGATGGAACAGTAGAACTTTTCCTTTAAAAGACTTGATTAATGACTAATTACTGAATATTCTTATATAGTTACTGGGGTTGAATCCGTTATGCCTGTTGCACAGAATCTGAGAGAAACAGTAGACAAGATGCAAGACTTGTGTGGAGAGTAATCTTGTACTGTCAAGTCTATGGTTTTCCCAGTATGACTATGAAGCTTGGACCATAAGAAAGGCTGAGTGGCAAAGAATTGAGGCCTTTGAACTATGGTGCTGGAGAAGACTCCTGTGAGTCCCCTGGACTGCAAGGCGATCAAACTGGTCAGTCCTAGAGGAGATCAACCCTGGCTGCTCTTTAGAAAGCCAGATCCTGAAGATGAAACTCAAATACTTTGGCCACCTAATGAGAAGGAAGGGCTCACAGGAGAAGAGCCTAATGCTGGTAAAGATTGAGAGAAAAAGAAGAAGGGGAATGAGGTGGCTGGATGGAGGCACTGAAGCAGTAGGCGTGAGCTTAAATGGACTCCAGAGGATGGTAGAGGACAGGAAGGCCTGGAGAAACGTTGTCCATGGAGTCACAATGGGTTGGACATGACTTCGCAACTAACAACAACAATCCTGTACTAACAATATGTAATATGTGTGTGCTATGCAAGGAAGTATATGATTGTTTTTAAATGGGGTACTATAAAGATTTGGGGCAAATAGAGTTCACACCAGCATCTCAGCATTTGATCACCTTTATAATGGATTGTGGCTGTTACATGTTCTGTAAAGTTCCAGCTGGACATTTAAGTCTCCTGACACTTATCAAAAGGCAATGGATTCTATTGGCCGGGTCTTTCTGGCATTGTGTGTCATACAGGTAACATTGTCTATGTAGCAACTGTTGAGAGCTTTGGGGGCAATTTTTTAATTTTTTCATTAAAAAAAACAATTCAAACTAAGCGAAAGCAAACTCCACCTAAACTCCTTGAAAGGCTGTTTTATCGGGATACACTGCATCAGCAAAATGAATTGAATTTGATCATTCAAGTCAGAACCCATTCTGACAGCCCCAGGCCCTAAAAATCTGGATTCATGTTCTTTTCTACTTACCTGTAGCTATCATGTGAAATTTATTCTTTCTTATGTTGATATTTCAGAACCACAGCATCTCTTGACTAGCATTTCATCACCTGAAATATTCATTAATTAAGGAATCTTCTCTTGCTTATTAGAATCTGAACACATCAAATGACTGCTAGCAAGATGGATCAAAGCAGGGGTGAAATCCAGCAGGTTCTGACAGGTTCTGGAGAACCGGAAGTGGAAATTTTGAGTACTTCGGAGAACCAGCAAATACCACCTGTTGCTGGCCCCAGAGTGGGGTGGGAATGGAGATTTTGCAATATCCTTCCCCTGCCACGCCCACCAAACCACACCCACCAAGCCACACTCAAAGAGCGGGTAGTAAAAAAAATGAATTTCACCACTGTATCAAAAAGTCTGTTTTATAAGACATCTATTTTCTTTTCCAAACTAGTGGTATTTACAGAATGCGTATAAAGGTTTGGGATGTGTATAGACCAGTGGTGGGCAAACTCATTAGTCAACAGAGCCAAATATCAATAATACCACGATTGAAATTTCTTTTGAGAGCCGGAAGGTGTGGCCTGGTTTGTGGGAGTGGCTCAGCGGTCATGTGACTGGGTGGGCGTGGTCAACTTGGAAAATGTGAAACTCACTTAACAATGGTCTTGATTAGCAACCAAACTTTTAGGCTCAATTGTGGTCATAAGTTCTTTCTTTCTATCTTTCTCTTTCTTTCTTTCTTTCTTTCTTTCTTCCCCTCTCTCTCTCTTTCTCCATTTCTCTCTTTCTGTCTCTCTTTCTCTCTGTCTCTCTTTCTCTCTCTCTCTCTTTCCCTCTTTCTCTCTCTCTTTTTCTCTTTCCCTCTTTCTCTTTCTGTTTCTCTTTCTGTCTCTCTCTTTCTCTCTTTCCCTCATTCTCTCTTTCTCTCTTTCTCTCTTTCTGTCTCTCTTTTTCTCTCTCTCTTTCCCTCTCTCTCTCTTTCTGTCTCTCTCTTTCTCTCTTTCTTTCTTTCCCTCTCTTTCTTTCTCTCTCTATCTGCTTCATCTGCCCATCTCTGTCACTCTGTGTGTGTGTGTGTGTGTGTCTGTCTGTCTCGCATTCAAGCACTTAATCACTCATTCTGTGTCTCTATCTTTCTCTCCCTCCCTCCCTCTCTCTGTATCTCCCTGTCTCTCTGTGTGTGTCTATCACTCTCTGATTGGAGGGGGAATCAGAGCTTGTCTCTCTCTGGGTCTGTGCCTCTCTGTGTCTGTCTGTCTGCCCGCCACCCCCCACCCCCCCAGCGGAGCCTCCTCAGCCCAGCCTGCTGTGGTTACTCACTGGCTCGCCTTAGCCGGGCTCGCCCGCCCGCACTACTTCCAGGGCTCAGTGTGGGGTGGGGGAAAAACAAAGATCCTCCGGACGCCGGTTCCCTCCAGTCTCCCTGGAAGTAGCCAGGCTCGCCGCCCGCACTACTTCCAGGGCTCAGTGTGGGGTGGGGGGAAAACAAAGATCCTCCGGATGCCGGTTCCCTCCAGTCTCCCTGGAAGGAGCCAGGCTCGCCCGCCCGCACTACTTCCAGGGCTCAGTGTGGGGTGGGGGAAAAACAAAGATCCTCCGGATGCCGGTTCCCTCCAGTCTCCCTGGAAGGAGCCAGGCTCGCCCACCCGCACTACTTCCAGGGCTCGGTGTGGGGTGGGCAAGGAACGGCGACCCTCTGGATGCCGGTTCCCTCCAATCGCCCGCGGAGCCTCCGCACCCCCTGGAAGTAGATGAGTGGCCGGCATGCCGCCTCGGGAGGCTCCGCGCGGGGAGCGAGGGAGAGAATCAGCGGCTTTTGGGGAGGGTTGCTCCGGCAGGTCCCAGGAGTCCCACCCTCGGCAAGGGTGGAGGAAGAGCCGCACTCGAGGGGCCAAAGAGCCGCATGCGGCTCGCGAGCTGCGGTTTGCCGACCACTGGTATAGACTATATGTTTCTCTGTAGGAGCATTTGTACTGTTAATAAATACACCACACTTCAACCACATAAAACCACAGCCAGCATCTCATCTGAAAATTATTATCTTAATATATTTCTGATTAAATGAATATAGCTGATTTATTGTGGTATCTTTCCATTAGCTGATTCAGGATTAAACCTATTGATGGAGGAGTGGGTTTGATGTTTTTTTAACATATGTATGTTGAGTTTTGAGGAATTATTATTTTAAGAGATTTTGAGATTTGAGATTTTATTTTATTTTTATACCGCGCCTATCTCCCCGAGGGGACTCAGGAGGTTAAAAAACAGTAATACAAACATAAGTTAAAGCAAAAATATAATAAATAAGACTACAAATAAAATCAGATTAAATTAAAGTGTCCTATATTAAAACATTCCCTAAAAATTACCCGCTAATTAAAATAAATTTGGAGCAATTTAAAATTCAGTCTGTGGTGGTGCTCTCGGGGGCTAGGCTAGGCCGGCTAGATGAAAAAAATAGGTCTTCAAACGTTGGCGGAAGAAGCGGAGGTCCGTGGTGGTCCAGAGATTGGGGGGCAGGTCGTTCCAGAGGGCTGGGCCTGCCACAGAGAAGGCCCTTCCCCTGGGGGTCGCCAACCGGCATTGCCCGGTAGACGGCACCCGGAGAAGTCCCTCTCTGTGCGAGCGAATCGGCCGAAGGGATGTATGGGGTAGGAGACGGTCTCGCAAATAACTAGGCCCCTCACTAAACCCTCACTTTGCTATCTCTAACCTGGGAGACAGCAAGCAACCTGGCACCACAAATTGTTAAATTAATAGGCAAATGGAATAGAATGATAAAAGAGAGTAACTTTATCACCACATGGAAATGGAAGAATGGGGTCTTCAACTGGATACATGCTAAAATCATGAAAATAGCTTGGAACCAGGATGCAATTCATTAAGTAGCTAATTCAGTAAATGAGATTAGAAAGGAACCAGAGCAGGTCAGAGAGAAGAATACAAGTAGTCCTCAACTTACAATAGTTGGTTTATTGACTATTCAAAGTTACAACAGCACTGAAAAAAGTGACGTATGACCGTTTTTCACACTTATGACTGTTGCAATGTTCCCATGGTCACATTATCAAAATTCAGCTGCTTGGCAACTGATATGTATTTATGAGCCGTGGTGGCGCAGTGGTTAGGATGTTGTACTCCAGGCTACTCATGCTGACTTCTGGCTGCAATTCAGCAGTTCGATTCTCACTGGCTCAAGGTTGACACAGCCTTCCATCCTTCCAAGGGGGGTAAAATGAAGACCCAGATTGTTGGGGGCAATAGGCTGACTCTGTAAACTGCTTAGAGAGGGCTATTAAAGCACTGTGAAGTGGTATATAACTCTAAGTATTATTGCTATTGGTATGATGGTTATAGCGTCCCGGGGTCACAGGTTCGCTTTTCGTGACAAGCAAATTCAATGAGGAAGCCAGATTCACTTAACAACCATATCACTAACTTAACAACTGCAGTGATTCATTTAACAACTGTGGCAAGAAAGGTTGTAAAATGGGGCAAAACTCACTTAACAAATGGTTTGCTTAGCAGCAAAAAGTTTGGGCTCAATTGTAGTCATAGCATGAAGACTACCTGTTTTAATAATCAGTGCCATGTAGTCATATATGTCTTAGCAACCTAATAGGTCAGGGGTCTGCAAAGTTGGCTCTTTTTAAGACTGGTGGACTTCAACTCCCAGAATTCTCCAGCCAGCCAGGGAGTTGAAGTCCACCAGTCTTAAAAGAGCCAACTTTGCAGACCCCTGTAATAGGTCAACAAAAGACTCTAAGGTGGCCTGAAAATAATATTTGATGGAAGTTACAGGAAAATCATTTTTTTTAATTAAAAAAAACAAGCTTTACATGTCTCCATTCATAGAATCCCATCATCTAAACCCTCCTTGAGCTATGTAGCCCATGCTAGGCTGAGCATACAAGATATGGGTTGGTATCAGATGTGGTATTCTGCCAGTTCCTCCAAGTTAGGGCAAACCAGTAGTGGCGGAGGGGGAAGCTCCACCCACCTGCCTAGATATCATCATGGATGCTCTGCACATGTGCAGATGGTTCTGCGCATGCACAGAAGTACCACATGCAAGCTCCCGGTTCTGAACCGGTAGCGGAGGTAAGCGGATTTCATCCTGAGTGAATATATGTTTTATTTTATTTTTAAAAACCTTTAAATCAATACAGGTCTGTTGCTGAATGTGAGCAGTGTCTTGTGTGGATTACCACATAAGGTTAAGCTACCTCTTCAGTGATTGGCTGCCACCTTCCATATTAATGTAGAAGCTGTGAACACACAAATGTAAAGCAGTACAAGGGGCATTTCTTGACAGCTAAATTCTCTCAAAACAGGAAGCTGCCAAGCATCCTAATGTCTTTTTTCCCCCAAAGCCTTCATAATTTGGTTATGTTGAACTATAGTTCCCACAATCCCTAGTCAGCATGGCAGTTGGATGTATGACCCAATATTTGACATATTGAGTTTCACTTGTAGGAAGTTAGTACCCACCCCTTCTAGAAGAATGAAATATTTTAGGAAATATTGAAAAGGCAGAATATTATATTTCCTAGATGAGAAGTTCAGAAATATGCTCTTGGAGACAGAAACACAGAGCGTCAGCTCCCTGCCCTCCCCTCAAGCAGATACTGAGGTGGGACAGCTTTAGAAATGCAGATTTGGTAATCTATTACTGCCTGCAGCTCTAAACAAAGGCAGGGCAAAGCCATTCATCCACAATAGGAACTGCCTTTCATTGTATCACCCATCAAGGTTCAACCAAATGTTCAACCAAATTGGAACTTGGAGCAATCCTTTGCTTTTTGGATGCTATTTGGAACCCTGATGCCAAACTTATCTCAGACAACCTCAGCTATGATCCCTGCATAGCCCCCTGGGAGTCTGACAACCCA
The DNA here is from genome assembly GCA_039707465.1 of Rhabdophis nuchalis. Taxonomy (NCBI): domain Eukaryota; kingdom Metazoa; phylum Chordata; class Lepidosauria; order Squamata; family Natricidae; genus Rhabdophis; species Rhabdophis nuchalis. The sequence continues at coordinate 306,033,472 of CM077643.1, read as the reverse complement.
TAGAATACATTTCTTGCACAGGAACAGGAAGCTCAAGGGCAAGGCCCAAAAGAGGGTATAAATACTTTTCACTCTCCACTCCATGTGTTCAGCTGCCCAGGAACTCAAACCAATGTGGTCCCATTCATCAATAAACCATCTTTCCAATCGGCCTCCATGTTTCCAGTGTCTTTCTCCCCTTGGAACTGAACCAGATGACATTTCTTCCAACACACTGCTAGGTGGAAAATTCAAGACGGTGTTCTAGAAGACATGGACATCAACTATGACTTCTGAGATGTGATTCTCCTATTTCAGACCCAGAGAAGAGCAATCAGCAGCTTCCAGTGCAACTGGGACATTTGATTTGCCAGGAGAAAACTTGCTCTCCTGATGAAGCAAATGCAAAAGTCTCTATATGAATCAACTTTGCTTACATGTGTCTGTAAATATGATGCGAGTCACCGATTATATGGCTTTAAGAGAGATTAAGGAGATCTAGCAGAAGATGGTTAATGGATGCCTTGGAATTTTCCATGTTGAGAGATACTATATCTCAGAGAGTTAGATGCTGCATGTGCAACAACAGATGACCATAAGCTGGATCCCTTTATGAGGAATGTCAAAGCAATTAGCTAATTATTAGAGCCATTGTTATGTACTGGACAGCTTAGCCTTCCTCAATCTAAAGTTGTTAGCCGTTTTGCAATCTTTATATGGCTACAAATCCTTAAGTCTGAGCAAAAAAATATATACCGTATTTTTCAGAGTATAAAACACACCTTTTCCCCCTCCAAAAACAGGGTCAAAATCTGGGTGCGTCTTATACACTGAATACAGCATTTTTGGCCTCCCAAAACACCACCTCTTTGACAAAAATGGACGTGCAGAGGATTTGGGAGGCTTGCAAAGGGATCCTGGGGGCTGGGGAGGTACAAGCATCCTAAAAGCTATGCATGCCCTTTTTTTGGCAAAAAATGGGTCCATTTTTTGCTGGTTTTTGCGCCCAGCCCCAGCCCCCAGGAGCACTTTGCAGGCCTCTCAAACTCTCTGCATGCCCTGTTTTTCACAAAAAATTACGGTTGCAGAGGGTTTGGGAGGTCTGCAGAGTGCAGAAACTTTATTTTTTAATTTACCTCTTCAAAATCTTGGTGCATCTTATACTCCGAAAAATACGGTATTCGCATGTTCCTCTAAAAGGTTACAAGTAGATGCTGCATTCATGCATTCATACGTGAATAAATTGCTGTGAAAGAGTGCAAAGGGCACATTTGTGTCCTTAAAAATACCCTTCCTTTCTCAATATGATTGTCTTCGTCTTTTGCCTGGTGACGAAGCTTTTCTTCTATATTATCTTCTGCCTGCATGGGTGCCCTAGTTATTGACTTACTGAAATAAAAGGGGTTATTAATGAGCAGAAGCAGCACAAGGAACAATATTTCTACTTGTTGAAAGCAAGTGATAACACCATATGTTCCTATGCCAAAAAACATATAAGTAACTAGCAAATCTTCATGAAATATGGCACTGGCAATGACATTGGTACATATTTGAAATATGAAGAGTGGGGGTGTCAAACTCAATTTCATTGAGGGCCACATCAGGGTTGTGTTCTGTCTCAGGGGGGCTGGGTGGCCATGGCCAGGGTGGGCGTGGCAAGCTCGTTACTCATATCGGGGAGCAGGTGGTGGCCCAAGCACAGGTTCCCGAGCTCTGTTTTCGGCTCCAATGGCTTCCTGCAACCCTCTGCCAGCATAAATAGAGCTCATGAGGGCTGCACATGACCTTCCCCAGCACTGGTTTCATTGGCAGAAGTACCACAGGCCAGTCCTTCGCTGTTCCTAGGGTGGCCCCAGGGGCCATATGTAACCATCCCACAGGCCAAATCTGGCCCACGGGCCTTGAGTTTGACACCCCTGACTAAAGATTTTATTTGATGTTGCTTCCACTCTCAAGCTATTTCACTGGATATTTAAAAAATGTATTCCAAATAGTAAAATAGTCACTCAGAATCCTGGTAGACCGGAGCAGCACATAAGCCCCAGCAAACAAATAAACAAACAAAACTAAAACATCGTTAATGCTGCCATACCATTCATGTTGTCAATATTAGTTTCATATGCACTGTCTCTGACGTATTCTTGGCATCGCCTGGCGTGACAAAGTTCCAAATAGCGCAGTCTTGGAGCATTCTGGGATTTCTAGCACGTGTACACTATTAAAATAGTGACGTCTACGCTGGCTTGGGCATGTCATGAGAATGGCTGATGGTCGGATTCTGAAAGGTCTCCTGTATGGTGAATTAGTGCAGGGAAAGCAACCCAGAGGGAGATCACAGCTGCAATATAAAGATATCTGCAAGAGGGATCTAAAGGCCTTGGGAATGGACATTAACAGCTGGGAAGCCTTGACTTCTGATTGTTCAGCTTGGAGGACTCAGCACGGCCTTCTCCAATTCGAAGAGACACTCGTTCGGCAGGCTGAGGCAAAGAGGCAATCCCGGAACCAGCGAAATCTGGGGATTGGGCAGGGGACGGAATGAATCTGCCCTCAGCGTGGAAGGGATTGCAACTCCCGAATTGGCCTTTTTAGCCACGCCAGATGCTATGTTAGGACCTCTTTCCAGAGCACGATACCATGGTCTTTTGAGACTGAAGGATGCCAATGAATGATTAGTTGGGATTTTTTACTTTTGCTTTTTTAGTTTGTTTACCTTTCTTCAATACTTTGGGCAGATGGTCCAGCTTATTTCATTACAAGTTCTTTCTTTCCTTGAAAAAGAATAACTGGTTTCACAATGAAACAGACAGACAGTTGATTCAAATATCACCTATAGCTACAAAAAAAAGCTACCATTGTGATAATATATACTCTCAATGTAAATGTTCAGGTTCTTTGAATTATGTGTTTTATGTGCTTCAAAAAGCTGAGCAAAACTTTAATTCAGGGATTTGATTAGAAATCAGTTCAGTCAAATCAACCTTTCAAACTGAATTGGACAATCAAATTGAATGGTTTTCTGACTCAGTCTGAATTGTTCAATTGGACTCAATAAATATATATGCCCAAAGCTTGAAGCAATGGAAAATTCAGCTGAATTATTTAAGTGCACTTGATGCTCTGGTTTCCTTAATTAAGTCTACACACAAATAATACCAAAAACATGGGTCCTGCCTTTGATATCTTGATTGGAGATAGCTCTTCGTTTCAAGACTATTGTAACTCTCTCTACATGGGGCTCCCCTTGAGGTGCACCCGAAGACTTCAGCTGGTCCAGAATGCAGCCGCGCGAGCAATAATGGGTACCGCAAGGTATACCCATGTAACACCGCTCTTGCGCGAGCTGCACTGGCTACCTGTCGTCTTTCGGGTGCGCTTCAAGGTGCTAGTTCTCATCTTTAAAGCGCTCCATGGCTCGGGACCTAGCTATCTGCGGGATCGGATTCTGACCCATACATCCTCCCGGCCGATTCGCTCCCACAGAGAGGGACTTCTCCGGGTGCCGTCCACTAGACGTTGTCAGCGGGCGACGCCCAGGGGAAGGGCCTTCTCTGTGGCGGGCCCAGCCCTCTGGAACGACCTTCCCCCCGACATTAGAACAACTACGGACCTCTGCTCCTTCCGTCAGAAATTAAAAACTCACTTTTTCTGCTTGGCCGGCCTAGGTTAGTCTCTACCTCAGGGGTTAGGAAATGTTAATTTTAAAATGGGAATTTTAGTGCAGGGACAGTTAGATTTAATTTGTTTTTATTGTATTTATGTATGTATATATTTTATGTTGTTTTAATTTCTCCCTGTGCACCGCTCTGAATCCCCTCGGGGAGAGGACGCGGTTATATAAATAAATATTCTATTCTATTCTATTCTATTCTAAGTCAAGCTAATGTTTTGAAGCAAATCACTCTAGGGATTGGAATCAAGGTGGCTCTCCAGATTTTCATGATGCTGAATCCCTAGTTTGCATTGCCAGTGATGAAGGATGCTGGGATGTCTATGGAGATTTTCAGTCATCCAGGTCATGGTTGTCCCAAAGGTGCTTTTCCAAGAGGCAACTGGACTTTCTGGTTTTTTCTTTGAAGATGTTTCACTTTTCATTCAAGAAGCTTCTTCAGTGCCGAAGAAGCTTCTTGAATGAGAAGCAAAATGTCTTAAAGTAAAACCAGAAAGTCCAGTTGCCTCTTGAAAAAGCACCTTTGGGACAAAGACGCTTGGAATTACAATCTAACATCATGTTGCCAGTTCTATTCCAATTCTATGAAAAAAATTAACTCATTGCAGGAGATTCTGTATTTTTATATAAATACTTTTTAAATCTAAGGCATATTTTGCCTAATTAGACAGCCTTACCCAGAGGTCATGTCTTTCTTTGCTGGCTTTAAAGAGTCCTTAATCTATTAAAGGAATACCTCCCACTCAGAATTTCTAAAAGTAAAAACACAGTGTCTCTTGGCTGCAATCTGGCAAGAATATTTTTGAGTATTGCCTTGAAATTGATATTCAACAAATAGACTTTCTTCTGCATGAGAGGAGTAGAATTACAGCAAAACCAGGCATTATGTAAACTAGGGAAGAAGTTCATAACAGTTTTCAACAAAGATCATGCAGCATGTTACTATAGCATTCTATTTTATCATAAATGTAGGAATAGATGGCCAAAAACAGAGAGCACTTCAAAGTTGGAGTTAACTCATTGCCATCTTATCCATCTGTAGCATGTTTAAATGTATCATAGATTGTTATGTGAGCAAAACTGGGTTTCCTGAACCTATTAATTCTTAGTTCTCCAGGCCATTAAACTGGGTCATTTAAACATACTCCAGGTCATTTAAACATGTTAGTTCTTACTTCAACCATGTCAAACAGTTGGCTGACTTCATGCACTCTCCAGAAGTAAGGCCAAGTCACAGAAAGGCTACATGAAAAAGGGGACCCGATCCATTCAGGTTTTATCACCCAATGGATAAGTGAAAAATGAGCAGAAATGGTAGGCATCAGCAGTGGGATTCACTTACCTTCCCTACTGGTTTGCAAATGTGACCGTGTGCCAAACGCCACAATTGCGCATGCACAGTGCTCGTGCATTACATCGGGATGGGTGGGTGGAGCCTCCCACAGCCACCACTACTAGTTCGCCCAAACTGGAGAGAACCAGCTAAATACCACTTCTGGTAGGCATGCTGTCTGCAGTGACACCAACTCATATCATCTCACTGCATTAAATTAATTAATTAATTAATTAATTAATTAATTAATTCCCTATTAGCAAGAGCAAAATAAAAGAATTTCAAATGCAAAAGGAAGTGGAAGCCTCCTGGCTAGCTTTGGAAAGCTCATATAATTGTCAACAAATGATTCATCTGATCATCTGAACTTGTCCTGGTACATGACGACAAATGAATATCAGGGAAAGGGCACTGAATTTGCAAGCAAAGACCCCAGCATAGATCCAGAGGATCTCTATGCCTAACCATGATGACAATTCTTTGTCAAACATCGCTATAATGTCACTTGCTTATTCCATTCCTGCAATAAGGTAGAGTTTGTCTTTGTGTCTCATTCTCACCACAATGAACAGCTTGCTAGCATCCTTCCAAGGGAGAAGAAGGGAAACATGACTTCAACATCAGTTGCTGCAATCATTCTTTTGTTTTCAAATGACCTCCAGCAAACTTGCCAAGCATGAACATAGCAACTAATTGATGGACAGGGTTGATTGCTTCCCCCTCTTGAAGCAGCTTCAAGTCAAAAACCAGAGGCAGCAACATCAAATGCCTAATGAGACTAATAACTTAGAGCAAAAGAATAGCAGCAACAGGATTCAAATTGAGTAGTACATTTTACATGATACTGTCTCCCAGAATTCTGTACAGCCCTTAAAACTAAGGTCCTTCCCAAAATCATCCCTAAAATATGAGGGTAAATGCGATTAATGGAAAAAACTACCCTGTTACCCTGAAAATAAGACCTCCCCAGATAATAAGCTCAATCGGGCTTTTCAGCATATGCGCTAAAATAAGCACTCCCCAAAAAATAAGCCCTCCCCAAAAATACTGCAACACAGCAGCAGCCATGAGGTGATCATGTTCGCCACCTCCTGCACCTCAAAAATAATAAGACCTCCCCAAAAATAAGGCCAAGAGCTTATTTCGGGGGTCAACAGAGAATAAGACCCTGTCTTATTTTTGGGGAAACACGGTACTAAGTAAATAAGGATAATAATTAGTCATTGCATTTAATATATTTTTGTCCGGCTTTGACCACAGTATGTTTTAGACTAGTGCAGGGGTCTGCAAAATCGGCTCTTTTAAGACTGGTGGACTTCAACTTCCAGAATTCCCCAGCCAGCTATGCTGGCTGGGGAACTCTGGGAGTTGAAGTCCACCAGTCTTAAAAGAGCCGACTTTGCAGACCCCTGGACTAGTGCAATGTTCAGCAAGCTACTCAAAGTCCAAGGGTGACACTTGGTCTCAAAAGGGTCGAAAACATGTGGCCTTTCACTTTTATGGACTATCCATATTATCAGTTTCCACTTCCCTGAACTAGAAAATAAGAAAAGAACAAAAAGGAACTTTGTTTCCGATGGCCATTATATTACAACATTATAGAAGTTCTGATAGTCCTTACATGCATCCCACATAAAACCCCATTCAATGTTAAAGGTCTTTAGCTTGCATATTTGATTTCTTCCTGCTGAGAAGCGGGGAGAATTAAGCATTGGACAATCCACCCATAATGTGATTCACTGGGGTTCCACATTTTTAATTCTGTACAGGATTCTGACCACTGAGCTGGCAATAGCAATCATTCTTTGAACTGAGAAAAATGTTGCTACCATCCCTATTTATCTCCTTCCAAAAACTGTGTGCCTACAATGGTTGCAGGATATTTCGCCAGAGACATATGGACATCTGTAAGCCTTTTGTCATATTTTTTTTTTTTTAAATCACAAGGCTGGTTTTCTTGCCTGGATTCTGTAAATGCCCAGCTTTGTGAAACTACAGCAGGTGCTGCTCAATAGCATATTGACAAAAAAAAATTAATGTTTATTTTGAAGGATGCCATTGTGCACTACAGCCACTCCTCTATTGTTTCAGCAAACACAGAATTTCTCTCTCCTCCATTTTCCCTGAATGCCTATTTCTGCAGGCATTGGGAAAAGAGAGACATTCAATGTCTGATAACTATCAGGCTAAATATGGTGCATGCATTGAATGATTGTATGTTTTTTGGGCCATTGTGCCTTCATTCTAATTTCTAAAGCTGAAGTCCAGCCTCCCAATCAGGAGGTTGTGAGTTCGATCCTAGGTAGAGGCAGATGTAGGGTCTCCTGCTTGGGCAGGGGTTGGACTAGATGACCTGCAAGGTCCCTTCCAACTCTGTTAATCTGTTATATCTCTTTGCTCCATAGATGAGAGTGTGAACTATATAGGATGCATAGTAAAGAATTTAAAACTGCTCTGAGTACCATGATCTATCAGCAATGTTATTAATAGAAATGAATGTCTCAATAGTAGCTGATTGACAGTTTTTCTGCCAAACAACACTAAGCAAAATCGTTCCAAAACTAAAGCAGCTCTTTTTCACATGGCACAAACCTGCCAACTTCAAAGCCACTTCATATCAAGTTCATTGAAAATACAATACAGAAAACATTGAACATATGATCAAAGAATTAGACATAGAGGAGGCATATAGCAATAGCACCTAGATGTCTATATCGTTTTGTAGCATTTTACAGTCCTCTTTAAGTAGTTTATTACTCTCGACATATTTGGGACCTGATTTTACTGACCTCAGAAGGACGGAATGGAAGGCTGAGTCAATCTTGAGCCAGTGAGAATTGAACTGTTGGCAGTCAGCAGAATTAAGCTGCAATACTGCATTCTAAATACTGTGCCACCACGGCTCATCCAATGCATGATCATCATCTTCTCTCGTATATGTATGCATACACATTCAAACAAAATGCTTTATGATCTCCATATAATTATTTCCGTATAATTGCTGAAAACATGTGAAATCTATCCCAACAAGGCCCACGTTAACCCAACTGATGAGAAAATCCTCTCAAGATTACAGTTTAGCAATGTTTCATATGTATACATGTAAATGCTTCTCTGCTTACCAAGGCCACTGTGACCTAAATGATTGAGAATCTCCAGAGACATCTATCCAGTGGTGGGATTCAGCCAGTTCGCACCTATTCAGGAGAACCGGTTGTTAACTTTCTAAGCAGTTCAGAGAGCCGGTTGTTGGAAGAAATCTCATTTTGTTTTTTCCCACTTTACAGGGCTAATCCTATAAGGAAGGCAGGAAGGAAACATTCTGGTGTTGTTTCTAGCCTAATCTTTATTGCCCTGCTTACAGAAACTCCCTCTCCGGTTAACCCTTATTACATTGCAACAGCTAAGGTGAAGCGCCCATCAACGTGAGTGACATTGAATTGGCCATGCCCACCCAGTCACATGACCACCAAGCCCTGCCTACCCAGCTGATTATTAGGGCAGAGAACCGGTTGTTAAATTATGAGAATCCCACCACTGCATCTATCCACTAATGAAAAAGAACATTGAGAACTGATCACTTGAGTAATACCTAAACCAACATCAGAATAGGAGCATTCGTGTTAATTGACTATGGAAGCTTCCTTTGACACACCATTCTTAGTTGGTAGAACCAATGCCTCACAAACACACAGACACTCTGTCCTTCCTCTCTCCTATTCCACACCCAGCAAATATTTCAGATTAACAGAGTTGGAAGGGACCTTGACGATCATCTAGTCCAACCCCCTGCCCAAGCAGGAGACCCTACATCTGCCTCTACCTAAGATTGAACTCACAACCTCCTGATTGGGAGGTGGGAACTCCACTTCTAGGCCACAGCAGCAGACATATATAAGAGCTTAAAGCTTTTGTAAAGCAGTACATTTTATTACTCTCCCTTTCAATCTCCAGTTCAATTGACATTTTTATAGTTTGTACAATTAAGATGCCTCAGCATGAGATGATAGTTTTAATATTTACTTTACCCAATCTCTGTAAGGTTGCATTGATCAAATCCCCATTTTTAAAGCAAGGAATTCTTGGGCGCCCACGGAAAGCAATGAACAGGCACACATGCAGATACTGTACAGAACTTTATCAGCAATTTTAAAGAATCCAATACTGTTATTATTTGGCCGTGCTTCTATTAGCATTTTTAAAAAATGAAGTGGGTGGGAAAATCACCATAAAGTTTGAATGGAGAGCTAAGAAATCCTCATAACACATTCTGCTGTGCCAGGGAAATGAACCATAAGGTCAGAATATATGCTAGTCTAAAATTCTTCTCCACAATTAAAAAAACAACCTAGAATGACCATCGGGTGTACTGCCCTATGGGGATCGCAAAGAAATCATGCCTGAAACACAGTTTGCTGTCGATAATGGATGTGCATCTTTTGTATTCCAGGGCAGGTGATTTATTAAATATATACATAAATAAATACATAGTAAATTGATGTGGTTAATGATAAAGCAAGAGTTTATCTAGAACGCAAACATTGTAACATACAAGATTGCAATATATCAGATCAGACCATTAAACCATACAGACCAAATATGGATTAGACCATGAATGAAGCCAACCTTGTGGTATCAGGGGATCCTTTCCCTGTGCATATGGTTACCTGAAGAGCTGTTTACTACGCAACCCCAGGAGGAAAAAAGCTCATTCTTGAATGCTATTATTAAAAGGACAAATTAGATAAGATAGTGACCTGGGATTCATCATTAGTTCTTCTGCTGTAGTTGCACCCAGCTTGGGAAATCTAGACATAGGAGCCATGTTATATTCTCAGGACAATTAGACCAGTGCTGGGTTCTGGATCCCGTTCCAACCGGTACAGTTGGAATGGGCCCAGCAGCGTCCACATGGACACGTGCAGCACGCATGCACACATGCACAGCATGTGCATGCATCTTAGCGCCTCCGCGATTCTCCCGCTTCTCAGCGGAGCGTCGCACAGGTACTGTGTGTGCCGTGCACATGCGTGGAAGCGCCGAAGACTTAAAAGTCCGGTAAGGAGCGCAGGTGGGCAAGTGGGCCCTCCGGAGCACCGTACCAGAACGATATCCGGTGCTCCGGGCAGGCTCCAGTACCCCCATACCGTGATGTACCGCCTGCATCCCACCACTGAATTAGACCATATGAATTAAGGCAAATATACTCCCAAGATAACATTGCAAGATCCAGTTTGGGTCGGTCACCAGGACCGAAGATTTAGTCTTTAGTCTGTTTAATTTTTAGATAGGCCACAATTTACACAATTCATTGTGCTGGACATGAAGTGCCGTCTGTTATTGTGGGTTCTAAGAAAGATAAATTCTTCTCTAACTTTCCATATCTATCTCCGCTTAAGTTATTGCTCCATGAACACAGATATCCTGGTGAACAAATTATTGGAACATAGAACCAGAAGATCCTCTGGAAAAAAGAATGTGAGGCTATTGGTCTGCTTTGAAACTCTTAAATAAGTCTTTCCTAATGTTTCTGTGAACTGGAAATGTCAGTGATTAAAACAGAGACCTTTTGCATCCCCTCAAGCTATGGTCTATTGAGCTGTGAAAATTATGTAAAGAGATGCCCTCTAGACATATTTGTCCACAACTTCCATAATTCCTAGAGAAGACAGCAAAAAATATCCACAGGCAAAAGGCAAAATGTGGAGATATTAGCTGGAGACAAATTATCTTGTCCCGATCCTTTGTCATCCCCCTTTTCTCTACTTAAACTGTAAAGAAACATTTAAGTGAGTCTTTGCATACTTGTATCTACATTGCTTAAGAAACCTATTGATTAAATAGTTTGCAGTTGACTTTAAAAAACCGCATTAAATATATTTCAATCAGAAACATTTCTGTTTTCATGCCTGCATTAATAACATTAATATATATTACACATTTAAGACTGCAAAGGGGAAATAATATTCATGTATAAAAAATCTTCAAGTCCTTATGGTTTTCCCCCCCTTTAAATCTCCTTTCACTTGGTTTGGTTGAAATAAACTAATTTATACTGACTAAAATCACACACGAGAACTTTTCACTCATGGGAACAGACCGATATCTCATTAAATGTTCTCAAAACCAGTTTGTGGGCTTCACCTACAAATTCTCTTTGACACCATCATGCCTTTGCTACAGCTTAAATTAATTGCTAGGGGCTGACAAATATTAAATGTGGCTTCTTTATTACTAGCCAATAGGTAGAAAAATAGATTTTCTAAGTGTCAGAATCCTCCAGAAAGCCATTTTGCAATCTAGAAAAAAAAACCGTATGCCACCCACACTAGTTTCTGCAAAGACAAGGGTGGCTCACGATCAAGCGGAATGAATGGGATCGTGGGAAAGGCTTGGTGAGCACGTTGCTTTAATGCCAAAAAACAAACAAACCCAAGAACATTTCAACCAAAAAGAAAAAAGAAGAGGAAAAACTCCTAAGGTCATTGAAAATAAAAAGTTCCATAAAAAGCAATCCTAGCACTGCTGTCAGGAGAAACAATCATATATAACAATATATAACGATAATACAATTATATGAAGACAGTGACTCAATGAGGTCAATTCAGGTTCATAAAGAAAACAAAAACTTTCATCTTCTCTCAAAAAGGACCAGAAAAAATGGAAGAGGTCAGATGGTTCCCCTACCACCACTACCATTGCAGTGTTTGTCCATCCAATGCTGTGCTTCACCTCACAGATTTCAAGCTTGATATCCTTTTTAGTGGCCTAGGACTATAAACAGCCGACCTCTTTTCTAACCATCCAGAGTTTTCTTCCCTTTCTGTTTCTTCTATAACTTCAGATTATAATTTTTTTTTATTTTGGAAAATAGTGTACTCGGGGACGTTAACTGGTCGATTTTCCTGGGAGCTTGATGGCCTGCAGATAAGCGATAGATATCCCCAAATATTCTTCATAGAGCAAATGAAAACACAGCACAGCCCCTGAAAGTCTAGGCACCTTCAGGGGGGAAAGCAAAAGCTAAAAAGGGAATCAAAAGCTAAAATGGAAACAGTGACTTAAGTAAGACACAGGGACATGAAAGGTGTTCTCATCTTGTAACATACTTTAATATATATATATATATAAACCACCCAGAATCATTTAGGTCAGGGGTCCCCAACCTTTTTTGCACCAGGGACCGGTTTCATTTTAAAGAAAATTCCGCGGATCAGCCGGCGTAGAGGGGGAGCGGGGGGATGGGGAACAGGCGGCGCTTGCGCATGCTGGGGTGTGTGAGTCGGCTCACTCGTCCCCTAGGGCCCCCAATGGCTTGAGCGACCGCACCTGCGCTCTCCCGCCCCCGGTGCACGCTCTGCGCAGGGGGCTGCCCCGTCCTCCCTCCTCCTCCTCTCCAGCCCTGCGGCCCGGTTCCTATCAAGCCACGGACCGGCACCGGTCCGCAGACCGGGGGTTGGGGACCCCTGATTTAGGTGAGATGGGGGATGTAGAAATGTGTTCAACCGATAACTAAAAGTTTAAAAATTTACATCATTTTTTCATGATCCTCTATGCCAGTGCCAGAATAAAACTTAGGCTTATTCAGACATGCTGAATGTGCTTTGCTGAACTGGGGCTCTTGGGATGAATGTGTTGACTACGAAACTGAGATCAGTCACTTGTGAAATCTATTTATGCCCGCAGGGAAGAGGCATGTGTTTGACTGTCCAGTTTGCACAGGCTTGACTGCGGAAAAGTTTTTGTGCTACAGAGGCAGGCAAATGATCCTTCTGATGTACGAAATGTTACAGGAACGATTAGGGCTATTTTTACTAACTCTGTCAATTCGGGCAGTGAATTTTCTCCCTCCAATGCCCATCCTACACTAGAACTACTTGCAGCTGTCTTTTGCTCACTAACACTACAAGACACAACCCTTGAGTCAATTGCAACCCAGGATTACTTAACAGATGAAGAGAGTTGGAAGGAAGCTTATAGGTCATCTAGTCCGATCCCTCGCTCAAGCAGAAGACCCTACACCATTTCTGACCTTTCATTCTGGAAACCTCTCAGTAAATGGATAGATTGATTTTTCCTAAACTTGCAAGTTGCTCAGGCTTGACTGAACTATATCAGGTCATTAGTTTGTTGAGGAGAGGCAAACAGTGGCAGTCGAGAGAGAGAAAAGTTACCTGCTTAAGTCCCTCACCTCTTCCCTCTCTATAGTGCTCCCTGGTTCTGACTACACCTTGGTAGAACTGAGAATTCTGTGTGGTTAATATTTTGAACCACAGTACATGCTCTTCTTTCTTGTAATCAGAGTTTCTCTTCTTATTATAGGAGTGTGGAGATGCCAGTTGCTTTGGCAGCCAGCCCAGAAAAAGGGGTTAATCCATGGAGTTACATGTATCTCATGTAAAACAATATGAATTCCTTTAACATATATAATTCATTGATACAAGATCTGATTATGCTTTCTAGATCCCTGATCTAAAAGGCATTCACTACATTTAGTAGGACAGCTCTAAATGCAACCTTCAAGTTCAGAAGCACTGCACCTCAGAATAGTCTATACACTCTACGGTAATAAATATACTTCCTTATGCATGTTTATATTCACAAATATTCAATCAATTTTAGAGAGGTAGAATTTAAAATGGATGGTATAGAATATTCAGCAGAATCTTATGATTTGGCTTTCATTCATTTATGGCAGAGCTGTCCAAACTTGGGAACTTTAAGACTTGTGGACTTCAACTCCCAGAATTCTGGGAGTTGAAGTCCACAAGTCTTAAAGTTCCCAAGTTTGGACATCCCTGATTTATGGTAAGGATAGCCCACAAATCGTCAATAATATGTACATACATCCATTCTGGCAGGTTTTTCTCCCCCATCTCTCACTTGATTAATCCAGCTCACATGAAGTCCAGTATTATTTTCTTTTGCACTATCTTAGTGGGGGGGACTTTAGATTTTGTTTATGGCATTAAACATCTTGGAATAATTATATTAAGGCTTCTAGAAGCATTCGTGGAGGAACCTGTAAATCTTATCTAGCTGACTTATACGGATATAAAACTAGGATTTTTGTATGTATGAGTTGTCTGCTTTATTGGTCCTGATCTGAAATTATGTACCCTGAAAAATGAAAATTCACTGAATCTAAGCATGAACCTGGAGCTTTTGTTCCATTAGAATGAGATAACATTTCCCCATTAAACCATTAAGCATTTTTTTTATGAATGTATGAAAGCATTTGTTGGTCCATATTCCCACCAACAAGGAATAAAAGACATAGATTCTTGATTGGGATTTGTTACAGAATAACTCTTCAAGGACTTGGCAACTCTTCATTTTCTACTAGATAATCTTTCTTTGCATAATTGGCCCCCCTAATTAACCTCCATATTCCAAGATAAGCATTCTTTAGTGAGTTTCTGTTAAGTTCTTCGGTACTACCCTCTACTGGAACAACAGCAGGATTTCCTTCTTCTGCAGTGCTGCCCATCTCTTCTGTGCTGTGCTGTTTGTTTTCATCTGCTGACTCCTGCATTATGGGATCTCCAGATTCTGCCTCCTTAGGCATCTCCTCCATTGAAAAGGGTGGTTGACCTCCTTCGTAGTCTTTCTTCTCTTCTTCTCTAAGTTCCTCTTCCAGGTCTTCATAATTGCTCTGTTTCCTTGTCTCGATAAACTTGACCACACAATATGTGATGGATCCTACAGTGTTTACTACCACGCCTGCTATGAACAGCTTTGTGGGTTCCACATCATTGAACGCTACCATACCAACAGTGATGGTCGCAATGCTCTTCACAACACCAACAAAACTAGTGGTTACAGCTGAGTTAATGTAAGTGCAATGAAGGGTTGTAAAATTCATGGCACAGCCCAATAAGACACAGGCAAAAAAGATGAATGTCATGAGGGGATCTTTCCAACATGGGAACGACCAGATATTGATGGCTTCCATGCTGACAAAGGCGAATAGGATGAGAAAAGGTGTGGCTGAAACAGCAATGGCATATTGGGCTGTCAGAGGCCCGTAGTCACTATCTGCACTCATCTTTTGAATCACAACCAAATATCCTGCATGTACCAACACCGCCAGAACTCCAGTCACATACCCAATGGGATCACCAGTCAGGTCACCCGCACCTGCCAAATTTGAAAGAGAGAGAAAATTTGCATACACTTTAAATATATTGCATCATTGTTACATATGAACTACATCAGTAGAAGATAGGCTTTAATGAGCTATTAGCTACAAGCATTTTAGTATACGTGGAATAAACTGCTAAGAAGAGCTATCATCTATTTACTTGGGAACTGCTTAGAAATAAATATATCTGGCCAATGTTGGGGGAGGGGAAAGTTGAAGTAGAAAAGTTTTGAACAAATCTGGTAAGGGAAGCTTTATATTCCTGTATTAATTTATAATTGTTCTACTTTCAGGACAGGCAGTAAAACTTTTTCTTTCCATGATTATGGTTCCAAACATCCTAGTCAACAGAGCCAATGCAAAGATCAGTGATAATCCTCTGCGGAGTCCTCTGCGGAGAAGGGCGGGATATAAATATAATAAAATAAAAATAAATAAAAAATAAATAATGGAAATGTTTGTTGAAAAGATCTATAGGATAACAAAACTTAATTTATTCTACTCTACTCTACTGTACTCTACTCTACTGTACTCTACTGTACTCTACTCTACTCTACTCTACTTACTCTACTCTACTCTACTCTATTTCTACTTATTGACAGTCATTCATCAACTTTATCTACCAAAAACCTGACGTAAGGTATAGCATGAGTAAAGAAAATACAAAATGAACAACCTGTCAGAACTAGACTGTTTCAACCTCAAAAATGAATCATCATTTTATAGAAACCAGATTTTGAAGCTGAGTCTTTTCTTAGACAAATAACTTAATCTTGCAGAGCTAATACCAATTAGAATTTATTTTGAGTGGTAAACTATGTATGGTTTAAGAATGTTAGATTGAGGCACAGCAGTGACTCTCTGGAATAGGGTTATTATTGTGGATAATACTTTTTTTGTATTTTACCTTAATCCAACTTTTGGGGATAATATTCTTAAAGCATCATTGGAAGCCCTGAATCAGGAAAAGCTAACCTGTACAAATTTCACAAGTATTGCTTAGGATCATCTTTAATTAATTTAACTGTTCCAATGATATGCAGAAAAATTCAATGTAGAAGTGCCTGCACAATGAGGATTATTTTTTCTCTGATGTTATCCAATGGAACAGAATACTGTTCAGTATTCAGGTTAGATAAAGAGGAGAATTTCATCTACTTTCCAAAATTAAGCTACAAAATTCACTGCAATAAAACGGAAAGATGATTCTCTCTTGTTTTTTAGGAATTGAGTCAAATTTAAGGCATACAATTTTCAGTCAATAATAATAATTCAAATCCAACAATAATCAAACATCATTGCTTTAATATTGAACATTAAAAACAATACAACAATTTAATAAGAGGGAGTGATATTTTTAAAAAGCTGCTTCTTAATCAATCAAAATTAACTATAAAATAACTAAGGTAGCTGTAGTCATAATGACTATAAAATGCTTTTCATATCTGAGGCAGCATTTCTGAATACCAGCTGCTAAGAAATAACAAGAGAGGACTATTGGCCACATGTCCTATTTGTGATGGCCCCAGAAGCAGCTGGTTGGCTACTATGGAAACAGAATTGTGGACCAGATTGGCTCTTTGATCTGATCCAACATGGCTATTATGTTCTTATGACTGTAATTAAGAATTAAAGCATAGGAGTGAGCAGAATTTTCTTCAAGTGTCAAGGTTTCCCTCTCTTCATTTGGTCGGATTCCCAAACTGGAGACACAGAATGAAAGTTAGAGGCAAAATCAGGACATTTTTTGGTATTGCTATATAGGAAAAAAATTATAAAAAGACAGCACGGATAATCTCAGTAATACAAAGAGATGTTCACAATTGTATCCGGAGACCTATTTCAAATAGTTCTCTTTGCTGGATATTTCTAAGGAAGCATAGCATGACTATAGCAGTAAAGCCGTAGATAACACATGCAAAAAAATCCCTAAGCATAAAAAAGAGCTTCAAAAATGAAAATGTGTTTTGTATCTTTCCTTTTCTTCTTATTTTTTTAATACAAATAAATTAAAATATCTAATGATCTTCTTTTAGAACAGTTGTGAAAACAATGCCACTGGGAGCATGTAGACTCAATATTAATATTTACAAAGACTTTATGTCACAGAAACATATGTGAAAATGTTGTTGTCTACTATTGTTACCTCAGAACGTAGCCAGATCTGTTTAGAGGGTGCATGTTTAGTTGGTTGTTAATGATAAAATTTTCACAAATTTCCAGGCAAAACAAAAACCTTGTGTCCCCAGTAGAATATAAATACGAACTCTCTTTTAATAATGATAACAATAATAAGAGGATGTCACCTAGAAGCGCCTGAACATTTTGTTCATTTATATTCAGCTCAGACATTTTTTTCTGTCGACCTGAAAGCAATGGACAATCAACCCAAGATTGTAACATTACTGTATGTTTCAATCCCTCATCCCACTTACTACACTATGCACACCAGAAACTCTGGTAATTCAATTATTCCTTCCTTCCTTCCTTCCTTCCTCCCTGCCCCCTTCTATTAAGGTGATGATAATAAGACTTTAATTACAGATTATAAAAGCAATGACACTGCCCAGGAGATCCATGGTGCAGCTTTTCACAAGAGTTTCTTCTCACCCTCTGCAAGAGCTTGTATGTGACAGAGGAAGTTAGGCAGCTGTAAGCTGTAAGGCGGCTGAAGAAGGGAAAAAGCAGAATTGGGGAGGGGAGGAACCAGCTGGACCACTTCAAGTATCAGCTCTTCTGTACAAAAGTAACATCCATGAAGGATAAGAACCACCATAGTCAATAACTACTACTGTTATGTAGGGAATTCCCATAGGGGATATGAGAAAGTATATTTTGTTATGAATTAAAAGTTGTATCCACCAGTATACATTTTTTGTTTGTTGATAAAGATAAGTCTCAATGAAGGGGGGGGGGGGACCAGCATATGACTTAAGCCTTCATAAGTTAAAGGGTAAATGAGTATATATCATGGGAGAAAAAGCACATGACAACCCCATAAACATTAATTATTGGAAGACAGAGGAAGTGTGCTGTGAGCTGGTGTGGAATCAAAAACAGAAAGTAGCACAGCCAAACTAAGGTTAGAGATGAACAGCTTCACACAGTGTCTTATTGCATTTTTAGCCAGGATGCATCTAAGGCTATAGAAAGAGGAAAGGCAGACCAATTTATCTTTAGATCTGTGCACACAGCTGTATATATTAAGCATCTATATTTGCCAGGAGCCAGTACCGGAATTGCCTGCATACCTGCCCCATGCATTTGGTTCACATAGGTTTGCGCCTTCTAATGTGTAGTGCAGTGCTTGGGAAGCAGCAGGTTACCAGAAGACCTGAAGTCTTGCCAGCAGAATATGGGGGAAGAAGGCTCCGCTAATTATATGTAGCTTTGGGAGAAGGCACGATGGGGAAAAGCAAAGGGCAGGACTTGGATGGTTTACACTTCATGTCCCAAAGTAATGGTCAAAGCCTTAGGATGTGAAGAACAGAGGCTGTAAGGGGTGGGGTGGGGGTTAGAATTAGGTGAGAAAAAAGGGTGCTAAAGCATGTGAAGTGTGAAGAACACCTATACACAAGAAAGGACATCAGGGCGCAAAGACATGAACTATGACAAGACAGGCTGGAAAATTAATGGGATGGGAAAAGAAGAATACTTCTTGTTGAGCACAACAACTATGAGATGGTTGGTCTAGAGCAGTGGTTCTCAACCTTCCCAATGCCGAGACCCTTTAATACAGTTCCTCATGCTGTGGTGACCCCAACCATAAAATTGGTGTCTCGGGTTCCTAAGACCATCAAAAATATGTGTTTTCCAATGGTCTTAGGTGACCCCCCGTGAAAGGTTCGTTAGACACCCCCCCAAGGGGTCCCGACCCACAGGTTGAGAACCACTGGTCTAGAGTCCCATGGGAGTGTAAAAAATAAACCAGGGAAACCTGGAAGGGGTAGGGCATAACTGCTGGGAGCAGGGCACAGGGAAAGCAAATGAAGAGGGAATTGTAGCGCAGGTGAGGTGCTGGCCATAGGTTGAGCACAGGGAGAGAGACGAGAAAGTGGAATGCAGGTGCCAAGATTTTGGGTGGAAGCAAGTATGAAAAGAAGACAGGAAGGGGGATTGTATGGAGGGGCAACCGTGAAGCAGCAGGGCTGGGGAGAAGGGACCGAGCAGGGATTACAAGGCTCCTGGGGCAAGGAAGGGGAGCCCGGGCTGCGGAGGAGCCCCGCCTGGAGCCTCTCCCTCTGGCTCCCACTCACCTGCCAGAGCAGCCCCGCAGGTGGTGATAAGGACGGCCACCGACACCCCGAGGGAGGGGACGCCGTTCTTGAGCACCAGGAAGCCGATGAGGAGGGTGACGAGGGGCAGGCAGCGCTTGAAGACCACGTACATGGGCAGGCTGAGCCCGCGCAGGGACCAGAGGGTGAGGCTGGACTGCAGCGTGGAGAGGAGCGTGGCCCCGGCGAAAGCGCGCCCCAGGCTGAAGCTGAAGGGCGGCAGTTCTAGGGTGCCCCGCCGCCGCAGCACCTCCAGGCTGAGCGCCGCCGTGGAGCTGGTCAGGCACTGCAGCACCGTCAGGAAGGTGAAGTGGTAACGGTTGAGGAGAAACTTCAGCAGGATGTTGAGCGAGCCGGAGAAAACCCCGTGCGCCACCGCCACGGAGATGCCCAACGCGCGGCCCCGGCACAGCTGCATGCTTGCCCCCCCCCCTCCACACACACACGCACACCGGCTCCTAACCGCCCAAGCCGTCGGCGCTCTGCTCCCGCCTCTCCCAAGCCCCGGGGAAAGAGCCGCGATCCTCTCCGGGGTGCCTCCGCGCCTCAGCAGCCTCCGGAGAGAAGGCGAGACAACTTTGCCGGCGAGCCCCGAGCGCAGCCGCTTGACGGCGGAGGGGTAGCGGCGGAAGGGGGACGGCCCGGCGATCAATCGCGGTGGGCGGCGGGCGGGAGGGGGGGGGGGCAGGATCCGCTGGGAAATGTCTCCGCAGATTCGGCCACCGGCAGCCTACCAGATCCCCCAGCTGCTGTTGCTGACGCAGAGGGGGGGCTGGGTGCCCCGGCGCTTCCCATTACCTTAATGAAATGGGGACAATCGGAAGAGCGTATTGGCCACGCTTCCCACTTGACCCGCTCAGATTGTTCTGGCTCTTATGAATCACGGAGCCGCTTTGTTCCTGAGGGGGGGAAAAAGGAAAGAGAGGAGGAGGAGGAAGGGAGCTGGATTTAAAAAGGTCCCAGGGTGGGGCGACACCCCCTCCTCCTCTTCTCCCCACGTGTGAAATTTTTATTTTTTTAAGAATGCACAAACTCGACGGCTGCCTTGCCCGGTCTCGTCAGAACCCAAACCGCTCACTCGGGTTCGCCCTCGGCCGAAGGAGCGCGGTGGAAAGAGAAAGCGAGAACCGAGCTGCGGAACCCGGTTCCTCGAGGATGCTTTTCCGGGCGCAATTTGCTAATGGCAAAGCCACATTCCGCCTTATTAAGTGAATGGGGGTTTAGCGTCCTTAGACGGAAATGCAAATATCGATCCGGCCGAGTCTGGCCGGTTTTCCTGCGAGCTAAAGAAACAGGTGCTTCGAAAGTAGCGGCGAGGGTTAACTCTTTGAGGGGAAGTAGCTGGTTAGGCGCGGGGCAAAGGAAGACCGAGGAAGGTCCTCAAAGCGCGCGAGAAGCAAATCTTACGCAAATCTTTTATGCACGTAGGGTATTCTCCCTCTCTCCCTCCCCCCTCTCTCTCTCACTCACTCTCTCTGTCTCTGTCTCCCTCACACACACTCTCTCTTTCTCTCTCTCTCTATCTTTCTTTCTCTCACACAATCTCTCTCTCTCTCTGTGCGTCTCTCTCTCTCTCTCTCACCCACACACTGTCTCTCTGTCTTTATCTTTATCTTTCTCTCACACTTTCTCTCTTTCTGTCTCTCTTTCTCTCTCATTCACTCACTCTTTATCTCTCTCTCTCTCTCTCTCTCTCTCTCTTTCTCTCACACTTTCTGTCTCTCTGTCTCTTCACTCACTCACTCTCTTTCTTTCTCTGTCTCTCTCGCTCACTCTCTCTCTCTCTGTGTCTCTTTCTCTCACACTTTCTGTCTCTCTTTCTTTCTCTCCGTCTCTCTCTCTGCTTTCTCTGTCTCTGTCTCTCTCTCTTTCCAAATTACTCTTCGAAATAACTTCCCACTTAAAAGTTGGGGAGGGGGGAAAGGAAGAGGCGAAAAAGGATGACACCGCCTCAAAGGAAATGAGCAAAGACTAGTTGTCCTGAAGTGATGGAAAGGGGTCCTATTCCAGTAGTAAAAGGAAGCGAATCACAGACAGGCGACGCTCCGGAGAATCCCTTATAACTTACGCGGCTAGAATAGCCTTCTTCAGCAGCCATGCTGGGATGGTAGCCCGCGGCATCTAGAAGGAACCAGGTTGGCAAAGGTTGGCCAAGCCACACAGAGCACTCCAAGCCCGGACTCCACACCCACTGAACTGGAGACACGGTTCTACCAGCCGCCTAAGAGATGGCTTTGGAAATGGACCCGCTGCTTCCTGGACGAAGGGGCCCTGCCCTGGCCAAAGCCAGCACTTCTGGAACGAGGAGCTCGCGGGTGGAGGCTGAATGGCTCTAGAATTCGAATGCGTGGCTAAGGGGTTGGAGACGGCCAAGCTCTTCCTCGGGCTTAAAAAAGAAAAACCCTGCGCTTTTGCAGCACGTCTAAACGGTTGCAAGCGCAATTCCTCGCCAACTATCTGGATCCCGGGAAGACCTTTCTCGTGGGCAACGCGCAGCCTGATCTTTCGCCTGTTTCCCGGGTATTGCGCAGTTCGCTGCACAAGCAGATGATAAGATCAAAGGTTTAGCCTGGCGAGCGTAGCTTTGGGCTTCCCGCAGCCCAACTTGTGCTTCCTTGGGGCAAAGCTCGCAATTGAATAAGGCAAATGGCAGCAGTCCCTTCTTCTTGCCTGTCCCCCTAGCAACTGGTCTTGGAAGGGCGACCGCGGCTGCCTCTGTCTGACTGAACTAGAGGCCTTCATCATGATAGAGGAGCTTTTCTTTCAACTCCTCGTGGTCCTATTTTCTTTGACAGCCAGGGCAGAGGTGCAGACACCTCCCGAAGACTTTCAAAACAGGTTGACCAAAACAGCAGTTTTTGGGAGGCAATTGTAGGAGCAATCGGTACAGATTTATTGGTGAAATGACTTTTGGACACCAGCAGTGGGCTGGGCAACGTCCAAAATCTTGTTCTATTCTGAGACCCATTTTTCCAACCCCCTTCTGACGCTCTCTGGTCTATTTTGTGCTATTCACAATGCCTCCTTGGCAGAAGGCAGGAGTAGATCTCTCTTGCAAAAGCTCTGGATTGCTTGCTAGCAGAGAGCCTTAAGTTGCACATCCCTGCCCAAGAGATGGATAGGTTTAAGGGTTGTGAGAAGAGCCAGAGATAGCATTTAGGACAGACTTAGATAGGATTACACATAGGTAAAAGTAAAGGTTCCCCTCACACATATGTGCTAGTCATTCCTGACTCTAGGGGGCAGTGCTCATCTCTGTTTTAAAGCCAAAGAGCCAAAGACATCTCGGTGGTCATGTGGCCGGCATGACTAAACACCAAAGGCGGATGAAACGCTGTTACCTTCCCACCAAAGGTGGTTCCTATTTTTCTACTTGCATTCTTTATATGCTTTCGAACTGCTAGGTTGGCAGAAGCTGTGACAAGTAATGGGAGCTCACTCTATTACACAGTGCTAGGGATTCAAACCACCGAACTGCTGACTTTCTGATCGACAAACTCAGAGTCTTAGCGACTGAGCCACTAGGATTACACATACAGACACACAATATATATTATCTCTTTCTACAATAAAATTAGAAACAATTGAAGAATCAAAATGCAGTTTGTTTGGGTGGTCCAGAGGTTACAGTTAACATCTAAGATGTGAAAGTATACTGACTATATATTTCTTCCCCTACCCACCCACCCACCCTGATAATTGGTCCATTTTTCGTCATTATTTGCCTATTCAAGAATTTAGAAGCAGTTGCGGAGAACAGAATGGCAGTGAAAGGAAAGGGGAAATATTCATGTTCATTTAAATCAGTGTTTCTTAACCACAGTAACCCCAGCTAGCATGTTTGGCTGGGGAATTCTGGGAGTCAAAGTCCACATATCTTAAAAGTTGCTGAAGTTGAGAAACTCTGATCTAAATTAACACAGGTGGCAACCTAAAAGAACATAGCTCCTATAGATACCAATATACTTGTACAACCAACAAATTCCCGTGCTGTACATGATTTTTGAAGTCTTTTTAAAAAATAAAATATAAACTTGGATGTCTAGTAACGCTGCTTGGTTATTTCATCCTAGAGGCATTCTTAGAAAAATGGTAAGAGAAACGCACCCCAGTGATTATTTTGCATGGTGCTCGTGTGCTCAATGGATGGTTGATGACAGAGAGCATCCTAGGTTCTATATAGTTTGCTTTTTTATTTTGCTTTTATCCCACCTTTAATTATTATTATTTTTTTACAAAAAACTCTGGGTGGTGTGACTATAGCGAAGACTCCTTCTTCCTCCTATTTTTTCCACAAATATCCTGTGAGGTGGGTTGGGCTAAGAGAGAGTGATTGGCCAA
Source organism: Rhabdophis nuchalis (assembly GCA_039707465.1). Classification (NCBI taxonomy): domain Eukaryota; kingdom Metazoa; phylum Chordata; class Lepidosauria; order Squamata; family Natricidae; genus Rhabdophis; species Rhabdophis nuchalis. The sequence goes on along the minus strand of CM077643.1, from coordinate 306,009,731 downwards.
AGTTAACCCAGTTGGCTTTCATGCCTAAGTCTCCTGGTTTCTAGCCTGCTCTATACCTGCTGCCCTCAGATGATGTACCAGGATACTGTCTCACTGCCAACCCTATTTCTTGCCTTTTGTATGGTTTGGCTGACTCTCTGTATTGACACAGGTTCTGTCTCAGCAGCCAGGAAATACATAGCAGGAGAGCAGGCTAATGGCCTAATTTCAATTAGAGGGTACAGCAGAAGTTCTGCAAAAGGTTGCTCCAAGGGCAGACGTAAATGTCACAAACTAGCATTTCCCAAACCATGGTCCATGGTCCATTACCATTTCTTGTAAACAACAAAGCAATTTAATGTGTGCCTATAGCAATTACATATTCAAGCTGAGAACTCTTGGATAGGGTCCATACGGATTTGACAATGGTGATTTATCATAAGATCTAGAACTTCATCTCTTGCCATTGCTGTTTGCTTCAATTGCCCCTTTTAAAACAAACAAGCAAGCAAGCGTTATATGGCCTCAACTTGATCTAGTTCGTTTTTAATCCAGTTTTCCTTCAATTGTGCTGCAGGCCATTTCATGCTTCTGAGGAATGTACTGGTTTTAAAAACTCAAAATTGTTTTTAATTAATTGTTTTATTTTAAATGACTTTCAAAATCTTATTAGCTATACCTTTTTTTAGGGGGGATGGGAGGAACCGTTATTATTTGTTTCCATTTATTTTGGGTACTTTGAGAAATACAGTACCTAAAGCATTTTCTGGATATCATTATTATGTCAGATTTTATAACAATGTTGCAAACTATGAACTGGAGGTCTATATATAGCAGAAAGAAGATAACATCTTGAATGGAAACAGGACTCTCTGATGTTAGCAAAACCGTTGCCATTAAAATGCACTAAGGAACCAACTGAGAGGTCTGCTAATCTTTTTTTATTCTGAAATCTCAAATTTTGTGTTGATTGTGAAGAAAGAAAATTAAGCATACAGAGCATGGCGGTCAAAAAAGTCTACTGTATATTCCTCCACTATTTTAGAATTGGTTCAGTAAAAGTCATAGGCATTAAAGATCTTTATTGGGGCTGTAAGAAATGATCATTCTTTTAAAGCAATACTGACAAAATGTGAGACAAGGATTGCCATTGTCAATCAGTCAATCATTTATAATGGCCATAGACCATTATAGATTGCCAGTCATTTCCCACCATTGTTCCTTTGCAATTCTCTCTCCCCCAACTCCCCCTCATTCTTAGAGTTAGACCTGCAACAGCCTATTACAGTCTAGTGATTCTAATCAATCAGCCTGCCAGCCGTGCCCTTTTACAGGAGGTCCAATTTTATCTCCTATCCGTATTCTGTATGCTATAGCAAAATTTCTGGGCAAATAATTTGGATTCCTAAGAGGAAACCAAATGTATAGAAAATAGCACCTGCATTAAAAAGGGTGGTTTTTTTTACTATCAGATAACAGAAGATGGATGCAACACTTTCTAGGCTGGACTCATTTCATCTTCAAAATAGTTGAATAGATATGCATAGGTCAAAAAAAAATCAAATCAAATAAAGAGGCATAAAGAGGCATAAAGAAAATGCAGTGAGGAGGTTTTGTCGGCACTACATCTTTCAGCACATATTATATAAAGCTTTCTACATACAACCGATTTTTCCATATTTCACCCCTTCTCTGAATGAAGTCCTTTAGTAAATGCTGCTTTGGCATAAAAGATGTGGGTTGTGTATGAAATAAGTGGAATATTTTTGTATTTTTTCCAAAGCAAGACACTTTGTGATTTCTCTACCCAAATCATTTCAATGCACTTAATAGTAGAAACGAGGATGGTGATTTTTTTTTTCTGTGAAAATTAATCAAAGAAGCAGTGACTAGCTAACAGAAAGAATTAGAGAGAATTTAGAGCTTGATATTAACTTGTAAGCACAGCTGAGATTCCACTAAATACACAAGCATAAGTTTAAATTCCCACTTAATGATTAAGCTTAAATTGAAAAGGGGGCGAATGGAGGAAGAGTATCATTTTAACTCTCTTGAGCTCCCTGGAGGAAAGTCAGGAAATACACATTTGAAAGGTACTTGCTTGGTTGCTTGCCTGCCTTCAATGAATGGTAATCCTATAATAACTGGATGGCACCAGGTTAGGGAAATGATAGGATCAGTAGACAGTGTCATACTGGAAGAAAACAAGTCAATGTGGGCCTTAAGTCTTGCCAACAAATTGTTCAGCAAATATATTCTAGTGCACTACTAAGCAACGTTCATCCCCTGAAGGGAGCTTGAAATATGGAATTAACTGGATCATGGATTGTTCATTTAGGAGACCAAAATGCTATACCTTTGATCTTATAGATTGTTCAGTGATTGTTCATAATGGCAAAATCTCATTGTAAGAATTAATCCTCTAGGAACAGTAACTTCAGTCTGTGTTCACAATAATTAAAAAAGCATACTGTGATAAACATTCTGAATAGTTCCATATAAATCTCACATTTTCATGGCATGTAGTGAGGAAAATGTGAAATAGGATTAGACCTACAGGGTTGACTTAAAAGACTATTTTTGAATGCTACTGAAAGACCTGAAGATGCTGCAGTAAAATCTTAAAAGCTGCAGCATTAAAAAAGAAAAAAAAATGATGCTTGAAAAAGTATGAGTTGATTTTCTGTAACTGGTGCTGGAAAAATATTTGTATTGTATTTGTATTATTATACTTGATATTATAATAATAATATTTGTATTATATTATGTTGCAAGTTGTTTGTAGTATATTTTTTCATTGTTTGTTAAAGGACACATTACATTTATTTAATATCAGCAAATTTCTGATTGGATTTATTCATCATTAAAAGAGAACACAAAGGTGAAGCAGTTTATAGTATAAAAAGTTGAAAATCAGGGTGGAGGGCTAATTAAATTTAAACAATTTCTTTGAGCTATAGAATGTAAAGAACAGATATTGCCAAGTTTTTAAGTCACTTAGTCTACAGGGTTTAATCTTGCCATTTTTCTTTTTCCAGTAATTTACTTTTCTTACAATTTACAGAACATTTCATTAGATCTAATGTATCTATTAGATCTATTATATGTATTCTGTAACATCTTGTTTATACAATGTTCCATGAGAAAGAAATAAAAGGAAGTGGTATTAATCCTAGAAATAGGTAGTTGAGCATTATGATAGCTACAGGCAATAGTTTTATATTTCTATGCAATTTCTTGGCTGAAAAAATTTACAAGTGTTTATGATGCTTCAGTCTCCTGCAATCTTTTTAAAAACACAAAAGCAATTATATTTTACATAAAATTGATATAGTAATCAAATTTTGTTTTTAAAGATCTGAAACATTTTTCACAAAATTGTGCCTTTTTAATCCTTATTTGCTTATTAACAATTTGGAGAATTTTGTTTCTAGAAATTCTTATATTTTATCTATCCTTTACGATAATTATAAACAAGTATGTTGGATGCTTGTAGGTCAAAAAAGAATCAGCAATTAAACCAAATCTACAAAGAAACTGATAATTATTTTTTCTCTCGCTCCAAAAATATGAATTGTTATTATTTGAAAACTTAGGTAGAAAATAAGCCCCATCCCCTCAATGTGATGTGCCATTGGGGCAGAGTAGCATTCCTGAAAAGGTCAAGTAAAGAAATATAGTAATAGCAATAGCACTTAGATTTATATACTGCTTTATAGTGCTTTACAGTCCGAAATGGTTTACAGAGTCAGCATATTGTTCCCAACAATCAGCCGTCATTTTACCAATGTCAGAAGGATGGAAGGCTGAGTCAACCTTGAGCCAGTGAGACTCGAACTGTTGGCAGTCGGCAAAATTAGCCTGCAATACTGCATTCTAACCACTGCACCACAGTAGTATATATAAGTATATCAAAATATATATAATTTCATCAGAGTCACCTAAGATGTGAAGGTCTACATAGTTGCTAAAAATTTACACCAACTGATGGCATATAATTAAACTAAAAGTTAATAAAGCAAAAACAAGTCTCTACAGCAGTTAATACTTGTTGGAATTCATACCTAGGGATGAAAGATTATCAATCATAAGTACTCAAATCTTAAAATGTACATTTAAAGTATTTAAACGGCAAGCTCCCTCTGTGATTTGCAGAAACTGAGCAACAAGCTGCATCATATAGTGAAAAATCTTGTCTCAACGTTAAGAGTTCCAAAATCAAATCTCACTGATCGATGCTACCATCTGGACAGGCATAGATTCTCAGCTCTGCTCGACTCTATTTAAGTCTATTCCAGGCAAACTGGCTGGCCAGACAATTTCCCATGAACTTTATTCAACCGAGCTAATGAGCAGCATAAAATGAGCAATATAAAAAATAAACTCAAAAGGTCATTGCAGATGAAACTATATACAAAATTGACGCTACTATATACTAGTGGAGAGCAAAAAAAAAAGTAGAGTTTATAAGGGAAGTTGAGTTCTGAAAATGTTGTGATTCTTCTACTAGTTACAATTGGCACAGATGTCAACTCGCCAGTAGACTACACCTTTGGCTGCTTTGGAATCTTGAACTTTTTCTTCGTTTCTGATAAAGGAGATGAAAATCAATTTTACTCCCACATTTCTATCAATTATACTTTTAATGGATATGGTTGGTGAAAACCAGATTGTATTAATGTGGATGTACACAAACACATTACAGCTCATTGCCATACTTCACAAGTAATACCACACACGACTGGATTGAGCTCCAGAGAGTGACACTTTCTTGTTAAAAGATATTTGTTGACTTTTTACAACTTGGCATCTTCCAGTTGAGTTGTATTATACTTCTCACCATCTTTGGTAAGCTGGCTGAAGGAAACTGTATTGGTAAGATACACCAGTAGATGATATCAGGTTGTTAGAAGCTGATAGTATAAATGTTCACTTTATACATGGTACAAAAAAAAGAAAAATATGCAATGGATAACTTTTTCAAAATAGTTCAGTTGACTGTTATAGCACATACTGTGACAACATTAAATCAATGCTAAGTTTGCTTTGTGGAGAGTTTAAATTATCTGTCATGGATTAATCAACTGACTTTTGAAACAGAGAAATTAGTTTTAATTATTCTCATTAGTAAATATGCACAATGTTTAACGTTACATAAAAACTGATTTCTTTGTAACAAGTAAATATTAAACATAGAAACTAACTATACTATTTGGATAACTATGTTAATGTCACAACTGTTTTTGTCTTAGGCATTTTGGCCTCCCTTCTAGTTTGTCTGGATTCTGGCTTTAAGGTCATGTTCATTTTTTTCCTTCAAAAGTTGGTAATTTTAGTTCAATCATAGTTTAATTCAAAACAACAGAATCTAAAAATGTATTAAATTTGGTCAAGAAAATTATATTATTTGTCTTACAAACAAAAACTCAGTCTGTAAAACCATCAACTGTGAAAACTATGTGCCATGTTATAATACATTGTTGTACAGAAATTCCATAATGAACTCAGTTCAATGCTGATAAATTATTTTATGTTTATTATGTTTATGTTTATTGTTCATTGTTTATTCTACATCTCAACAGTGAGAATACTTAAACTGCAATAAAATTTGTATTTTTAACTCCTATAAATATAAGACACAGTTCCTATACTGTACCTAATATTTACAATAGGAATAGTGTTATAGTGCCCTCCAGATATCTTGGATTACAATTTCCACTAGCTCTTGACAATAATCATGCTATATTGGACTGTTAAAAGCTATAGACCAAAACATTTGGAAGTTACTAGATTGCCTGTTCATAATTTACACAATCTGTACATAGCATGTGAACATTTTGCTGATTCAGTCCAGGTTCAGTGCAAGATGTTATATGAATCTGTCCTTAATCACATGTTTGAAACTTTGAAGCTCATATTAAAATCTAATATTGTTAGTAAGGCATAATATGGCAGATGACCAAGAAAAACAAAAATAATTTCTTATAAATCAATTCTTTGCAATTGAGAAATCTTTCTATGCAGGAACCACCAACGAAGATGGATAATAGATCTTCACAGTTTCATCCCAAGCGCAGTCAGCCACCTATGGAGAACAAACACAATTTAGGACAAGAAATAATATGCATTCAAAAATATTCATGTAATATAATTTATATGCTTGTAGTGGTAATTTTGCCCCTGTAATACTACTAAGTATAAAGCCAACACACGTAAATAAAGTTTAAAATAATTGTAAATAAATAAATAACAAAATTGCATTCTAAATATTTTCATTTAGGACATTTAGATAAATATTTACATAAATATTTAAAAGTATATATTTAAATATTTAAAACTAAAACTAACCATAAATAAACATTACACTGTGAAGTGGTCTAAAACAGTTAAAAGCCCAATTTAAGTGACGCATACTGAATACTAAAATAAAATTCAGATTTTCCAGAAATTGATTTCACTATTTTTATAGTACATAATGATGATTTAATCAATTTTATTACTTTTGACTGTTTATAAACGTATATAATAATATTTTAAAATAAATAAAGCTCACAATTTATATTAAATTATTCCAAAGTAAATTAGAATTAGTTTCAGGAAAAATGCACCGCTTAAAAAGAGCATAAAATACATTAAATCTGGTAATGCAATTAAGCTTCTGTAGAAAAGCATGAGAATATAATAAAAGCATACAAAGACATATATAACAAAAAAAAGATGTGAATATTAGATTTTTTTTTTAAAAAACCTTTGTAGTTGGATCGAGTTAATTATAACTTAACTATCTGTGTCGAAAGATATTTCAACATGTTAAATTAACAAAACCTGCAATAATTGTAGCCATATGTTATATTACTCTAAACCCAAATTAGTCTCCCTCTTTATTACTACATTTTAAAAAGTAAAAAACAAAGTTTTTTATTTTCACTGAACTTTTATTCAATTAGTTGCAGTTTGCTGAGGAAAAAAGGTTCAGTAGTAAAACAAAAATAATTGTGTGATGCAGCCTATCTAGTTTTCTATTCATGATCTCTTTTCCTCGATCAACTGATAGCTCTATAATGATCACCCACAGTAGACTACACCTGCAGACAGCATATTTAGAGTTCGCAAAACAAACACTCAACTGCCAAGAGGAAACAATAAATAAAATGCCATCTGCAAAATCCCTGGGGACTTTTCACCTGAGATTGTCTTAATTAATGTCACATAGCAATTTCTGAATATTAAGTATAGTAATCATCATTTCGACCAATCTTAGGAAAAGCAAACACAATTTACACAAGGCCTTTCAGTCCAGATCTGTTACCGATAGTAGATGAAAACAAAATATAAATGTAACTAGGAAAAAAATAGCAAATAAAAGATAAATTACTTTGATAAATTATGTTAATATTCTGTAAATCATCAACCAATCCCTAGAAGATTGCTTTTTTCTGTTCAACGGTCTTCACTTTTTGGAGACTAGAGACACCTCCCTGCAATTTTTCTGAAGAGGCTTGCCACTGCTTCCTTCCTTGGGCTAAGAGAAAATCCAAACCCACCCAATTGGCTTTGTGCCCAAGGCAGTGCCAGTACTCATGGTTTCCTACTTTCCAGCCTAATGCCTTAACCCCCAAATGGGTCTCATGGAAAACTAATTTGAAAGATCCCTAAAAGCTTTTATTTTACCCATATAGCATTAAACCTGGATTCCACTCAGCATCTTTAAAAATGAACACACCATTTAATTTAAATTATGTTATCAGGTGTCCTAATTCAAACTTAATGTTTGTCATTTTATTAGCAAAACTACCTGGATCTAATGTATTTGATAAACACATTTTTCCTTCTGCATGTGAGAGAAATACAGACTTCAAATAGTGAATTGGTGAATAAAAGCAGAAATACAACATTAGACTTTGGAAAAATCTTCCTTAATTCTGAAAAGTACTTGAGGACAACCAGAGCTATACAAACAAATGCTTCTGGTACTGATGTTCATCAGCCATAAAATATGATTAAACACTGTTTTCTGCTATGTAGTCTATAGCTACTTTTCTTTGTCTGGTTAGAATAAATTAGATTACTTGAAGTATTGATTGAGGATTCTGGGGTTATTTCAGATTCCTGTTTTAGGCTATCAATCATGATTTTACTCTTCCTCAGTCTGTCAGGGTTTCAAGTAACACCCCCAACGAAGTGAAAGTTCAAGTCCCTGCCCAGCACCCACATGTCCAATCAAGCACCGATCCAAAGGGAGATGCCTCCCAGTCATGCCACTCCAGGTGCAGGGCAACATGTCCTTGACTATCTGAGAAAGTAATGTTATTTTGACTATATAACTCCCCTACTCTATATAATCACCCTTCCCATTTTCCCACAGCAGAAAATGTGGCAGGCCTGAAGGCCCAATGTAAAAGATGGCTTCCAGGCCTAACACAATCCTTGACTAATTTTAGATTAGTTATATTTAATTTGTTTCATTTTGATGGAACTTATTTATGACTAACTTTAGCTAGCAGTGTTAATACTTAAATAATAAGGGCAAACTATGGTTCAGCAGGTTTACAAATATAATAAACTCAGAACTATTCAGAACATACAAAGATCCAGGTCTATAGACCTTAGCCCTGAGCACACTCTTGTACTGCAGTGAGCCTTTACGCATGGCAGGAGAGAAAGTTGAACATCTTTCATATGGGCTGTCTCCAACGTATTCTTGGCATCACCTGGCATGACAAAGTTCCAAATAGCGCAGTCTTGGAACGTGCTGGAATTTCTAGCATGTATACACTGTTGAAACAATAACGTCTACACTGGCTTGAGCATGTCATGAGAATGGCTGATGGTCGGATTCCAAAAGATCTCCTGTATGGAGAATTAGTGCAGGGAATGTGCCCCAGAGGGGGACCACAGCTGCGATATAAGGATATCAGCAAGAGGGATCTAAGGGCCGTGGGAATGGACGTTAACAGCTGGGAAACCTTGACCTTTGATCGTTCAGCTTGGAGGCTAAAGACGCAGCACGGTCTTCTCCAATTCGAAGAGACACTCGTTCAGCAGGCTGAGGCAAAGAGGCAATCCAGAACCAGTGAAATCTGGGGATTGGGCAGGGGACAGAATGTATCTGCCCTCAGTGTGGAAGGGATTGCAACTCCCGAATTGGTCTTTTTAGCCACACCATATGCTGCGTTAGGACCTCTTTCCAGAGCACAATGCCATAGTGTTTTGAGATTGAAGGATGCCAATGAGAACTACAAAACACAGTGGTTAGGTCACATAGGTATGTCCAAACAAATAAACAATAATATTTCTCATCCAACGTACTAATACAAAGGCGGATCCAAAGGCGGTTCCAATGTACTAATACAAAGGGGATCCACCCTTCCATACACTGAACCACAAATACAATGTATTTCAGCACCATTACTATATAACCTAGTTTATCTAGAAACCAGCCTTAAAACCCTTCAGCAGGTAGGAAGGAACTGATTATAAGACAGGCACTTCCAGTGAAGAGAGTAATTAAGCCCTATATGATTTAACTATGTGAATTTCTAAATAACATTCAGAAATTATAATTACTAATCAGCTGTTAAAAGGATTAAAAACTGATTAATAGACTGCTTATGTTTCAAAAATTGTGGTTTGCTTAACAAATTATGAATTAATTGATGTAGCATTGCATAATTACAATGCATCAGGGACTTTTAAATTGATCTGCATATTATACATGGGCTATCATAAATCTATTTTATTTCTATTTTTTAAAATTAGGTATCACAGGAAGATGTTAAATTAAGCACCACTAGCTAAGTTTTGCAGAGCTTTCCATAGAGACCTTCTCATATACTGTGATTCTATAAATTGCTTTTGTTTTGCTTCAAGGGCTGTTTAGTATATTTTTGCACATGTACTATAGTGCAAATGCAGCCTTAGTTATGAATGGAGCCAATTTAAGTAGATTTAATATTATTGTGAAAAGTGGCAAAATTACATCTTCAACTTTCTTCAGTTATAATTTCTACGTGTTTCTTTATCAAATTGCCTCTTCAGGTAAAAATAAACAAAAGCTTGCCCAAGGTTAAAAATGGTAGAGTCTAAACCAGGGGTGGGCAAACTTTGCAACTTTAAGTCTGAAGGACTTCAGCTCCCAGACTTCTCCAGCCAGCAAAGCTGGATGGAGAATTCTGGGAGCTGAAGTCCTTCAGACTTAAAGTTGCAAAGTTTGCCCACCCCTGGTCTAAACCCAATGAGATGTAGATGCATTAACCTTTTTCGTCATATCACTCACTGAACGAAAGCAGCAAGAAAGGTGCTAAAAATGAGTATTACGTATTTTGTAGTACTCTTTTATTTCATCTTTTTGCATCCTTGCCTATAAAACAAAATAGTAAGAACCACAACTAGTTAAATAGATAATGCCCCTGTACATTTCCTGGAGTGATTTCACATCCTATGAAGTAAGACAACAACAACAACATAACAACAACAACAACAACAACAACAACAACAACAATCATCACTGGAAATTGTGCCAGAAGTCTGGATTTGAGTTCAGCAAAAATCACTGGTTTGGACTCGAGCTGTTGAGCTACCAACCAGCCCCAAAGGCTGTGAATCTCACCAAAGATTAACCACAGATAACAACAACAACAATAATAAAGCCTACCAGTAAAAAGCTTCCAATAGTCTTGCTTAAGGGGAAGTCCTTAGAGCAGTAGAAGAATGGCTGCTACCTTCAAGGCTGGATGTTACTACTACACAAACAGATGCAGTATGCTTTGTCACAGAACCTTCAACCTTTGGAACAGGGAGTTCCAATCACAGAACAGGTCACTGAGTTTCTCAGAAATGGTTAAATCCTGAAATATGTCGTTCTGACAATGCTTAGAAGACAAGAGCCAACTCACTTCAAAAACGGACCACTTCCAAAATATTTTGCAACAACCAAAATCAGAATAATCTATATCAGGGTCAGAATGTTCCATGGCAGGGCATCATATACCTCTGTTACTGGGTTATGACAACCACCTGGCAAATTTGTTTGCAACAAATGAATTAAGCTTCCCTTCCATCCTCCAAAAACAAGAAATATGAACTAGGTAAGTATGCAGGCTGACAAAGACATGTTCAGTTTTAATTATTCAATTTGTGTTCATAGGTAAGGCTAGTTTCCATTAACCAGTTAAGTTAGTTCCCTAATAGATCCTCAGTTGGTTAATTAACTTATAGTTTTACTTTGTTGATCAAAGCCATTTCTAGTAGTACTGATGGCCATCTTTGGGATTGAAAAAGGAGAAAATAAAAATATTAGATATTAGACTAGAATAGAATAACAGAGTTGGAAGGGGGCTTAGAGGTCTTCTTAAGCAGGAAACCCTATGCCATTTCAGACAAATGGTTGTCCAATCTCTTCTAAAAAACTTCCAGTGCTGGAGCATTCACAACTTCTGGAGGCAAGTTGTTCCACTGATTAATTGTTCTAACTGTTAGGAAATTTCTCCTTAGTTCTAAATTGCTTCTCTGCTTGATTAGTTTCCATCCATGGCTTTTTGTTTTACCCTCAGGTGCTGTTGGTTGATATTTATTCCATTATTTCCATTTGATTCAATGGAAAAAAAGTTATCATCTATAAACTTAAACTGATTGTATCTCTTTATATATATTTCATTTTGAATAGGCCTTCTTGTGGGACACATGTGATCAAGGAATGGCTACACTGAGAAAAGAAGGAAAGAGACGATGAGGATGAGGTTAGGTGGAAAATAAACATGATAGGGAAGAGAAGAGAAAGATGTACAGAGAGTGATATTGAGTGTCTACAAGATACAACAGTGGTTTTTAACCTTGTGAGCTTTAAAGTGTATTGACTGAAGGAAGTCTGGTAATCTACACGTTTAAAGTTTACAAAGTTTACAAACTCATAGCTTTCTGTCTGGTCTCTGGTGATGAGACGAGGGGCAGAAAAGGAGAGGAGTATGCTTCTTCCCTTAATTGGGGCTTAACAGGGTGTTGTGACATAAGTATATACTTATCCTCCTGTCTCAGCTGATCAGGAAGAGAACCTGGTGGCCTAATGGCTAAGGCTCCTGCCTAGCATGTAATACAGCCCCGGTTCAAAGTTGAGAAAGATAGATTAAAAATATATAGGAGGTGCTTATCATTGTGCTTCTCATTTATATTTCCAAAAACCCCTAATGGAAGCAGATCTTTCCTCTTTTGAATATGATCTGCTCCCTTTAAACAATGGCTGCCTTAAAGAGAGTAAAAGATCTTCCATGAATATATCTTAATAAAAACATGTGTATTAATATTAGAATTATATAGGCTGGATAATTATTCTGTATGTAGAGACAAAAATTGGGATAATATTCTAATATAAACAGATATGAAGATGAAATAGGAGAATTATAAATAGGAATTAAGCATTAATTGGGAAATCAGAGATTGAATGATGGTATTATTAAATATGAATAAAAATGATTAGCAGTGAAATGATAAAATTAAATAATGGGTGATTGGATAATAAAAGAATATACTTTAATGTAAACATGTGTATTAACAGTAGAATCACATGGATTGGAGGATTGGAAAGAACATGAATGGATGTACTTTAAATGTTTAAATAATTGTGATTGGTACTAGAAGTGTACATTGAGACGTTGAATGATGAAAGAATGAAGGATGAAATTGTAACATAAATAGATGTTAAGATCTAAATAAGGGAAATATGAATAATAAAACAGGTGAAAGATGGGAAATAGAAAAGAAACATCTTTGAATATTATACTGCTATCGGGGGGGGGGAGTTAAAATAGAGATAGAAATAAGAGGAGATTAAGTGTGTGTGTGTGTGTGTGTGTGTGTGTGTGTGTGTCAAAGCACCTGATATGCCCAAATATGGGAGGGAGCATACTGCTTCCCTTTTGCCTTTCAGCTCCAGCCTAGGAACAATCCAGGCCGGAAATCATTTTTTGTGTTGCATTTGTGCTGATAAATAAATAAATAAAGGTAGACTAGTATAGATCTATTTCAAGCTATTTAGCTTGAAATCAGCTAGCCACACCCTTACTGGGATTAGAACCCGGGATGTATTTACATGTTAGGCAGTTTTATTAGCCACTAAAACACAGGCCCTCCTCCCTTATCAGCTGAGCCAGGGAAATAAGTGTTTATGTCAAAGCACCTGGTATGCCCAAATATGGGAGGGAGCATACGGCTTCCCTGCCTAACAAGTAAATACAGCCCGGGTTCTAATCTCAGTAAGGGTGTGGCTAGCTGATGAGAGCTAAATAGCTTGAAATAGATCAATACTAGTCTCCCTTTATTTATTTAGCAGCACAAATTTATAGATAGATAGATAGATAGATAGATAGATAGATAGATAGATAGATAGATAGATAGATAGATAGATAGATAGATGATAGATAGATAGATAGATAGATAGATAGATAGATAGATAGATAGATAGATAGATAGATAGATAGATAGATAGATAGATAGATAGGGCATATACAATCATGGCCGAAAGTGTTGGCACCCCAGAACGTTTTCCAGAAAATCAACTATTTCTCACAGAAAAGTATTGCATTAACACATGTTTTGCTATACAGATGTTTATTCCCTTCGTGTGCATTGGAACAAAACAAAAAAAGGGAGGACAAAAAGCAAATTTGACATAATGTCACACAAAACTCCAAAAATGGGCTGGACAAAATTATTGGTACTCTTAACTTAATATTTGGTTGCACTCCCTTTGGACAAAATAACTGAAACCAGTCGCGTCCTATAACCATCAATAAGCTTCTTACACCTCTCACCCGGAATTTTGGACCACTCTTCCTTTGCAAACTGCTCCAGGTCTCTCTTATTGGAAGGGCGCCTTTTCCCAACGGCAATTTTAAGATCTCTCCACACGTGTTCAATGGGATTTAGATCTGGACTCATTGCTGGTCACTTCAGAACTCTCCAGCGCTTTGTTGCCATCCATTTCTGGGTGCTTTTTGAAGTATGTTTGGGTTCATTGTCCTGCTGGAAGACCCAAGATTTCGGACACAAACCCAGCTTTCTGACACTGGACTCTACAGTGCGACCCAAAATCCTTTGGTAATCCTCAGATTTCATGATGCCTTGCACATAGTCAAGGCACCCAGTGCCAGAGGCAGCAAAACAACTCCAAAACATCATTGACCCTCCACCATATTTCACTGTAGGTACTGTGTTCTTTTCTTTGTAGGCCTCATTCCATTCTCGGTAAACAGTAGAATGATGTGCTTTACCAAAAAACTCTTATCTTGGCCTCATCTGTCCACAAGACATTTTCCCAGAAGGATTTTGGCTTACTCAAGTACATTTTGGCAAACTGTAGTCTTGCTTTTTTATGTCTCTGTGTCAGCAGTGGGGTCCTGCTGGGTCTCCTGCCATAGCGTTTAATTTCATTTAAATGTTGACGGATAGTTCACGCTGACACTGATGCTCCCTGAGCCTGCAGTACAGCTTGAATTTCTTTGGAACTTGTTTGGGGCTCCTCATCCACTATCCTGCGTTGCAACCTTTCATCAATTTTTCCCTTCCATCCATGCCCAGAAAGATTAGCTACAGTGCCATGGGTTGCAAACGTCTTGATAATGTTGTGCACTGTGGACAAAGGCACATCTAGATCTCTGGAGATGGACTTGTAACTTTGAGAGTGTTGATATTTTTCCACAATTTTGGTTCTCAAGTCCTCAGACAGTTTTCGTCTCCTCTTTCTGTTGTCCATGCTTAGTGTGGCACACACAGACACACAATGCAAAGACTTCTCTCCTTTTTATCTGCTTTCAGGTGTGACTTTTATATTGCCCACACCTATTACTTGCCCCAGGTGAGTTTAAACGAGCACCACATGCTTGAAACAATTGTATTTATCCACAATTTTGAAAGGGTGCCAAGAATTTTGTCCAGCCCATTTTTGGAGTTTTGTGTGACATTATGTCAAATTTGCTTTTTGTCCTCCCTTTTTTTGTCTTGTTCTAATTCACACAAAGGGAATAAACATGTGTATAGCAAAACATGTGTTAATGCAATACCTCTCTGTGAGAAATACTTGATTTTCTGGAAAAAGTTCTGGGGTGCCAACACTTTCAGCCATGACTGTATATTAAGATATTAAGATATATGAAAGAACAAGAGGGGGGTTTAGAAATTGAAGGGTGGTAGTAAAAGATACAGTATGTGTAAATATGAAATAATGAAAAGGAAATGTAATAACTATGAGTAATAATATCATGCCTAGTTGTATTGAAATATACGATACCCAGGTATCACACGATTCAAACATTGATATGTTTAAGCAATATAAAATAAAATAAAAACTTGGGGGGGGGGAATAATGGTTGCCTTTATTCTGCAAATATAAAACCACCCCACTTCAAAAGTCCACCTAATCCCATCCTCAAAAGTCCTCTTGATAAAAGCTCATCTCCTTTAGATAGATACAAAGTTAAAAGCTTCACTAACAAAGGCTCATCTCAAAAATGAACTTTCAAGCAGGGCTGAAGCATGAAATACTACAGGTAACTCATCACTTACCGGTAGAGTTGCAGTTCTGCTCTCTACTAAGACCAATCATTGCCATAGGAAAGGAATTGCAATGCAAAAAAATCTAGCCTGAAATTTAAGTTTTAATCGCAAAGAAGCTTTTCGACAATATGATTTGCAAACGGCAACATATGTATACAGTATTTGTAAGTACACTTCTCATCCTTCAGCGCTTAAGAAAAAAAATCCTTATTATGTTTTCCTTTTAAGAAACGGCAACATTATAATTAAGAAAACTGAACTATAATTCATACTTCAAAGAACTTTCACAATGTTCTTTCTGCCTATTCAAAGTACCTAATCCTGTTTTCAGGCAGACAAGAGCTAAGGAAAAAATCTTGCTCAGCAGAAAGCTTTCATTTACATGTGTGAGCCTAGCACTGGTAGTGTGGAAGGCGTGATGATAACTAGGCAAAGAAATAGAGAAAAGAACTTCAGACTGTCATTTCTTTCTATAGTGCTCAAGTCGAACACTATCTAGCCTTATTACTCAAGCAGAGCCAAAATACCCTAATCTCAAGACCTTTGTGCCTTGAGCAATACTTCCTGACTTCTTTATATCTTCAAAGTAATATATTCAATCAAGTAAAGAAATGAATTTAGCATTAAAGCAAGAGCTGGAATTTTTCAACCATTCAATTTAGATGAGTAAAATTATGCTATATAAAAATTCAAATGATGCTTCAGTGGTAGCAAAATGTTTGTAAGAAAAGAATCTCAGAAGAACTCTACCTCCCAAATATGATTTAAAAATATGCTACTGGCTTTATTTTTAATGATAGCTTGAAAGTAACCTGCCTCACACATGTTCTTAAGAAATGTCTGAACTTTTAAAAATCTATATATTTGATCAACATAGAAGACATTGGGGGAAATGGGGGGGGGGGGAACAAACCTTGAGATATTCAAACACAGAAGTCCTAAATCTGATTAAAATTTAAAATGGAGAAATTTAAAAGGAGACCGATCTTTTCCAAACGTAACAAGTATGTGCATGACTATGTACAATTATGTTTTATTGAGATAATTAATGCAGTCAGTTTAGTACAAAATATTGACATTAAGTATATTATGTGGCCTAGGTGTTTACCACCCTATTTTAAAAAAAGAGGTGACTCTGTGAACTAGCCACAACTTCTGTAGTTCTGTTTTAAGGAACCCCCAGCAGAGTAAATGGCTAAATATCAACAGCATGGTTATATGAAGTTTAAATCTGCCACTAATTATACTATTTTTAACAGAAAAATACACTACGTATAAGCTCTCATTTCCTTATCTACTTTCAAATGTCATTCCCATTCGTACTCATCCCTTAACCATAGCAAAGCTGTCAACCTTTGTTCTAAAGTGTTGCCTGACACTAATACTTATGAACAGCATGTAGATTTGTAAATTTAGTAGAGATTAATTTAAGGGATTATTGAAAACAAATATTGTAAAACCCATTATTTCCTGATCTGATGTATCTTCTGAAATAATGTGTTTAATGTAATTTACTTATGTTTGGGGAGGGAGGGGTTTGACATACTTGAAATATAGGAGACTCGGTATTTTTCACGTTGTTGATCCTGTTATTTTACTACAGCCTCAAGAATGTTTGCATTACTGCCACCACAAATAGAATGTGATTTCATTTTTTCCTCTTATATTTAGTGATGGCTAACAAACCTGCAGGGAACATAATCTGATAAATGCTTGCATTTCTTTCAAGGTACAATGATTCATGGAACTGATATTACATCTGTTCCATGAAACAAGTTAAGAGACAAACATTATTTTCCGAGAACACAATTAAAATATATAATACATCGGTCAACATTTAAAAAAAAACCATATTAGCAGATAAGTGTGGGATGAAGTAAAAGAAATGGTTTCATAATGAGAATGACAGAAGCTCATTTTTCTGCCAGTTTAAACTAAAGGACCAGAATACACTGCTGAATGGCACAGGCTGTGGAATATGAGTATGAAGGGGAAGGAGAAAAGCAGCTGAACACTTGAGGTGGGAGGGGGCTTTCCTTTTACCCATGGAAAAGGTCACTATATTGCCAAAAGTATTCACTCACCCATCCAAATAATCAGAATGAGGTGTGCCAATCACTTCCATGGCCACAGGTGTATAAAATCAAATACCTAGGCATGCAGATTGTTTGTACAAACATTTGTGAAAGAATGCGTCGCTCTTAGTAGTTCAGTGACGTCCAGCGTGGAATTGTGATAGGATGCATTTCCTTGCTCCTAAATATTCCACAGTCAACTCTCAGCTGTATTATAAGAACGTGGAAGTGTTTGGGAATTACAGCAACTCAGCCATGAAGTGATAGGCCACGTAAATGGATGGAGAGGGGTCAGCGGATGCTGAGGCGCATAGTGCAAAGAGGTCACCAACTTTCTGCAGAGTCAATCGCTACAGACCTCCAAACTTCATGTGGCCTTCAGATTAGCTCAAGAACAATGCAGCAGAGAGCTTCATGGAATGGGTTTCCATGGCCAAGCAGCTGCATTCAAGCCATACATCACCAAGTGCAATGCAAAGTGTTGGATGCAGTGGTGTAAAGCACACCGCCCCCAGACTCTAGAGCAGTGGAGATGCGTTCTCTGGAGTGACAAATCACACTTCTCCATCTGGCAATCTGATGGACGAGTCTGGGTTTGCCGGTTGCCAGGAGAACGGTACTTGTCTGACTGCATTGTGCCAAGTGTAAAGTTTGGTGGAGGGGGGATTATGGTGTGGGGTTGTTTTTCAGGAGCTGGGCTTGGCCCCTTAGTTCCAGTGAAAGGAACTCTCAATGCTTCAGCATATCAAGATATTTTGGGCAATTCCATGCTCCCAACTTTGTGGGAACAGTTTGGAGCTGGCCCCTTCCTCTTCCAACATGACTGTGTACCAGTGCACAAAGCAAGGTCCATTCAGAGTTACGACTTATCCCTGACCTACGCACCTTCCGCCGTGCTCTTAAAACTTTTCTTTTTCAACAAGCCGGGCTGGCGTAAATACACATTTTATTAATCTTTAGTTTAGTTTATTTCGAATTTATATACCGCCCTATTCTCCCAGATGGGACTCAGGGCAGTGCACAGAAAAAATAAAACCCACAACAAGTACAAAAGTATAAAATAGAATTAAATAATGACTCTGTGCTAAAATAATTTAAAATTATTAAAATCCAATTAAAATTACTCATTTATCTGTCTATGTCAGGCCAGCCAGGTGGAAGAAATAAGTTTTAAGTGTCCGGCAGAAGAGGCACAGGTCCATGATGGTTTGGATGTCGGGGAGGAGGTCGTTCCAGAGAGCCGGACCCGCCACAGAGAAGGCCCGTCCCCTGGTGGTCAGACCGGCAGACGGCACCCTGAGGAGGCCCTCTCTGTGGGAGCGGACAGGTCGAAGGGAGGTATGTGTTAGAATGCGGTCTCGCAGGTAGCCAGGATGTTGTATCCCTCCTCCTCTGTTGAGAGAAGGCTGTTCAAATTTGACATAGATGGCCTCTTTGACCTCTCTTTCAAACCCGATCATCTCTGTCCAAAATGTGGACTTTGTTGTCTTCAATGGCCTTTGTCTTTTAAATGCAGATGGACTGCTGAATCTAGTCCTGATGGGTTTATTCTGCTATGTTGTGCCATGCGCTTATGGTTGTTTTGTTTTCCCAATGTACAGGTCTGCACATGGCTCACTGCACTGTACTGCATAGATCACATTGCTCAGTTTGTGTCTGGGTGTTTTATTCTTGGGGTAGACAAGCTTCTGAATTATGTTGCATTGGCTGAAGATCATTCTGAGCTTTTCTGATATTCTGCAGCGTATGGAATGACAACGTTGCTTCGTTTATTGTTCTCTTTGTTGTCTCTTCTGGAAAAGCTCCTGTAGGGTCTTTTTTGAGATTTGATGAAGACCCACTTGCAAATGACTAGCTGACTACAAGGAATATAAATCCTTCCATTCCCCACCCTCTACTCAGAGCTGAAGAAGCTTCTTGGATGAAAAGTAAAACATCTTCAAAGAAAAACCAGAAAGTCCAGTTGCCTCTTGAAAAAAGCACCTTTAGGATAACCACGACCTGGATGACTGAGAATCTCCATAGACATTTAGATTACTTATATTTTAAGAAATCAAATTTAATTAACTCAGAACAACAAGCAAAATAAATTAATAATAGAAGCTGAGGAAGAAGTGAGCCCAAAAAAGATGAGGAATTCTTTAAAAAGATACCTTATAACCTCAACAAACTGGAGGCAGGCTTGTCTGATTCTACCACCTACTATATGTCAAATCTGAATTAATGTTATTTGTATTAACATATAATTTTTGTCACCTCTGTAAATATGCATGCAAATGACATAAATCAATCCAAAATTTGTAACATTTTTCTACCTATCAATATGTAAGCTGATGAAAATAATAAATTTAATTAATCACCTAGACTATTTGGGATACAAAATAGTTTTAATGTGTTATTTTGTGGAGGCATCAGGACATAAATCTTGTCCATGTACCAAAATCTGGTAACTTTTTTTACTATATGAAAAACATCACTGGAAGCAATTCTAATGAGAAAGGCATAGTGAAAATTTGAAAGTCACAAAGGACACATAGAGGAATTGGAAAGAGACATAAATCACTAAAAAAGATTACATATAGTAGTCTAGATTGTAGAAATAGTATTCAAAAAAGCCAACATTTAGAATCAGCTGAAATTAATAAAGGATGCCAAGAATGACAAGATCTTTGCATCTTGGAAGAAAAGGAAAGTAAGGAATTAAATAAAAGTAAAATTCTTCCTCTATAAAAGTGGGGGGGAAACCAAATAGTTCAGCACTCAGTGAAAATGACAAAAAAGGAGCAATCAAAAAGAAAAGACACAATTATTCAATTTTTTTTAGCTCAGTTGTCTTTAAAAGGATATACAAATGATGCAAAATGAGTTAAAATCTTTAGGGCCACATGGATTGCTGACTGACAGATGACTGAAGGAATTTGTTGCTGGTTGATTCCGTTGTTTTATTTTTGCATATTCTTACGTAAATTTGCAGATTTCAAAAGAGCCACTATGCATAATCCATATTTCAGCTGGGTTTACATCCACATTTTAAAAAAAATTGAGTTCTCTTATTTTCTTACCTGACCCGAATCATGCAAACTTAAATCTAGTCCACAAGCAAACTCTGTATGGTGCTCCACAGTTTCAAGCAGAGGGTCAGGCTTGGAGAAATCCCAAAATCTATAGATGGAAACAAGAATGCAATTATGGTAATTGAAAGGCCACTGATGGCATGCTCGAAACTGCCAGATGCTTTAAAAAAAAAAAAACCCAAAGCCATCTACTTTAAAAACATAATTAATCCTATTGCCACAGGTCTCTTGCTTCATCTGCATAAATGAGCCTTTCATTAAGAAATTCATTGAGAAAGCATTTCCTTCACTTCAGTATGGAAATGTTGGTCAAAAAAGCTGGCAGAATTTTCTTCCATTGGGACAATCTACAAAACAATAATGTGAAGATTGTTTATTCCATAAATAATTTACATATGACAATTTATGTGTTTTCCTTGCAAGGGAAGGGGCATTTTTGTTGTCAGACCATTAGTCCACTGATATAGTTAACTTTGCTGAGAGCTTGTCTCTCAGGTAAAAACATCTCATCACTCAAGTTCTCTTTTTTCTCTCCCCCTCCTCCTCTAGAGATGTCAAAAATTAAATAAGAGCTTTGAATTTGGCTCTTCCCCATATTCTGTCAAAGGTGTTGAATTATTTCAGTAATTTAAGGCAGCAGAAGAATCTGTATGACTATCAGTGCATAGATACTAGCCAGCTGACACTATATAAGGGATGGGATAGTCTATCTGCAGGAACATAATAGCATGATTTATCCCTTGAGGAATTCATTGATCTTGCAAAGCCAAAAAAGCAACCAAACACATTACAACTTAGTGCAATATACATTTGATTCCTTAACACTGGAATTTCAAAAAGCAACCTTTTACAGTATTCCTTTTCCTTCTTGTACATGAGCCAATACATTATTCTAGACAGATTTTAGATAAAAGACTTCCCACACACAAACAAATAAACTTTCTGCAAAAACTCTCTCAAGATTTGGTCCTGAGAGAGACCAAATCTTGAGAGAGACCAAATTGGTATGTCAGATGAATAGTGTCGAAATGAAAAACTTCCTACATTCTGAACATTACAAATGCATACTCCATTATCAAAGCAACTTATAGATTTTTTTATACATATTAAAAAGACCAATTTTGGCTACCAACTCTGTTAGTCAGCTAAATTAAAACAAGACAGCTTACTTTCCTATAAGCTAAAATTGACGAAGGACATTACAGAAATTTTGCCCTACCAAGACACCGTATGACATCTATTGGGAGTAGATAAAGAAATCATCTAAAAAAGACACCTAACTCAGGGAATACTTGTAGGTAAACTGCTATCTTCCATCAGAGAGAAAGCGGCAGAGAAGCTTCAGGAGAAATGATCTACGAGGACCTCTTTGTTCTACCTTACTATGTAGAAGGCCCAATTTCTTTAGATTTAACTATGCATTCTCATGTCTTTTTAAGAAAATTCTTCAGTCTTAAGGAATTTTTCTTACTAAAAGTTATGAAAGTTAAAATTCAAAGCTGTATTTTGACTGTAGTACAGGTAGTCCTCAACTTACAAATTTATTTAGTGACCATTCAAAGTCACAATGGCACTGAAAAAAGTGACTTTCCATTTTTCACACTTACGATCATTGCAGCATGATCAAAATTCAGGTGCTTGGCAACTGACTCATATTTATGACAGTTGCAGTGTCCCAGGATCATGTGACCACCTTTTCTGATCTTCTGACAAGCAAGGTTAATGGGGAGGTCAGATTCACATAACAATCTTGGCAAAGCAAGGTCGTTAAATGGGACAAAACTCACTTAGAAACAGAAATTTTGAGCTCAATTGTGGTCATAAGTCGAGGATTCCCTATATTACATTCTTTTTTTTTTAACATACTTCCTTTGAAATATTTATACAATACAAAAGGTTGTTACTGCAGTACTTAAAAACTAGTTTGTGTTCAATATAATTTTTAGTTATTTCTGTTGGGATAACATCTTTCTCTTGACTTTACCTAGTTGTACACACTATAAATATATTTCCACTACCACTCTCTTTACCCTCTCATTTCAACCTCTCCTTGGGTCCCTTTGTATCCTTTCTGTATAGATGTCATGACTATAAAGAGTAATGCATAATGCTATTCATGTGCTGCAGGTTTTGCTACTGAAGTGGTTATCAAGGAGTAAAAACCATTCAACTACAAAATTCAACATAGGAACAACTCAGGTGTACAACAAACACTGGAGGCCCACAATTAAGTTTGTTCAAGCCAACTTGATTAAATTTTCCGCAAATTATCTGGCTAGAATGATGGCTACACAATAGACTTGCTATGGCAACAGCCCTCTTTAAGAGACTCCAAATACTAAAGAGCAGATGAAATTTATAGTTTCCCAATAAGCTAATTTTCAAAGAGAAGCAAATGAAGGTCAACAGCCTCCTTTAATTTACCTATGAATGTTTTGTAGTACGGTTTGCTAAACATTCTCACAAGGAAGACAGTTTTGCTATTTATATACAATATCTGTATACTACTAAAACTACTGTTTCATGATCTTTACTTGGGCGAAATGGTGCATCCTAAGACCACATTTTTTGAATCTAGGTACCTCAAACGGGCTAATTTATAGAATGCGCACAAAATCTGGATCCTATGATTCCCAAAAGCATGACATTTGGGAAAGCTGTGGCTGATTCAGGGCTACTGGCTGCTGCAGCCACATTATTTTTTATTTCAAAGTTCTGTAACAATTTTTCCAGCCAGTCTGGAATATCCCATCCACCCACCCCACCCCCATGCAGCAGCAAGGAATTAATTAATCTGTGGCTTTTAAAGAAGCAACAACTTTAAGGTTCATGAAGGAAAGCCTGGATATTATTATTCCTTTATGTGTCCCTTCTCTAGTACACAAACATATACATACAAATATCTATATCTTAATTTTGTTAGTAGTTTGTTTATATCCTGCCTTTATTATTTTTACAAATAACTCAAGGCTTAGCTGCAGCTGTGCAGCTGATAACATATCCAACACATCTTTGTCCTCCGCTACTTCCGACACAACAACCCCCCTGTGAGGTGAATTGGGCTGAGAGAGAGTGACCGGCCCAAGGTTTCTCAGATGACTTTCATAACTAAGGCAGTACCTGAACTCGTGGTCTCCTGCATTCTAGTCTGTTGCCTTAACCACTAGACCAGGCGTGTCAAACTCACTTCATCACGGCGGCATCACATGACATATCAGAACATTCTTCTTCTTCGTTAAACCAAGTGTGGGTGTGGCCAGCACGCAACACATCCGGCCCAAGGGCTGGGAGTTGGACAGCCTTGCACTAGACCAAACTGACTCCCATCTTTCTTCAAGAACTCAAGGCACATACCTGCATAGTGCACCATCCTCCTATATTTCTTCACAACACTGTGAGGTAGGTTGGGCTAAAAAATCACAAAGTGACCTGCTATGGTTGTAGATGGGAGGACAAATTGGATCTCTCTCGAATCAATAACAGTTCTTGCCCATCTATAACAGTTCCTGCCCATCCCTGTCTTCTTACAATTCAACAGAGAAACCGGCAAGACTCTGAACTGTTCTGAGAAACTCAAAGTACAACTTTGTGGTAAAAATATATATATTTTCAGCATTATTATGCCAGACGGAAAGACAAGAGGGTCATAATGGTCTAGAGATAACACCAAACTTTGTCGGGATATAGCAAAGAGGAGAGAACATTAGAAAACAATGTTCAAATATTAAATCTACAGTATTTCAGTGACTGATAATTTGATTTTCCTTTTTTGGAAAAAATATAAATTCTATTACTACTCATAAGTTATTATTAAGTAGAGTGCAGGTAATGGTTGAGGAATCCATTAACAAATGGCAAATTATGTGTTATTCATTATGTTTTCACATTGAAAGAAGAACATTTGATTTTCACATGCTTCAGCTAAGCATCTACTTATTAAGTTATTTCCTTTAACAATTCTTAAACCAGAAAATTAAAATTTATTTGACTGGAAAAGTGAAAACTAAGTTAAAAGCTAGGAATATATTTAAACATTATGGATTAGTAAAGAAATACAGTATCAAAATTGCCATTTTTGTAACTATATTTCATAAAATGCAGAACTGAAAAGGGTACATAAAGGAAATAAAATAATCAGTTATCTGCAGAATTCTTTTCGTAAAAAAAAAAGAAGTGGTATTTAGAGCTTCTCTTTTTATCTATCTGCCTATTATTTCTGCTGTTTGCTGTTTCAATTTGGCAAAATGGTGCGTCGCAGGGCAACAATATTTTAATCAACAAACCTCAAAAGGGCAAACTTAAAGAATGCATCCAATATACAAGATTCATTACTCCTGTGGGATTGAAATTTGGCAAAATTGTGGCTGCTTTAGTGCCATAACTGGCACACAATCGTCATTCAAGGTTCTGACGACCATCTTTAAAGCGCTCCATGGCTCGGGGCCTAGTTATATGCGAGACCGCCTCCTGCCCCATACATCCCTTCGGCCGATCCGCTCCCACAGAGAGGGCCTTCTCAGGGTGCCGTCAGCTGGGCAATGCGACACCCAGGGGAAGAGCCTTCTCTGTGGCGGGCCCTGCCCTTTGGAACGACCTACCCCCTGAATTGCGTACCATCTCGGACCTCCGCCTCTTCCGCCAGTGTCTGAAGACACATCTCTTTCAGCAAGCCTGCCTAGCCTAACCTCCCGTTGGGACTATTTTAGATAGTTTTAAATTGGGGATTTTAATTTGGATTTTAGCATAGGATTATAATTTAATATGTTTTTAAATTCTGTATTTATTGTTTTGTATGTTTTTAAATTCCTGTGCGCCGCCCTGGGTCCTTTGTGGAGAAGGGCGGGATATAAATGTGATTAAAATAAAAAATAAAAAAAAATTCCAACACTGCTTGTCAGCTTTTCATAAGGAAAGTTAATGAGGAAACTGGCAAGAAGTTGGAAGTCACTCCCACTCTCACTGCTTTTTTGCCGTGCTTTGTTTTCCTGTTTAGGTAAGGAAATATCTTTGGAACAACCTAATGAGTCACAGGTTTTCTAGTCTATATACTACTAAAAGTCTCATGTTTCTTTTCTGTTTGTAACCTTCAATTGAGCAAAATGTTACATTGTTGGGCAACAATTTTTGAATCAAGTTACCGGTACCTCAAGTGAGCCACACACAAGAAATTTCAATTACACAGGAGTAATGGGTTCCAAAGTTTGGATGCATTCAAACATACATTCCTCTTGATTTAGTCTGGAAATGCAATCCCTCGACATTCATCTAATCAATATTTGAACTGAGAGAATTTCTTGGGTGTCAGCCTGCCCGTACTGCAGAATGCATCCATGAAGCAACCTTTTATGTATGTGTAACCTTCGCTTTTTTGAGATCTTTCTCCAACTAAATCCTTTCTCACTTTTAGTCACCTACCGTATTTTTCAGAGTATAAGATGCACCGGAGTATAAGACGCACCCAGGTTTTGAAGAGGCAATTTTTTTTAAAAAGTAGGTAGGTAGAGGGATAGAGACAGAAAAATGGAGAGAGAAATAGAGAGAGAAATACAGTAGATAGGTAGGGGGAGAGAGTGAGAGAGTAGGTAGGTATATGTTTCCAGGTGTATTTACCAATGTGCTGGAGAAGGAAATCACTGACCACTTTTGGAACAAATCTTTGTTTCTACAGGCACAGTACTTGACCAACATAATTCTCATCAATCACTCTAACTTAACAGCTTTCCGAAAGGAAAAAAAAACCCTTTTTGCACTGTAAAAAACCTCCATTTTTTTTCCAAATAAAAGGCATGAATAGCCTTGGGGGGGGGGCTTGCAGAGTGCTCCTGGGGGGGTGGAGGGGCCCAAAACAAGGAAAAACAGCCCATTTTTTTCATGAAAACGGGCTGTTTTTTGGTAAAAAAAATAGCATGCATAGGCTTATGGAGAGTTATAGAGTGCTGCTGGGGACTGGGGGGGGGGGGCAAAAACGCCCTGTTTTTTGCTCATTTCTGCCCTCCCCAGCCCCAGGAGCTCTCTGGAAGCCTCCATAAGTGTATGCGCGTGGCCATTTTTGTGAAGGGGTGGGGTTTCAGGAGGCAAAAAATGCTGTATTCAATGTATAAGACGCATCCAGATTTTCAGCCTCTTTTTAGAGGAAAAAAGGTGCATTTTATACTCCGAAAAATATGCTAGTTATAAATCAGAGCTCCATTTACTTGAGTCACAGAGACATTATGACCATATATAAAAAGAAAAATCCCTATTGCAAATCAAAAAATCTCAGTGTATCTTTCTTGAAAACTTCCCTAATCAAGAGCCCACCAGAAACCAATGGTTTCTTAGAAGATGATCATCTCGGCATAAAATAACTTAGATTCTTAGAAGGTGCCCATCTAAGATATAAAGTTATTTTAAATTGTTATAATAAATTTTAGCCTTTCAGGCCTGTAAGATTACAAAGCAAATTTTGGTATCAAATAGCAAAATATAACAATAAATGTAAAGATTTATGCATTTCATTGCCTATTTATTTGGCACCAACTAAAGTGGCACTTTGTGTCACAGGTTCAGCCTTAAAATGATAACAGAAAATACTTAGTATCTGGGAATTAAAATATAACACATAGGGATCCATCCAAATCATAACTGGAACAAACACAGGAATCCATCAACACATTTTTTAACACTAGAAAAAGAGACATCTATATATACAGTTTAAATTCAGTAAATCACATTAAATACAGTCATTATTAACAGTGTTTTATATTTATTTAGTAATATAACAATACATTACTAATGAAGTAGTGTTTAGATATTTATTGATAGAGAATAAACCCAACATAACCAATGGGAATTCCTCTGTATGCAACAACATACATATTGTTTTTAATCTTGCATTTATTATTTTTACAAATAACTCAAGGTGGCACATATATATTATATTCCTTTCTTCTCCTATTTTCTCCACCCTAACAACCCTGTGAGGCTGAGAGTGTGTGACAGGCCCAAAGTCACCCAGCCACTTTTTCATGCCTAAAGCGTGACTAGATCTCACAGTCTCCTGGTTTCTAATCCTAACCACTAGATTACTACTCCATTTGTGTCAGAAGCTCCTATCAAAGTGCTTCCAGGTTGAAAGGATTAGATCAAACTCTGCAATGATTACTCATACTCTAAAACTCTTATCACAACAATTATGGACAGGGATAGCCTGCCTCACTGCTTGCTTGTATGTGCTACCAGATTATGTGAGAAATAAATAAAATAAAATAAAAATAAAATGAAGCAATTCATACAAAGTATACTGCTTGATCAGCACACTGGAAGAGAAAATCTGCAGATCTAACTGTATATGCAGATACTTGGCACACAGGACGGGGGTGGGTGGGGGTGGAATGAGAGAGAAAGATTGCTGGCAGTATTTTCTTTTTTAACCAAAATCTCTCTGTTGATGCACTTAACGGATGAATGAGAAAAGCTAAGTGTTCCAGGAGTTCAAATTGCTGTTTCATTAAATCAGTATCAAATTGAGGTCCTTCTAAAGATACATCTGTATAATGCTGTCATCCAGTTGATAAACTCTAAGCAACTGAAATGTGTTTATTTACTTATTTATTTAAATAGCAAGAGCTTAAGTAAATATTAACATACTACATGAATGAGTTTGGAGGATGCACTACTAATAATTCAGAACTCCTTCTATTACCACACATTTTGCTTGCTTTCTTTTTAATACAAGCATTACCAATAGAAGACCAATCCATAAATAAAGTTAAATTAACAAAGGCAGCACAGTAGTCTTAAAATTTCTGTGAGGCTTCTATTTCTACAAATTTTATTATATTTCCAAGTACCTTTTTAAAATATATATATATATTAAAGTAGCCAATTTTTTACAAAAGTTATTGTAGAAAGTTTTGAATTGTATGATCTCAAAGGACTTCGTTTACTTCATCCTGTTATGCTAAGAAAAGAATGCCCATCTCTTTGGGGGTTTTCCCCAATGAAGTCTATTTTTTTGATTAAACTTTTGTTTGAAATCGGAACTATACATTGGACTAGGTGATGTCTGAAACTCTTGATTGGGTGGTCTCTGGATATCTACCAAGAACTTCCAGCAAGCTATTACTCTGGAACTGTCACTATCAAAATAGATATTCTCTGAGGCAGTTCATTCCATAGTATTTTTTAATCTCATGATGTACTACTTTTTCAAGCAAGGTCTTTAAAAGCAAAAATTGGAGCCTTCTTGTTGTAAAATCTTTTAAGGTTACATAAGTTATTTGGTTAGTTATGTTGATCATGACTTTAATTTGATAAGTTGTCAAAATTATTTATTGAAATTCTTATACATTGCTTTATTAGTTCCTGTTTTTATGGTTTTAATTTACTCTAAACTGTCCCTAGGATACTGAGCTGAAAAGGCAAAGTAAACATTTAAAACTCAAGAAATCTCTATATAAGGCACATCAAAACAGAAACTTAATAGGATGCACATTTTTCAAAATAATTCAGAAGAACAAGTTACATGAAAAAAATTATGTAACAGTCATGCAGGACAACTAGAAATTCCCTATCAATGTAAGTAATCTTTTAGGCAAAGTCACTTCAATATACCTTTTACTGTAGCATGTTAATGTAATGTATGGTTAAGATTATAAATAGAGAACTAAACTAAGGCCTATCCAGATATCAAAGCACTAACCAACTCACCTTGAGAACAAATTTCAACCGGATTATAGGGCATTTGAATGGGAAAGTTAGGAAATAGGTTTACAAAAATTTTGAAGGTTGTTATATATCTTCTAAGTATACATCTTGGCAGAATGGTCTGCCCTGCATAGTAAATTAGAGGGTGCTTTATGATTATTTAGAACGAATAAATATTTCTCAAAAGAATTGTCTACTTTCTTAACCCTAACGAACATGCACTCCAAGAGCATTTTCTGGATTTCGAAACATTCATAAGTTATCCACCATTATCCTTTTGAACAATAGATATTTTAAATAGGTATAAACATAAATAATAAAATAAGAAGGGATATTGTAGGCACTGACTCATCCCCTGCTCAATGCAGGAATACAAAAGCATCCCTAACAGATGGCTGTCTGGCTGCTGTTGGAACTCCATAAAAGGGAGACCACCATATCACTGGGAAACTGGCTCTACGGTCAAACTACTCTTACAAAAGGTTCAGTTGCACTCTGCCTTCCTGAAACTTAATCTATTCACTGTCCTGAACTCCAAATGACAGAGAACAGATCTTTCACGTGACATCCTTTCAAGTATTATATCTCCCCTTCGTCTCCTAAACTTTCCAGAACCCATGAAATATGATGTTTAGAACAGACACAATACTTGAGATGGGCTCTGATCAGAGTAAAGCGGAATTTTATAAAAAGTAGCTTTAAAAAAATAAATAGAAGTACTTCTACTTAAGTAATGTTTTTAACGAAAATGAACAAACTAATAGAAGCATCCTGAAATGCAGAGGAGGAACTAATATATATATGCATGCATGCATGCATGCATGCATGCATGCATGGATGTGTCTATGTTGTAAACTGATTGTGTTGAATTGCTACAGCTTATCAATAATAGCATTCTATCCAGAAAAAAGCTCAGGTCTCTTTTATTTTTTAAAAAGTCTACAGAAATACCTAATTAGTTGATTTTACTAATGTTTTTACAAAGCTAATCTTCCAAAAACCAGAAGAAACAGATCAAAGTTCATAAAGCAATTTAGCATTAACAAATGGCACAATGTTCTTATAAAAAAATATATCATTTGTGAAAAATAATCTGACTGGCTCCAAGATACTGATTAGAAAAAGAGTTATAAAAGTTATTAAGAGCATTTGTCATGGCAGATGGCCAAGACTATCCTCTCACTCACTATTATTTAAATGGAAAAATACACACATTTTTAGTTAGCAATATTGCAAGCATAATCCTAAACACAATAATAACATTATGGCTATCGCATAATAAACACAGTTCTCTTCCTGGGCTTCATTTGGAGGCAATTTAAGCAGCAAACACGTGTCCACCTAACTGGGTGATCTTCAGATGGATTGAATTATATTATAATTATATTACCTCTAGTAGCCATGATCAATTATATTGACTGGGTATGAGATTCTGGTTTATGTAATTTGAGTGCCAGGTTGAAAGATGCTGAGTTTAGGTTTAGAATACAATTACGGGGAAAGGAATGATAGCGATGAGACCAATATGGAATCTTGAGAGCATATAGTAGCACTTGCATTATATAGTTGCTGTTGGAAAAGCAAGATAATTCCTAAAATTATTGGTCTGGTGCATAAGGATATCCTCTTTCACTGGCTATTCTCCATTTGCAAGCAAAACATCAAGCTATGACACCTACCATTTTTATTTTATAAGGATGCATTTGTTGCTTATCTTTCTTGTAAATAAAGATAATACTTGGACTTGATATTTTGCTTTATACAATGTCCAACTTCCTTTTTTTCAATTAAAATATTTCTTAATTGATCAAAGATAAAAGATGCTAGGCTAAAAAAGTTTCTGCAGTGACTTTGGCATCGACAGGTATCAGTCTACCTAATTGAGAATGCCTCTGCAAACATAAATTCTTGTTTATAGACTACACTATAGCCTTTATTCAAAAATCCAGGTAGTTTTTGTGGGAATTGTAAGTACCATCACAGAAAAAGATAGTCACTGACTTAACAAACCTAATAGTTATAAGCCTCTGTCTGGAAGCACTGTCCATTAGTAATATGAGAACAGATTCAACCCACCCACTGCATATTCTCTGTATGCATACTGACTTCAAAGATTTCTACATTCCCTTTAAAGTTCTATCTTCTGCATATGACATGTGGTCTTAGAAGATAGAGATTCAAGAATATTGTAACATATGCAGATATTGATAATGAAAATTACAAAACCTTTGTTACAGAGAAAAAATATTGAGCTGATTAAGAGATGAAAAGCAATAATCTTTTCTCAGTCACATTAGCAATACTAGAATTGGAAGAAAGTCTATCTTTTTTTTAAAGCACTAGGATTATTTTGCTGTATACAAATAAAGAAGAAACCATCTTTTTCTCATCTCCATTTAACAGACAGAATCAAACTGTTTCTCACAAAAATTTTCCAAGGCCACAGATGCAGAATGTAGCACCTTCCCTTCAAAATTCTGTTTCCATAAACTATTAGTGTATGCTTCATAAAAAATGTACGACAAATTATGTGAATTTAATTAAAAATAATTACTGTACCTCACAGTGAAATCGTAGGAACAAGAAACCAATATAGTGGGATGAAATGGTGAAAACTGCAAAAGAAATAAGAGAAACACAAAATAAGTCTGAATACATATTTGTGGGGGTGGTTGAGGAGAGAAAAATATTTAGAAAGAAAATTTCTTCTGTAAAATAACAGTATTAGGGAACCAAGTGAAAATATTATTTTGTATAAAAATCAACATCAACTTGCTTTGCCGTACCATCCATAATCCCTGCCATAAATTAAAATTTTAATTTAATATAAAATATATTACAGATAGCTCACCTAAGGGGGTTATGGTACATGTCTCTAATATACAAACTAACCATAAATTCTCAAAACACAAAAAATGCACTTAAAAATCCATTTAAATGCTTAAAAAATCCATTTAAATGCTTAAAACAAGCTTAAAAAAATCCATTTAAATGCTTAAAACTCTTTCAAAATGTATCACAACAATGATATATATACTGTATATATCTATGAAAATTTGCTATCATTTCACAAAATACTTATGAGAGATTATGTCTTCTATTGTTAACACCAAGACAGGCATTCTTTTTAATTACCAAGATAACTTAATCTGGATTCAATTTAACTTAAACAATTGGATTCAAGGATGAAACCTGGCAACAGAAGTTCTTATAATTTCACCCATTACAAAGAGTAGATTATTAATCATAGCCCTTGACATGAACTGGAAAGCTGAACAAAAGTTGCAACAAAGATGGAGACCAAGTGCCAAACTCTACTACCCTCATAGCTGATTCCAGCAACATTCACTTTAAACCAATCTTTTTCAAGCACATTCATAAAAAAGAGCAATTTTCTTCAGAAAGATTTATAGTATTAAACATCTTTTTTCCCCTTAAATGCTGAAACAGCAAGAATGTCTAACAGAAATCTGAAATAAGTTCCACGTTTCAAATTCTGAATACTTTCTGAATGTCTGCAAGTCTGTTTTGCCATTGAAACAGCTGTTGAAATAGAACATTTCACATTCAATATGGTTTAAAATCAAAAGAGTTTGCACAGCCTTCATTTACCAATTCATGGCCTGGATTAGGAGAGGGGTGGGATGTACAATATTTTCACACTTTACAATTTGTTGTAGCTCAGGTAATCTGGATGTAAAGTCCAAACTCTACAATGGGCAACCTGACATCTAGCTTTAGTCTGGTGAAGGATTTAGCATCCCCATGGTCACATGATCAAAATTCAGATGCTTGGCAACTGGCATGTATTTATGACGGTTGCAGTGTCTTGAGGTCATGTGATTACCTTTTGCAACCTTCTGACAAGCAAAGTGATTAGGGAAGCCAGACTTAATAATAATAATAATAAATAATAATAAATAATAAATAAATAATAAATAAATAATAAATAATAAATAATAAATAATAAATAAATAATAATAATAATAATAATAATAATAATAATAATAATAATAATAATAATAATAATAATAATAATAATAATAATAATAATAATAATAATAATAATATTTAATTTTGTATACCGCGTCCTCTCCCCAAGGGGACTCGGAGCGGTGATAACTGTGTTATTAACTTAACTCTATTATTTCATTGATTCACTTAACAATTGTGGAAAGAAAGGGCAAAACTCACTTAACAATTTAACTTTGGGCTCAACTGTGGTCATAAGTCGAGGACTACCTCTACTTCCTCAAGTGGTTTACTGACATTAAGTTATATTATGACACGACTATTCCCATTGACAATAGGAGCAAGTTTGGTATAGTGGTTAAGGCTAGAAACCAGGAACCTATCAGTTCTCCCTTAGGCCTGAAGCCAGCTAAGTGACCTTGTGCAACATTCTCTCAGACCTAAGAAGCAGGCAAAAGGAAAGCACTTCCAAAAACCCTTGCCAAGAAAACTTGTCCAGGAGTTAACCTTGATTCAATGGCAATAAATAAAACAAAACAAAAAATCATTGTCTATTAAACAAAAGTTGAGCAGTAAAAGATGATCAATGACTTGTTCTTGACTATTTTATTGCCATCGTCATCTTAGTATACTACCAATTGTTGTAAACATTTCTTAAAATCTATCCTGCTGCTCAGCTTTTACCTTATTTTAACATTTATTACTGTTGATATTATTATTTTGCATTTATCTTCCTTATTGACATTATCATTTTGTATGCTGCCTTAGAATTCAATCTGGTAAAAGAATGGTCTATAAATATTTCATACTGTAAAATCCCACACAACAGAAGGAGGAGATGGGGCCTGCTGAATGAGGAACACAAATGTGGAACTCATCAAATGCTCTGCTGGGTTTTGTGGACTGCCTGTTTTCACAGCCATTTAAAAATGTAATAATCAGAAAAATACTAAAACTTACTTTCACTCTTCTTATTGCATATGTATGCCCAAGCAGACTGAACATAGGTTTCCGGGTATTTCTCAGGTCCCAGCCTTTCAAACTGCAATCAACAGCACCTGTTACAAGCAAGTTCTGATAAAAAAAAATGCACAAAAAGAGTTTTATTCTAAGAATACCAACAGCTCTGTACACCTAAATAACAGTGGCTAACAGAAATTTCAGTATGAGAAAAACTTTGAAATGCCAGAGATCCAAACCTAAATTAACAGTTCATTCCATTAAAAATGGAGATTTCAGGGTAACTTTGGTTCAGCTACTATATGATAGCTCAGCTTATTTCAAGGGTACTACACTAGGAATGAATTAAGGGAAGATCCCAACAATATAAAGATAGGTATAAAGCTGTTGGTATTATTAAAACCAATAGCAAATGGAGAATAATCATAATATGAAGCAATCTAATAACAATCCTAAATCCTAAAATAATAAAAGCAGCTTCTCCACTGTTTAAAAATGCACTATTTCCATTTACTGTACCTGATCATATTTGCACCAATCACAACTTAAAATCTCAGCTTGGTGAGCAGGAATTATCACTGGGAGTCCTGGTGATTTTGCATCCCAAATCCGTAGAGTTTGGTCACCTGAAACAGACACACTAATAAATGTTTCCCACTTATAACTTGCTTAGAAAAGACTGAGAGATAATTAACACATTTATTTACAAAGGCTGTTTAGTTCATCAAACTGGTCACTTCACGAATGAAAAAGCACTGAATCCTAAAGGAAGAAGTTTAATATGTACCGTATTTTTCGGAGTATAAGTCGCACCGGAGTATAAGACGCGCCAAGGTTTTGAAGAGGCAAATTACAAAAAAAGTAGGTAGGTAGATAGAGGGAGAGAGAGGGAGAAAAAGAAAGAGAAATACAGTAGGTAGGTAAGTAGGTAGGTAGAGAGAGTAGATAGGTAGGTATGTAGATAAAGGGATAGAAAGAGAGAGAAATAGAGAGAGAAATACAGTAGGGAGGGAGGGAGAGAAAGAGTGTGTGTGTGTAGGTAGATAGGTAGGTAGGTAGAAGGATAGAGAGAGAAATAGAAAGAGAGAGAGAAATACAGTAGGTAGGTAGGGAGAGAGAGAGTGTGTGTGTAGATAGGTAGGTAGAAGGATAGAGAGAGAAATACAGTAGGTAGGGGGAGAGAGAGAGAGAGAGAGAGTAGTAGGTAGGTAGGTAGGTAGGTAGGTAGGTAGGTTGATGTTTCCAGGTGTATTTATCCATGTCCTGGAGAAGGAAATCGCTGACAAACCTTAAAACTTTGTTTCTCCTGGCACAGAAACAGTTAAAGAGCCTTCCAAAAGAGCTTTCCGAAAGTGTTCTAAATCAGGGGTTCCCAAACATGGCAACTTTAAGACTTTTGGACTTCAATTCCCAGAATTCTCCAGCCACCTATGTCCACAAGCTATGCTGACTGGAAAATTCTGGGAGTTGAAGTCCAAAGTCCTAAAGTTGCCAAGTAACTAAACAGCCTTCCGAAAGGAAAAAAAAGAGGGTTTTTTTGCACTTTGCATACCTCCCCCAAACTGCTCTTTCTCCACAAAAACGTGGCCGTTTTTCTTCAACTAAAAAGCATGACTAGCCTTGGGTGGGGGGGCTTGCAGAGTGCTCCTGGGGGGGGGGATGAGCAAAAAAACGGCGCATTTATTGTGAAAACGGGCCATTTTTGTGTCAAATAAATTGAATGCATAGCCCTATGGAGGCTTATAGAGTGCTGCTGGGGGCTGGGGGGGGGCAAAAAACACCCCAGCTAATTTCTGCCCTCCCCAGCCCCCAGGAGCTCTCTGGAAGCCTCCATAAGGCTAGGCACAGCCATTTTGGTGAAGGGGGGGGGTGTTTCGGGAGGCACAAAATGCTGTATTCGATGTATAAGATGCACCCAGATTTTCAGCCTCTTTTTAGAGGAAAAAAGGTGCGTCTTATACTCTGAAAAATATGGTACATTTTAAAGAAGAAGAAGTGCTATTAACCACGTGAGAAAACTGATTTTTTTTTGTTTTGTTGAAATTTTACAGAGATTTGATTGTGATTATGGCTCATACTATACATATTATGCTAGAAAATATAATTATATCAGGTATACATTATATAATTCTATGGAAAATATGTCATGAAAAATGGCAGTAAAACTTTGAAGGTAGGCCAGGCCAGGCCAGGCAACAGATTTCTCAAGAAATACTAATCTCTGCTTTATTGATATAGGTTGTAAGTTTCATAATTTCAGTGTGTGTTTGGACTCATGGCTCCTTGTTTGTCAAGACACTGTGAAAACCAAAGTGTCTGAAAAGGTGTTTAAAGCAGTAGTGCAAAATGGAGGACATAGTCGAATATTTGTAAGAGCTTAAATAGTACCAATAAGCACAGTAAATCAGCAATTATTCTCTACATTTATTGTATCTTTAATTTCTACACGGTGGCTTTCCCCCCATTTACTCACAGCCTTTTAGATAGGGATAGCAGACCAAACTCCTGCAAACATTAAAAAAATGAATTTGGGGGGTTTCCAGATACGAACTCAATCATATCTCCAAAGCACCTGAGCGCAGAACAAGAAGCAATGGGTGGAAACTAATCAAGGAGAGAAGCAACTTAGAACTGAGGAGAAATTTCCTGACAGTTAGAACAGTTAATCAGTGGAACAGCTTGCCTCCAGAAGTTGTGAATGCCCTAACACTGCAAGTCTTCAAGAAGATGTTGGATAGCCATTTGTCTGAAATGGTAGTTTTCTGCCTAGGCAGGGAGTTGGACTAGTTGACCTCCAAGGTCCCTTCCAACTCTGCTATTGTATTGTATTGTATTGCCTTATGAATGTAATTGGTAATTTTACATAAGTCCTGCTGTGTTTCAACTTCCTCTTTATACAGTGAGATATCTGTCCTAAATTGGATGCCAGTTGATCATGGTGCCTGGTGCCATTTTGTGACATAACTATGGATGCTTTTGAACATTTAGAAGTATCCTAGGAAGTGGATACTTGAACTCTGCTACCTGCAGGTTTTATCCATGCTTCCCTCTCCCGTCAGTCAAATAGATGGTGTATGAACTGCTGGATCCATGATATTAACACTTTTTGTGGGGAAGGATAATGCTGCCAGCTTTGAAAGGAGCTCTTTAATATGTGATCACTAGATCAGGCTCAGTTTGATAACTTTTTCCCTGTCTCCAATTTTTCCATTGTGGGCATCTCATTCCAAGTACCTTGGTTAGCATCACAGCAGTACTGGAAGGATCTACACCATCGAAAATTGAACACAAATAACTCTGCTAACTTTCCATCCTCTCTTCTCTTTTCAAAATTGTCAGCTGTGAACATCTTGGAACCTAGGAAAGAATCTAAATCTGAGGGAATTTTATTCAAGCTCTTTATCAATATAGCCACTTACATTTGTAACTTTCATTTTTAATCAGCACTTAATAGAACCTGCTGGTTCACAGCTGAGATGGCAAAGCAGCTGATTTGTACACTGATCAGCTCCCATCTGGAATAATGCAGCAGTCTTTTAGCTGGAGGACTCAATTCCACTCTCTACCTTCTGATCTAGGTTGTTCTTTGTGTTGCTATTTGAGTTGTTCCAGATGTCCTCAAAACTATCTTTACTTCTCCTTTGTGCCCATCCCTACATACTTGTGAAAAATAATAGTTTGGTTAATTTTAATTCACCAGCCCTTGCACAGAAGAGCAACACGCCCCCCAAAAAACCCAAGCTTATTTGGAAAATAAGCTTGTAGCACATGTCTATGTTGAGAGTTGACAATTACTTCTCTGCAACGAATTAGTTAGAGCAGAGGTTCCCAAACTTAGCAACTTTAAGACTTGTGGACTTCAACTCCCAGAATTCACCAGCCAGTATAGTCTTAAAGTTGCCAAGTTTGGGAACCTCTGAGTTAAGAGTGTGGCTGAGAGCTTTTTCATCTAGTATTCTTTGGAACCATGTTCCACTAGTATCATGCTTATATTATAATTTATTAAAAATGTAAAAGGTACTTATTTAATGGGAATTTAAAGCTGGTTTAATGATCAACTCTTCATTAATTCTGATAGCCAACAATGGTTTCACTGCAGCTGTAATTTTAAGCCATGACATCAAAGTGCAATGTACTATGATACAAATTTATTGATATTGTATTTTATCATTCTGTACTGAACCTAATAACAAGCAAACGAAGACTGAAGCAACTATAAAAACTCAAGCAATTACTACTATAATACTGAGGTATTTAAAAACAAGATTAATAATACTTTAGTAGAAGAGTGTTTGAAGAATGTGTTTTTGAAGACCTGGATGAAGGAAGAGAGAGCAAATTGCAAACTGTGGCAAAGAAATATTCTTTTTCCATGATCTTGTTAATGCAGTGTGGGAATAAACATCAACTAAAGGAACATATATCCTGAACATATTTTAGGAACCCCTACTGGGGGAGGGGGAAGATTTTGTTCTGGTTTTGCTTCTTGAAGGAAGTCATATTCCTTCAAGAAGGTTCGCCTGGTACGCCAGTTGCACCCCCTATTGGATCGGGATGCCCTTTGGGGGATCTGGAAAAGAGCAGATGTGGTTCCCATCTTCAAAAAAGGGAAAAAAACAGATCCAGGAAACTATAGACCCATCAGCCTGACCTCAATACCAGGAAAGATTCTGGAAAAGATAATTAAACAACAAATAAGTGAACACCTAGAAGCAAACAAAGTAATAGCCAAAAGCCAACATGGGTTTGTCAAAAACAGATCATGCCAGACGAATCTAATTGCATTCTTTGACAAAGTAACAAAATAATTTACCTGGACTTCAGTAAGGCATTTGATAAAGTAGACCATAACCTACTATTAGATAAAGTAGAAAATTGTGGGTTAGACAGCAGCACCACCAAATGGATTCGTAACTGGCTGACCAACCGCACTCAACGTGTAGTCCTCAATGGAACTGCATCTACATGGAAGGAAGTATGCAGTGGAGTCCCCCAAGGCTCTGTTTTAGGCCCAGTACTCTTTAACATCTTCATCAACGATTTGGATGAGGGGATAAATAGGGAACTCATCAAATTCGCAGACGACACCAAGCTGGCAGGAATAGCCAACACTCCAGAAGATAGGCTTAAGATACAGAAGGATCTAGACAAACTTGAACATTGGGCACTGTCTAATAAAATGAAATTCAATTGTGAAAAAAGTAAGGTCCTACATATAGGCAAGAAAAACCAAATGCACAAGTACAGTATAGGTGGTACCTTGCTCAATAGCAGCAACTGTGAGAGGGATCTCGGAATCCTAGTGGACAACCATTTAAATATGAGCCAGCAGTGTGCAGCAGCTGCCAAAAAAGCCAACACAGTTCTAGGCTGCATCAACAGAGGGATAGAATCTAGATCGCGTGAAGTGTTAATGCCACTGTATAGTGCCTTGGTAAGGCCACACTTGGAATACTGCATACAGTTTTGGTCGCCACGATGTAGAAAAGACGTGGAGACTCTGGAAAGAGTGCAAAGAAGAGCAACCAAGATGATTAGAGGACTGGAGACTAAGACATATGAAGAACGGCTGCAGGAGCTGGGTATGTCTAGTTTGATGAAGAGAAGGACCAGGGGAGACATGATAGCAGTGTTCCGATATCTCAGAGGGTGCCACAAAGAAGAGGGAGTCAAACTTTTCTCCAAGGCACCTGGGGGCAGGACAAGGAGCAATGGGTGGAAACTAACCAAGGAGAGAAGCAACTTAGAACTAAGGAGAAATTTCCTAACAGTAAGAACAATTAACCTCTGGAACAGCTTGCCTCCAGCAGTTGTGAATGCCCCAACCCTGGAAGTCTTTAAAAAGATGTTAGACAGCCATTTGTCTGAAATGGTATAAGATTCCTGCCCATGCAGGGGGTTGGACTAGAAGACCTACAAGGTCCCTTCCAACTCTGCTATTGTATTATTATTGTATTATTATTGTATTTGCACAGTCACTCATGCCCTCGTGACATCCCGACTGGACTATTGTAACTCTCTCTACATGGGGCTCCCCTTGAGGTGCACCCGAGGACTGTAGCTGGTCCAGAATGCAGCCGCGCGAGCAATAATGGGGACCACTAGGTATACCCATATAACACCTCTCTTGCGCGAGCTGCACTGGCTGCCTGTCGTCTTTCGGGTGCGCTTCAAGGTGCTAGTTGTCATCTTTAAAGCGCTCCATGGCACGGGACCTAGCTATCTGCGGGATCGGATCCTGCCCCATACATCCTCACGGCCGATTCGCTCCCACAGAGAGGGACGTCTCCGGGTGCCGTCCACTAGACTTTGTCAGCGGGCGACGCCCAGGGGAAGGGCCTTCTCTGTGGCGGGCCCAGCCCTCTGGAACGACCTTCCCCCCGACATTAGAACAACCATGGACCTCCGCTCCTTCCGTCAAAAACTTAAAACATACTTTTTCTGCTTGGCCGGCCTAGGTTAGTCTCTACCATTAGGGTGTGAGGGAATGTCAGTTTTAATGTGGGGATTTTAGTGCAGGGACAACCAAATTTAATTCGTTTTTATTATTGTATTTATTCTTGTATGTATATTTTATAGTGTTTTAATTTTTCCCTGTGCACCGCTCCGAGTCCCCTTGGGGAGAGGACGCGGTATATAAAATAATTTTATTATTATTATTATTATATGCATCAGAACTTCTACCAGCGTTTACAGAATCTGTCCTGGCAGGAAACTATATAACAGGTTAACAGATTGGGAAGGGACTTTGCAGGTCGTCTCCTGCTCAAGCAGGAGATATAACAATGCCGAGCAAAACAACAGCTTTTCATTGGCAGGCAAAACCAAGTAGAAGACCTCATTTATTATATATTGATCTGACCAAAGTATAAAAATCACAGAAAAAGATGGTTTTATCAGGAAGCCTAGAAACTTCTAATGACATTAATTGTTTTCATATGAATGATGCTGATATGGCATTGTTTGCATTGGCAGCTAAAACAAACAAACAAAAGGAAAATGCTAGATATAATAGTGTGGTTATAAATTACTGTAACCCGCTGATTGATAACTTAAGGGTTTCTTGTTCTATGAAATTTCTGGGCAACAGTTGATTCCATTTGCGATTTTGACCTTTTCTCTATATGTTAATTTTTTATTGTCCCAATTTGAGGGAAAGAGAGAGAATGCCCCATCAAATCAGCTCTAGCATATCAGCTAGCTACCAGAACAGCTCTAACAGCTGCCATAAAAAATTATACTTGGAAATAGTTGAAGCAACTAGCCAGGGGTGGGCAAATAATTTTCCCAAGGGTCACATGAGAAACTGGTACTGCATTGAGAAATCTAAGTCTCCTGCCCCATACATCCCTTCGGCCGATCCGCTCCCACAGAGAGGGCCTTCTCAGGGTGCCGTCAGCCGGGCAATGCCGTCTGGCGACACCCAGGGGAAGAGCCTTCTCTGTGGCGGGCCCTGCTCTTTGGAACGACCTACCCCCTGAATTGCGTACCATCACGGACCTCCGCCTCTTCCGCCAGTGTCTAAAGACACATCTTTTTCAGCAAGCCAGCCTAGCCTAACCCTCCCGTCGAGACTATTTAGATAGTTTTAAATTGGGGATTTTAATTTGATTTTAGCATAGGATTATAATTTAATGTAATATATTTTTAAATTCTGTATTTATTGTATTGTTTTGTATGTTTTTAAATTCCTGTGCGCCGCCCTGGGTCCTTTGTGGAGAAGGGCGGGATATAAATGTAATAAAAAATAAAAAATAAAAATAAATAATGATATAGGTAATCCTCAACTTATAACCAAAATTGAGCCCAATATTTCGGTTACTAAGAGAGACATTTGTTAAGTGAGCTTTGCCCCACTCTATGACTTTTCATGCCATGGTTGTTAAATGAATCACTTCAGCTATGAAGTTAGCGACAGTTGTTAAATGAATCTGGCTTCCCTATTTACTTTGCTCATCAGAAGGTTGCAAAAGAGGATCTCATGATCCCAGGATACTACAATGGTTGCAAGTGTGAAAAATGGTCTTAAGTGACTTTTTTCAGCACCATGGTAGCTTCAAGCGGTGACTATACAAACTGTTTTAAGTCAAGGACTAGTTGTACAAGTCTATAGTGCATTTATTTGTTCATTTAGCACAGTGATGGCAAACCTTTTTTGGCTCACGTGCCAAAAGTGAGGGGAGTGCAGGGGGGTCGTGCACAGGCGTGCCACACCTATAATGCTATGTGCACAATCAGAGGAAGCATGTGCGCATGACCACGCTGTGCGTGCGCACGCGACCAGTGCTCCATCCCATTTTTGGCGTGCTGTTTTCGCCCTCCCCAGGCTTCAGAGGCATTATAAGAGCCTGGGGAGGGCGAAAAATGGCTTCAAAATAAGGCCAAAGTGAGCTGGCCAGCGTGCCCATGCGTGCTGGCCAACAGAGAGGATAAGCCTCATGTGCCCTGATAAATGGCTCCGCGTTCGCCATCACGGATTTAGCATAAGAATTATAACTGAATCTTAATACAGTTCAAATGTATTATACATTGATGAAATCAGTAATGGAAGATGTGTATCCACTAGCAGAACCTTTTATAACCTCTACTATTTTGCAATAGTTCAAGAGTCAGATAGAGAATTAAATAATATTTAAAATACTTAAGTCTTTGCAGAACTCCGATCTTTAATAGATTAAGCCAGAATCCAATATTCAAGTTTCTAATTATGCAAATATATACCAATAAAAAAGGAAAAAACTTTTCACCAGGAGGAACTTTTTTAACAATTAAAAAATATTACTGAGCTTTGGTCTAATGCTAGTCATAGAGTAACAACTATCTCCTAATTATTAGTATATATGCACATCCAGCCTCTTGAATCTCTGTCTCAGATTACTTAACCTCATGGTCCTACAAAAAAGAAACAAGATTCCATAGGTCTGAAATCCATCCATATTTAATTGTAATCATAAAGCCAAGCAAAAGTTTCCCAAATTAAATTTGCTACTGCAGCTACCCAATTATTTGTGTCAGTTTTCAATCTTTTCTAATATCTGGGGATGCTATCACATATATTGTCATAAATGGAAATATGGCCAGTCAGTTTTAAATCAACATGTCAGTGCATCTGGCTATCATAACTGCAATACCGACATAATGTTAACTTTCCTAATATTAGCTGGCAAAGTCACTATGTTCTAACCTAAGCAATTTTTTTTGTCAACACTGCAAGTCTTGGCCCATTAGGTATATTAAAAATGTCTAATCTTTCTTGGATTTAATAGTACATTGATATAAAAACAGAAGATCATTTTCTACTCATCTTTAAGTGCCAATGATGAAAAACCAACATTCTTATCACCTAGCATTTTAAACAGAAGCTATATTTGTCGTAAAATAACACCATACTTCATTGTGTCCCAATTAAAACAGAAGCAGTACATAAGAAGCATACTAGAAGAAGTGTAAGAGACTTTTCCCCCCTAACAATTTAAAGTCTTTAGTTTGCTTCTGAGACAGACAATATCTTACATTATCTTCAGCTCCAGATACCTCAACTGTTAATTACTTTCCTACATTGCACTGTGGTCATTAACACTGCTGTCAAACTCTTAAACATAAAGTGTTCAGTACTGAACATGGAAAAAGAATTTAATTTATTCAAGAGCTAAATAGCTTGCAACTTCTTCTGTTTATACTTTCATATGCAAATCCAAGATCAGGATCCATAGCAGTAGTGGGAAATCTTTAGAAAAACATCATACCAATTTTAATACAGGTAGTCAGCGATTTCGGACCACAGTTGACCCCTGAATTTATATTGCTAAGTGAGAAATGTGTTAAGTGAGTTGTGCCACATTTGTTAAGCCAATCAATGCAGTTGTTAAATTAGTAACACAGTTGTTAAATTAATCCGGCTTCTCCATTGACGTTGCCCATCAGAAGGTCACAAAAGGGGACCACATGACCCTGGGATACTGCAACCGTCAATCAATTGTTAAGCATCCAAATGTAAACCATGTGACAATGGGGGTGCTGTAAGGGTTATAAGCTTGTAAGTCATTCAGTGCCATTGTAACTTCAAATGGTCACTAAACTGTTGTAACTTGAAGACTTCATGTATTGAATAAAAAAGAGTGATGAGATTAAATCCTCTGAAGATATATGACAATTTCTTTTTCTAATGTGGGAATATGCTGGAATTAATCCCATCTGAGT
Organism: Rhabdophis nuchalis; assembly: GCA_039707465.1. Classification (NCBI taxonomy): domain Eukaryota; kingdom Metazoa; phylum Chordata; class Lepidosauria; order Squamata; family Natricidae; genus Rhabdophis; species Rhabdophis nuchalis. The sequence goes on along the minus strand of CM077643.1, from coordinate 305,965,237 downwards.
TTACTTTAATACTGTGATGGCGAACCTATGGCACGGGTACCAGAGGTGGCATGCAGAACCCTCTATGTTGGCACCTGCGCCATCACCCCAGGTCAGATCTCCATGGCTTTTCTTTTGTGAGCTTCTGTTTCCTTGCAAACGACGAAACAGAAGCTCATGAAAGAAAAAGATCTTACCTCTTGTCTTGCTGTGCTGCCGGTGTTGGCTCCTGCGGGCCAGCTGGTCTTCGGGTCTCTGCTGTGCATGCATGCATATCCGCACATGTGCATGTTCCCTCATGTCCACACATGCACATGCTCACACATGTCTGTGCATATCTGCACATGCATGCACGTATGTCCATGCATGTGCATGTCTGTGCAAGTGCGCACATTTCAGTTTGGGCATGCATGCGCACAGAGTTTGGGCCCTCGGTGTCTAAAAGGTTCGCCATCACTGCTCTAATATATATGAATGAAGGCAACACTCACTGTATATTTCTAGCAGCAAAGGTAATAGTTCACTGTTAGGTCAGGTTTTCACAGGTCTTTGTGAACAGTGGACCTTCTCAATTTCCCTTTATAGAGAGATGCCAGAATATTTTTCACAGCAAGTATCTACTTTGTGTATCGCTTCATACAGAAAACTGAAAGATATTTTAAGTTCAGTGTTTTTATTTTATAAAGCAATGTTTTAACACCAAACTGGGAATGCCAATTGCAAAGGTGAGCTCTGCAAGTGATTGATGAAACATTCTCTGAACAATGTTGATTATGCCTTGTTCTCAATGAATCATGGATACATTTTAATCTTCTTTACACGATATTCAATTTTGTTGTTCAGGTACAGAACAGAAAGTGTCCTTGTGCACCAATTAAACCCTTTAAGCTATCAGGCAGTTTTGTTGTTTATATCATTTCTTTAATGACATTTTCCACATGACTAGTCTTTTGTTATCAGAGAGAAAATAATCAGGCAAAGTCATCCTTCCGAGCTGATCCCTAGCTATTATTAGCTTAAAAACTGGTACTGATATTATAATAGAATGGTTTATACAGATTTTAACAACTCCAATTCTTTATCAAGATTTCCGATTCCGAACAAGAACTGAAACAAGTGAGAAAGCACCCATAGAAATACAATGATTGAATGCAGTATTAACAGCTCTGCAAAGTGCTTTCCTCTTTTCGAACATATTTAATGCTGAATACACCTTAATTGAAATGCCATTCAGGCAGGCCCATTATTTTTCTCTGCTATAATCTTTTTTCCCCTTCACATCCATGCTTAAGGCTATAATTTGCACAACTGCAAGTTCTTAAATACTCAATCACTTTTTATACATTTCCCTTTACATTTTAACTTTAAATCTTTCTTTTAGATTTTACACACATTTGCTGACAATTTGATTAAGTGCATGCTGCAGGAAACTGAAAGCCCCTCACAAACTACCAAAAGCTGTCAATATCGTTTTAGAGTTTACTATTTATTCACATGTATTTTATTTACACCAACTTACTTTCCTCTAAAGAAGCAGAGAGATGTCTCTAGAGAAGCACTGTGGTAATTGCTAATAAAATTTGGGTTTAGCCCAAGTAAACAAGAAAACGTGAGAAAGAGACTCAAGATTGATTCTCTTGAGAGAAGAGAGAAAAATCCTGTCAGGCTTTCAAGGTTCAGTTATACTCTGTCAATAAAGTCAAATTCTAGTATTTCTTGTGGTGTTTGTTTCCTGACTTGGCCTACCTTAAAGGCTAGTACAACCTTCTCACTTGTAAGTATATGTATGAGTGTGGAGAGACAGACAGACAGACAGACAGACAGACAGACAGACACAGACAGAGAGAGAGAGAAAGAAAGAGTGAGACACACAGAGAGAGAGACAGAAAGAGAGTGAGTGAGTGAGAGAAAGAAAGAGACAGAGAGATACAGAGAAAGACAGAGGGACAGAGAAAGAGAGAAAGAGAGAGAGAGAGAATGAATGAAAACAAGAAGAAAATGTTTACAAATTATTGGTTCAAATAATAATAATAATAATAGCAATACCACTTTTATTGCTTTTGAAGATATTTTACAATTTTCAGTTGCACATATAATGGCAGCAAAAATACAGAATGGTACTAGCATTTTATACACACTCAATATTCAAAGTTCAGATACAAAATTTCTTGAGATTTTTTTCTCAAGAAATTTTCCTGAAATTTTCTTCTCTTTCATTAGGTACATGAGGCTTGCTTGACACATACTGGCATCTCAACTGTCAGAAGAGATTTCTACTGGTTAAGTTATAGCTATTGTAATACTTATAATACTTTGATTGAGTTTATATTACTTAGTTATTGGTTTAAAATAATGTTTATATTTAGCACTTTGGAAAACCATTTATGGACTTGCAATGGTGTGCTAATAGATGTGTTGTCGTAATTTTTTCAAATTTCTGCTTATGTTCTCTTTGAGAACAATGTGTTATACAGCATTTGAATAAAATAAATGGGACCCAAATGGTATAGCATTGGGTTACGTAAGAGCAGGGGTGGGTTGCTGGGGGTTCACAGGGTTTCGGGAGAACCTCTAGCTAAGTTTCTGTGCAGTTCGGAGAATCTCCAAATCCCACTCCTGGCTGGCCCTGCCCACCCCGCCCCTCCCAGGAGTCCCCATGTGGCCGGTTTTGGGTGCAGGTAAGTGCACGGCACGCATGGAGGCTCGGGGAGGGCGACAGAGCCTATTGGAAGTTCGGGAAGGCCGGAAATGGGCCTCTGGAGCTGGGGAGGATGCCTTTTCTGCCCTCTCAGAGGCTCAAAGAAAGCCTAAGAAGCCCGGGAAGGGGAAAAACACTCACCCCTGCTGTTGTGCAGGAAGCCAACTAGGCCACGACCATCATGGCCATGCCCACCATGGCCACGCCCATTCAGCAACTGGGCAGAGAACCCCTTGATAAAAATTTTGAAGGCCACCCCTGCTTAAGAGACCCACTTACATAACCTGTTTCATCAGGAACAGGAGAGAGATGCTCTTGGGTCCCATCAGCATCAACATGTCCTATGATGGGACCTAAGAGAAGAAACTTTCTGACATGGCACCTGCCCTTTAGAACATCATCCCCTAGAGATTAGATAGCCTCTGCTCTTGCTAGCTTTTATAAAACCCTGAAAACATGTCTTTACCAATGGGATTCTGGAAATGCAGCAGAGGCGGCAGACTGGTTGTATAGAGCGTTAGTGTTAGATGTGATTACCTCAAGTATGAATTTTATTATTTTTTAATGATGGTTTTATATGCTTTTAAGTTTTTTCTTGTTTTTTTTAAATTGTTGTATTATTCTTTTTTAAGAAATGGATTCTTAAATGCTAAATTGGTAACATTTGTTTTAATTGTTTGTAAGTTGCCCAGAGTTACCTATATGAGATAGGTGACTATATAAATGCAATTCAATCCAATTCATAAATACACAGGTAGCTACAACTCGGCCTCTGTGATGAGCAAAGCAGAATAAATTGCCAGCAAAATTAAACATCTGCAGATATGATTGCATTATATTTTGTGCATTATATCTTATCTCCGTGATGGCGAACCTATGGCACACGTGCCCAAAGTGGCACACGCAGCCATGTCAACCGGCACATGGGGCCTTGCTGCTTGTTTTCCAGGTTTCTGACATCTGTTCTTCGCACGCATGGCAGTGCCAAAAAACGGTGTGCGCATACATGCCGGCCAGCTGATTGTCAGGTGCACATGCGCACCAGAACCCAGAAGTTCGGCTTTTCCAGAGTGTGATCCCTTCATGCAGCCAGCATTGCCGAAAACAGGCCTGCGCATCTGTACTGGCCAGCTGATCGTCAGGTGTGCATGCATTCTAGAAACCGGAAGTTCGGCTTTATCAGAGTGCAGCCCTGACGAGCATGCACCCTTGCGCCCGATGTTCCTGCACAAACTCTTTGGGCACTTGGTGCCAAAACGGTTCACCATCACTGTCTTAGCTTATCTTAAAGCGAAGAATATATAAGAGTGGGTTGGAATCTTAAGAACCATAGGGCTTTATGAGGAAGCTATGCCATGTGGGACAACCCTCCTAAAAGTGATGCAGGTTTTTTTTAGTTTTAGGTCTTTCACAGATTTATTAGATATAACATGTTTACTTAAAAACAAAGATTTGTCTTGGCATTCCCAAGCCCTTAGGCTTGCCTTAAGTAGTTCCCTGGATTGTAGCCACTGTCAACATTAATGACCAGATACACTTCCTATCAGATATTTCAGTTCTGGACTAGAACGCTCATTTCTTTTTTTAAAAAAAATAGCAAAAGAAAGCATATTGTGCTTTTCCAATATCCACTAATCAGCACTATGGAAATAATATATTTTATATTCACTTCTAGTCCAATTTATTTATTTTAGAAATGAACTGAACTGATAGACAACACCAGGTAAATAATTATTCACTGTTGAAAAGGCTCGTTACCGCACATCTACAAATCTTTCTGAGCAACATTAGAACCAGAGTTTACAGCTAGGTGAGTGTAGTGGTTAAAGGCACCAGCTTAGAAAACAGGAGACTGTGTGTTCTGGCCCTGTTTTAGGCATGAGGAGGTTTCTCTATTTTAGCCCTAGTAAGCTACAAATATGTCAAGAAAACTGCAGGAACTTGTTCAGTCGGTCACCAGAGCTCAACATTACAGATAGTTTTTGACTTACAATCATTTGTTTAGCAGCTGTTACAACAGCACTGAAGTTACAACAGCACTGAAAAAAGTGACTTATGACCCGATTTCATATTTATGACTGTTGCTGCATCCCCATGGTCCCATGATCAAAACTGAGGTGCTTGGCAACTGGCATGTACTTAAGAGGGCGGCGCTGTCCCCGGGTCATGTAATCACCCACCTTCCCAGCCAGCTTCCAATAAGCAAAGTCAATGGGAAAAGTCAGATTCGCTTAACGACCACATGATTCACTTAACTATGGCAGTGATTCACTTAACAACTCTGGCAAAAAGGTCGTAAAATGAGGTGCACTTAGCAACTGCCTGACTTAGCACTAGAAATTTTGGACTCAATTGTGGTCATGTCGAGGACTACCTGTAATTCAAAAGTTACAATATTTGCTACTATACTGTATATATCAAACTAAAATGTTCTCAAAGTAAACTTGTTAAAACTGAATTGCTCTATTAATTCAGTCAGTAATTCTGTACTGCAAGGTACAGCAAAACCTAAAAGCCTTTTGTAGCTCAGCCAAACTGAACACACTCTTGTTCTAAAAAAAACTTATGGCAACTGCAATAAGTAATAAACCTTGGAATACCAAGGTTACAAAACAGCAAAAGTCTTTAAATCTTATCTGATAATTTTCTGATAATATTTTCTATTAATAAAAAAGATCACCTGGTTAAATATTCTATTCTTAAAAAAGCAAGCAAGAGAGAAAAATAGTACAGCAGCATGACTATTCCGATAATCAAAGTTTTAAATGAAAATGTTCAAACTAATATGGGCAAAAAAAGCATTGATTTAGTTTTTCCTTTATACCTGAGCAGATTTTTGTCTCTTTAGTAAATCAATCCTAGCTACTTATTAATTTTGGTGTAGAGACTCAGTTTATTCTAATTTCTGTAACATAGATTTTTTATAGATATATATATTCATATTTCATCATTATTACTATACCAATAATGCACATGTTATATACTTCATGTATGTCTGTATTATGTAAGTGTATGTGTATATACATATCTAATAAACACATAAGCATTCACTTTTCTATTTTATATATGTAAAATCTAATTGTCATACAGAACATATCATACACACAACAGATAACTCAGCCAACTTAAATGTTTTTTACAGCATAGATGGTTGATAAGTGGAAAATTCAGAGTACAAGGATTATGTAGAAATGGGGTTAGCTGGGAAGCTGAAAATTAAAATTGATAGGAAGACTCTGGGTTACCAAGCAGGAGGTAACACTTTTCTAGACAAAAGCTTGTTATTTAAAAGTAAAATAATGTAACTTGTTGAATTTGTTGAATAATACAAATATGATAAACAATACAAAAACCTTACTATAAAAGCAACAGCTAGCTATCCCAAAGAGAACTAAGCTCACCAACAAGATGTTTTGAGATGTTTGAGTGTTCTGCCAAAGTTGTAATCTCTGAGACTTTTACCATACAATCTTCCTCTCAAAATAAAAAATAATCTGTATATTATGAATAACAAATATGAATAATTATTAAGAACAAATAGGAACAATCTCTTTAAGAGCACAGAGTGGCACTATATGTAAAGTGCCAGAGTTGTTCCAAATTCCTAATGATGATTGTCTTTTGGGACTAATATAGGGGGACAAGGTCAGTTAAACAGAATGTTTTTTAGCACTGCATATACCAATTTTGGGCATGATGTGGCTTTCACCAGAAGCCAGGGAGACCAACTAAATAGCGCCTAGTGAAGTAGAACAATATGCAAATTGCCTGCACTTCAAAGAAACAAGCAAACAGATCCAAAGCAATGAGACTGGGTTCCAAACAATCATGTTCAAAGTAGATGCAGTATCAAAGTGTTAAATGGCATTACATTTGCAAGAAACACTCAACTGACCTCTCTTTTTAAAATACAGAAATGATCATGCTGCTACTAATCAAAGAGACAGAGCTATTATACAGCCTCCACTGGTAAAGAAGCTCTACAACCTGCTGAATTGTAAAAACAAAACACTCATAATACACACTGAAATCTTTCCGAAACACGATCCTGTTGATTATTTTAAAATTAAACATGCTGACAATGATTAATTCATTAGTTGGGAATAAATAAAGGCAGCTCAGAGGCCCAGCACTTCAGCCTCAGGCTTTTGTATTCCTACCCCATTAAAAAAAAAAATTCTATGCAAGAGGAGAGCAAGCTTTCTCTTTTAGTTTAGAAATTAGCTTTAATCATAGGAAATAAAAGCAAGATAAAAACAATGGTTTTATATTTTGCTTTGTTACTGAAACCTAGCTAGAACGAGCCACTTACTCAAATTTGAATCCAGCCCCCACCATTTTTGCAATGGGATAATCACACCTTTCACAGCAGTTCAATTTATTTGTTGCATATATTCACTGCATTTTTAAATTGCAACATCTCTACCATTTTCTTTTCTAAACAAAAGTCCTGCTAAAGTAGTTTAACCTGAGAAATAGCGATCGACGCAAAACCATTGAAATATTTGACTGACTCAGTTGTTTGGCTGAAGTGACCATTAAGTGAAAATGTGAGTTCGAGGGGCGTGGTTATGGCCGGATGAGGTGAGGACGTTTTCTCCACCTCGTAGGGCTTTTTTTTTACTAACAAATGTGGATTAAAGTGATTAAAACGCGCCGTTGGGAGCTGGAAATGTTTACAGATGTTTTGGAAGGTCGGTGTGACTTGTAAATTGCTTTTTCAAAGTGATTGAACAACCCGAACTGCTCGAATTTCAAAGTTTTGTTTCTCCGTGGAGCAGAGGGTTGGACGAGCGGCCGAGGTAAGGGGGGTTACCCTTTTGTCTTTGGCAAAGATCATTTGCATGCTTTTTGTCTCGCTACAAGGCTATTAACACAAGCTGAAGTTTAAGAAAGAAGGAAGTTGGTGATGGCATGTGGATTATAACTCCTTTGAACTTTCCAATTCTTTTAAAGTGGATTGTGTGAGCTGAATGTAGCGGACAAGCTTTTTGGATTACACTTAAAATGGAGGCTTAAAAGTTAAATAAACTGGGGAAGCTCTCCTAGGCTTTTTTTTTTTTGGCTCCTTTGGTGCATTATAAGCCGGCTTAGCCTTATCTGATTTGGGACACTGTTTGCCCTCATTCTTTATAAAAGACCCTCTTGGCAAAGAAATATAAATATAAAGTTTGTCTTTGAATTGAAATGTCGACTCAACAGCCTTCAGAGCTGGAACGGATCTTTGGAGCTTTAAATACAATTGGCGAAAAGTTAACCGGACTGACGGATCATGTGGCGAATTTGACATTGGAAGTTCAAAAAGCTAAAGAACAGATAAGTGAATTGAATGTTAGTTTTGTAAAGCAAAACGCGGAGGTGAAATTTATTAAAGATGAAATTGAACAAATCCATGCACACGATGCACAAATTGATCGTAAGATGGAAGGAATTTTTTATAAAAACCAGCAACAAGATAAGAGAATTAGTCTTTTGGAGGAAGACGCTAGAAAATTCAATATTGTTATACGTAATATTCCAGAAAATAGATCGGATGATTTGAAGCAGAGGGTGTTAAAATGGTTGAATGATTTTGGATTTGAATATACAGCAGCAAATTTAGTAAGTGCTTTTAGAATTGGTTATAAGAGGCAAGGTGGAGCGATTAGAAATGTTTTAGTAAGATTTGCAAACCTTGGAGATAAACTAGAGGTCATGGCAAAAATAAGGGAACTGGAAGGTGTTCCTAAGTTTGAGGAGAAAGAAATCCAAGTTTTTCCGGATATTTCCAGGGAAGACAGAGCTTGGAGATATCATTTGAAACCAGTTACAAAGCTTTTGAGAGACAATGATATTAAGTACAATTGGAGGCCACTACAACAACTTAAATTTTTTTATAAAGGAAGGATGCATACTATTACTCCAGAAACAGATGTATTAAGATTAATTCGGGGGCTTGGGCTGATTGAGAAAGAGGAAGATTTGGTAGAAATTAAAGATTATATGCTTAAGACGGGTGGAGTACAAGAGGAATCCCCAATTTTGGAAGAAAGAGGTGCAATTGGCGGCCAGGATCCCAAGAGTTTAAAGAGAAAAGAAATTTCCCCGGCAGTTTCTGAGTATAAGAAAATTCGTGAAGATACTGAACGAACGCCAGACAAGATGGAGGATCTTAGTAAAAAGCAGGAAGCTGAGTCCGGGGCGAAGCCAGTTTTGTCTTCTTTTTTTGAAAGTGGAATTTAAAGAACAGCCCGAAGAGGTGATCCGACCATCGGCACGTCCCACTCCCCCACACTCTTTATATAGAGGCGATATCTGATTGAGGATGTGGGGGATGAAGATTGCTTGTTATTTGTTGTGGTTGTTGTGTCTGATATTTGAGTTTTATGTTTATGTTGTTTGTTATATATTGTTTGTGGAGTTTTATGTTTTTGTATGTCTTTTTTGTTTGGTGTTTGGTGTGCACATAAAGGAAGAGGAGGGGTCAGGTTTAAAAAAGTTACCGCTTAAATGCGGTTTATAAAAATAATGACATGGAACGTGAAGGGTACAGGCAATCATATAAAAAGGAAAAGATTGGAACTTAAATTTAAAAGGGATTCTCCAGATATATTATTTTTGCAGGAAACTCATCAAAAATCTGAGGATTTTAATAGAATGAATATTAAAGGTATGCAAATTTATGAAAAATCTTTTGGGACTTCCAAAGCTAGAGGAGTTGCGATATTGATATCAAATAGGGTATACTTTGAGAAAAAACAAGTAATTAGAGATGAGGAAGGCAGATATTTAATAATTATAGGGAATATTAACGAGCAAAAAGTGACATTGGTTAATTTATATTTACCGAATGAAAAACAAAAGGGATTTTTGGATAAAATTACTAAGATTTTGGAAACAGAAAGTGAAGGGAAAGTAATTGTGGCGGGAGATTTCAACCTAATTAGGGATAGAACTGATAGTAATAATCCCACCCGCTTTAGACAAACAAATAAAGGGGAAATTTTAAATAAATGGATGTTTCAAAACAGTGTGGCAGATGTTTGGAGAGAGTTGAAAGGCTCTGAAAGGGTGTATACATTTTGTTCTAAGGTACATAATACTTATTCAAGGATTGATTATATTTTTGTTTCTAAAGATTTGTTGAATAAAGTAGATAGAATAGATGTGGGAATTTTTAAGGATTCTGATCATGCAGAAGTTATGATGGAAATAGATTTTAATTTTGAGAAAAAGGAAAGAGGTTGGAGATATGATGAAAAATTGTACAAAAGGGAGGAGGATAAAATATGGATATTCAAAAAATGGAAAGAAAGTTGGGAATTGAATGATAATGAAGAGGTTAAATTTGAAATTGTTTGGGATACCATGAAAGCCATATTTAGAGGAGAAAGTATTAAATTGTCAAGCAGGAAATATAGAGAATACAAAGCTAAAATTGATCAGGATACAAGACAAATTAAGATATTGGAGAACCAATTCTCACTTACGAAAGATAAAAAATGTTTGGAGGAAGTGACCTTATTAAAAACTAAATTGATAGAAGAAGATATTGAATTGGTTAAAAAAAATTTAAGATATTTGAATAGGGATTTTTTTGAATTTAGTAATAAAAATTCTAGGTTATTGGCAAAGATGGCGAAAAATAAAACTCAAAAGAGAGAAATTGGTTCTCTGATAGATGAAAAAGGTACAAGGTGTTATAAGAGATTGGAGAAATGTGAAGTAGCTAGGAATTTTTTTCAAAAATTATACTTAAAGAAATCAATTGATTTAGAAAAATTGAAGAATCATCTTGGAAAATATGGTATGAAAATAGATCAAACATACAAAGATTTGATGGAAAGAGATATAACACAGGAGGAAATCAACGAAATAATACAAGAGTTAAAATTAGGGAAGACCCCAGGAGAAGATGGATTACCTGCTGAATTTTATAAAGATTTCAAGGAACTAATAGTACCAAAACTGCAAAAATTATTCAATGGAATTTTACATGGTGGAGAAGTCCCGATGTCATGGAATAAGACAGTAATATCTATAATTCCTAAACCGGATAAAGATCTTGAGAGGATCGAGTCCTATCGACCTATTTCTTTAATCAACCAAGATGCTAAAATATTTACAGCTATTATAAGTAATAGATTAAATAGTTTTATAGACAAATATATAAGTTATAACCAAGTAGGGTTTGTTAAAGGTAGATATATGAGTGATATAATTAGAAGAGTATTGAATATTATAGATGTAGCAGAGAATAATGGAGATGAATTAGGTATAATATCGTTAGATATTTTTAAAGCTTTTGATTCTGTACAATGGGATACTATAAAAGTAATTATCGAGGCATTAGGCTTTGGTAATAAATTTATACATGTTATTTCAAAACTGTATCAAAAAAGTAGTGCAAAGGTAAAGGTGAATGGAACAATGACGGAAGAGATTAAATTGGAAGCAGGCACGAGACAAGGATGTCCCTTGTCTCCAACATTATTTTTGTTAGTTATGGAGGTTTTGATTAAATTGATAGAAGCAGATGAAGAGTTGGAAGGTTACAAGGGATATAAGATAAATTTGTATGCGGATGACACTTTGATTATTTTGAAAGATATAGAGAGAGATTTAAAGAGGATAAATAAACATTTGATAGAATTTGAAGAAATGACAGGTTTAAAGGTAAATTGGTCAAAATCTGAATTATTAATGAATAAAGATGGTAAGGAGTGGGAGAGTATGCAAGAACAATTTGGGATAAGAGCTAAGAATACATTGAAATACTTGGGGATAACACTTTCACTTAAAGTTAGAGAATTAAAAAAAATTAATTATGAGGTGATGTTGAAGGAAGTAGAGAAAAAGATAGATAAATATAAAGAGATAAAGTTGTCTTGGTTTGGTAGAATTGCAATGTGCAAAATGATGTTATTACCAAAGTTTAACTTTTTATTTGAGATGCTACCATTAAATTTGACAGAGAAAGATATAGAAGAATATCAGAAGAAATTAGATAAATTCTGTAATGGTGGGAAAAGACCAAGATTAATGAAGAAATTGTGGTATCAAAACCAAAAAGAGGGTGGATTGGGAATTCCCAATCTACTTAATTATTATCGGGCGTATAATATTAGAACTGTGATAAAAATACTTAAAGGTGGAGATGGTCATTGGGGAGATCTGGAGTTAAAAGATATTAAGAGATTTGGGTCTATATGGTTTTTAGATAGAGCAAAAACAAAAAAGACAATTAATAGTTATTGGTTAAAGGGGTTGAGTAAAACTTGGAATAAATTTGTTAAAAAATTGATTCCGGATATAACGTTTTTGGGAAAGACAACTGAAAGTTGGCCGATTAAAACTAATATAAGTCGGAACAAAGTAATTGAGGATGAAAATATAGGAAATATAGTAGATTGGTTAAGAGCTTTAGGAACTGAAAGTAGGAAGAAAAAAGTAATTCAAAAATTGGAGTTAAATTGGTTTGAAAAAATACAGGTAGAAAAATGGACTATGAAAGTAAGGGGAATATGTAACATAGATAGAAGTAAAACTAAATTTGAAAGTTTAGTATCTCAAATTATTAAGGATGAAACTGGGTTAAAAGGACTCGTCAGTAAGATATACAAGATTATAAACTTTGATGGAAATCCACAAATGGTAATGAAAAGGAATTGGGAGGAAGATCTAAAGATTAAAATATTGGATTTGGATTGGAACGAAAATTGGAAGAGTCGGATTATAAGGACTTTATCTATAAGGATTAAAGAACATAATTTTAAGGTTGTTTGGAAATGGTACTGGACCCCACTAAGATTATCACTGATAGATAAAAAAATGAGTGATAAATGTTGGAGATGTAATACGGAATTGGGAACTTATGAGCATATGTGGTATAAATGTGTGAAAATTAAAAAGTTTTGGCAGCAATTAGAAAGAACGATGTGTGAAATGATGAAAAGAATAATAATATTGAGACCAGAAACTATATTGTTATTGATAATTAATGAACCAGAGTTAACAAAACATGAGAAAGAACTGATTAGAATCATGATTATAATGGGTAGAATTGTAATAGCAAGATATTGGAAAATAGAGGTAAATATTAAAATAGAAGAATGGTACTGTGAAATGTGGAAATTAGCCTTAAATGATAAAATGACGTGTGATATTAAATTTAGAGAGGGGGTTTATAAAAACGATATCTTTTGGAAGACTTGGAAGCCATTTGTGGACTATGCACTTGGAACTTTGGACGTCTCGACGCCTGTACCGAGGGAACGTGGATTTTGGAGATCCTAAAGATAATAGATGATACTTGAAACCAACTCTTCCTTTTGTTTTGTACAGCACTGGGTGATATATTGTAAAACAGTATAAAAATTTCAATAAAAAAAAAAAAAAAAAAAGTGAAAATGTGAGTTCGACTTTCCAGTCACTAAATGAGAACTAACGGTAGTTAAATATAAATTTGAGATTTCATCCTCATCTGACACCCAACAGCTATATCAAAAGATGACACCCAACAGCTATATGCAAGCACAACTTGCATACGAGAGGTCAGTAACCTGGACAGCAACTTCCAAATCCCCGGCAATTGACCATGCTGTGATTTATGGCTACTGCAATTCAACCACCTGAAAAGCATTTAGGATGGCTATCACTGAATCCAGTATTACTGCTACTACATTGCCATAAACAATGTTTATTTATGACTACTGTATTTTTCAGACTATAAGATGCATAAGATGTATAAGACGCACCATGATTTTGAAGAGGTACATTAAAAAAAATGTTTTTGCACTCTGCATTCTTCCCAAACTCTCTGCATACCTCATTTTTTGCAAACAAAAAGCGGGAGGGGGCATGCAGAGGTTTGGGAGGCATGTAGAGTGCTCCTGGGGAGTTGATGAGAGGGACAAAAACGAGCAAAAACCAACCCATTTCTTGCAAAAACGGGCCATTTTTTGCATACACAAAAAAGGCATGCAGAGGATTTGTAGATTGCTCCTGGGGGCCAGAGGAGCCGTTTTTGCTCATTTTGGCCCTTCCCAGCCCCCAGGAGTATTTTGCAAGCCTCCCAAGCCCTCTGCTCGTCCATTTTTGCAAAGGGAGTGGGGTTTCGGTAGGCCAAAAATGCTGTATTCAGTGTATGAGATGCACCCAGAATTTCACCCTCTTTTTTAAGGGAAAATATGGTAAATCGCTAGGTAAGTGGCTCGAATCACACTATGACCAATTCATGTGCAGCTCTACTTCCAGGAGATGCAGTCCAACGCTACACACACAAATAATCTTTGTGCCTTCAAATCCAAAAGCATAATCCTGATGACAATATGCTTCCAGAAGGACGGTTCAGCTACATATTTCACAAAATGAAATGACTTGAACACTGTTCATAAAGACATAAAGGTATTGGATAAAAGAGAGCCATTCAGAAATTTATAACTTCTTGTAGTGCTGTATCAGCTAGGAAAGGGAAAGAAAGTTGGCAAGGCAGTAAAAAATGGCAGAGATGAAATGACAGCATGAAAAACTGCTATTGATTCACTTGATTAAAGTAGTCGCTGATCCATGTAGAGGGGCCAGATATGTGTAGTTAAAAGATAGCAACTGAGCCTGCTCTTTAATTATAGCTACACATTCTTCATTTCTTCCACTATTTATTTAAATTTATACCACCATCTGCTGGACGGAATTTTAGAACAATCAAATGTAATTGGAGTGCTGCTACTACAAATAAATAGAAATTGCAGCATTTACCTGAGGTAGAGGCAAAGCAGCCAGGGACATGTGGAGACCATATGGTGCTATAAATGACACCTTCGTGGCCTCTGAATGTGTGCAATGGCCGTCCCACTTCAGGATCCCACTAGACAAAATGTAAACAAATAAAGGATGATTGGTACACCTACTTTCAGGATATAGCTCCTACTTTGGAGATTATCAAACTGACCTTATTTTTTTAAACAAGCAAACAAAAGTATAAGCAATTGCTATCATGAAACAAATATATTGCTTCCCCATAGAATTATTTCCCGGTGTAAAAATGCGTACCTAAAATTTGTCTAAATGTGTACTTATAAAAGAGTTTTAATTTATGCCTTTCTGAAAATTAGTTGCTTCTTTGATTTGCTTTTTGTTTAAAAATTTGGGATGCATCTCTCTGTCTCCCTCCCTCTCCCTCTCTCTCTCTGAAAGAAATAGAAATAAACAGACTGGAAATACTCAGAAATGTAGATATATGATTGGGGTGTGTGTGACCACCAGAACTTCAAATATGGGGTGTAAGTAGCTTCTATCCTAGCAACAGAAATAGCACTTAATACTTCTATACCAGTTTACTGTGTTTTACAGCCTTCGCTAAGGGGTTTACAGAGTCAGCATATTGTCCCCAACAATCTGGGTCCTCATTTTACCCACCTTGGAAGGATGAAAGGCTGAGTCAACCTTGAGCATGATGAGATTTGAACTGCCAAATTGCAGGTAGCCGGCAGGCAGCAAGTACCCTGCAGTACTGCACTATAACCACTGCACCACCATGGCTCATTTTAACTTAGATTGGTCACTCAGCAACTAGTCATAAGTCAAGAGCTACCCATACTTTCAACTATCAACTGCCATGGATTAATAATTGAAAGAACAATCACATATGCAAGTATTGATCAATTTGCAGTTTTATTATGGAAAGAAATACATCCCGTGATTCTTCCCACTTGATCAAATTAATTCAGAAAATATTGTAATTATAAAAACAACTAAATTTCTCACTTTAATTGTTTTACTTTAAACTAATATTAATTTAAACTAAAGAAAGCAAGTCATCATTGGTAAAAGAAAAGCACAGAAATCATGTTGAGAATATTATTTTAGAACAGGGGTCTCCAACCTTTGCAACTTTAAGTCTGAAGGACTTCAGCTCCCAGACTTCTCCAGCTTTGCTGGCTGGAGAAGTCTGGGAGCTGAAGTCCTTCAGACTTAAAGTTACAAAGGTTGGAGACCCCTGTTTTAGAATGTCAAACCAATATGCAATGTAAGTAACCTGCAGTAATTTAATTTAATTTAATTTAATTTATTCGAATTTATACCCCGCACCTTCTCCTAAAAAAGGACCCAGGGCAGTACAAACATACCAATTTTGCTGTTTGATCCCATGATCCTGATACTATTAACTGATCTCCTCTGGTTTGACTCCAGTCAACACTATAGACCTGTAAATATTAGATACAAATTAGCTTGCTAGCACACATTGGATAATTAATAATAATAATAATAATAATAATAATAATAATAATAATAATAATAATAATAATAATAATAATAATAATAATAATTGTCATTGTACTAAAATTACAATGAAATTGGTATAAAAGCCATAAATAGAGCATATTTCCTTTCCTGCTACTGAAAGAATATACTGGATATACTGTGTAAGATATATCATAGTGATGGCGAACCTTTTTTGCATCAGGTGCCAAAAGCACACACACTCGCGCTATTGTGTGCGCTCATGTGCCCACACCCATAATTTAATGCCTCCCATGCCATGTCCCTTGAACATGCACACGTGACACCCCCTGCTGCCCTGCGCATGTGCACACAGCTTTTTTGGAGCCTGGGGAGGGCAAAAAAAGGCCCACCACAGAAACTGGAAGTTCAGGAATGGACTTCCAGGTTGCCCATTGGGCCATTTTTCTCCCTCTGCAGGCTTCAGGAGGGCAAAAACTGGCTGAAAATCACGGCCCCAAATCAGCTGGCCAGCATGCTCATGTGTGCTGGAGCTGACAGGGCAATGCCTTGTGTGCCCTCAGAAATGGCTTTGCGTGCCACCTGTGGCACCCGTGCCATAGGTTCGCCATCACGGATATATCAAGATTGAAAAAATGAAAACCAACAACCCAAAATAAAACAATTCTCTTTCAATATACATGCATATTAATAACTCACAATTTATAAAAGTACACAATAATTTGTTAGCTATATGATTGTGAGACATAAAAATGTTTATGCATGCATGTGCATTTATACTAAAATATATTTGTATATACATAACATAGATATGTGTGTGTTTGTGTGACTGTGTCGGCAATGTGTGTGTGGCTGGTTGGCACATCCTTTTATTTATTGCAGTGTATAATAGCTGTAGTCTTTACCTTTACTTTTTCTTCCTAAAACAGAAAATTAAGACCCAGTCAACTGTAGTTTTCGATAATATTTCAAGAACTCTTTTTTCTCAGAAGAATGGATTCATTTTATTACTTGCTACTCCCTCAATTATAGTTTTTAAAAGCATTGATCCACACACTGCTCACTCTTATTTTCTGCCCAGCTATTCTTGGATTCGCACATTTCTTTTCTATTTTTCTAGTACTCCATCCACTGTGCAAAGATGATAATCTCTAGGAGAAAACCACAGTCCCTGTTACAAAAACTAGGTTACCACTGGAAATGTCCCAGTTCAGATACTCATCTACAATTGGTGTAGTATGGAAAAATTACACAAGCCCAAGGACTATTTTTAAGTTTACTAAAAGATATATGGGGCTTCCAAATAGGATCCAATTAGTTCTAGTATGGTGTGATAGCTTTTTAAATATACTGTTGAAAGATTAATATTTTATCATTTTATCAATTAACTAGGCTGCCCAAAACAATGCTAGATTCTGTTTTCTTACCTTTATTTTATTTTCTTAGATAAGGCCATAAGACTAATTAATTAATAAACTATGACCATAAAACAAAACTTCTAATGCTGTAGAGTAGTCAGAATATTAATTTTCAACAACTGAATATATATCTCAAAATACTAATAGAGCAAAAGCCTGAAGGCACTCACTGCTTGTAAACCTGCTCTTGATAAGAACTAATCCTGATGAGTTGCAACAAAATATTCCTGCAGAATATATGACTCCTGTTTAATATGGTCACTGTAGGACAGGAACCACCTCAAACACTTATATTGCTTATTTTAAGTTTATCTGCATCAACTAACTCCTGCTTTTGATTAGAGGTGCAAAATGCCCAGAGAGGTTCCTTCCGTCCCTTTTTTTCCTGCAAAATAAAGTGTTTTGCCCATTACAGGGATGACACAACAACTGGTAACATCTTACTGTCTGGAAAAATACATTAGTTATTCCAAGTCCTTTATTTTTTTGTAACTATACCTGTGAAGTAGCCCTTTAAAAGGATTTTTACAGCCCTGTAGTCTAGAAATCAGGGGACTCTGGCTTCTAGTCCCCCATCAGACACTAAAACCAGATGGATGATTTTGGGCCAGTTTTTCTCTTTCAGTCCACTTGTGAAAAGCCTTACAAGAAACCTGAAGGGACTTCTCCGGGCAATTGTCATGAATCACACTGATTGAAAGATGTGTGTGTGTGCATGCGCATGTGTGTTTTAACACTAAGATGGAAAACCTCTAGTCGACTCTCGCAAAAACCACCCTTTCACTCAAAAACTCATCACCCTGCCCAAAAACCTCTTCTCCCACTCACTGCTACCCTCCTTACCCTTTTAGGCTGATTTCTTCAACATATATTTTTTTCCTAAAGAAGAGTGTACATGCCATATGAAGACCTTCAGGAAATATAATGCACTTGACTCATGCTTATTCACTCCTTACACACCTTCCTACTACTCTGTGTTTTTCTTGATGGAGGAGGACGCAGTGGCCTCATCTGACAAAAACTCCATAGAGGAAGATAGGTTAGGCTACCACAAAGAGCTCTCTGAATCAGTTGAGACAATCACTAGCATAGGACAATGGTTGAAATCAATCTCTGCTAACCCTCTATCCAAAACTTTGATAATCACAAACCAATCTGTTTCCTATTGCTTTTGTTTTCAAGTCACTGACTTTCATCAAAGGCTATGGGTGACAATGCCTAACAGATTTTAAAGACCTTGAGGCTATAATGAGAATTCAAACGATATTCAAATAAAAGGAAAAATACTACTTTATCAATGTTAAGCCTGTTTCACTCTTTAATAGGAAAAAAAACAACAGCTTTGGTGCTGATAGAAACAAAAAGCTGCCACATGGAGAATGTCCCACAGACAGGCCTTTAAAATTGTTCATTATAAAATGTGTAGCCTGTAAAATAAGAAAATAGAAGGCAAGAAATGCGTGAAATGCTTGAGGCTAATTCAACTGGACTTTGAAATGGCCTACTTCTATCACAGAATGACAAAAGATACTCCAATGTAGAAACAGACTATTCAAATTTCACCAATAGTAGTCTACCCTTAGAATTATGAAAATTATGAAGTTAGAACAATTGGTCTCAAAACATTTTGCAGACCTCCAGAGAAGGTATACTTGGATTGTTTCAAATTTTGGCTATTTTAAGATTCTAACTCTGCTACAAAGACAATGAATACATTTTTATGTTAGCTTCTCTTATTATTCTTGGGGGAGAGAGGAGATCAGTACAGTTCTACAAAGTGATAAACTAACAAATTCTGCAGAGTAAAGAATGTTATGTATATAGGAAAGCCAATAATAAATAACTTATTTTATATGGCAGAAGTTCATACAATATAAATACTACAATCTTCCTGGAAAAAGAAAAAAATAGTGTAATTTCTAGATAAGACAACCTTTTGAAGTGTTTCTATAGTTACTGTAACACTTTAAACAAAAAATACAAAAAGAACCTTTCCATTTTTTCACAATAGAACTAACAGAATCATTATGTTACATAATACTCAAAAATCATTTTCATTGATTTCAATGATACAAAATTGCTATTCAAACAGGGATGCAAGATTTGTAAGGATAATATACTGCTGGATAGAACATTGTGATTTTCAAAGGAAGTTCTGCTTGTTTGTTTTTCAGAATATCATTAATTTTCTCCAATAGTATTTATTTAAAAAACATTTTAATAAAGAAAAGATAAACCGAAGAAATAAACAAAAGCTGTAGCAGGATAAATCAGAGATTATTCAATTCAATAGAAGCGAAAGAAGGTTCTGGTATTTCTAAACTTCAACTACTGATTTATTGATTAAACTACAAAGGGTTCCTTTTTGAAGAGTCTATCTTGTTCTAGAGAAAAGGGACAATATTTAATTATACCTCTTGAGTATGTTCTTTATAGACTTGCAAAGGACCTGCAGGTTTTTCTGTATCCCAGATTTGTAAAGATCCATCTCCACTAGACGTGACCAGCACATGCTCATTGTTTTCACTCCACGTCACATCAAATAGACCATCATTCCAGTCAAAACTAAACCAAAAGTGAATATATTAATTCATGACAAGAATATATCATTTAATATAACTGGGTACTATTTAATGATACAAAATTTTATATAATGAGTAGGTTCACCCCAACACACAATCTCAAAACAAATATTTACATCTCACACAAAAAATATGATGATGTGAGCCTGGGGAGAAACTGGAATGAAATTTTTAGCAAGTCATAACATTTCACTGACAGCTACATTCACTCAGTTTAACTCATCTTATATAGAAATTATGAAAAGACAGGAATCCTCATATATTCAATCCTGAGCTTTCTTGCTTAAACAATGAATGTGTGAGAGGGGGAGGATTATCACCCACTTTTAACATTCAGCATTTAAAAAATTAAGTCTCCTAGAAATAAACAGATCTAAGTTTTCATGAAGTTCATATCTACAGTTTGTCTTATTCAAGATTATTGTCCCTGAGGCCATTAATGTATAAAGAGTTAAAGGTGATAATGAGTCACCTTGAAAAATTCCACATTTGATATCAATTTCTAATTCTTCTATATTAGTGATCAACTTTGATCACCAAAACTTTATTGAATTATTCAAAAATGGTTGAATGTGGTACTAACTCCAAAATTTTGAGATATTTTTCAATCCAGCTACAGAATGCTTTTTTACAGTCTATTCGAGTCATAAAGAAATGTGTTCTTTTTCTCAAATTCTTTAAAATCATTTTGTTGATCAATAATTACTCATTCATTCCTCTCAAATTTTCGGAGAATCTTTTTTTTTTCTACAGGGAATAAATCATTTCTTTTCAAATAGCCATAGATTTGATTTGCAAGGCTTCCAATGAAGATAGCTAACTGACCAAAGCTTTTTCAATTTTTCAAATTTTTCAATTTCAAGTTTTATGATTCTCTTCTCCATGATTCACCACCACAAGATCCTCCATAAAGTGACAGTTTGCAAGGAGATTCTGAACCAATACTTGGAAGTAGTCAGATAAGTTATCCATATGCTGGGAGGTGGGGCTATAACCACTTCGTTGTTAAAAAAAAAGGTAATTGTTTTGGAATTTATTTTTAGAATGGACAGTTAGTCATGCCTTTCGCTTTTTAAACACTTTGCTTATTAACTTTACTAATTCAGTTACAGTCTGTTTCACCTTTTTGAAGATCTGCACCATTTCTGGCAGACTGTTATTATTGAACAACAAGGAAGGTTGCCAGAGGTGAGCTAAAATAAGGAAGCGTGGAGTATTTTTTTCTTTCTTATTTTGATGGGGAAACATAAAAATTGAAAACGATGTCATTCAATATCTTCATTTTCATGAGTTTGTCACTTTTATTTTATGTTTGGAGTTATAATTTGCACTTTTGGATTTTTTGTTATGGGACGCTGAAATCGTCCAATTTTAATGGATGCTGATTGGCCAGAAATACCAGTTCATCTACAAAAAGCTTTTTTTTAAATGTATATTTTGTTTGACCACAAGAGGGAGCTGAACAACAGAAGAGGATGAAGCAATATAAGAAGACATTAAAGGCAACAAAACTAGAAAAAAATTGCAAAAATTATTTTGAAGGAGTATTTAAGCAAAATTCATTTTATAGATCAACTATGTTCAAAAATGTCATGAAAGAGGAGCAAGAGAAACAAATTATTGAAGTAAGATAGATGAGTAATCCAGAGATACAGCCAAGGGCTATCAAATCACTGAAGCTACTACTGCACGTATTTGACAATAAAAAGAACCTAACTGGAATATAAATCTGACGTGAACATTGCCTATTATGAAGATGATGTAATTACAAGCCCATTACAATTTTAAGTCCCCCAGTGCAACTGAAATAAGAAAAGTTGCAAGTAAAAACTTCCACTTCAAAAATGAAATGGAAACTGACAATGTCAACATATTTGTTTTAAAAATCATAATGGAGAATCTCTTGAGAAAAAGTATTTAACAGATATTCCAAAGAAGAAAAAGATTTTACTTTATGAGAAGAAGCTGGAAGGAGTGACTTAAATTTAATAAGCTAATTGAAGTAAGGATGGATTTTCTATTGGTTTGACACAGGTAATTAAAAGAAAGTTCAATGCATTCATTTGTGCTTACAAAATGAGGCTGAAAATTGGTTATTCATTTTCTTTTCTTTTATATATGCCTGAGTAATTCCTAAATTTTTGCAAAATATTACTGAAAGTGAATGTAAAAGTATATACTGTATGCTAAATGGAAGATTAAAAAGATGCATTAGCATTGATTTTAGTTATAAAAATGAAATCTTTAGAGAAATCTTTAGAGTTTCAAAAGCAATATAAAAGAGTTTTCCCTTTAAGATTAAAGAATTTGAAAGAATGTCATGAGTTTTGTTAATATAAATGATGATAGTTTTGAAAGATTAATAGAGATATTTATCACTTC
Source organism: Rhabdophis nuchalis (assembly GCA_039707465.1). Classification (NCBI taxonomy): domain Eukaryota; kingdom Metazoa; phylum Chordata; class Lepidosauria; order Squamata; family Natricidae; genus Rhabdophis; species Rhabdophis nuchalis. The sequence continues at coordinate 305,942,957 of CM077643.1, read as the reverse complement.
CCTGTCACTATTAACCATAAGAGATACAAGGAATTGCAGCTAGATATATTTTTAAGTAATTGCTGACAGCTTTTATATTCTAGTAAAATTTAATGTTGTAGGAGTATTATTATTTTTTGCCTTTTTCTGGAATCAATGTAGGCAAGTTTCATGCACAATGTTTTTATGAAAGAAGAATCTTCACATTTGGAAAGTGGGGAAGTGGTTCAATTTCCTTTTTCTCTTTTCAGATGACTTGTTTTATGGTTTTGGGGTATGTGTGTGCTATATACATCTCCCTATAAGAAAGGATAAATGCAAATAACAGAAAATGTTACTATACAGTTAAAGTAAAAGACATTCCTAGTATTTCTAAATCAGCAAGTAATATTGTACTTTCAAAGATCCAATAGGTGTTTACTGTCTTTGTCCATGGAAGAGAAAAATTGTTGAATAATAAAAAAAAACCCAATCCCATTCCATCCCCCAAATTGTTTTACAATATATTTCACAAAACAATATGCTGTAATCAGAAAGTCCTTGAAAAACTAGAAAAAAACCTACATTCCCTCTTGTTTCAATATTTCCCTGTTCGAATAATACTGTTTTATAGAAAGAATTCTGTCCTATAAAGAAATGTCTGTGGAAAAAAAAGACATGGGGATTTCTGAATTAACATTCATATTTGGGACTAAGGATCAAAAGGACTGTTCAATCATTGGGGTTTGAGACAAAATTTGGAGCTGGCAAAAACGTGAATATTTTTGTGCATAACAAAAATATAGACATTAGTAATTTTCCAAGATTACAGTAAACCACTAAACTGAATAAAATTTAGTAGATATAAATCTTTGTTGCATCTAAAAAAAATTTAGGAAGTTTTTACTTCCTAAAAATATTGTCGACTTGAGGCTTTAAAAGATTCTGAATTGTTCTATTTGTCAATACTTCTTTCAACCCCTTTTTATTCAATACTACTGTTGTGGCTCGCCAGCGGACAGCAGAGCTGGAGGCAGACTCGCACAATGAGGAGGTTGGGGAAGAACTTGAGCCAGTTCTGGAGCCTGGGGAAGGCTCTGATGGATGCTCAGCATCGGACGCAGAGATAGAGCCAGGGTCATCCAGCATTTCCCATCCAGAGTGGCAGCTGCCTTTGGAGTCAGAGATGAGTGAGGAGGAAGAACAGCTGGGGCCTGTTCCAGATGCACGTATTTGCAGAGCAGATAGGAGAGGTGAACAATGGAGGACAATGAGCCACCGAGAAGCAAAACAAACGTGGACGCTGACTGCCTCCTCCCTGGCTGGGGAATAAATCAGAGGAAAAAGGAGGGGTGGTTGTAGCAGACAACCGTTTACATTTCTAGAAAGTTTGCTTCATGTGTGTTTCATGAGACAAAGACAGCCCTACCAGAACTGAGGTTTGTCTATTTCTCTGACTTAATTTGCAGCCTTCTGGCTGGGAGCTCACAGCCTTGCATTTATCATAACGAGCTGATAAGGATTATTGCTTCAGCTAACTCCTTGCAGGACTCTTTCTATTGGTGAATGCAATTATTTCCCAATGTGTAATTAAAGAGTTTTTTTCTTTGCGGGGAGTCTTTTTCTTGCTTCTGCAAAGGTCAGGTCAGAACAACTGCTCTATTAAATTAACACACAAGAATGTAGCAGTATACTGTAAGTGCTTTTGATACAGTTACACTGTTTAATGAACCTGCATCAGAATATCTATTTCCAAAAGCACAAGATTATGCAATAATTATTTTTATTATAAAAAAAACAAAATACCTCCTGAAAAGATGAATTCCAGCTTCAGTTTGTTCCAACACCACTAGAGTTCCACAACCTAAAATTGAAGACAATAAAAACAACACTGAAAACAATGGTTTACAGCATGGGTTTCAAACTCCATCACGTCACGTGACATATCGCAACATATCGTGACGTTTTTTGTCTTTGTGGACCCGAGGTGGGCGTGGCCTGCAGGTGATGCCTCCAGCCCCCAGGACATCAGTTTTACATTCCTGCTTTACAGTATAATATAGACTAAATTAGACTAAGATTCTTGAAAACTGATAAACTTTGGGAATCCCTTTTGAAAACACTGAAGCGTACCTTACAGCCTTGTCAAATTATATCTACTTAATATGGAATTGCTACTCTAACTGGCAGTGCCTTTTTTGGGGTATGAGAGGTCTTTTTCATTACTTACAATTTATTTATTTTTTAACTGAAGATGTTATATACAAATTATGTGCTCTGCCATTTTCTTTTTTCATAAGATGTACAGGATACACTCCGATGAATTTTACAGTTAATAATCCTCCAAAGACTAAATATAAAAATACATCTCTATAGCATGGATTGTTAAGCAGAATCAGTATTACCTTTTACTGCCTTCAAAAGTTGTACATTTCAAGAACCATTTTGAAAACTTGAGATGGGAAAAGGAAGTAGGAAGCACTTTCAAATAAATGTTTGAAGAGATTTTTGACTTTAGGGTCCAAAAATATAATGGTCACAATTCTATTCCGATGTAGTTTAAAATAATGTAGAGATGACCTTATGGAAGGAATGGTCAAATAGTTAAGGGAAAAGAAATTGCAAATGAGTCTTGGAAATGTGAAAATAATGAGAAAGAAAAAAAACTCAAAATAAGCCTGCTTTGATTCTGTTTGGTGAAAGAGAAGGCAGCAGAAAACTGACTGACTTTCAAGATCTTGTTTTATACCTCACAACAATAAAGTAGCATGTCTTGAATTCTTGCAGTATCTGGTCTGCAAGATACTGGGCTAAAAGGGGTGACATAGAGCTTTAATGACTATCATATACTGGTGTAACTGTGTACTGGATGGCTAATTGTATACTGATTCCATGTAAAATGGAAATGCAACCTAAAATACCCCATAGTTGCATGCAAACCTAAATGTTTCATGTGACCCTCCATTTGAACATTATTCAAATGTTGTTACCATGACTGGAAGAAATGACTAAATATATGAAGGAAACTACATATTAACTATTTAATTTTAAATCAATAAAAATGATTCTCCCTCTCCCCACTTTTCATCCTTGTACTGCCCACTTTTTGGATTGTGGACTAAAGTACACCATTCAGATATCATATGTGGGGGATTCCTTTTTCCTAAGGCATTTTTGTTATCTTTGGAAATTCACTTCCAGGTGCAGTACAGGCAGTCCTCAACTTACAACTATTCGTTTACTGACCATTCGGAGTTACAACGGCACTCAAAAAAGTGACATAATCATTTTTCACACTTATGATTGCTACATCCCCAGGTTCATATGATCAAAATTCAGTCCCTTGGCAACTGACTCTATTTATAACAATTGCAGTGTCCCAGGATCATGTGATCACCTTTGACAAGCAAAGTCAATCAGGAAACCCGATTCACTTAACAATCATATTACTACTTCAGTGATTCACTTAACAACTGTGGCAAGAAAGGTAATAAGATGGGGCAAAACTCACTTAAATGTCTCTCTTAGAGAAATATTGGGCTCAATTATGGTCGTTAAGTCAAGGCCTACCTGTATTACCAAACATAATTAACTAGCAGGGAAAGAACATTTTCACTACTAAATTTACAGAGAGACATACAGATAGTCCTCAATTTATGACAACAATTGAGCCCAAATTTATGAATGAGGTGGCTGGATGGAGTCACCCAAGCAGTAGGCATGAGCTTACATGGACTCCAGAGGATAGTAGAGGACGGGAAGGCCAGGAGGAACATTGCCCATGCGATCGCGATAGGTCGGACACGACTTCACAATAACAACAAAACTGATAAACAAGCTGGAAACTACAAATTGGGGTCTGGCTTATCTCTTTTGGGAACCCTAAACAACCTTTCTCCTTGCAATTTATTCCCCTTCAGACGTCATTTTAATAAACATGTATGCTGTTATCCTGTCCAATCAACTTTCCTATTTCAGATGTCTTTGTTATGTTAACTATAAAAGGAGATGTAAGCTAAAGATTGGGGTTTCCTCTTTGAGCAAGGAATCCCTTTTGTCTGAATATTCTGATAAATTGCAATAAAATGATCCTCCTGTCTCGGTTTGTGCCGAGGCACGAGCCTGAAAAAGCCATATTTGGCCTTCACAACTGACAGCACTTACCCAGGAAAGCCTCAGCGCTCCCTTCCCACGTGAGGAGTCTGTACAGCACTTAATCATGGCTTTCCCAAGCCCTGTCTTCCCCCGGGTTTTCGTGATCTCTTGAGCTGTTTTATTTTTAAAAAATAGGGTCCTAAAGTGTGCACAACACTTGAAGACTCCCAGTTAATTTTGGCCACCAAGAGCATGTATGCACTTCTGTTCCAGGTAAACTTTTTATCAGTTCGGGTGAATGCAATCTAACCTGCAAAAATCCGAGTATTTGCAAACAGATTCACTTAGCAATCATATTACTACAGCGGTGGTTCACTTAACAACCATGGCAAGAAAGGTAATAAAATGGGGGGAAACTCATTTTAAGTAAATTCACTTAAGTAAATCCCGTGAAACCTAAGAATGGTCGGGAAACGGGGCGGTGGCTTCTATCCAAGCCATTATCTCGGTGAAAGCCCTTCATACGGGCAGGCAGACTGGAGCCTATAGGAGCGCCCTGCCGTTTACAGGACGAGTCTGCCCCACACAGACCGCCCTCCTCTCTTTCCAACCACCCTTTGGACGCGACCAAAGAGTCAAGGCAGCAGAATTGCTGCTGCTGCTGCTGACGACGCCACTGCGCACGCGCCACCTGCTGCCGTTTCACCTGCAATCCCGTAGTACTGCGAGGTAGCGCAGGCCAAGCGCCGCGGCAGGTACGGCGAAAACTCTACTGCGTAACCGTGGCGGCCGGGCAAGCGGAAGGCCTGCGCCTTCAGGAGCTTCCCTAGCGCTTCGCCGTCGCTACGGCTCATGGCCTCACCGCCGGCTCTGACTTCGTCTGCCCGGGCGCGGGGAGGGAGCTGCTCGCGGGCGGCTTTAAAACCGCCCGCTCCCTTCCTTGTTTCGCCGGGCCCACCCGCTCCTCCTTCTCCTCCTCCCGCCTCGTATGGGCGGGGATGAGGGAAACAGTCGCCGCCGCCGCCATGCTTGTTTTGGGCGACAAGCCTTTCTTCCGAATTGTCTTCTTGCGAGTCGGGCTTCCGGTTGCAGCTCGCATTTCATTGGAATCGATTCATCGAAGAAGGAGAAACACACGCACACACACACACACACACACACAACTGGTTTAAACTATCCAAGATGAATTAGGTTGTACACACGAGACCACTAGGAAATGGAAATAGGGAGAAATTTTTTGACAGAGCAATCAACCAATGGAACAGAAGTTGCCTTCAGAAGTTGTGGGAGCTTCATCACTGGAGGCTTTTAAGAAGAGACTGGACTGCCATCTGTCAGAAATGATGTAGGGTCTTCTGCTTGGGCAAGGGGTTGGACTAGATGACTTACCAGTCCCTTCCAACTCTGTTAATCTGTTAAATGAAAATAAAGTTAATTTTTCTGACAGTGAGAGCAATCAAACCAATGAAACAACTTGCCGCCAGAGTGGTGGGTGGTTCATCATCACTGGAGGGTTTTATGAAGAGACTGGACTGCCATCTGTCAAAAATGGTGTGGAGTCTCCTGCTTGGACTAGATGACCTACAAGTTCCCTTCCAACTGTTAATCTGTTAAGGCGTGTTGTGTAACATTGTGTTTGTTGAGACTACAAAATTTTATATTGCTTTTCATTAAGATGGGTTATAAGGGTAAAATAACAGGTAAAACCAAATGAATATTTGTTTTGGCCTTTTAAAACAAATATGTAATAAATGTCAAGACATACTGCAATAAAATTTTAAGGAGATCATTCATTGCTGTTTCTTTAAACCTTCCGTTTTGACTGGTTTTTTAAAAAGTTAATGCACCTTTAATTGTAGAAATTTGCTGGGGATGCTACACTTTCATCTATTCAGAGCATTAAAATCCTACATTATAAACAATTAAGACTTTAACTGCTATTCATGTATACTGTGTGCATAGTAATAGAATATTCATTTCAATAAGAGAAGTATATCAACAAATTTCCACCCAAGTGTAATGATAACAGAATTGTCACCAAAGCTATCAGCATCTGTTTCCTGTTCTTTTATCAACTCAGTGGTAAATTAGATAAACTGAAATTCTATCCAATTGACCCACCTTTCTTTATTTCCATCTGCTCTTAGATATAGAAGCTCTTCCTTTAGCATTTTATTAGAGTAACAGACTTGTTTCACAAATGGTAAAACAGATCTGTTATTATTTATTAATTTATCAGATTTACATAGCCACCCATATCACCAAAGGTGATTGTGTCTGGCAGGCATCCCAATAAAACAATGCATATGTTTAAAAAGTCATATATAACGTATTTTAAATTAAATTAAATTAAAATATACAAATCCTAGATACACAGAGAACAAGTATATCTACTTCATTAGTGGAGTCACCTGAACCATACTTCTAATTGACAATAGTAAATCTTTTTTCTATTAATCATTTAAAAAGTTTAAGAAAATACTATTGATTTTATTACAATTGAACTTCTAAAGAAGCATATAAAGTCTGGTTTGCCCAAGATGTTGGCTAAAATGAGACTGCCTAATTTGTGGCTCTGCATGAGGTTTAAATGAATCTGGCTAATGTCATGTGCAATCTTAGCATGCACTTCCATTAATTCAGTTCACTATATGCTTTGTGAAAGGACAAGCTATACAACTCTATGATGTGAGTAAACATATGTAATATAACTCAAATAAGTCACATAATAGCCTTATTAATTTCTCAACAAGAGTAGCGATTAAAATATGCTAAAGATTTTGCAACACTGGTGTTAAGAATTAAAAATGCTACTTATATAAAAGCTAGGCCTATATTTACACCCCATATAATTTTATGCACAGATAATAAAGATGCCTGAAAGTTTGTGGCTTATTGTGTAGGTAGTTGAAAGATAAATAGGATAAACAATAAGATTTTGCAGAGAAGTTGCATAATCTAAAAGTTACATTTGGTAAGTCCTTATTTTGATCAGGTTTATTAAATGTACAATAACTACTAGAAAAAGCCATAATCTATCCATTTTCTCTACAATTAATTGTGGAAGAACGTGGACTCTAGTGGAGTTCCCCAAGCCTTGCAATTAATTGTTGTTTGGGCATTCCTTTAATGATCAGGCCTGGTTGCCTTTTGTTTTTTGGTTTCCTCAAATTCCCACCTTTTTAATTTGTGAAAAATTCAAATGGGAACTCCAACATCTTGGAGAACTGTTGGAATTTTGCAAGATTGGGCAATCTTATAAGATCTAAACAAACCTTATTTTTTGTAAAATAAATATATTTCAGTGCTCATTCCACTATGCAATGTTTATTTACCTAAAGTCTCTACAGTTACAGCTAACCCCTAGTATGAACCAGGCCATTATAACCTGCTGTGGTTAAATCATGGTTTAGCAGGTTTTCTTAAATTATATTGGTGAATTAGACCTTTACTAATGCAAATACATAATCCTTGGACACTAGGATCAAAGAAATTCACTTTTCCATCAACCTTCAGTTTTTATTTGTTTTAATGTGCAACATAGGTTTATTCTTGCAATTAGCTGAGCTATTCATCTTTATTTTCAGGTTTCCAATTACATCATTAAAGGTATATCAAGGGACGTTATCTCAGGAGGCACAAGTGGCAATGTTTGTTTTATTGCAGATAAAGGCAGAGATTACAAACTGCAAAGAAAAAAGTGAAAAGGAACTCATGATGAAACTTCCATTTATTATGAAAAATGCACCTTGAAAAAAAGATGTGTATTTTAAAAAAAACATTTTTGCGGTAAGGTAGCACATATGGTGTTGTAAGGGGACATAGAAATCACTTTGGAGAATATAAGCAGCAGCTGTTAGCAAAATGTGACCTTAGCCTGGGAAAACAAGAGAGCAGGAGAAAGAACCCAGAAATTACACTGCATTGACTCCTTTTCAAAAAGAGGGAAGGAAGGGGAAACACAATCAAGATGTTGTTATAGCCGAAACCAGTAGAGTGGAGTTCTACTATTTATTGTGTTTTTTTCCTGACCTGGCTTATCTTGATTGGCAGATACCCATCTCTTTGGCCAGTCAGTGCTTTAAATCTCAAGAGCCATTATATTTACCAGGAAGAGACACTCTTTGTGACAGAAATATGGTAAATGGTAGTCCTGTTCAGATACAGGTAGTCCTTGACTTAACAACAGTTCATTTAGTGACCGTTCAAAGTTACAGCAGCACTAAAAGAAGTGACTTATGATTGTTTTTCACACTTAATGACTGTTGCAGCATTCGTGTGATCAAAATTTAGATGCTTGGAAACTGACTTGATGGTTGCAGTGTCCTGGGGTCATGTGATCCCATTTTGTGACCTTCCAACAAACAAAGTCAATGGGGAAGCCACATTCACTTAACCACCATGTTACTAACTTAACAACTGCAATGATTCACTTAACAACTATGGCAAGAAAGGTTGGAAAACGGGACAAAACACACTTAATAAATGTCTTGCTTAGCATCAAAAATTTTGGCCTCAATTGTGACCGTAATTTGAGGACTAGTGTACTTTATTTTTGCATGTTGCCTTAACCAGTGTGCAAAACTGTGTTATACAGCAACATCCATTATATCCGACATATCAATCAGCTTCATCATGAACTTGGTGAGAATAGAGTGTTTCTAAAGGCTAGAAAGTATGGAATATATTGTTCCATGCATGCACACATACAGCTTGTTATGTGAAAGCTCCATTCTGGAAAATTGTATATCAGATTGGTTACCACTACCCAGGTTAACACCAGATTTCTGATTATTCAGCACAGTTCCATTCCCCTATTATCATAAATTAGAAGAGATTATGGATATAATGTCTGAAGGGCTAAAATTCCTAGGGCGTTATATATTCTCTGCCTTATCTAGAATGGGCTAGAAAAGACTTATCTACCTGAGAAAGGACCAAGGGTGACTTGTTGAGACTATTACCCCACCTGGAAGCTCCTTACCAGTCCTCTAATCTTCTAGTTGTTGCCCATTGGAAGAAACATCTGTGTAACTTGAATTCTCCCATGGAATAATAATGAATGAAAGTTGGTCTAATCTTGGACTAATTGTCTTCATTTCTGTTTGCTAAAATGCAGGATAGAGCCACCAAACCAACCTCATATAAAAAAAAGTACAAGTAGTCTTCGAGTTACAACCATTCATTTAATGATCATTCAAAGTTACAACGGCACTAAAAAAAGGGTCTTACAACCATTTTTTCACACAAAAAACCTTAACAGTATCTCCATGATCATGTGATCAAAATTTGGACACTTGGCATCTATGGCAGTTGCACTGTTCCAGGGTCATGTGATCACCTTTTGCAACCTTCTCACAAGCAAAGTCATTGGGGAAGCCAGATTCACTTAACACCTGTATTACTAACGTAACTGCAGTGATTCACTTAACAACTTTGGCAAGAAAGGTCATAAAATGAGGCAAAACTCACTTAACAACTGCCTTATTTAACAATGGAAATTGTGGCCTCAACTGTGGTAGTTGAGGTGTACCTGTAATCTCTAATGATTATTTTTTTTATTAAATGGAGAAAATATGGCCTGCTTCGCCATTGTATGCCCAAAGAAAGGAATTGTTACAGGCAGTTCTCGACCTACGACCACAACTGAGCCCAAAATGTATGTTGCTAAGTGAGATATTGGGGTGCTGCAATGGTCATAAGTGTGAAAGACAATCATAAGTCACTTTTTTCAGGGCCATTATAACTTTGAATGGTCACTAAATGAATTGTTATACCTTTAGTGCCAGCAGCATAATGAGATGAAATGTTGGGGTTCTATGGGGATTACAACACACAGAGAAAGATAATGGATACTGTTTATGATTGTTATGTTAAAATACTATAGCTGGTTTACCGAAACTAAAGAAAATCAGTTAACAGAGTTAGTAGAGTTCTTGCTTTTGAGACAACTTTTAATGATTTTCTCCATTTAAAAAAATATATATATTCACATATGGTGGACCTGTAAAAAAATTAAGGCTTTCTGGGTAAAGATATGGTGGATCGTTCAAAATATTTTAAGGAAAAAAATTAACTTTACACCACAGTTTTTCCTGTTGGGAATTGTTACGGATTGCACAGCAATAGAAACTAAGTTGATTTTGAACCTGATAACAGCTGCCAGGTTGCTAGTGGCACAGTATTGGAAGAAGCCAGATCCACCCACTACCTTAAAAGTTGGAATGGACCTTAAAAGTTGTGCATTTGGCTGAGATGGCAAAAATTTCATCGTATCTTAAAGACCACTCAAATGAAAGATATATATTAGAATGGAGAAGATGGATCGATTTTATATGCAAAAAAAAGTATCCAAATAAGAAGGTTTATATAGCATATGAATGAAATATTTTTAAGTAGTTTATGTTTATGATGTTTTGAGTTATAAGTTATCGTCCAGTCTCCAACCTTCAGACGGTTGTGGGGAGGGGCAGGGCCGAGGGGAGACAAATTCCATCCTCCCGGTTGGTGGCACGTAGCCGTTGGCTACAAACGGTTGGGTGCCGCAACCCCCGCAGGCTAGGTGGTCAGGGAATACAGAGCCAGGGCCTGCGGCTGATGTTCTGCAACGCCAGGTCCGTGGTCAACAAAGCCCCCCTCGTTCATGACCTTGTGTCAGAGGGGGAGCCGGACCTGGTAGGAATTGCGGAAACCTGGCTGGGCCACGAGGGAGGACTTCCCCTCGTTGAAATGTGCCCGCCAGGTTACCGCGCATTTCATCAGCCGCGGGCCCTAGGCAGGGGTGGTGGGGTAGCGGTCATTATTAAGGAAGGCCTTGAGCCGAGAGAGACCATTGTGCCTCAGACTACCGGCTGTGAGTCCCTCTGCGTGAAGTGGGGCCTAGGGAGGCAGTTGGGCTTGCTGGTTGTATACCTGGCTCCCCGCTATGTAGCAGCAGCCCTGCCCGAGCTCCTGGAGGTGATCGCTACGGTGGCAGTGGAGACCCCCAGACTTTTAGTCATGGGGGACTTTAATCTGCCATCGCTGGGCGAATCATCCGTGGCAGCTCGGGAGTTCATGGCTTCCATGACGGCCATGGACCTGACCCAAGTAATTCAGGGCCCCACCCACGAGGGTGGACATACGCCGGATCTCATCTTTGTCTCAGGCCAATGGAAGAGTGATCTGGGTATAGGGGATATAGTCATCACACCCTTGTCATGGTCAGACCACTCACTTCTCCGGCTCGACTTTCCGACCGCTGCTCCCCTCCGCGGGGAGGCGGAACCAGAGTTACCAATCTGGTACCGCCCCAGGCGCTTGATGGACCCGGATGGGTTCCAGACAGCGCTTGGGCCATTTCCTGTATCCCTGACCCGCGCCCCGATGGAGGACCTCACGGCCGCATGGAATTCTGCTGCCGTGGGAGCCTTGGATCGGGTCGCGCCCTTGCGGCCTCTCGTGCGGCGGCGAGCCACCCTAGCTCCTTGGTTCACTGAGGAGCTGCGGGTGATGAAGCGCCGCAAGAGATGCCTAGAGAGTAGATGGAGGTCTAGCCGTTCTGAATCTGACCGGACACAGGTAAGAGCCCATTTACGGACTTACATTGTGGCGCTGAGAGTGGCCAAACGTCATCATTGTGCTACTCTCATAGCATCCGCAGAAAACCGCCCTGCCGCCCTGTTTAGGGTGACCCGCTCCCTCCTTCAACAGAGGGAGCGGGAAGCCCCACTACAGGGTAGAGCAGAGGAATTTGTGACTTTTCTGCAGGAGAAAACCGCTCAGATACAGAATGAGCTAGCCCCCATTCTTGGTCCAGTGGGATGCCACGAGAGAGATCTTGTTTGGGAGGAGTTTGACTCCGTTACTTCCGAAGATATGGACAGGTTACGTGGGCGACTGCGAGCCACCACATGTTTATTGGACCCGTGTCCCTCCTGGCTTGTACTGGCATCCTGGGAGGTGACACGAGGCTGGCTCCAAGAGGTTGTCAACGCATCCTTAAGTGAGGGTTCCTTGCCTGCTTCCCTAAAAGAAGCTATGGTGAGGCCCCTCCTTAAGAAGCCCTCTTTGGACCCAGCTCTTTTAAACAACTATCGTCCAGTCTCCAACCTTCCCTTTTTGGCGAAGGTTGTCGAGAGTGTGGTGGCACAACAGTTTCCCCGTCACCTGGAGGAAATTGAGTATCTAGATCCGCGCCAGTCCGGCTTTCGGCCCGGGCATAGCACCGAGACGGCATTGGTCGCGTTGGTAGATGATCTCTGGAGGGCCAGAGATGGGGGATGTTCCTCCATCCTGGTCCTATTAGACCTCTCAGCGGCTTTCGATACCATCGACCATGGTATCCTATTGCATCGGCTGGGGGGGTTGGGGGTGGGAGGCACCATTTTACGGTGGTTCTCCTCCTACCTCTCTGGCCGATCGCAATTTGTGTTGGCAGGGGAGCAGAGGTCGACCCCGAGACCCCTCACATGCGGGGTGCCTCAGGGGTCGGTCCTCTCGCCTCTCCTGTTCAACACATACATGAAGCCGCTGGGTGAGATCATCCGTGGTTTTGGGGTGGAGTACCATCTTTACGCTGATGATACTCAGTTGTATATTTCCACCCCAAACCACCCCAACGATGCCGTAGCGGTGATGTGCCAGTGCCTGGAAGCCGTACGGATCTGGATGGGAAGGAACGGACTCAGACTCAACCCGACCAAGACCGAGTGGCTGTGGTTTCCGGCTGCCCGATTCAACCAGCTCACTCCATCGCTGGCCATAGGGGGCGAACATCTTGCCCCTGTGGATGGGGCGCGCAATTTGGGTGTCCTCCTGGATACCCGGCTGTCCATGGAAGATCAAGTGACAGCCGTGGCCAGGAGGGCGTTTTACCAGGTTCGCCTGGTTCGCCAATTGCGCCCCCTATTGGATCGGGACGCCCTTCGCACAGTCACTCATGCTCTCGTGACATCCCGACTGGACTATTGTAACTCTCTCTACATGGGGCTCCCCTTGAGGTGCACCCGGAGGCTTCAGCTAGTCCAGAATGCAGCCACGCGAGCAATTATGGGGACCACTAGGTCGACCCACATAACACCGCTCTTGCGCGAGCTGCACTGGCTACCTGTTGTCTTCCGGGTGCGCTTCAAGGTGTTAGTTATCATCTTCAAAGTGCTCCATGGCTCGGGACCTAGCTATCTGCGGGATCGGATCCTGCCCCATACATCCTCACGGCCGATCCGCTCCCACAGAGAGGGACTTCTCCGGGTGCCGTCCACTAGACTCTGTCAGCGGGCGACTCCCAGGGGAAGGGCTCTCTCTGTGGCGGGCCCGGCCCTCTGGAACGACCTTCCCCCCCGATATCAGGATGACCACTGACCTCCGCTCCTTCCGTCTCAAGCTAAAAACACACTTCTTCTGTCTGGCCGGCCTAGGATAGTCTCTCTGTCTTTGGGTTTTTTTAATGGGGTAGCACATTTTTAGCGAATTTTTAGCACAGGGTTGGTTTAATTGTTTTTTATGAAATGTATGTATTTTTTGACTGTTTTTATTCTGCCTGTGCACCGCCCCGGGTCCCTGTGGGGAGAGGGTGCGGTTTAAAAATAAAATAATTATTATTATTATTAAGGAGTTAAAGAACTAGGGATAATATGTATGTATTATTTTGTTAAGATATTTTAGTCTTATGCTTGTGAATGTTATACCCTGTGCTTGTTCTGGGAAGTCTGGGGAGGGGGGAGGGGGGAAGAGGTTGGGGGGGAGGGAGGGGAGGGGGGGAGAAATTATCTGTAATCTTCATAAAATCTTCTAATTAAAAAATCTATATTTATAGTCTGACTAGCATTTTTTAAAATAAAAATGTTGATTTCCTTACTGTGTTTTTATTGCCAATTGTTGCTGCCTCAGTTTACCTTCTGTGCATGGCAGTGCAAACATATAAATATGAACACAAACAGATTAATGCATAAACCTTTCACATATACACATTCTTTTTCCCTTAGGATCTTAAAGTTACTTGCTCTAATTTACTTTTCTAGGAAGCCACATTTGTGATGCTAAATTCATGGATCAGGAAAAAAAAAGTAGCTCTAAGCTATGGCTTATCTTTCAACCCTACCTTTCCTGGGCCTCAGATAGTTGTGGTGGATCCAAAAGGCATCTTTGTATCTTGCTGTGTGTATCTTTCCATGCCTAAAAACTTCCATTTCGCTCCAGGCATTATTTTTCCACCAAGCCTAAATTTATTGATTTATACCCAACTCTTCAGCTAAATTTTAAAAATTCTAGACAGTGACTTACAAAATCCATGCAAACAGTTCCTGCTTTCAAATTTGCAATCCAAAAGACATGACAGAGAAAAGGGGAAGTGTAGGAAGAAATAGTAAACCATTTTTTACTACGACGTTTTTCTCTAGAAGCATTACCACCATTCCTCTGAAAAGTCTCGATCAAGTTCCTTGTTTAAAGAAAATTGTAGATAACTGAAAAGTTGAGGTAGTGGAAATTAAATTATCCTTTTTCTAGTGCATAATGGGTCCATGCTTCAGTAACAGAATCTAACTATGAATCCATATACCAGTTAGATATTATGATTGCAGTACATTTTATGTACTGTATTTTAGGTAAAGGTGCTAGTCATTTCCAGCTCTAGGAGATGGTGCTTATCTCCATTTCAAAGCCAAAGAGCCAGCGCTGTCTCAAGACGTCTTCGTGATCACATAGCTGGCATGACTAAATGCCAAAGGCGCACGGAGCGCTGTTACCTTCCCACCAAAGGTAGTTCCTATTTTTTTACTTGCATTTTTTACATGCTTTCGAACTGCTAGGTTGGCAGAAGATGGCACAAGTAACAGGAGCTCACTCCGTTACGCGGTGCTAAGGATTCGAACGGCTGAACGGCTGACCATCTGATCTTAGCTGCTGAGCCACCACGTCCCTTCATTAATTGGTAATGATATTTCAGTAAAATACCACTGTATTTTAGGCATGTTAAAAATAGGTTGATTAAATAATGACAATTAGTTGACTCTACCATAAGCCACCCATCCCTTCTCTCCACCTCTTGCAAACTGGTGGCATTCTCGCATGAAATATCATGAGAAGTTGGTCTTCTTTATTTTGCCCATTTTATTCTTATCCATTTTATATTAATAAAATTTGTATATCTGCAGATGCCCTCTACAAGTTCATGTGTATATCCATGTATCCAAAGGTGTTGTTCACTACTGACCTTTGGCTTCCATAATAAATCTCAAATTATTTTAAAAACAGTTTACTGTTGTGTTGTAAAGTGCTGCACTGATCAGGCATTGGATTCAGTGTCTTAATGGCACATTGCAATTCTGAATCTAAAGAAAGGGTCCTTTATGCTGACCATATTATACCTAATTTTTCAATTGGAACTCACTTTCCATTTTCAGTTTTTAAGTTTCTGGTTTAGCTTTGAAAGGCTATTATTTTAGATTTGGTTGACTGAAGCAAATTCCTCTCCATGTTTTTCTGCAGAGCCATCGGTTATCATCTAAAATTGACCCCCACCCCCAATAAAATTACAAGAAAAAATCCTTTCAATGAGAGGTGAGAGTATATATGGAAGGCCCTCTTTAGAATCAGGTGTCTTTTAACTTTTTCTACCACAGAATCATTTTTATTGGCTACTTTCACATACTTGCACTGATTTTCCCTCTTTATTGCTGGCCTTGGTCTTATGCTATTTGTTTCAGTCTTGGTGGTTTATGTGTTTATATATATACAGCAGCCAGACAATTCCAGTTACTAGGCATAGAATCATACAGCTGAAAGAGGCTAACCTTTTGCTTAGTGCCACAGTGCAAATCAAGGTAACCTTGACAGATGGTCTCCTACCTCACTTTAAATACATACAAGCCATTGTCTCTTTAGAACGGTAATTGGTTCCGCTGTTTGAATAGCTCTTAATACCATATTTTTTGGACTGTAAGACGCAACGGTGTATAAAATGCACCAAGATTTTGAAGAGATAAGTAAGAAAAAAGATTTATTTTGCTTTCCCTCATCCCCCAGCAGCACTCTGCAGGCTTCAGCAGGGCTGGGGCTTCAGCAGGGCTGGGGAGAAAACACCTCCGTTTTTGTGAAAAACGGGTGGAAAATGGGTCATTTCCCCCCAAAACATGGGCATTTTAGCCTTCCTCCAGCCCTGCTGAAGCCTGCAGAGTGCTGCTGGGGGCTGAAGGAAGGCAAAAACGCCTCAGTTTTTGTGGGAAATGGCCTGTTTTTTGCCCAGAGGTGGTTTTTTTTTTGGTCATCAATGAATTTAATAAGACTGCCACTTCTTCACCCAAGTCACAAAATGAACAAATTGTTGACAAGTACAGAGTTTAAGACTGAACTTTATTCCTACTTCATTCATCTCTTCAGATTATTGGAAAACTATTGATCATTCCATTCAATAGGGTTTTCAAACCAGTTGGAAAAATATTTTATGACAATATTAATTGGGCTAGTAATGAGGATGTCATTGGGCACTTCATCAAATATTTGGTTGAAATCAAGATGTGTCATGTCTTCAATATTCTCACAATCTATTAAATACATTCCTAATTAAAAACTAATGAGAGGCTAATCCGGCAAGTCTTGTTCTTGGCAAATCCTTGCTGACTTTTGGTAATTTGTGCATTGCTTTCAAGGTGCTTACAGACTACGCTATTCTGAAATGTTCCCAATGGTTGTATCAGACTGACTTTTTTTTCCATTTTTTTATTTATTAAGTTTATTAATACCCGTCGTACCATAGGGTCACACTGAGTTTCTGATGTACTTAGTCCCTAAAATACAAAATGTTTACATACAATTCATATAGGTAAAGTTTTCCCTGTTGTGTCCGACTCTAGGACACAGTGCTCATCTCAATTTCTTGGCCAAGAAGCCAGCATTGTCTGAAGGTAATTTCCATGGTCATGTGGCCAGCATGGCTATACAACAAAAGCAAAAGCACTAATATACTGTACTTATTGATAGATCTGTGGTGGCTCAATGGTTAGAATGTAGTACTGCAAGCTACTACTGCTGATTGCTGACTGCCAACAGTTCAGCAGTTTGATTCTCACTGGCTCAAGGTTGACTCAGCCTTCCATCCTTCCAAGGTTGGTAAAATGCGGACCCAGATTGTTGGGGATAATATGGTAACTCTATAACCTGCTTAGAGGGCTATAAAGCAGTATATAAGTCTAAGTGCTATTGCTATGTAAAGAGGGAAGAAAATCCCCAAACAAATTTCTGGCAGTAATCCCTGCTCCCATCTCATTTTGTGGAACCTGGCTGCCTTAAATTTTAGCTACTTACAAAGAAGCAATTCTTCACCACATAGGAATATAATAGCCATTCAGAATATGGCCTTTAGTAGTATAATAATATTAGAACAGTTCCCCTGGTCACTTGTCCTTTCTTTCTTGCATTTTCATGATTGAACTCCAAACTCTTTCTTTTGTATGGTTCAATTTCCTCACCCTTTCCTCTGTAGCCATGTTACATTTTTTACTTTTGCATTGATTCCTAGAATTTCCCAAGTCAGCTTCTGGCCTATCAAGCTCAGAATCAGTAACTGGGGATTTCCCTGCCATTTCCAGTGGGGAACTTTCCCAACTCTTCTTGAAAATGCTAGGAACTGACTGAGCCTGGGACCTGGTCTGTGTTTGCCTTTGAGTCAGTCAATCTTGATTCCTGGCAATCAAGCAGACAAATCCAGACACTTCCTTTGGCAAGCATTTTTTTGGAAGTGATGCACTCTTGCTTTCTTCCTGGGACTGAGAAAGAATACCTGGCCCAAGATCACTCAGCTGGCTTTGTGCCTAAAGCAGGAACAAGAGCTCCCAATCTCCCTGCACTTGGCCTTTTTAGATAGATAGATAGATAGATAGATAGGTAGGTAGGTAGGTAGGTAGGTAGGTAGGTAGGTAGGTAGATAGATAGATAGATAGATAGATAGATAGATAGATAGATAGAGAGATAGAATAATGAATGAATGAATGAATGAATGAATGAATGAATGAATGAATGAATTTTTTATTGGCCAAGTGTGATTGGACATACAAGGAATTTGTCTTTGGTGCATATGCTCTCAGTGGACATAAAAAGACATGAAAAGATACATTTGTCAAGAATCTTAAGATACAATACTTAATGATAGCCATAGAGTACAAATAAGCAATCAGGAAACAATCAATATCAGTATAAATTGTAAGGATACAAGCAGCAAAGTTACAGTCCTGCAGTCATAAGTGGGAGGAGAAAGGTGACCAGACGTCCCGCTTTTGGCGGGACAATCCCGCTTTTCAAGCTTCTGTCCCCCATCCCGCGGCCTCTTAAAAATGTCCCGCTTTTTTGGCAGCGGGGACCGGGCGGGCGGCAGGCGCTCTGCACGCGCTCAGAGGTGTGGGGCATGGGCAGGAAACAGTGGGCTGGTGGGCAGGCAGTAGGTGGTGGAAGAGGAGGAGAGCCAGCCAGAGCCCGCACAGCCCTGAACTTCTTTGTGCCATGCTGCGATGCGCTGAGAGCGGCCGGCCGGAAGCCCCACCGCCGCCGCCTCCTCATCTGGCTCGTCCCGGGCGCCCATGGCTCCTCCCTCACTGGCCCTCCCCTTCTGCCTGCCTGCCAGCCCGCCACTTCCTGCCCGGGCCCCGCGCCTCTGAACGCGTGCAGAGCGCCTGCTGCCCGCCCGGTCCCCGCTCCGCCGCCCCACCAGATGCCTACCTGCAGGTGCCCTGCTCGGCGGGGGGGAAGGGAGGGAGGGGGTCGGCCTGCACGCCCCCCTGGCCAGCGAGGGAAGTGGGTGGCAAGGTGGCCTCTGCGGCGGCTGTGGATCTGGGAAAGGCCGCTGTGCCCCCCCCCCCTTCGATGGTGTCCCACTTTAGTCAAGTTGAAATCTGGTCATCTTAGGGAGGAGATGGGTGATAGGAACAATGAGAAGACTAATAGTAATAGTAATGCAGACTTAGTGAATGGTTTGACAGTGATGAGGGAATTATTTGTTTAGCAGAGTGATGCGTTGGGGGGGGAACTGTTCTGTTTTTAACCACTAGGCCAAACTGCCTAGATAGACATTAGCTATAAATAACAGAATTGGTGGAAAAAGGGCTCGAGCGACTCTTCACTGAGCGAAATGAAATATCCGTGCAAGAGGTTAGGAGAGGAACAGCAGAGGGCGCCATACAATACAGCCGTGTAAAGGGGTTTCCACTTTCATTGCCGACTCTTGAATCAAAACTTTCGCACTGTTTACTAAGCGCAGGAATGCGCAGCTCCTTCTACTATTGGGCAGGGGGCGTGGCTGAGGCAGAAAGGCGGGGCTTCCTTTGGGCGGGCTGGCGGCGGCTTGCAGAGGGGTTGTAGCAATGCAACAAGTGCTCGCGTCCTGCTCTTCTCCTCCATTCGTCAGCCGAGGCTTTCGGGCGCAGCGGCCGCCGCGTAACGTCTCGGGGAGGGACCCTCCGAACCGGGCCAAGAAGGGGCAAGTTTGCAAAGGAGAGATCGCGCGTCTTTCTTAAGGCTGCAAACGTTTGCCGAGGCTCATGAGCTCCGGAAAGGAGTGCGCAATGGTGGCGCTGGCGAACGCCGAAGGAAGTCGCGCTGTCTCCGCTGCCACCATCGGCTCGGCAGCGTGAGAGCGAAGCAAGGGCTCCCTCCTGCCCTCCCGCCCGATTCCCAAGCAGGCAGGATCTTTGCAGAAAAAAACCCTCAGGGCTGGAGGTAATGAAGGCAGCATTGGCGTGACAGCCCCGTCGTGGGGGGGAGAGTCGAAGGCCGAGAGAGACGCCGCTGCAGAAATAAAATAAGAATAAAAATAAAAGCAAGCCCCGTCGGCATGAGCGACGGCAGCGAAGGGGAGATCATCAGCTTCTTCGTGCCAAGCATGATCGACAGGGGTTGCCCGCTGCTCTACGAAGACGGGCTCGGCAGGAGAGCGCCCGCAGCAAGCGAGGAAATGGCCCGCGGGTTCTCGGCTGTCCCGGGCGCCCCGCCGGCCGGCACTTTTTGGAACGAGGAGAGCAGCGCCTCCTGTCCGGCCACCGAGGCAACAAACCGGGTCAAAAGCGGCGCGGGTGGCGGTGGCTGCGGCGGCGGTGGTAGCAGCCGGAGGACCACGGTCTCGTACGTGATCAACGAGGCGAGCCCGGGGTTGCTGCAGGCGGCGGAGAGCGGGGCCCTGCAGAGCCTCCGGGAAGCCTGCGAGGCGGTTGGCGCCGACCTGCAAACTCTGCACTTCGGCAAGCTGGACTTCGGGGAGACGTCGGTGCTCGACCGCTTCTACAACGCGGGTGAGTCGCCCGTTTTGGTCTCTGGGCGTGGGGCATAACGGTTTGTGGCGGTGGCCCTGAACGTCACTTGGGGAAGAAGCTCATTTAGATGCAGGGGAGCTTGTAGTAAATGCATTTTTTTTGACCAGGTTGCACACAGGCGGCTTGGCTCCAGGACAAGTTAACAGATTTAACAGAGTTGGAAGGGACCTTATGGGTCATCTAGTCCAACCCTTAAAGGTCATCTGTAAGGATTATATAATTCTATAAGGTCCTTATAGGTAATCTAGTCCAATGTCTCTCGGGTCTTCCAGATGGCTCCAAGTATGTCACTGTTGGGTATTGGTCATTATTCTGGGTCTCGATGATCATTATTCTGAGTCTTTAGCATAGAAAGCCTTGAGCGCCTCCAGAGAGTATCTCTAAATATTCATTTTAAAAAGGAGATTTGCTTTAATGCAATACAGGTAGTCCTCGACTTATGACCACAATTGAGCCCAAGATTTATGTTGCTGAATGAGAAACATTTGCCACATTTGTTAAATGAATTACTTCAGTTGTTAAGTCAGTAATGTGGTTGTTAAGTGAATCTGGCTTCCCCATTGACTTTACTTGTCAGAAGTTTTCAAACATGGTCCTTGGACACTGCAACCATCATAACTATGAATCAGTTGCCAAGCATCTGAATGCAAATCACATGATCATGTAAATACTGCAGCAGTCACAAATATGAAAAATGGTCTTTTTCAGTGCCATTGGTAACTTCAAACAGTCACTAAATGAACTATTGTAAGTTGAGGACTACCTGCACATGTGTTAAAGGTGACCAGGTGATGTATTTTGTTCAGGTATGTAAAATAATATTAAAAGCTTAAATTAGGCATTTAGTCAATGTAGATATTCTTTAACCTACAGCTTTTATTCCCATCGGGGTCCTTGTGGTTATATTCTGATGAAGGAACTGCATTCTCCAGCCTCCTACAAGGACCTTCTGTCTTCATTGCCTAAGTCAAGCTGGGTCTCTACTCTTAAAAACTGCACTTAAGTTTGATAGAAGTCCTGAGGCAGGCAGAATATGACATACTTCCTGCTTTCCTCGTGGCTTATAAGGAAGCTCATGATAGTCCTCAGGCAAGCTGAAATTTGGCTTTCAACATTTGTGAAAGATGGAATAAGGACTCTTGTTTTGTCATGCCTTGAATTTTTTCCCCTATCTTCGTAGTTTGAATATGGGAATCAGCCAATTCCAGTGGCAGCTGTTCGGGACAGTAAACAAAGGCAGATAGGTCATTTGTTGATAGGTGTCTGGACAGAAAATCTCTGGATGTATATTTTATGCTGTGCAGGATTTTGCTGCGAGCCATGAAGCTTTATTCAGAATTAATGTAGCCATCTCAGTTATCCAAGATGCTGATTTGTCTTTGGCTTTATTCATGCATCTCTTCTAATACATGGGCTGGGCATATCCAGTTTAGGTTTTTGTAATGTGATCCTATCCAGTGGCTCTTTTACCACATACCTGGCTTAGAAACTTTCTGGCTTGGGCTCATGATTGAAACTGCATCTGTTTTACTTGTGAATCTTTCTCTGAGATTGGAAGTGCTGTGTGTTGGTGATTCTACATCTTTATGTGTGGGTCGGTCCAGACCATGATTGTTTTTTTGGGACAGGTCTGATCCTTGGGAATTCTATTATGTGATATTATGCCTGTAGCCTGGAGGTTGTAGTACTTGTATGTACAGTACATAAATAAGGTTAGGCTCAAGGCAAGGAAGGCCAAGTTATTCATTCAAAAGTCCTTTGATTCTGGAAATATAGCACCTTGGAGTTGTGATAGGGTTATGTTCCCCCATGGAGAACAGACTTGCTATTTGAAGATCATCCTGTAGTCACAGCAAAAAAACAAATACTCTGTGGTAAGAAGGGCCTTACCCAGCTTCAGCTGATATGCCAGTTGCTATCTTATTTAGAGGTGGAGCAGTTGTATTCTATTGATCTTCCTTATGGATGACTAATTTGCTTTAACTGAGGCTGCTCTTGGAAAAAAAACAACACCTGAAAAAATGCAACAGCTGGTGTAAAATGCAACAGCTTGTATACTTAAGTCGCAGTCTTACTACTACTGCAAAAGGCCACTGTTGTGCATTGGCTATCTGGGTGTTTCCGAATTGATTCAAGGTTCTGGTGATATGAGAATGCCTGTTCCAAATAGATTCTGCCACCCAATTTAAGTGAATGGAAAATGATTGTTGAAAGTTCCCATCTACTGGATGTTGTGAGGGTTCCAGAGAACTAGTCACGGTTTGGGGGAGGGGGGTGCCTCTCTTCCTCTTGAACAGCTTTCCCCCCTCCAAACTCCTACTCCCATCACATTTCTGGAAGCTTGTAAAAAGTGTGGCTGTTCCACAAGGCCTTTTTGGCAGGACTGGTGTAAAATTGCTAGTGCCAGATATGTAATTGTTAGTATAAAGCAATATAATCTTTTAGGTTTTATTGTAGTTTTGTATTGTTGACATTGGCTATTTCACCATTGCTCTCTTTGTTATTGTTTTTCAAGAGGGAAGCAGCATGGACATTTCATCAATAAATACACTTTTTAAAGTACATTGAATATAGGTTGGCATCTGCCAGGATATGCTTAACTGCTTCAATCCGCAAAAAACTATTCAGATCCACTGAAACTGTAGGGTTGTTGTACCGCAATCATTATGCTCTGAGTCTTTGTATGTACGGTTCAACCAGGTATCCTGAATAGGAAAGTAATAGTAAGTATCTATTTCTGTCTTACAACAGTCTGCTTATGCAGAAAAAAGAAAGAATGTTGGATAATAAGGTTTTACAATAAGTTGAGCCTTTTGAATGCTGATTTACTGGCACAGAGTAAATATGCTAATATGCATGTTGCCTTTCCTCCATAATTTGGGAACTGCTAAATGAACCCAGGAATCTCTCACCAAGTTCTTTTACATTATATCCCAATCCAGAATGTTATTCTAAGCCAAACCCTTAAGCTGTGAAACAAACTGTGAAACAAACTGTGGTTTGATTTCCGTTTTTATAGGAACCAAAGTTAAGAATTGCAGTAATAATTCTATGGTAAAAATGCTATAGTCAGAAACTCCCTGATTTGTTCAACACCTCCTGGTCAATTGAGACAGATTGGGCGGGATGTCCTGTCCTCATCAGCCACCCTTCAGAAAATTGTGGCTTGTTATATATATAAACCAGCAAGGAGTGACAATAATGGTATCCAACTTG
This sequence comes from Rhabdophis nuchalis, assembly GCA_039707465.1. NCBI lineage: Eukaryota > Metazoa > Chordata > Lepidosauria > Squamata > Natricidae > Rhabdophis > Rhabdophis nuchalis. The sequence continues at coordinate 305,919,411 of CM077643.1, read as the reverse complement.
GCTTCTTCTGATAGGGTAAACACAGCTGGCAAGATATATATATATATATACCTTTTCTGCCTGTAGGCCCTTGTATCCTCAGATTTCATTTTAGAATACCAGGAAACCCTCCAGAATATTTTTGGGTGAGTGAGAAAGGTGGAATGGGAAAGATGTTTAAAAGTCCTTTTGTATTAGTCAGAGTGTATTTACGTGACACTCAATTCCTTGTTAATATTTGTCTCCCAAATAAAAGCTCATGTTCCAATGACCTCTTGTCTGTCAGAGTCATTTGTAGAGTAAATATTATTTAATTTTAAATGAGTATCCAACAAGCTGTTCTGGGGAAGAAAGCTTGACCATTTTTTCTTTATTATATTTGACTTTCGTGTTATTCCTCCTCCCCCATTCTTCCCACCCTATTCCCCATTGTTTTCAGGAAAATTGTGTTGTGTGCTTGTTTTGTGAATTTAACTAATTTAAATATATTTTAATATCACTTGGGTGTTTTAATTTTACGTATATCATGAGCTGCAGGACATAAATGCAATAAATAAACATTTAAATTGCAGTGACAAAAACTGACATTCTGGGGCCAGGTTGGAGATTATTGTTGTTCATAGTTTTGATGGTTATCTTTTATTACAATGGGTGTGGTAGTGAAAAAAAAGGCTTCAGTAGTTTAAATATTTTATTAATCTTAATCTTCGCACAAAAAGGCTGAAGACTCTTTTCTGATGGCTGCAGCAACAATTCCCAGGTTTGCTCTTGATGCAGATTACATATTTGGATTGTCATGTTCAGATTGCAAAGTTTGATACGGTGAAGTGTCGTGCTTTTTAAGCACCACTATTTAAATTCATTGTACTATACATTGTATTTAAGTTAAAAAAGATCTTTTTTGGCACTTATTTATTATATAACCATTCAAGGATTACAATTCATTTGATCTGGTGTCTGGAAGAAATCCAGTCACACTCTCTCTCTGCTGAATTCACCTCAGAGGGTTCTTCTTGTGGGGAAAATAGGTGGAGGAAGGTGTATTTGTAATATGTGTTTGTGTGTGTATGTATAGTATAGGTATATGTATATAGATAGATAGATATATGATTTGAATATTATATATTAAAATCCTACGCCATTATGTTATTGATATATTAGTTTCACATAGTCCACCTGCAACATTGTTGTAGATCACAGGCTGAGGACTGTTGGGGCTCAGTCGAATCTTCGTAGTCGAAGATTAACCACCCTAATCGAGACTGAAATTTCAGTCACTATCAATCAATTAATCAATCAATAATTTACTTATATACCGCGTCCTCTCCCCAAGGGGACTCGGAGCGGTGCACAGGGAAAAAATTAAAACAACATAAAATATATACATGAATAAATACAATAAAAACAGATTAAATCAACTGTCCCTGCACTAAAATCCCCATTTTTAAAATTAACATTCCCTAACTCCTGAGGTAGAGACTAACCTAGGCCGGCCAAGCAGAAAAAGTGAGTTTTTAATTTCTGACGGAAGGAGCGGAGGTCCGTAGTTGTTCTAATGTCGGGGGAAGGTCGTTCCAGAGGGCTGGGCCCGCCACAGAGAAGGCCCTTCCCTGGGCGTCGCCCGCTGACAAAGTCTAGTGGACGGCACCCGGAGAAGTCCCTCTCTGTGGGAGCGAATCGGCCGGGAAGATGTATGGGGCAGAATCCGATCCCGCAGATAGCTAGGAATGTTAGATGAAACATCATGTGTCCACACCACTTAGCGACAGTTCATCCTGGTTGCATTTGTTAGAGGAGGACTGCAGCGCCATTAGGCAACAATTTCATACTTCTCCTGCCCTGCTTGAACTACTGGCTGTATGCCTCCTCTCCAGTTAGGCCTGATGAGTCCTCTTCAGCAGAGGAGGCTCTGCTGCCATGCCACACTTGCCTCAACTTTAATCCCCCACTCACTCATCTCCCCCATCTCTGCTTTTTTTTGTTGCCCTATCCTTTGGTTGCCTTTGCCCTGCCCTACACCTACTGTCCCAGATAACCCATGCAATCTTTTCTTTGCTCCTGCTGTTGGCAGAGTGCACCAGGCCAAGGCAGCTGTTAACCCTTTTGAGACGCCACTTCAATACCTATCAGTAGGGGTGGCAGGGGGGCATTAAATGTGAACTGTGCAAAGGACAGTGTGAAAAAAATTGCAATGGGTGTGTGTGTGGGATTCTGCAGAGTGCAGGGTGGCAGTTGTGGTGGAGCAGGCTGGTCAGAAAGACAACGTTGGGGAGAGATAGAGAGGGGAATTGAAGCATATATTGTGGTTGCAATATATGCTTACATTACAACCACAGGCTGCCAAGTGCTCAAGTTTTGATTATATGATCAAGGGAGAGCTATAACAGCCATAACTTCAAGGACTGGTTGCAGCTAGCGTTCGTCCAACGCTGTTGTAATTTCCAAACCACCGAAAGTCGGCAGATGAGCAGCATGAAATTTAATAATTTTAATAATTTAATAAATAAATGAAGTCAATAAAACAAATCACAGTTAAAGGACTGTAACCTACCTGCGTATTCACAAAATTGTTAATAATTTCAGGTACCTCTCCTAATGTGGGCCAAGAGGCACAACAAAATACATCAATATTAAATATCTCTACTTGCATTAAAAATAAACAGTGAAGACATTGATATTCTGATGGGTGTTTTTTTTTTAAATTTTGAGTAAAATTTATTTTATAAAAATAATTTCTAGATAGCCATAGCGGTATGGTGACTAAAGCATACTTTGAACACTTACTTTAATCATTACATATTAATCAATATCTGTCTGTCTGTCTGTCTGTCTGTCTGTCTGTCTGTCTGTCTGTCTGTCTGTCTGTCTGTCTGTCTGTCTGTCTGTCTGTCTATCTATCTATCTATCTATCTATCTATCTATCTATCTATCTATCTATCTATCTATCTATCAGAGAGGTTCTCAATCTTGCAAATTTAATGACCAAAGTGAGGAGCAAACCCAGGATTTATTTGGACATTGCTCCCTTTTTGTCTTCACAAGTTTAATCAGGATTCAACTCTATTTCAAAAGCCCTGGGTTAAGGTATTGGATTAGGTCTCCCCTCAGCCATGGTGGCTCAGTGGCTAAGACACTGAGCTTGTACATCAGAAAGGTCAGCAGTTCAGCGGTTTGAATCCTTAGCGCCGCGCAACAGAGTGAGCTCCCATTACTTGTCCCAGCTTCCGCCAACCTAGCAGTTCGAAAGCATGTAAAAATGTAGAAAAATTGAAAGTAGAAAAATAGGGATCACCTTTGGTGGGAAGGTAACAGCGTTCCGTGCACCTTTGGCGTTTAGTCATGCTGGCCACATGACCAAGGAGATATCTTGTGACAGTGCTAGGTCTTTCGCTTTGAAACGGAGATGAGCACCGCCCCCTAGAGTCGGGAATGATTAGCACATACTGCATGTGCGAGGGGAACCTTTATCTTTATCTTACATACAGGGAAGCTCACATGGGGATATTTGGCCAATCATTATCCCTCAAACTCTGCTTCCTCGCAGAATTGTGGCGGGAAATTAGAGAAAGGAGTGTATGCCACCTTGAGTTACTGTAGGAAAGAAGTATCTGTGAAACAAATACTGTAAATCAATTTTATTAGGACCATTTCCAGTTTTGATGCATTCAGATCTTTCTCTTTATTTGCTGCTCCTGAACTTACCAGATCAACACCAAAGGAAGGAACAAGGATAACTTAGAAGCTAAGGAAGAAGGCATCACATACCATTGCAATGCAAGTACCACTCCTTTTAAATGGCAGATGTGACATTGTGTGTGTGTGTGTGTGTGTGTGTGTGTGTGTGTGTGTGTGTGTGTGTGTGTGTGAAAGATGAAACTTAGACTGACATGGAATGTTGCTTTCATCATTTTTACCAAAAGCATCCAATTCTCTCTTTAATTAGAAGTAGGGAAGCATTTTGTCAGAAGGGGAAAAGAAAAAAATGTAATTAAGTTGTAGATAATTAGAAGAGTCTAAAGATCAAGATTGCTAGAAGTAAAAGGAAAATAAAGTTGGTTTATTTGATTTGTTGTCATCTCTGGTAATGCTTAGATAAGAGATGGGATATGAGAAGAGGAGATAATTTGTTGCAATTTAAGATAATTTATTAAAATTGTTTATACTTGTTATGGAGAAGGGTGAAGTAACTTTTTTATATATTTGCTTTCCCCCCTTTATTACATATTTCTATTTTTCTTCTAAGGTTCTTCCTATTTTTTCTCCTGCACTTTTATTCCCCCCCCACCTCTTTTTTAATATGAATTGGTTGTTATTATTGCAATTGTAATCATTAATAAAATTACTCTAAAACAAACCTCCCTTAGTAACAAAGAAAGAACCTCCCTTAGTAACAAAGAAAGAGGAGAGAAAGTGATTGATAGAGGGTAACCCCATTGGTGAGTGGAATAATAGGACTGACGGGATCTACAGCGTGTCTTCTTGCTGGCACAAGTAGGACAGGTCAGTCCAGTGGGGTGAGATTGTCCCTCAAGCTATAGCCTGAGTTTCCTTATGGACAAGAAGTTTCTTCTGTTGGTTTTTTAATAACCTCTGGTTTTTACAGGAGTTGACTTACAAGTACAGGTAACATAACCATTAAGGCTTTGAGGTCGAAGCATTTTGAGGCTGACCGTCTGACTTAAGGTGACACCTCTGACCAAACCATCTTCTGAGAAAGAAAGAAGCACATGAGTGGACAGGGAATGGAAGCAAGGGACAAAGTCAGAATAAACAGGGACAGACAACATTGTTGTTATGGTTAGTCAACACGGATTTTTAGACAGGATTTGACATGTTTGTCAATTTCTTTCAAGAACCCGAATTATGTAGATAGTGTTGGATGGTGTTAAAAGTAGCATTGCAGGATGTAAACCATGCCTACTAAAACTGTCTTTTGCAATTGACTGATGATGCTTTTGTCAGTGCCAATGATGTTCAAGTGATGCTCCAGGTGTTTTGGGATTGTATCCAAGATGCCCATAGCTATTGGTACTGTCTTTGCTGTTTGCAGGTCTTTGTAGTTTGTAAATTTTCTCCAGATCTTTCTCTGTTTCCAGGTAATACCACATTCACTATCCAGACATTTTTGTCTTTCTTATCAACAGTTGTTAAGTCTGGGGTGTTATATGATAGGTGGTTGTCTATTTGAATTCTAAAGTCCCCAGAGCACTTTAGCTTCTTGATAATCTATTACATTGTATATTTTGTGGTCCTACCAGTTCTTGCTTCCAGGCAAATGGTATTTCTTGCAGATAATCCAATGCACTATTGTTGCTACTTTGTAATGGCATTGTTTGAACAGGTAGTCCTCGATTTTGCTTTGTGACCGTTCCAAGTTTCAACAGCATTTTAAAAAGTGACTTATGACCATTTTTCACACTTATGACCATTGCTGCATCCGTGATCCTGTTGGTCACATGATTTACATTCAGATGCTTAACAACTGACTCATATTTATGACGGTTGCCGTGTCCCGCAAGCAAAGTTAATGGGGAAGACAGATTTACTTAAGAACTGTTCTACTAATTTAACAACTGCAGTGATTCACTTAACAAATGTGGCAAGAAAAGTCGTAAAAAGGGGCAAAACTCACTTAACAAATTTCTCACTTAGCAACATAAATTTTCGGCTCGATTGTGGATGTAAGTTGAGGACTACCTGTAATCAGTTTTTGCAATCTTCTTGCAGCAGCTAACTAATGGTGCACTATGTCCTCAGCTTCTTTACAGAGACTGTCCTTTGCTGTCTTCTCAATTTTGGCTTTATATGCATGTATTCTTAAGGCTTGGTCTTATGCAGCCAGAATTATCCCCTCTGAATCATTATTATTATTAAAGCTCTTTAATTAAAATGTGCTGTCTCAGTGGGAAGTAAAGATCTGTTGAGTGTCAGGGTTCCAAGTAACACCCCCTAATGAAAGAAGACTCCGAGGCTTGAGTTTCCTCAAAGTTCCATTTTATTAGAGATGTCATATTGGCACATCTGGGAAAACCTGAATCCGAAAGCTTCCAGTTTTCCCCACCCAAATGAAAGTTCACGTCCCTGCCCAGCACCCACATGTCCGTCACATGGTCCAATCAGACCCCTTTCCAAACTGGAGATGTTTCTCAAGCATACACATGCAAGTGTCGGGCAAGTGTCGGGCAAGTTGTCCTTGGCTTCCTGAGAAAGGAATTTTATTTTGATTACATATCACCCATACTTCTCCCCTCCCATTTTCTCACAGTAGAAAAATGTGGCAGGCTTGAAAGGCTAATGTAAAGGAAGCTGCCAGAACAATGCCAGGTAGGAGAGGAATCTTGCTGTCTTTTGTCCTCTGGGATGCTGTAGAAGTTAACATGTTAGACCAGTTGTCATCGTGTGCTGAAAGCATGCACACACACCCATAATGCAATGTACATACGACCTCCGTGCCTCGCCTCCCGCACGTGCCCATCACACATGTGTGTGCGACCTCTCTGTGCTCCCCACCCCCTTGCACATGTGCACATGACACCCTAACATGTACCCCCCACACACATGCACTCGTGTCTCCCACATATGCTCCAACCCCACACATGCATGCACATCTCCCGCCCCCATGCATGTGCATCAGAGATCCGAAAACCAGCTGGCCAGTGGGAAGCAGGCGCGCATGCACAGTGTCGCTGAGCTGGGGCGACGCCTCACGTGCCTGCAAAGAGGGCTCTGCGTGCCACCTGTGGCACGTGTGTCATAGGTTTGCCACCACAGTGTTAGACTAAGACTCAGAAAACCTAGGTTCAAGTCTTAGCCAGAAAAGCTTATTGGATGACTTGGAGTCAATTGCTCATTCCACTCTGCCTACCTCATTGGGTTGCTATTGTTCTAGAGATAAAATGTATAAACTGCTTTGAACTTCAGGAATGTGGCAATTTCTTGACCTACTCAGTTGTATTCAGGAGATTGAGTCCTTCTCAGGTAATCATAGAAGTGTAGGCTTTGGGGGCTGTGAGTCCATTTGGAACCTGCTTTCAAAATGGTAATTAATGGGCAGTTACAATGCATCCTTTGCCATAATATAAAAAGATACAGTTACTCAGGGTGGATTTGATTTAAATCAAGTCAATTTAAATCACAGTTTAAATCATGATTTAAATTGGTGCTCAAGAAACAACTTATATCTAAATACTAGCAAGACAAAGGAGATGGTGCTAGATTTCCGGAAGCAAAGAGAGGAACCTGCCCCACTGTATACTGAGGGGGGCTGTGTGGAGAGGGTTTCCTCTTTTAAATTCTTGGGAGTGCTTATTAGCCAAGATCTCACCTGGAAAAACAACACGTCTCTGGTGATTGGAAAAGCCTAACAGAGACTTCATTTCCTTAGAGTCCTGCGGAAAAATCAGGTGGAACAACGGCTGATGACCTCTTTCTATCGGTCCACCATAGAAAGTGTCTTCACATATTGTATCACAGTGTGGTATGCTAGTTTAACAGTTGCGGAGAGGAAGGCACTACAGAGAGTGATCAATTCGGCACAAGAAACCATCGGTTGCCCTCTGACATCACTGGATAACATCGCCAGATATCGCTGCTTTAGCAGAGCAAGGAAGATTCTCAAAGATGATTCACACCCTGGTTGGTATCAGGCAGGAGATATCAAAGTATAGCCAGCCGAACAAACAGGTTTAAAGATAGCTTCTATCCTTGGACTGTGAGACTCCATGCACATGCTAGTTTTTTCTTTTCTCTCTTTTTTTGTTTCTGTTATAATTTTGCACCAGTGAAGTTAAAACCAATTTCATTGTAATGTTAGTACAATGACAATAAAGATTATTATTATTATGATTTAAATCACTAGTAAAAAGGCTTGATTTAAATCAACTCAATTTAAATCATAATTTTTAAAAAGCAATTGTCATTTCTGTCCCGCAGCGGCTCCTCCTCTGACCCGCTGTTGACTCAACGACTGTCCCATTCACTTTAATGGGATGGCTGGTAATGCGACAAGGACACAACAAGGTGAGGAACGTGGCGGGCAGCAGATGAATGGGTACCTGCTAACAAGCGCTGCAAGGGTGGATCTGAAATGACAGGTGCTCTTTAAATGTAAGGACTCATTCCTGCTGGTAGTTAGAATCTTCCATATTATTATTTGCAAACCAAATGAAGGTTTCCTATTTAGCTTTCAAAGCTTGGATTCATTGAATGAGTTTACCAAAAATGTAAATATTGTAGACTATACAGCCTCATGCTATATAACTAAACTCCATTACAGGCTGAATACATTAAATTATTAATGTATCTTAAATAGAAAACAATCTTTAAATAGATTTTTATTCCAAAAGCATTTTATTACAATAAATTTCATAAAAATCAAAACAATCCAATTAAAAATTAAAAAAATAATCCGTTTTTAGCCACCCTGCAGTTATTGCACATTGTTCTCTGGTTTAATTTAATTTTTAATTTTAATTTTATTAAATTTATACCCCGCCCTTCTCCTTGTTAGGACCCAGGGCGGCGCACAGGCATTATTAAAACCACAAAAATACAATAAATATCAATTTAAAATATATTAAATTAGTTAACCCGTGCTAAAACCCATGTTAAAAACCTTCCCAAATTATAATTTATTTTTAAAAAGTCAGAAACGGGGGGCTATCCTAGGCCGGCTTGTTGAAATAAATACGTCTTAAGACGTTGGTGGAAGAGGCGGAGGTCCGAGATAGTGCGAAGGTCGGGGGGTAGGTCGTTCCAGAGGGCCGGGCCCGCCACAGAGAAGGCCCTTCCCCTGGGTGTCGCCAACCGGCATTGCCCCGCCGACGGCACCCGGAGAAGGCCCTCTCTGTGGGAGCGGATCGGACGAAGGGATGTATGGGGCAGGAGGCGGTCTCGTATATAGCTAGGCCCCGAGCCATGGAGCGATTTAAAGATGGTTGTCAACACCTTGAAGCGCACTCGAAAGGCCACAGGCAGCCAGTGCAGCTCGCGCAGGAGAGATGTTACGTGGGTTTGCCTTGAGGCACCCATAATCACCCGCGCGGCCGCATTCTGTACTAACTGTAGCTTTCGAGTGCACCTCAAGGGGAGCCCCATGTAGAGAGCGTTGCAGTAATCCAGCCGGGATGTCACAAGCGCTTGAGTGACTGTGCGAAGGGCTCCCCGGTCCAGTAAGGGGCGCAACTGGCGTATCAGGCGTACCTGATAGAACGCCCCCCTGGCCACGGCCGCCACATGGTCCTCCATGGACAGCCGGGAATCCAGGAGGACACCCAAGTTGCGCGCCCTCTCCACGGGGGCCAGTTGTTCGCCCCCAATGTTGTCTTATTTATCTATTTATTTTTTTCTTCTGGAGAGATGAGCACACTTTGACATAAAACACAGGGCATTGCTTTCTAATAGGACTTCTGGAGTATATCCTGCAACCATTTTGGAAATAAACGTTATGCTACAGATTGTCATTTTGTTTGGTAGAATGCCACCCATTTTATTGCAAGACTCAGGAGAAAAATTGAAAGCAAGGAGGCATGGCAAATATCAAAAGATGTGTATCATTTTGGCAGCCGTAGACATAGCTTTAAGAAACAAAATGTAGGATCTTACTGCAATGTTGTTGGCTTTCTTCTTAAATCCTGCTGTAGCACTTACTGAAAGATGCAAAAGAGAAATTCCAAAGCTCTGTGTCAATACATATAAAACTCTTTCCTGACTCAGAATCACCAGGCTCTCTGCCTTATGCTTTTTACACAGTAAACCAATGTTTTCTTACAAGTGTTGTTGTTTTGGTTTAGTTCTAAAAATATTTCTGTGACTTCAGATGGTTTTTTCTGACTCAGAGAGTGATGCCTGTTGCATAAATCTTTATTTTAACAGATGTATCATTTCCCTCTTACAGTACACCAATTGCTCCCAAAGAAACATTTATTTTATGAATTTATGTTATAATAATAATAATAATAATAATAATAATAATAATAATAATAATAATAATAATAATAATAATAATAATAATAATAATAATAATAGTTGAATTTATTGACCGCTCCCTCTCCCCACAGGGACTCGGGGCGGTGCACAGGGAGAATAAAAGCAATAAATATACAAAATACATACCAATTTAAAACAGATTAAATTAATTCCTGTGCTAAAATCCCATTAACTAAAAATCCCCACTAAATATAAATATACATTTAAAAAACCCATAGAGAGAGAGACTACCCTAGGCCGGCCAGGCGGAAAAGATGAGTCTTCAATTTCAGGCGGAAGGAGCGGAGGTCCGTGGTCGTTCTAATATCGGGGGGAAGGTCGTTCCAGAGGGCCGGGCCCGCCACAGAGAGAGCCCTTCCCCTGGGCGTCGCCCGCTGACAAAGTCTAGTGGACGGCACCCGGAGAAGTCCCTCTCTGTGGGAGCGAATCGGCCGTGAGGATGTGTGAGGCAGGATCCGATCCCGCAGATAGCTAGGTCCCGAGCCATGGAGCGCTTTAAAGATGATAACTAACACCTTGAAGCGCACCCGGAAGACGACAGGCAGCCAGTGCAGCTCGCGCAAGAGCGGTGTAATGTGGGTAAACCTAGTGGTTCCCATAATTGCTCGCGCGGCTGCATTCTGAACTAACTGAAGCCTCCGGGTGCACCTCAAGGGGAGCCCCATGTAGAGAGAGTTACAATAGTCCAGTCGGGATGTCATGAGGGCATGAGTGACTGTGCGAAGGGCGTCCCGATCCAATAGGGGGCGCAATTGGCGGACCAGGCGAACCTGGTAAAACGCTCTCCTGGCCACGGCTGTCACTTGCTCTTCCATAGACAGCCGGGTATCCAGGAGGACACCCAAATTGCGCGCCCCATCCACAGGGGCAAGATGTTCGCCCCCTATGGCCAGCGTTGGAAAGAGCTGGTTGAATCGGGCAGCCGGAAACCACAGCCACTCGGTCTTGGTCGGGTTGAGCCTGAGTCCGTTACTTCCCATCCAGATCCGCACGGCTTCCAGGCACTGGCACATCACCGCTACGGCATCGTTATAGTCTCAAAATTTTCAAAATAGTTTGATAACTATATGAAAAGAAGATTGGCCGATAGTAGTGAAGTTGTTGAAGAAACTTAGTTTTATTCTTATTCTCTTAATAATTCAATGGGATAGAAAATTATTACATACTAGCTTACAAAAAAGGATCTAATTCATAATAAGTCTTGCATTGTGCAATGGATTTTAATAAATAGTTTATACCTCATTGTGCATAGCTTGTTTTAGAGACCCAAAGTTGCTTGTTCAAGAGGCAACTAGACTTTTTGGTTTTTCTTTGAAGACTTTTCGCTTCTCACCCAAGAAGCTTCTTTAGCTCTGACTGGATGGTGGGAAATGGAAGGACCATCCAGTCAGAGCTGAAGAAGCTTCTTGGATGAGAAGTGAAACATTTTCAAAGAAAAAACAGAAAGTTCAGTTGCCTCTTGAAAAAAAAGCACCTTTGGGACAACCATGACCTGGATGACTCAGAATCTCCATAGACACTTTTTTTAGGGAGTTTTGTGGTGACCCAGCAAAATTGAAGGTCTCACAGGGTTTGTTTTATCACTAAAGAGTTCTGAAATGGAATGAAAAATGAAAATATGACTTCACAAGTTGAAGTCTTCCGCTGCCTGCAGTCCTCAGCTTTGCCCATTTAAGGAAGACCATAAATTGTTATGTCGTTTGATGGGCTATTCAGAAGCATTCTGATAACTTTTTTGGCCCATCCTGAAGCTATGGCACGCATACCAGAAGTGCCACACAGAAGTGCCTTTGCTCTTCTGGGTTCCGGTGCGTGCATGCGCACCAGCCAGCTGGTCTTCACGCATGCAGGAGTGCCAGGAACTGGAAGACCAGGTGACTGCTGTTCATGTGCATGCCGGAACTGTTCTTCCAGTTTCTGGTGCTCCCACATGCATGCTCCGGTTTTGGCATTTGGTGCTGAAAATGTTCACGAACACCGTTTTAGACTGTTGCAAATTAAGGGGAAACGGTACAGTACAATCAGAAAAGCAAGGGTTGGAGACATTTGATGAAAAAAGGCAGAGAATGGGGGCTGACGTAAAAGTTCCAGCTGGAAGAAAGCAAGGAAATCTTATTAGGAGGTAAAACGGATTCTAACATCTTTATGTGAAAATTACATTGTGATGTTTATTTGGGGAACACATCTACCACCAGTCATGGTGTGTTGGTTATTTCGTTCAAGAAATAAGTGACCATGTTCAGTTCTTGCTTGCAGAAAAGGACAGCTACTGTTATATAGTAAGCCAGAAATCCTACAGGTATCATACTCCTTTTGTAGCTTTCAAGCAGTGATGAGTTCTGGATCCCGTTGCAACTGGTACGTGCAAAGGGGCCGGGCACCCACCACATGAACACAGTGTGTGCATATATACTTACCGCCCGCAATGCTCCACGATGCCTTGGTGATGCTCCAGCTGCTCGTTGGAGTGTTGCATAGGCACTGTACACTCTGTGCGCATGTGCGGAAGCCCCGAAAACCTCAAATACCGGTAAGGAGCGCAGACGGGTGGGCAGGCCCTCCAGAACACCATACCAGTACCTAGTGCTCCTGGCAGACACCGGTATGCCCATACCGGGACGTACCGGTTGGAACCCACCACCGCTTTAAGAGAGTTTAAGAAAGATACGCTTGAAAGATAGAGCAATAAAAACAAGAGTTAGCTATTATTGCTACTTCATAGAAGCAGTGATAAGGAACACTTGTACATGCACCTGTTTCTTCCTTTCTCTGGCTGGAGACCAGGAGTTTAGTACCTCTGAAGAGATTGCATTAGAGTTGCTTAGGTGGCTCTTATTTATAATTCACTATTTCAACCCATTGTTGTTTCCCTTAGCCATGATTTTACTGCAGTTTTTATGTCCTTTTCAAAGCATAGAATGCTTTGCAGTACGGTATTAATAGACAGAACATGGTTGAGCTGCAAAAATCCAGACAATCCCTAGATGGTGACAAAAAGATAGAATTGTTGATTTTTGCTTGTGGCCATTTATGGCCATTTGGATTTTTGCAGCTAAGAGCTAGAAGCCCAAATTATTATAATGCAACAAAATCATGCTTCACCCTTCTTGTTTATTTATACATCTCTGTTATTCCCTTCCATAAATAATGGTTTATGTACATTTGTGCCATACATGCTTTTATACAGGTAGAGAGGCTATGTGTAAAAAGATACAGGGTGGAAGAAGTCAAATTTCTTTCTAAATTCCAGGGATTCTTTGCTAAGAGTTCCTTGCTTACCTCAGGAAATGCTGTTCCACCCCCTCTTTTTTCTTTCTGGAAGCAGATGGTGGCTTCTAAAACACATTGGTTTCATATTAATAGCTGACTAAATTATTTCCATGCCCAACTGTTGTACATCCTGCAGCATCTGCCATTTATAGTCATAAAATGCTGTACCAGCCTTCTAGTTGTTACCAGTTACTGAAATGAATGTTTGGAAATACAAATGAATGAGTTATGTTTTTGCTTGCTTTCCCTAAAAGACAGTTTGTGCTCTCTTTCCCCTTACCAAACAGCTACAACAGATCCTGCCTTGGAAACCTGCTAACGTTTCTTCCAATGTTGTTCTGTTTCTTTTCCAGAGAACTGTTTGCCTGGGGTCTGTTCCTAAACTGATAAAAATGATATCTTCTTGTGCTGGGCATCATGTTTCATGAAACTATACTATCTTAATTAGCTGTAATTATTGAGTCACTGATGAAAAGACTGTCTTTGTTTAAAGCAGGGGTGTCAAACTCATTTTCATTGAGGGCTGCATCAGGGTTGTGTTTGACCTTAGGGTATGTTGCCAGGGTGGGCATCTGTTGGGGCCTGTGGTGGCCTAAGCACTCGCACAGCCTCCCAAGCTTCATTTTCACTGGCAGAAGCACTGCAGGCCGATACTTAAGTTTTCAGGGCAGCCCCACGCGCCAGATCTAAGAACCTATGGGCCGTATCTGGCCCACGGGTATTGAGTTTGACATCTTTGGTTTAAAGGGTGTTATTCCACAAGGCTATAGTGGTCACCAGGGTTACTTTGAAGTTACCAGAATGTTGAAAATACACAATGGTCACATGCCCGCACTAAAACTTTCAGGCAAAAAAGAATTAAATGGGCTTTTAATTTAGCTGATAAAAATTACTGCAGTATTTCATTCAAACAGTTTTGCAAGACACTCAACTTAAAATTGATTAATGCTGATCCAATTTCTCCAGTTATCCTGAGCTACTATCAACAAACAGTTGACCATTTAAAACCAGAACTAAGGCAGGGCCCCTCTACCTTAAATTCAACCCAGCAACAACACAGCTGCTGATTTCATATGGAACTAGACAGCATGTTCTATAGTTAGGAATTCGGCAAGGGGAGCAAAAGTTAGTTATGCCCATGGGTAATAATGGAACTGCTTAAGAAGAAAAGAGAATATAAACTTCTCCTAAAGTATAAGAAGACAAATCACTCTTTGGCAATGTCTCCTGACTGCCACAAATTGAAAAGACAGAGCATTATTCTAAAAACCGAATTTCTTAGAGGCTAGAGTGTCCAAAAAGGAATGTGGGAACCATTATATTAAATTATACTAGATCTTTGTTTAGTTGGCATCAGAAAAGGGCATGATAAAAATAAAAATTTCAGATTTTTCTCTACAATAGGACTAATTAGCTTCCTCTCTCTTCCTATTCTCCAAACACATCCTGTCATTATTGTTTATTTCTCTTTTGGAAGGAAATTACTGAAATTGACCCTTGGTTTGTTTTGCAGGGAAACTGACTGATACCCCGTATTAAAAGGCAGATATTTGTGATGGCTGGTAAAATTATAGTTAAAGTAATAGTTTTATTAACTCAAGTTATTAAGTGATAGTCATACTTAGGGGAATAATATACCATGTGAACTAGTTTGCCTGTGCTAATTTTACTGCATATTTACTTTTTAAATTGTTGGAACCTTATTCTATGTTGGATCTGTTTGTGTTGGTGAAATGTGATGGAAACAACATTCAATTCTACCTGCATGATGATAGCATTACAATACTCAGTATTTGGGCTTGCTGCATGGTAAATAGATTTTTCAGGCTATATATGTATATATGAGCTACAGGATTGTTTTGTAAATTTGACAAAACTGCAAATGATAGGCTATAGTGATGTAGAATATTATTTACAATATGAATTGGTTTTCTGATAGCAAACTGTAAAGGTTAAAAAAATACCTTCAAAATCAGTAAGCTTATATCTGTGCCATTTAAAGTTACAATAAGATTATTTGTGCCACTTGCATGGTTCAGGATAGATGGGCAATAGCTTTGTTGATGTGTAATAGGCAGGAATTAGTGCTGACACCTGTTGATTGCCTGTGTAGTTTTCTTACCCTGTGGTTTTCTTGGCAAAGTTTTTCCAAAATGCTTTGCCGTTGCCTTCTTCCTAGGACTGAGAGAGAGAGCCTCAGGCGAGACTAGAAGTCACAGTCTCCAAGTTTCTAGCTTGATGCTTTAACTGTTACACCAAGCTATCTCTCTTTAGAAGATAAAGAGAGGAAGCTGCGCCAGTCCGGCTTCCGGCCCGGTCACAGCACCGAAACGGCATTGGTCGCGTTGGTGGATGATCTCTGGAGGGCACGGGATAGAGGTTGTTCCTCTATCCTTGTCCTATTAGACCTCTTAGCGGCTTTTGATACCATCGACCATGGTATCTTATTGCACCGATTGGGGGGGTTGGGGCTGAGAGGCACCGTTCTACGGTGGTTCTCGTCCTACCTCTCTGGTCGATCGCAATGGGTGTTGGCAGGAGGGCAGAGGTCGTCCCCGAGGCCACTCATATGGGTCCCTCAGGGGTCGGTCCTCTCGCCACTCCTGTTTAACACCTACATGAAGCCGCTGGGCGAGATCATCCGTGGTTTTGGGGTGGAATACCATCTGTACGCTGATGACACTCAGTTGTACATATCCACCCCAAACCACCCCAACGATGCCGTCGAGGTGCTGTCCCGGTGTCTGGAGGCCGTACGGATCTGGATGGGTAGTAACAAACTCAAACTCAACCCGTCCAAGACCGAGTGGCTGTGGTTTCCGGCACCCCGGTTCAGCCAGATAAGTCCAACACTGGCCATTGGGGGCAAACAACTGGTCCCCGTGGAGAGGGCGCGCAACAACTGGCCCCCGGGGAGAGGGCACAGCTGGATTCCCGGCTGTCCATGGAGGACCATGTGACGGCCGTGGCCAGGGGGGCGTTCTATCAGGTACGCCTGATACGCCAGTTGCGCCCCTTACTGGACCGGGGAGCCCTTCGCACAGTCACTCAAGCGCTCGTGACATCCCGGCTGGATTACTGTAACGCTCTCTACATGGGGCTTCCCTTGAGGTGCACTCGAAAGCTACAGTTAGTACAGAGTGCGGCCGCGCGGGTGATTATGGGTGCCTCAAGGCAAACCCACGTAACACCTCTCCTGCGCGAGCTGCACTGGCTGCCTGTGGCCTTTCGAGTGCGCTTCAAGGTGCTGACGGCCATCTTTAAATTGCTCCATAGCTCGGGGCCTAGCTATATACGAGACCGCCTCCTGCCCCATACATCCCTTCGTCCGATCCGCTCCCACAGAGAGGGTCTTCTCCGGGTGCCGTCAGCGGGGCAATGCCGGTTGGCGACACCCAGGGGAAGGGCCTTCTCTGTGGCGGGCCCGGCCCTCTGGAACGACCTACCCCCCGACCTTCGCACTATCTCGGACCTCCGCCTCTTCCGCCAACGTCTTAAGACGTATCTATTCCAACAAGCCTGCCTAGGATAGCCCCTACTTCTGACTTTTTAAAAATAAATTAATTTGGTATGGTTTTAACATGGGTTTTTAGCACGGGTCTAGTAATTTAATATATTTTAATTGATATTGTATTTTGTGGTTTTAATAATGCCTGTGCGCCGCCCTGGGTCCTAACAAGGAGAAGGGCGGGGTATAAATTTAATAAAATAAATAAATAAAATATTCAGAAACCTCAATTTAGAGAAACCTCTCAGGAAGCCAAAACTAAAAAATAATAATAATCAGAAAGAACAATACAAAAGAATGATATAAAAATAGTTGAAACCCAACAGCACTGTATAAACTATGAGTCCTAAATCAATTGTAGGCCAAGCTGAACAAGAAAGGCTTTGGGGTCACTTGAAAATCGAGGAAAGGTTGATCATCAACAAGAACAAAATTCCAGAAGCAGGGAGACACAATTTAAGAGTTCATTTCCCTTTTGTTTGCTAATGTTCCAGCAGATCCACAAGTAGAGACTCCACTGATCTCAGAATGCAGGTATATTGTTATGAGTAAGACATTGAGTAATCTGAAATAGCTTTTCCACAATACAAGGGGAGGGGGGGTGGCAGTTAAAACTACCATTTGCACTAAAAGTAGCTTTTTGAAAAAACTTGATTTTAATATGGAGAGATGAATATCTTCATTTCTTGAAAATGTCATCTATCCACCCTTAGGGTTTTAAAGGTTTTTAGTAAACCAGTGAATGTTTAAAAAAGTGTTCACAAAGAATAGCAAAACAAACCAACCCCCACCTCTTATTGGTACTCCTTACTTAGTTACTGTACTTGGGACTGGCCACACAGTCACTAAATGAAAAAAAATATCACATGGTTGTAAGTTACGATGCTACTTCTGCTTTCCATATTGCATAGTATTAGCTCAGCTTGTTGCAAGCAAGTTGTGAAGTATGTGGACAACAGTTTTGTAATAAGGATGCTGAGACAGTCATAAATGCACCCAAATGGTTGCAAAGCAAATGAATTGTGATCACACAATGGTGGGATGCTGCGGTAGTCGTAAGTGTGAGGATGGATTGCAACATCTTTTTTAGCACCATCGTAACTTCAAACAGTCGCTGCATGAGACAGTTGGTAAGGAACATGTACCTGCAGTTGACTGCTGAATAGAACTTCTCCCTGTCCGGCAAAAAGTGGACACAACTAAGTTGAGAAGGCTTGGATCTAAAGGGAACCCTATGGCTTGTTTGTATTCTATGGGGTAGAATTTCTATATACCTGTTTTACTCCATTTCCAGAGGTTTACCAGTCACAAGTGCAGTTAGGGTTAAAAGTAATCATTCCAGGTGATGTTTTAGAACAGTGTTTCTCAACCTCCACATCTTTTAAGATGTATGGACATGCTGGCTGAAGAATTTGGGGAGTTGAAGTCCACACATCTTAAAATTGACGAGGTTGAGAAACACTGCTTTAAAGTGCAGTCCAGCCAATGTTAAGAATTTTTAGGCATTCAGTGAGCTGATTTTGGAACTAATACATACTGCATAGCAATAGCACTTAGATTTATATGCCGCTTCATAGTGCTTTTAGAATGCCATCTCTAAGCAGTTTACAGAGTCAGCATATTGCCCCCAACAATCTGAGTCCTCATTTTACCCACCTCAAAAGAATGGAAAGGCTGAGTCAACCTTAAGCTGCTGAGATTTGAACTGCTGAACTGCAGCTAGCAGTCAGCTGAAGTATCCTGCAGTATTGCACTCTAACCACTATGCTACCATAGGCTTACTTGCCCAGTTCCACTGATTTCACTTGAATTATGCTTTACTTTGCTAAATATTGTGCATTGAATCTGTATTTTAACCAAAGACTAAAGTAATTGCCGAATAAATATGTGTGGATCTATGAATTTTTCTCTTGTAGTCCTTGTATATTTTATTCCATTTATTTTATGAAGGTATTTTTATCCTGCTCTTCAGCTTTCTGGAATAATAAAAATAAAGCATCTCCTGTCCTTAGGCTTGCAGATAGAAAAGTGATGATACAGGAAAAATAAGGAATGGGGAGGGAAAAGGGAAACAAGATAAAATTTTAATGTTTTATGGTTTGTATGGGTAGTCACATGTAATAGAAATAGAGCTGCCTGCTGGGAGGTCCGGATGACGTCACTTCCACTGCTTGTTGCTTTTCTTGATAGGACATTTGACCCCACTGATTTCTGAGAAGGAGAAGGGACTTCCCAATGCAGCCAGTGGCAGTGGTAGCATAAGGCAATGATTCTAAAGTTTGAGGCTGATGAGGTGGTAACCAGCAGTTCCCAATGCAGAAAAAGCCATTATGTAAACATTTCCAAACCACCAAAGGCCACCAAGTGATCCATCATCTATTGTGTTTGAGGTTGTAGTCTTGTTTGCAATAAGTATTTCAATTTAACCCCTCTTGTCTTTGGGAATTGTTTTCTTGACCAGGCTGAGTCACTAAGAATTAAATGTTTGCGATTTTATGCCACCCCATTTGCGAAAACTCAGTGTGATATTTGCATCATCATCTGCCTCTTTTTGATAATTTTATTTATTTTTTATTTATTTATTTTATTTTATTTAAATTTATATCCCACCCTTCTCCACAGAGGACTCAGGGCGGCGCACAGGAAATTAAAAACATACAAAATACAAAAGATAAATACGTAATTTAAAATATATTATCATAGCCTCCGCTGGGACTAATACTAGACAGTTTTAAATGAGGGATTTTAATTTGGTTTTAGCGCAGGTTTTGTGTTATTTAATAGCTTTTTAAATTTATGTATTTTGTATTATTTTTGTATACTGTTTTAAGATTCCTGTGTGCCGCCCTGGGTCCTGTTGGAGAAGGGCGGGATATAAATTGAATAAATAAATAAATAAATATATTAAACAGTCCTATCCTATGCTAAAAACCAAATTTTAAAATACCCAATTTAAAACTTCCTAAAAAGTTTTTAAAAATTAAGATTGGGCTTCTGGCCTTTAAGGATGAGAACATGCAAAGGCCAAGAATTCCTCCTTAATCACTTCTTACATTCTTCATGGAAGTATACAGTAAATATCCCTGAAGACCCTGGAAGTGGAATTCCTTAACAGCATTGGATTGTTGTTAGTTGCGAAGTTGCGTTCGAACCATCGTGACTCCATGGACAATGTTCCTCCAGGCCTTCCTTTCTCTACCATCCTCTGGAGTCCATTTAAGCTCACGCTTACTGCTTTGGTGACTCCATCCAGCCACCTCATTCTCTGTTGTCCCATTCTTCTTTTGCCCTCAATCTTTCCCAGCATTAGGCTCTTCTCCAGTGAGTTCTTCCTTCTCATTGGGTGGCCAAAGTATTTGAGTTTTATCTTCAGGATCTGACCTTCTAAAGAGCAGTGAGGATTAATCTCCTCTAGGACTGACCGGTTTGATTGCCTTGCAGTCCAAGGGACTCACAGGACTCTTCTCCAGCACCATAGTTCAAAGGTCCCAATTCTTTGGCGCTCAGCCTTTCTTATGGTCCAACTTTCACAGCCATGCATTGCAACTGGGAAAACAGTAGCCTTGACTATACACACTTTTGTTGTCAAGGTGATATCTCTGCTTTTTAGTATGCTGTCTAGATTTGCCAAAGCTTTCCTCCCCAGGAGCAAGCATCTTTTAATTTCTTGGCTGCAGTCCCCAGCATAGGATAGCACACTGGTAATCCTAACAAAACGTCTTGACACATATTAGAGAATAACATAGCAGAAACATCTGTGGGCCTTGCATTAAAGTGATGTCATAGGAATCTTGCTCATGTTAATGTTAGTCAACCAAGATTCCAGTGTGGTGAGAGAATGATAGGAGTTTTATTAAGGAATTGTTCTGGGAAAACGGAAATGAGTTTCTTACGAAAGACACCCATGACTTCTTAGGAAGTTAATTTGGGCTCATGCGTCGGTCAGTCAGCTGAAAAGAAACACTTGGATGCATACAGGAAACACATATATCATGCAGGTTTCTGCATTAAAAGACTGCGAGGAATGCTGCCTTACTCAACAAAGACTAATAAAACATTTGAACATTCTTGACATAGATGTTGCTTGTATCATAATTCCTGTAAAAGGAGAATAATAAGTGGCTCTAGAAAAGCCATTTTCTAGATTATATATTTGGGAAAGATACACAGAAAGCCATCCTAGGTATACATTTATGCCCAACCTCTCACCAGTGATGGGAAAATAAGTATGCACCACATTCATGCTGATTTTTGTTTTTGTTAATGTAATATTTACTAATCATTTCATCTGAAACCCTGACTAATTCTGGGGAAAACCAAGATATTATTCAACTGTCTTCAATCTGCTTTTTGAGACCAGCCCTTAATTTACATTTGTGCATGTAGGAAATCACAGAAAATCATAGGGAGAATGTTATGGATACACTCATTGAGTTGGTTGCACCTGGAGGAAGCCAAATAGCTCAGGGTGTCTGAAATGGTATAGGGCAGTGATGGCGAACCTTTTTTGGCTCGTGTGCCAAAAGCGGGCGAAGCACAGGGGGGTCATGCGTGGTGGGTGTGCCACATCCATAATGCTTTGTGCACGACCCCAGCACGACCCCAGTGGGCATGCACCTATGACCAGCTCTCCCCCCCCATTTGTGGTGTGCTTTTTTTGCCCTCCCCAGGCTCCAGAGGCTTTATAGGAGCCTGGGGAGGGCAAAAACAGCCCCCCCCCCCGAGTCTGGAGCATTCCTGACTTCCGGTTTGCTTGTAGGGCCGGTTTTTCACGCTCCAGAGTCTTCAAAGAAGCTTCCGAAGGGCGAAAAATGGCCTCAAAAGGCCAAAATCAGCTTGCCAGTGCATCCTTGCATGCTGGCCAGCTGCCAGGGCAACGCCTTGCGTGCCCTGACAAATGGCTTCGCGTGCCACAGGTTCGCCATCACGGGTATAGGGCTTCCTGCCTAGGCACGGGGTTGGACTAGAAGACCTCCAAGGTCCCTTCCAACTCTTCTATTGTATAAGTATGTATTTGTATAACCTTTTTTTTAAAGCATAAAGGTAAAAATAAGCTTCTTAGGATTCTTGTGTTCCATATACTCTTTAGGCAGAGAGCCAGATAAAAGAGACCAAATTATTGCTGTTACAACCTGCAAGTACCAGCCACTGCCAGTAAAAAAATGAGAGCAAACCTGTTTATCGTGTTTGTTTAATCTAATTTTGTAGAGAACAGCTTTCATGTAAAGTGTGAACAATCTAATTCAAATGAGTCACATCCGCTTTCAGTTGTGGATTTATAAGTACAATTTAATCTAACTTAATTACCAGTTGGATAGTATTAGTCTTTAAAGCCTATACTTCAATGTTTTCCTCCAAATAATTTTACACACATGTCTTTCCTGCATAGAATAGATATCTTACATAGATATCTTATATTGAATGTGTATCGAATGTGAATTGTGAATTGAAGCCCCTGGCAAAATCTAGCTTCTTGAGTAATATCTTCTGTGCTGTTTCCCTGATTGCTGATAACCCAAGAACAGCGGCTGAAGTTATATGTAGCATTGATGGCAAAATGATTTAGCAATAGGCTTTAAAAAGAAAAAAAAGATTTTTATTGCAGATGGGGCCTTGACATGTCTTTGTCCATTCATTTGTTAAAAGGTCCCTGCAACTAGTAAGGACAGAATTTGAACTAGTAAGGACAGAATACATATCATCTGTTTAGTAGCATTTGTTTGCAGGGAGGTAGGAAAGTAGATACATTGATTTAATAATTTTAAAAAATAGATTTTTGTAGGTGAACAGTTACATAGAAATTGGATGAGAATCCAGTTTTAAAACAAAAAGCAAAGGTGCTTCCTTCAAGAGGCAACTGAACTCGGTATCAAGCCACAGGAAATCCCAAACCAGGACTGGTACCTCTTTACACACATCACAACAGCGACCAGAATGGCCATTGCACAACAATGGAAAAATAACAATCCACCAACTGAAAGCCTAATTATATCTAAAATCTTTAGCTGTGCAGAATCAGATAAATTAACGTATATTTTAAAGGACAAGTCAGCCTCAATTTATGCCCAATCCTGGGAGAAGTGGTACAGATGGTATGATAAGAGAATGACGGTTAACAAAGAAACCAATTAGATAGAATAGTAGCGAAATAGATACAAGGAGTTATACGACAATACTATATTTAAGACAATCTAAATGTAAGCATCTAAATACGATTACGTTAGACTGGGATAAATATACTTCTTAAATCAGGGGAGTAGATATATCCCCGGTTTGTCTTTTCTATCCCTATCTTTCCCCCTCTCCCCTCCTTTCTACCCTTGTACGTCCTCTCCAATACCCCCATCCTATAATTGTTAAATGTTCAACATTTATATTTATATTAATAAAGATTATTTAAAAAAAAAAAAAAAGAGGCAACTGAACTTAATATTTTTTCTCTGAAGACATTTCAATTCTTATCCAAGAAGCTTCTTCAGGTCTGACTGGATGGTGGGGAATGAAAGGATTTATACACCTTGCAGACAGCTATAGATACTTCCATTTTCTTACAGCGTACCAAAATTGCACATGCCTGTGCCCATTCAATCTCACTGTCCGCGACACCCCCCTCCCCCATGTATGTATGCACAACCCCCTCTTCAGGCTCCAGAGGCTTTCCTGAAGCCTAGGGAGGGTGAAAATGGTCTCCCCTGACCCCCCGGAAGCCAGAAACGGATTGTTTCCGAACTTTTGGTTGGCCCATTGTGGCCGTTTTTTGCCCTTCCCAGGCTTCAGGAAAGCCTCTGGAGGCTGGGGGAGAAAAATGGCCCCAACGGGCCAACTGGAAGTTGAAACAATCTATTTCCGGCTTCCAGGGGAAGCCGTTTTCACCCTCCCCAGGCTTCAGGAAAGCCTCTAGAGCTTGGGGAGGGGCGAAAAACACCCCCAACAGGCCAACCGGAAGTTTGTTTCTGAACTTTTGGTTGTGTCATTGGGTCCATTTTTCGCCCTCCCCAGGATCCAGAGATTTTCCTGAAGCCTGGGGAGGACAAAAATGGCCTTTTCTGCCCATCTGGAAGGGCGAAAAACCAACTGGCCAGTACATGCATGCACACTGGAGCTATCGGCTGGCGTGCCACCAAATATGGCTACACATGCCATTTGTGGCACACGTGCCATAGGTTCGCCATCACGGTTCTAGTAGATGTCATGTTTTATTATACTTGCAGATAATAAAGGAGTTTTATTGGTACTCTTCTTTTTATAGTTAGTTTGAGATGTTGGAGGACCAGAGTCAGTGGTTTATGTGCTGGCATAAAATCTAGGAGCGAAGAGCAAGAATTGGTCAAATCAAATACAAAAATAGTTCCCTTTGATCTCTGAGGGAAAACCCCAGCTGTATAATGCTAGGAATGTTTAGCCTGAAGGCTGTAGTAAGTCAGGTTACAACCGGGCCAGCATTCAGAGAGATCAGTCACTGTATAGTGCCTTGGTAAGGCCACTGTACAGTTCCTTGGTAAGGCCACACTTGGAATACTGCATACAGTTTTGGTCGCCACGATGTAGAAAAGACGTGGAGACTCTGGAAAGAGTGCAGAGAAGAGCAACCAAGATGATTAGGGGACTGGAGACTAAAACATATGAAGAACGGTTGCAGGAGCTGGGTATGTCTAGCTTGATGAAGAGAAGGACCAGGGGAGACATGATAGCAGTGTTCCGATATCTCAGAAGGTGCCACAAAGAAGAGGGAGTCAAACTATTCTCCAAGGCACCTGGGGGCAGGACAAGAAGCAATGGGTGGAAACTAATCAAGGAGAGAAGCAACTTAGACCTAAGGAGAAATTTCCTGACAGTTAGAACAATTAACCTCTGGAACAGCTTGCCTCCAGAAGTTGTGAATGCCCCAACCCTGGAAGTCTTTAAAAAGATGTTAGATAGCCATTTGTCTGAAATGGTATAAGGCTCCTGCCCACGCAGGGGGTTGGACTAGAAGACCTACAAGGTCCCTTCCAACTCTGCTATTGTATTGTATTGTATAGATGCATCTAAGAAGCTCACAAACAGATGTTGGTCACTTTATGGTTTTAAATTCAGAAAGTCTTTCACTAGAGGGGAGTGGCCTGACCTTTATTTTAGTTTCCCCTTTCTTGTTCTTTGTCAAGCTCTGTAATAGTAGTTTTGAATCCATATTAATCATTAGGGATTATTAATTAACATATGGGCATTTTTGACAGTTTTAGTCTCATCCCTTTTCTGTAATTCTTTTAAAACTACACCAATGAAAAACCAGCCTGACATTTTTTTGCTTTTATTTCCACTGCATTAAATGTTTCCATTTTTCTCAGTTTCCATTTTTCCACAATTCCATTTTAGTTTTATGTTCATAAATAATTCACTTTTCGGATCATCCTATACATTCTAGTTACTTCCCATTTACCTTTACATTCCCAGCTTTCTGTACCCTACTATTTCCTATTGTCTTGCACTTGATTAAACAAATGTTTAATTTCCTCTTGACATTTTTCTCCTCCAGTGACAAATATGCAGGATGCCTTTCAAATGCTCTTTAAACTGCTATTTCAGTTGTAGGAAAAAATGAATTTTTCCCCCTTTAAGAATACTTTCCCTATGTGTTATGTTTTATGTTTATAATTTATATCTAAAATAAATATAGGTGATGACAATCCTAATCAAGCCTATTTGCCTGTACAAAGAGAGCAATCCACTTTGGTATCATAACATTATATCAATAGTTGAAATAAACCTGATTCAACACATCACATCCAAGATCTTATCACTCTGTTGCAATAATTTTTGGAGCCTCCCTACAAGGGAAGGCATTTTTAATAAATTCTGGTAGATTGTGGATAGCAAAATGTTTGGCTTTAGAACTGTGCAATTCTTGGGTTTGTTGGCATATCCAGGTCCAACTTCAAGATACATGTGACTGTGATAGTCTCCTTTTCCTATTGGATCTTGCCTGTAGTTTCTTGTTTGTTCTTGTTCTTGTTTTTGAATTTCTAGACCGCCCCCTCTCCCCGAAGGGACTCGGGGCGGTGTACAGGAAAATTAAAACTACTAAAAACATGACAATACATACAAAATTAAAATTGAATTAAATAACCCTGTACAAATTTATAAACGTTAAAACTAAACCCATTAAAACCAAATAAAATAATTTACATTACAGACTGGGGCGAGAAGCAAAAGTTTCATAAGAGTTTAAGAATTGCTGTTAAGAACTGTGCTTAAAAGTAGTCTATATGACCATTGTGAAAAGTATTTAAGATGCATAATCCTCCCAATGTATAGGTTGATCCATCCTAGCATCCTGGCACCAGATGCTTTCAGTCTAATTCCTGCATGATGTATATATAATGGATGGTTATAAAACTGACAACTCAGTAGCATGCAATGTGATACGTGTTGGGCTCTGTAAGGCTTAGTTCTTCAAATAGTAGGACATCTTATTTCAATTTGCATCTTTCCAGATATTCTGAATTTTTTACCAGCGTCACCCAACCCTAGTGGGTGCTCCTTCTCTTATTAAACTCCCTGGTTACTTAGACTGACGGAGAGACCTTTTCAAATTAGCTAAGCTGCTAGAAAGCTGGCTGTGTGGTATAGTGCAGATGATCTTCTGCATAGCACTACAGCTATGGAATGCATTTGCAGGGGAAAACAGATGACAAAACTTGCATTGCAATGTTGCTACGCAACTTCCTCCACTGATTATACATTTGCATGTGATGTTGCAATGCAAGTATGAAAAGGCAGGGCTTGTGGCATGACGTAACAGTGCACACCCTACCCCACAGGGTTGTTGTTGACTGCTTTGTTCAAAATAAAGGTATGGGGGGGGGATCAAATAATACTGTAAATAAATTAGCGGTTAGGAACATCAGTGTCCCTAAGAAATGCCTTTGGCCTTATCTTCCAGGATTTAAGAAAAAAACAAAGAGAATACCTCTCTTATCACCAAGCCTTTAATATTATTTTAATTATATTTTAATGATAGTAATCTAAAGCTATTATTTTAATTGAATTGATTTTACAGTTATGTTTTTACATTGTAACTTTAACAATGCTTATAAGCTGCCTTGAGCATTTACGTGAACAGACAGGCATTTATGTCAATAAATAAAGTATAATTATCTAAACAAATGGCAAAGGATGGAAACACTGAATCCAAAACTTAAGAGGGCCCAGTAAGGCCAATTGCTGGTCTGGTTGGAAGATACAATAACTTGCAAAAATGCCACTAAACTCAAGAAGATCAAAGCAAGGATATTGAGAGGGCAGAGAAAAAGATACACAAAGCAGAAAATAAGCAAGGGAGAGGGTACAAATCGAGAGAAGCAAAAAGAAGTCAAACCCAGGTTTAGATTAAACGGGCACACACCTACACACACAAATCAGCCAGGTTATTGATATATTGGATTCCCAATAGAAGAGAATATTTGTAGCTTAAGGTTAAAATGTGGGTGCTTAGTGCTCTCTGACTGGTGGTTTTATTGCAGACGTTTTGTTACCAAAGTAGGTGGCATACAGAGCCATATCTGCCGGCACACGAGCGATCAGCTTCAGCGCCCATGCACGCACCAGCCAGTTTTCGGCTTTCCGTAATAATAATAATAATAAAATTTAATTTATAACCCGCTCTCTCTCCCCAAAGGGACTCGAGGCGGGGCACAGGGAATTTAAAATACATATAAAATCACAAACATAGTACAATATAAAATAAAATTAAACTAACCCTGCACTAAAATCCCATATTAAAACTAAAAATTAATCGTTAAAAACCCTAAAAACAGTTGATTATCCCGTAGGGCCAGCGGAGGCCAGTTTCACCCTCCCCAAGGTTCAAGAAAGCCTCCGGAGCCTAGGGAGGGCGAAAAGCATGCCCAATGGGCCTACCGGAGGTTTGTTCCTTCCCTGGTCCCCCCCGGAAGCAAGAAACAGACCTTTTCTGAACTTCCGTTGGGCCCGTTATTTGGCCTCCCCCAGCCTCCTGGAGGAAATAAAAATCTCAGCTTGGAGGCGAACACTGCGGGGGGTTGGGAGCTCTGTGTGTGTGTGTGTGTGTGTATGCATGCACATGTGGGGGTGCACTTTGCATTATGGGTGCTGGCATGCGTGCACACTGTTGCACACGCACACTCGCATTTTGGCACCCAACAACAAAAAGGTTAGCCATCACTGCCATAGGCCACTGAAAGACAAAGAAAATGAATTTCTTACAGGAATGCCAAGCACACAGTTCCACTGAAAAAGGTGGAATTTTCTTAACCTGCCTCTATGTTGAGTGTACTGTAGTCAGGTAATAGTTGCTTCCTCTTGCAATTGTTATACCATGCTGCCCACATTCCAAAACTCACTTTTTTCTGTAACTAGGAGAATTTATCATTCTCTGTACTAGCTTGGTTCTATAATAGTACCTCCCCCCTGCCCAAATGTGTAGAAATATGTTTAGCCTATCTTTCCTCAAATATTTAAAGATAGCTGGGTAAATCACAAGCACAAAAATTCTGCTGAGGTTCCTTCTGCAATGGTATCTTTTGTGATCTCTCATTTCTGTTTTTTGAGGTTTCAGTGCCAGCTAAGTGGAAAGTTTTAAACTTTTTTCATTTATTA
Organism: Rhabdophis nuchalis; assembly: GCA_039707465.1. Lineage (NCBI taxonomy): Eukaryota > Metazoa > Chordata > Lepidosauria > Squamata > Natricidae > Rhabdophis > Rhabdophis nuchalis. The sequence continues at coordinate 305,891,051 of CM077643.1, read as the reverse complement.
CAATTCCCCAGTTGTTCTACTTGTTCTTCTGAAATGTTACTTTCTTAGAAATGTCTTATTGTTGTATTTCATTGTCACATGTGCAGCTGAAGTAAAGACAAAAAGGAAAATTGGAGATGGGGAATTGAAAGGAATGCAAATTCTTTTCTTCTAGAGCTGAAGGCATTGCCCCTAATTTCCCAAATCTGATCATGTTTCTTAGCTAGGAAACCTTTCTGGCTGCCATTATCAACCCATGGAAAGGGATTCATTTCCTCTTTATTGAAAATGCATTTACAAGTCTAAAGCATTGGTTTGCTATTTTAATTTTTAAAGTAGTTGTCCAAAAATCTGCTTGAAAGAGTGATTAAAACACACATTAGAAATTAAGAATGATGCTTATTATAGGGATAAAGATTATACTGGTAGATGTATTTATTGCAGGATATAGGCATTCGGAGGGTGGCTCAGTGGCTAAGACGCTGAGCTTGTTGATCAGAAAGTTCGGCAGTTCGAATTCCTAGCGCCGCGTAACGGAATAAGCTCCGATTACTTGTCCCAGCTTCTGCCAACCTAGCAGTTCGAAAGCATGTAAAAATGCAAGTAGAAAAATAGGAACCACCTTGGGTGGGAAGGAAACAGCATTTGATGCGCCTTCGGCATTTAGTCATGCCGGCCACATGACCATGGAGCCATCTTTGGACAGCGCTGGCTCTTCGGCTTTGAAATGGAGATGAGCACTGCCCCCTAGAGTGGGGAACAACTAGCACAAATGTGCAAGGGGAACCTTTACCTTTACCGTATAGACATTCTGTCAACTGCATGGCAAGGGCCTAAACCAACCCATGTACCTTGTGAGCAACAAAAACATTGCGGAATTATCTCCTGTTTACCTCTCCATTGAGTGGAATGTGCTTTTCTACCATGTTTTAATTTTCTGTGCTGATATTCCTTGCTTGTCCTCCTTGCTCTCCTGCTACCTGCCTTTCGCTTTCATCCAGTCAGCAGTAACAAGCTCCTGAAAGCATTTGTGATCTGCAATTGGTGAAGAGAAACTGAAAGGAAATAGAGTTAGATTTGAATTGGGTTGAGAAGAGGTTGCCAATCCATGAAGTTGGGACGAGCCAGAAACTAGTAACAGAGGAAAATCATTAGGCACATCTGTTTTAGTGAAAGTTTTGTTGGTCTTTGGTAAAAGTTGAACCTTTTCCAGTGAGGGAAAAAAAAAGAAGACGGAAAGCACAAACTGGATTCATTCATTTTCCCCAGTTCATTCATATCCTGCTTTCTGCCCAAAGGAGTTACAAATGCATGACAATATTGTGTATTCCCCCCCGCCCCCAATCAAATGTTGATGAACCAACCATGGGCTTTCAGCAGTACCTCTTAGTTTGGAAAGCAGTTGTATTTAAAAAGAAATAACTGAGAATCTTTCCATGTCTTAAAAACCACAATGGAAAGGACAAACGAAACATTCTGCAAGCAGGGGACTACCCCAGAGGAACTGTTAAAGTTCATGCTGTGTCATCAGGAACGATGCACACCCAACACAAATCAGGAGAGAAAATGCCTGAATGAATTTGTTTGGATACAGTGTATGCATTGTACGGATTCTGTATGCTCAGGGAATTGGTGTCAGTTAGTCCGGAACAAGCACGTGTAAAAGAAATGCCCCCTCATTGATAAAACTCTTCCTTGAGACCTTTAGAAAGATGTAAAGATAGTTATAAATACAAAGCAAGGAACAAGGAAAGATCATTGCTTTTTGCAATCCAGAATTGGCAATCGGAATGGTTGCCTTCTATAATTGAGGAATTTTATTTATTTATATAGGTTTAGAGAATACCTAAGCCTCCCCACCGTCTGATTTCATACCAATGTACTTAATTCTAAATCTCCCTGCATCTCTTTCTTCTCTTCCCACTGAATAGTCCCAAGTTGGTCTCTGCCGAAATAGTATCTCTTTAAGCTAATTAATGGGCAAGGCTGGAAGTCATAGATCCCCAGTCACAGGATAGTTCAGCTCTGAAAACAGAGTTTTCACTCTTTTTTAAAACTAGTTTATTGGCTTGCATAGATAGTTCTCGAAAAGGAGAAAAAGAACACATGAAAATGCTTTGATAAAAACATGAAAGAAATACAACAAGCACTTATATCATCATAACAATAAACAATTAAAGGTAAAGGTTCCCCTCACACATATGTGCTAGTTGTTCCCGACACTAAGAGGTGCTGCTCATCTCCGTTTCAAAGGAAAAGAGCCAGTGCTGTCCAAAGACGTCTCCGTAATCATGTGGCCGGCATGACTAAACGCTGAAGGTGCATGGAACACTGTTACCTTCACTGTTATAGCTATGCTATTCTTAGAATTGGGTTTTAAATTAAATTGTTCTTTTAGCACGGGCTAAATTATTTAATTTTAGTTTTAACTTTTGTAGAATTTTGTATTGTTGTATTTTTAGATTTTTAATTCCTGTGTGCCGCCCTGAGTCCCATTTTGGGGAGATAGGGCGGGATGGAAATCTAATAAAATAAAATAAAATAAATAAATCAATTCTTTGGATAAATTGAGCCATATGTTTATCTTTCATGCTGCAAAACCAATCTTTTAGTGAGAATAATGACATGGAGAATTTGCATTTGCAATGTATATGATACTTAAACTTCATATTTGCTTGATACTTTGAAACCTTCAATTGGGTAAATGTATCATAAAGTAACAGATTTTTTTGAATCAATGTACCTCAGATGGTCTAACTTACAAAATCCTTCCAAAGTCTGGGCCCCATGACTTCTGTGGGATTGAAATTTGGCAAAGTTGTGGCTGCTTCAGTGCCACCAATTATACTTCCCAGGAACTAGTAGGTTGCATGGAATGAGGAACATATCCTTGCCCTCTTTCCAACTTCCGTGCCCAATCAGCTGACAGCAGGGATTAATGAATGAATGGCCATTGGCTGCTTTGAACTGAGCCCATTTTGAATGTCTTAACTGCCGTGGCCACTGAAGGAAGAATGAGGGAGCAATTCAAATATCTCCTGGCAAGATGGAACTGGCTGGGGGATGCTGGCAGTTGACAGGGAGACTTTTTTCTCCCTGGAGGGAGGGACTCCTTGGAGACATGTCAGAATGGGGAGCAGGGATGCTGATTTCTTCATGATCCATGGTTCCTTTGGTTTCCCTCCCCACGACAAAGTGGCAGGCAGTTCCAGAGTCAGCTGAGGGAGAGGAGGAGGCTTCACTGGGGTTATCTTGAGTGTCATGAATGGAAGGGCAATGGTGCAAGCCTATATTACATTTGGAAAGAGGAAGGATGAGGGAGTGATTCAAATGCCTGCTAATGAAGTAAGGTTGGCTGGAAGGGCACAAATAGTCAGCAGGTGGAATAAAATATAGTATGGAAAGTAGTAAGTAAGAGCAGCTGGTTTGTGTCATCATCCAGTCATGTCCAATAAAACCAATATAGAATCCAAATAAAACAAAAGTAGAAACTTACTTTATTGCATTATTATAAAAATATCCTATAGAAGCCAAACATTTTTGGGCCGCTTAATAATACAGCTAGATCATCTCTAGAGTAACATTTGTGGTTTCATATTGGATGGAAACCTTAGTGAGTGTTGTTAAAAACTCATCGTTGTTTTTTTAATTATTGGATGACTTGCATTATAAAGTTCAATGAAAGTATCCTTTGTGTCTCAGCTTCATTTTGATTAACTTTGATTGTAGCTTGAATTATAGTCTTTGTCTCTATGAAAATGCATAATTATCATTGTATAATTTTATCATATATTGTTTTGTCAATTTAAGACAACAATGGACTTAGAAGTACCTTGCTTTAAAGGAATGATTATAAATGACATTGCCTAATAAATTCATTTAAGAGAGATTTGTGTTCCTTTGAAATAATCCCTTTTATTGTTGTGCACTTCAAGATCATGAATACTCCTTGACAATTTATTTCTATCCTTTGACCATCAATGCCTAATTTATAATATTTCTTAAATCATATTTATGCTGAATGAACTTCAGTATTCTCTGAATAATTTGAATTTGAATGTATTTTACAAATATCTTCCAAGATACAGAGTGTGCTGCTTTTGTTTTATTATACCTTGGAGTAAAATGGGTTTTCAGCATTTGCTATAATCCACAGCAAGTATTTAAAATGTTCACTGTTATGCTGACCTCACTTCTCTGAACAAGTTTTACACAGATGTTGTTGAAATATGTTGTTACATCCAAATCCATAACTGCATTAAGATTTGTAATAGAATTTTTAAATATAGCAAAATATTTCAGCCTTCATTTTACTTTTTCTTTTTAAAAAGAAAAAGGTCTTGAAAGGTTTAAAGAATACTGGCTTATAGAAATGTGTATTCATCATGAGACATGGTCCTTTATTCAATTAGTAGAGTGTTATCTTCCATTGGTTATCACAGGAAATTCACTTTTAACGGAGTGGAGTAAAATGTACAGTAGATTATTTCCTTGAGAACTAGCAAGATCTAGCAAGATGTCCTATGGAAAATGGAAAAAAAACATGACAGAGGTTTGGTACTGCTAAATCAACTCTACAGATTTTTCTTTGTAGCAGGAATAATTTCATTAGAGACAACTGCAGCACTAGGCTGAAACTGCTCCCCTAAAGGGTGGTTAATGAGGTCCATGAAACTATTTTTGAATTAACAAAATGCCCATAATCTTTATAAAAAAACAATAACCCTCATTTGATGGCACTGGAACATTCCAGATCATCAGGAAGACAGCTCAACACGAAGCCCTTTACAATTATTTGTTAAAGAAGAATTTATAAGTATTAATTTGTGCTGCTTTGAAGAATTTCCTTCTTCTGCAACAAGATTCTCACAAAAAGCCCAGTTTCTTCCTACTATTGATCTTGTCCTAAATCTTTACCTAAGATGAATGTTCCATGGGCTCAAAGGTGCAGACTAAGCCAACCACCAGTGTATATTAGAATATGACCCAAAATTGTCCATTGTAAATAAATGTAGACACGTTGAAATGGAAAGGATTTGAAAATACTTGGTTTTATATCCATGTGGAAACATTATATGAAGATTATTTAGCTATGCAACCTCAGAGCCAAATGAGATGAAGAGCCAAGAATCTTATGGGGCCATCAAAGGAAAGCTACAAATGCCACATATTTCCAATTGCAGTGAAAGACCACTCAAAATATTAAATTCATAAGCATGAAATGTTGCATTCCGGTGGTCCTTCTCTGTTAATGTGCTTTGAAGAGCTTTTGAGGGCTTCTTACTTGATATTTCAGTCTTTGCCTCTTTATTCTAAATGGGAACTCCTTGTCCACTGTGGATTCCCCTTGGAGTATAATCATGCTTACATGGAGTATAATCAAAAGAGAGGGAAGAAGCTGATTATCTTCACTATTTTTTAGCTAAAGGTTATCTTTTTGTAGTAATAAATGTTTATGTTTTATGTTAATTCATTGTAGTTGTTTTTCAAATAATCTTTTCGAGAGATATTGTCTTTCAGGATATTAGCTGACTAAAATAATTACTGAGAGAAGTTAATGGGTTATTAGCATATCTTTTTTTGAGCACTGTACTTGATTAGCATATATTTTGATCTTCCTTGCAGATATTGCTGTGGTGGAAATGAGCGATGCTTTCCGTCAGCCCTCCCTCTTCTATCATCTGGGAGTTCGAGAGAGCTTCAGTATGGCCAACAACATTATTCTCTACTGTGATACAAACACAGATTCCCTGCAGTCACTGAAGGTACAGATTCCTTTCTAAAATTAAGGCAGAGCTTGGGTAAAAATAAGGTAGATTGGAGAAAGATACAGAGAAATATATCATTGAGTTGTGTGGAATTGTTGGTACCTACACAATTTTCAGTTTTAGTTACTGCCATGATAGCCTAGATTCCTAGAAGCTTGGAAACAGTTCAGGATTCTTGTGGGCTGTGCAGACAGCCTATCTGAAAAGTCCCATGTTGGAACAAGATTGCTGTAGGAAGTGAGGTTAGAAGTAAAACTATTGCAGAACTGAAGCTCCTCACGTGCGTAAGCTTGTGGTTCTTGGAACTTCTGTGGTTCTGTTTCTATTTTTTTCTGAATTTGAAGAAAGTTCTTCAGTCTCAACCAGATGTGCATTATAAAAAATAATTTATCAAGAAAGGGGAGGATATACTTTCAAAATAGACCTTTTTTCTTAAAAAAAAATCCCTTTACTTTTTTCACTAATTTTTGTTTTTTAAGAAGCTGCCTTAAATGCTTACTATAGTTAGTCATTTAAGTGGCTTATTGCTAAATCATTTTAATATGAAAAAAACAAGAGATAAATACTAAGTATGTCTCACAAGATATGTATCTGGATTCTAGAACTAACCCATTTCCTGGATCATATACTTTGAGTCTAAATGAATCAAGCCTCACAATCTGTGCCAGTGCGAACCATGTGTTTTATAGCTGCCCTACAAATATTAGTTGTGCATAAATAATGACTGATTTCTTGTTGCTTCTTGGAATCTAATATTGTACAAAGGTCTATATCAAAACACTTCAGGAATTAGATACAAAGAAGAACAAATCATTAAAAAAATTGGGATACACCTAACATTGCTGGAAAGAACCTAGACTACTATAGTTACACTAAGCTTTCATTTCATGACAGATGCCTATTTAGCAAGTGCTGATTTGGAAAATTCTAAGAAAAGCATAGCTCCTTTTCAGGTAGATAAGGTCATCTTCACACTGATTGATAGTTAAAGAGATTTTTATATAATTGAGTTCTCTGTACCTTCTGAGAATGTGTCTAACAATTAACATTATTGTCTTGTACCTCACAACCCCTGCTTACATATGCATATTCATATGTCTGGTGCATGGTTTGATTCATGGTTTGATTTTATTATATTACTTTTACTTTTTCAGTATTGTTGTATGTCCCAGCATATTCTTAATGTTATTCTTATATTTCTTATCTGCATTTAAATTGTTTGTATATTGCCTATATTGTATATTGCCTATCATGCCACATAATGTTTGCAACATTAAAATGCAGTTTACGTACATTTTAAACAGCCGCCCCGGGTCCCTTGGTTGTGAGATGGGTGCGGGATATAAATATGAAAAAAAAAATAGATTGATCAGATAAAATTGAAATAGCCCAGAATGTGTAAACCTATGGCCTTGGAAGGATACCATCTTAAGGCATCAAATGTGAAGATAAATGAATATGTTTTCAGCTTGTTTGTCAGTTGTAATAATGTTGACACAAGCTTTATCTCAAGAGGGAGGGTATTTCACAGAGTAAAATACACCCCCCCCCCCCAAAAAAAGACTTTCTTGTTGCTTAATACAAGCTGAATGTACAAAGGATGTGGAAAATGAAGATGATCTCTACTAATGGTTGCATCAGTTGGATTGGCCTACATGAGAGATAGCATATAGTAAAACAGTTATTTGTGTCTTGGCCATCAGAAATGCTGACTATAGAAGGCAGTAAAAACATACCAGTCTTCTGCTTTTTCATGGCCAGGAAAAAGTGGAATTGGAATCCCGTGTTTTTATCAACTTTGGGTTGTAGATATGTTTTATTTGTGAAGCCCAGGTTCAAATACCACTCTTTCAAAGATGCATTTGTTCCTTTCAGTGTCCAAATGCAATTTAGATGTATTTCAGACAGGTCAGTACTTGTCAAAAAGTTACCATCTCTATCAGGAGATAGAAACATTATGTAGAATGTATGGCGCATTCATTAAAAAGGTTTTGGATAGACAGTTGCACTTTATTGCTCCACTTGAAATGAAATCTCTCCCTGACAAAATTCTCCTTTTTGTATAATAGTAGCAACAAATATAAATCAATCAAAAGGGTTGCAATCTGTAGCCTAGATCTGTCAAGCACCAGGAGGTCAGGAGAAAAGCAGGCGATCCAGACAGTTCAAATTGTATAAAGATTTATTGTAAGCTTGAGCTCTCTACAAGAATTTGAACTACTAAGGGAAAAGGGTCATTAGGGGAAGATAAGAGTAGAAGAAATTCAAGGTGGGCTGCACTTAGATCTCTTGTGGGCATGTTCTCCAGATGATTTTCTTGTGTACATAAACCAGATGGGATGCTAATATTTAACCTTTTCTTTTCATGTACGAGCATATGCTTTTATTTAATTTTACTCTTCAAACTTCTCAGAGGTATTTTAGCTGGAGTGCATGTAGCTTGGAATTTTACTCATGCTTTATATTGAAGATTTCAAAAAGGAAATGTTTTATATTCAGAAACATTGTGGTACATCTAAGACTACGTCATCATGTTGCTGTCAGTTCTAGCCAATTGTAATGCTGTTATAAATAACAGTTGATGAATATGAGGTTTCCACTAACAAATAGAACTATTTTTAGCAAAGGCACAAAACAACATTATTCCATAGAACAGTTACCTAGAATGAGAGCATGCAATCCGATAGGATAAAGATCCCTTTTTCCATTTTGATTGGACCTTCTTTTTTCCTAATGTCATAAATGATTAAAATGTGCAAAAGAAACAGATCTGGAATATACAAAAATGTTGCTGTGTCAGTGCTGGCATGTTATTAATTCAGTTTTATATCAGCGTAAATACTATGAATAGACATCAAAGCTGATTAATTAATTAATTAATTAATAACATTGCTTTGTAAATAGTTGTGATCATTTTTTCTGCTGTTTAGTTACTTTTTTGCCCATCTTCATTTTTCATTGATACACTTGAAATTAACGTATGAAGCATTTCTTATTCACCTATGCTCATTCCAAGAAAAGTTTCATCTGCTTAATTTCTAGGGCCAAAACCTTTTGATTTAATAATATGAGGAATTTTAGTAATACTTAAAGCCCTTTCATTCAACAACTAATATAATGTTAATATGATGTAGCACCTATCAGCAATTTGTTTTTATGCCAAGCAACAGATTTTTGTGAAGGAAATCTAAAATTCTCCCCAGGAAACAAAATTAAGTGTATTTTTTGTTAAGTATACAGTGAGTAGATGCATACATTGTTCATGGGTAATTCTCTCATCTGTTTTTTCCCCTTTAACAGGAAATTATCTGCCAGAAGAATAATGTAAGTATATTTTTGAAAACAAAAGTGAAATTTCAGCTTCTGCTATATATATTTCTGAATTGTGCAGAGTTCCTTATTGGTTGATAACTTGTCTGAAGATGTAATTGAAATTCTACTGATTTTTCCATTAAATTATATAACTATCAAGTCATTCAGCAAAACATTCAATTCCCAGCAAAACTGTTTGGGAACCTTAATAAATTTGATACTTGGTATTGTATTAACCAGTTTACCTTTGTGTGCTTTTAAGATTTGCTGTTTTCTTCAAATGAACAATCTTTCTTATACTATTCTTTGCATATTCTCTTTACTCATTTTATTCTTACAGTTTCACACTGAGTTTCTTTTAACCTGGTTTTCCTTTTCTGCTTCTGCATTGGCAAGCTGTGTTCAGATGGATGCATTTCATGTCTCTACAAATGTCAGTGGTTGCTAAGACTGTGCATATCACATAGACATCCCAGCACTCATAAATCATGCAGGCTTTTGTATACAAAAGCCTGCATTGGTTGGGCCAGAAGTATGTATGTAGCCATGTAAAAGCTTTCAGAAGTCTGTAAACAGGTTGGTATAGCAAAAAGAAGTAGCAAGCTCTCCATGATATGGATGGAGGAAACTATACCATCTAAAACAGGGATGTCAAACTGAAGGCCCCATGGGTAGATTCGGCCCGCGGGGTGTTTAGATCTGGCCTGGGGGGCTACCTTGGAAATAGCAAAGGAGTGGCCCACGGTGCCTCTTCCAGCAAAAACGGAGCTCGAGATGCCCGTGGCAATCCTAACTCCATTTTCGTTGGCAGAGGGTCACAGGAGACTGTCACAGTCGAAACAGAATGGGAGCCTGTTTTCACTGGCACAGTGCTTGGGCCACAAAAGGCGCCCCTGACATGAGTGATATCTGGCCACGCCCACCCTGGCCATGCTTCCCCTGCCCCCCCGAGGTCAAATACAACCCTGATGCAGCCCTCAATGAAATAGAGTTTGCTACCCATGATCTAAACAAGTGGCTGTTAGAAACGGATTCCATTAGTCTGCATTTTGTAAAAAAATGTTCCTGTCTATCTTCTTAAACTTTGATTCTTCTGCATCAACAGTAGGCGTCCTTCTGTTTTGAATCTTCTACTGATCAAAAATAATTGAGTGACTTGAAGGAGCATTTTTAAAGCTATCCTTTAAAAATGTGTTTTATTTTACTATGCTAAACTAGTACATGGCCAGCTGGCTGGTGGAAGTAGTGGGCAGGTTGATGTAGGTATGAGAGAATTTATATGCAAGAACCTAGACATCAAGGGGTGTGTGAGAGAGAGAGAGGAGAGAGGGAGAGAGCATGCAGAAGCCTCTCTGTAAATGGGATATGACTTTAGCATAGGTATAATGTGAACTTGGCACATTAGAACTGCCAGTATATGGGCCATTACATTTTGTACTAAATGCATTTCTGGGTGATCCTCAGAGGCATCCCCATGTAGCGAAGAATTATGCAGCTCTCTAGAACTTAAAGGCTTTGCCTTAAAGCAATAAAACTTAACTTTATTACCTTAATAATTTGCTACTTTTATTCTTCCCCAGTGTGAAATGAACCAGAAACATTGGTTGATTTCAAAGCATAGAAGAGTTTATTATTACTGTCTCTAATATAGGAATCTAGTCAACTAACAGTCCAAGATAAATTGATTAAGGATCAGCAGAATTCACGGATGGTGGACTTAGGTCTTTTATGACAATGCAATGACTCCCTAGTTATGACACTTTTAACCCTGACTTCCAGCTCAGCCTCTTCATTTCCTATACCCAGGGGACTAATGATGTTCTTCTGAGAAGAAGTCAGTCAGGATTCAGGAGACATGACAAATATGGAAAAATGTCAATATTTAATATGGCTTCCATTTTTAATAGACAAAAAGGATACAGATGACACATTATACAAAGTGCAGGGTGAAGTTTGGCTAATGTGTGATAAATTTGATCAATTTTAAATCATATGGTGACAAATACTGAAAAAAGTTACCATTTCTTTTCTTGCAGAGAACTAGTAAAGCAAATTGATTTTCCAGAATTATTAGTAGAATTATCGTGTACTTCCTGTGCCTATATCACATTTACTGTAGTGTTTATTGTGGAAGAACAATGTTACCCTGTTGAGTTTTAAGATACAGCTATAACATCTTAGATTTTTGAGAGAATGGGGACTGAAAGCCCACATTGGTTGTGTTCAGATGTTTATTGTTCTTCAGTAGCCATGGTTTTCTTTATAAGTTTGACTTTTATTTAGATGGTTGTTCTTTTATGAATTTTTTTTTCCTATTTAAATTTTCTTGGTAAGGGAAGAGAATGTAGGCCACCCACAGTCTTTCTGGATAGGAACAGCACCTAAACTAATAACAAAATGATTTAGCTCAAACATCTTTTGTTGCTAAGCACTCCTTACCAACACTTGTCTGTATCCCTCACTGTTTTATGAACTAGGAAGGATATACAGCTGTGCCTTGAACAGAAAAGATAAACTGCACAAAACTATAACTTGAAGGCAGCACAAAAGCCAAGCTGATCCTGCAGAGAATTCAAAAGTTCCTGGAGTGACAGAATGAGGAAAACATTTGTTAATTTGCAAGAACAAATAACACCTTTGAGAACATGAGATGGAACCTCAAAATAATATTTATCCCAATTCTCTCAGTACAAAACTATGAAATCAGACTATGATTAAATGTCATGCAACTCTGGTGTTTCACAACTGTAGCATAATAGCGTGATCAGGAGAACCATTTATCCTATCTTATATTTGCTCAAATAAGAAAAACACACAGTGCCTTTCTGCTCTTGTGTGATAAAAGAGCAGAAAGGGTCTGGTCTTCCGTAGTTCAAATCTGATAGTTAGTAGTAGAATTCTGAAGAGGCCAGCAACCTCTTGGCGGATAATTCAAGTCATTTTAGGATTCAAGTGCATAGGATGTGGAATAGTGCCGATTATATGGAGAGTTTTTTAAAAACAAAAATAAGATTGAAGAATGTTGTTTCTTATGAGGACTAATCATTGAACACGTCTTCCTTTCTATGAGCTTCAGATTATTTGGTGGTGTTAGGAGGAAGGATGCTTTATCGTAGGAGTTTTCATTTGGCTGGCATCAAAGTTATCCAAACGCTGCATTCCAATGTGTGTTGTTGTTAGTTGCGAAGTCATGTCCGACCTATTGCAACCCCATGGACAACATTCCTCCAGGGCTTCCTGTCTTCTATCATCCTCCAGAGTTCATTTAAGATCAGGCCCACTGCTTTAGCTACTCAATCCAACCAACTCATTCTCTGGCATCCTATTCTTCTTTTGCCCTCAATCTTTCCCAGCATTAGACTCTTCTCCAATGTGTACCTCTTTGCAAAGAAAATTATTTTGCAGAGCTGGGTAGGATATTTTTTGTCTCTTTTCTGTATTTAAAGACAACACCAGAAAACCAAACCAGGAAACGTGTTTGAAAGTGATTATATTTGACGCATGAGAAACACAACTTTTGGAAGTGTCATTATAGAGGACTGCCTCAAGATATTGAAGTCTTTGTCCTCTAGTGATAATAATGAAAATTTTAAAACTTCTCAGCCTGGCCAGAAGTAGCGGCAATTAATTGAGTGCTAGATATAAAATTTTGCTATATATGCTAGATATAAATTTTTGATGCCAGCTGCATTTCTTTTAGGCATTTCTGGTATGAAATGTCACAGGTTTTAGGAAGACAATCAACTCTTCATTCATTTTATTTCTGCATTTGAAAAAAAATGTATGTTATCACAACACTAAAAAAATGTAGTTAATTAATTTACTCTTAAAAACAGCATTTCTGTCCATGTTGTCTAAAGTAGCTAATAATGATAAATACAGCAGAAACTTTAAAAAAAGATTAGTATACTTTATTTGGCTAGGTGTGATTTGACACATAAGGAATTTGTACCCGGTGCAGAAGTCCTCCGTGTCCATGCAATGCAACAAGATAATAATAATCATAATAATGATACCAATAATATGTGGTAGTAGGGAAGATGAGAAGGCTAATAATACTACTACAGCCATACAACATGGGTGAATATACTTAGACGTAAGACAGTACTGTGAGGATCAGATGTTCAGCAGAGTGACGGCATGAGGGAAAAAACTGTCCCTATGTCTAGTTGTTTTGGCATGTAAGGCTCTATAGCAGCGTCCTATTGGGAAGAGTTGAAACAGATTATGTCCAGGATGTGAGGGGTCTGTAGTTATTTCTTCAGTCCTATTCCAGATTTGTGCAACATGCAGGCCTTCTATGGAAAGCAGCCTGGTTGCAGTTATTTTTTCAGCAGTCCTAACTATCCTTTGGAGTATGTATTTATCCTATTTAATTGCTGTACCAAACCAGACAGTTATAGAGGTGCAGATGGATTTAATAATATCTCAGTAGAATTGTATCAACAGCTCCTGATGCAGTCTGAACTTCCTAAGTTGACGCAGGAAGAGCTTTGTTGCTTCTTTTTGATGACAGTTCTAATGTTAGGTGTCCGTTTCAAATCCTGGGAAATTATAGAACCCAAAAACTAGTGATACTGTGCTGTCAAATACAGTAAGTATTTTAAATTCCAAAAACAGAAATGCAAGTGAACAATTCTGGATGTTCTGCATTGATTTTTTTCTATTTATGTTGTTAGTTGGCCCAGAATTAAGGATTTTGGACAGCCTCAAAAATTAAATAAAGAAATATGAAATGTAGTGAGTCCACGCACCTATGTTTCTGGCCCAACTGCAATTTCCTATTGCACATGCTCAGCTTACTTAGGAACGTTCTGATGGCTCACAGGAGAAATAGCATGTAGTTTGTACAAATAGAGAAGAAAAATAGGATTGCTGTATGTAAATAGACTTCACAAGTGACGTTGATTCTATTCTAAAGAGAGAGAGAGAGAGAGACAGAGAGAGAAAGAAAGAATGTAAGTTGAAAATTATGTAACAACTTAACTGTTTCTAGGAGTTAATTTATAACTGCTCCTTGAATGTTTCTTCTTCTGTGTCTAGGTCAAATTTAATTGAAACCACCTTCTTGGCAAAGCCAAAAATAAATCATTATTGGTACATGTTTCTGTTAAGAGCCATCATGCCAGCAGATGGGTTGGGCATTGTGTTACTCAAGATTCACACAGTGTGTTATCCATCTGCTAAGAGCCTCTACTTGAGCATATTACTTTTATATTTTGGCATTCCAACTCTCAGCATATTCAGGGTCATCCAGGTAATATAATGGAGATCAGATCCTTCAGCCATATCTTCCTTTAATGTTGTTCCTTGCTTTAACAATCTCCTTCCTCCATCTTTTAATTCATTTTTGTTCTTGTGTATCCTCAAGAATGTTTGTTCTTGCCATAAAGTTGTTCCTAGATCTGAGTCAGATCTGATTTGGGAGATATGGCCATTCAGAGGATGTCAACAGTCATTCTCTTGCTTAGTTCCCTTAGTATCTGCTGCAACCTCTCTCCTGATCTTAGGTGGAGCAATGCCAGAGAGAGAATATTTATATATTTTCAGTTGGTGAAGGTTTGAGATAGCCTGTCACTAAACGTACTGCTTCATTGATGGTGATACCTAGTTCTGAAATGTGTGCAGAAGAAAGAATGGGATGAGTATCAGATTCACAAATAAATGTGAACATTGTACCAGTGACGAAAGATCAGAACATTTCCCTAAATCTTAATAAGTGTTCATGGTATTATTCATTTTAAATCCTTAATTCTGCTGCAAAATATTGGTCTATGTGTATGTGCACGTGTGCACACGTGCCTGTGCTTGTGAAAAAATATAACCATGCTAGGTCATACCTAACTCTAATAAACTCTGGAGCTTGCTATTTATTAGTACTGCTCAAAAAAATGCTGCAGGGAGGACATTTCAACAGTGCCTTAACATAGTTATTATTATGTGTGTTTTCTGAGAGTGGCAAAATAAGGTTTGTACAAGAAAAACTGATTCATCATCATCCTGTTAGTGTTTCCTCTTGGGCATAATTATAAAAGATATAATGAATGCTACAAAGGCATATTGCCTAATGTAGTAAGGGAGGATTAATAATTAACATGCCTTAGCTTCTCTGAGTTTGCAGGATTTTTCTAATAAAGGAGAGCTGTAATTACGGGAAAAAGTAGAAATTTATATCAACGCTGTGCTTGTTTATATGGATGTCAACTCTGTAGAGAAACCTGAATTTCTTTCTAGGGAATTCAGAGTTTTATCTATTTTAGGTTAGGGCAATATTTCACAGTCTTTCGCTTTCCAATATGCTACTCCAGAGGTCCCTAACCCCCAGACTGTGGACCAATCTCAGTCTGTAGCAGTGGATCTCAACCTTCCTAATGCCGTGACCCTTTAATACAGTTCCTCATGTTGTGGTGACCTCCAACCATAAAATTGGTGTCTCAGTTCCTAAGACCATCAAAAATATGTCTTTTCCGATGGTCTTAGGCGACTCCTGGGAAAGGGGTCCCGACCCACAGGTTGAGAACCACTGGTCTATAGCCTGTTAGGAGCTGGGCCATGCAAGTGAAGCTTCATGTATGCATGCACAGAAACTAGGCTGCCCTCCAACTTCCAAAATTTCCAGCCAGCACATTGAGAGTTGTGCTAGTTGAGAAAGTTGGGAATTGTAAAAAGAATGAGCACAACTTGCTAATGTGTGTCTGTCTGTCTGTCTGTCTGTCTGTCTGTCTGTCTGTCTGTCTGTCTGTCTGTCTGTCTGTCTCTCTCTCTCTCTCTCTCTCTCTCTCTCTCTCTCTCTCTCATCTATCTATCTATCTATCTATCTATCTATCTATCTATCTATCTATCTATCTATCTATCTATCTATCTATCATGCTCTCATCATAAGTATAACTAGAGTAGCAGTATTAGCATTGTAGCTTATGGTCTCTAAAATTTGATTTTTTATTAATATTAATAGAATATTACTAATATTTTAAATAAAACAAATTACATTTAACTTGCTCATAATTTTTGATAGGATTAGGTAGATAGGATGAGAGCCAGTTTAGTCTAGTGGTTAAGGCACCTGGCTATTAATCAGGAAATTGTAGTTCTTCCTTAGGCATGAAAGCCAACTGGCTTACCCAGTTTTCATTCATAGCCTGAAACCAAGTGTTTTCCATCACAATCCACTGCTTTGTTGATTCTTCTACTTTAAAAGGTGTAACTATGCCAACTGAGCTGCTTGATAATATATTTTTTAGCAGGCTATGCCTTACCCTGCTTTATTTTGCAGCAAAAATAACATGTTTCTTTTAGAGAAATTGTGTTTCATTTTTTTATATCCTTTCTTATGCTTTCCAGACAGGGCAGGAATTTAAAGACATTTAAAATATACTAATGTCTAAATATTTAAAAGTTATATGAAAGTTTTATGTTGAATCCTGATTAGAAAAACATAGTCCAGGAGCTTGATAATATTTCAACAATTCAACCGTGATAATCTTTGAATTTCCCTATATTCTTTACATTATAATTAATGTATATGTATATTATAATGCACTATGATGCAAATTGCTCTTGTATATTAGCAATATTTTTTTCTCGTGACATCTGTGTTCCCTATGCTATCAATTAAAATCATAGTTGTTCCATTTCAGTTCTACTAAGAATATCCATCATGTTTACAACAGTAAAGTGTAATATAGAGATCCACCTCTATAATTCCTTACCCTTGCATAATCCAAATATTTGTTCCTCTCCTTATGTCCAAACTTGTCTGATGTGCAGGTTATTCTTTCAGTAAAAGTACTTGAAAGAATTTCCTCCTTTAATAGTAATGTTCCACCAATTCTTTCTCAATATGATTACTAACATAAATAACAAGATTTTTTTACATATTTTTTTTACATATTTTTTTTTATTTATATCCCGCCCTTCTCCAAAAGGACCCAGGGCGGCGATATGCTTGATTATAATATCTCTCATCCCCAATTAGTACCAATATACATTTCAGGACATATAAGAATTGTAGTCTATCGCATCTCAATACCAGTGTGGGGAAGGCAGGGGCATCATTATTTCAATAGAAGGAATACGGAAAAACATTCCACTAAGTATACAGTGCCAACAGAATCTATTAATAAGGAAGCCTGCATGAATTAAAGAAATTTACAATATGAAATCATGATAGGTGTTAGTTACATCCTACAAAGTATATCAATTTTAAGATTATCTTATGTATGTTATTTACATTGCTAAGCCTTTCCCTCCTTTTCTGCAGATGTGCACTGGCAATTATATATTTGTTCCATATATGATAACTCCCCATAACAAAGTCTATTGCTGTGACAGCAGTTTTATGAAGGGATTGACTGAATTGATGCAACCCAACTTTGAACTGTTGCTGGGACCAATATGCTTACCCTTAGTTGACCGCTTTATTCAGCTCTTGAAGATGGCACAAGGCAGCTCAAGGTATGGAGTGTCTTCAGCTGTAACATTCAAATTTTCCATAAAAAAGAAAACCACATGGACCCAATAAGTGTAAGACATAGCATATGATAGCAGCAGCCAAGGGACAATACATAATAGGAATACTAGTGTTGGAAGGGACTTTTGCGGTCTTCTAGTCCAACCCTCTGCTCAGACAGAAAATCCTATACCATTTCAGACAAATGGATATCCAATCTCTTCTAAAAACTTCCAGTGTTGAAGCATCCACAACTTCTGAAGGCAACTTCTGATTAATAATCAGGAAACTGTCATGTTCATGTCTATCAAGAGTACTTTCATATTAGGATAGCTAGTTGCTTGAACTTTGGCTTCCAGATTACCTCTGATCAAGAAGTATATGTAGACCAGACTCAGGTTTCAAATTAGTAATGGTCCACTGTTCTGCCCAATCCTCCATCTATCAAAAGCTTTCATAATTAATAAAAAGTCCAAAAAGATTAAACATTAGTCCAAAAATGAGAAAAAAACACATTGTCTTGTACCTTTCACTATTTGCAAATAAGATGCAACTTCCTTTTTAAGTTTATGGAAGTGATTGACATATTTCGGTGGGTGGATGAGAAAAGAAGCCAGAGGGAAAAAAGGACACCCCCTCCCCTTCATTCAGTTGGAAAATGAATTGCTTCTTCAGAATTATAATGGCAACCTGGGGAGGCCTCTTGCTGGGAGGTAAAGCATTTACAGGGGGAATTTGATAATACTCATATCTGACATTTATATATTAGAAACATTTAAAAGCCTTGGTGAGATGGCAGCATAGAATTTTAATAATAAATAACCCAAATCAAATGCTTTGGTTTTTTTTTAAATTGATGTATTAACATCGTTGAGATGTAGACCAACAATATTTTACTGTGTTACCTACAATTGGGGGAAGGATGAAGCTGAGAAGCTTGCCTAAAACCATCTACTAGCCTGTGCAATGATGATGATGATGATGATGATGATGATGATGATGATGATGATGATGATGATGATGATGATTATGATTATGATGATAAAAACTGGGAATGAACTGGGGATTTAAAAAAAATAGAGATGGGCATCCTGAATAACCAATTGGTCCATTCATTTGTCCCTCTTGAACACTCAGTTGCTACAGATTTGTGAACAGTTTGAAGGGATGCTCAGAGGGCCAAATTAACAGGAATCCTCAGTTTGTTATCATCCCTTCCTCCTCCTTCCCCCAAAGAAACAAATGCCTCAAGGAAGCGGAGCGCCAATAAGTTTCACAAAGACCAAGTGGGCTTCTTATCCAACTTTAGGTGAAGATTTTTGCCCACTGAGGATCTTTGCTTCCTGGTGAGAAATGACTTATGAGTAAAATATATAGCCAGTGACAGGTCTGTAGATAGCCAGTAACCTGAGTTAAATGACAATGCTTATATCCCATGACTTGAGAACATTTGAGGAACATTTGACATGTCATGGATGGGAAGCCTGAAACCAAAATGGATAATCTGATAACAGAGTCAATGGGTGCATTTCAGACGATCTGAAGGCCCAGGTTAGGAGCAAATTATCCTGAAGAAGGTCCATCAGGGTGGCCACTGAGATTCAGCACCAACCTGATGGCACAAAATAAAATAAATCATCATCTACATAGTTTGTTCATATTTGCAATCCTTAATTAAGTCACTATTCCTGGTTCAATTTTGCCCATTGTACGAGTTACTGTAAAACAGACAGCCAAGGGGCTCTTTTGTAACATTGAGGTTTATACTGACTATTTTCCCTTCTAGCCAATACTTCAGGGAATCAATTCTTAATGATATCAGAAAAGCTCGTAACTTGTACACTGGGAAGGAATTAGCTGCAGAATTGGCCAGGATACGACAACGGGTGGATAACATTGAGCTTTTGTCTGCTGACATTGTGATAAACCTGCTGTTATCTTACAGGGATATTCAGGTAAGAATCAAACGCTTAATTTAAATGTATTACTTCTATTAACTCTGTTTCATCAGCATATGAGAGGGCCTCTATTCAATTCTAGTCAGCATAGGTCATTGCAACATTTTATGTACTGTAAGTATGCTCTTAGTCCTTACTAAGCTTTTTGATCACCCCACCCATTTAATCCCCAATTCCCTGAGCTACAAATTATTATTTTTATATGCCAGCAAACTACAGAACCACCACCCCCAGTTTGACAGACTTTTTTTTTTTGCCTGCATAAAACAAGCACTCATTCCTGAAAAATGCAAATAGAAGCGAAACAAGGGAGAGTTTGTAAAGAAATTTACAGTGAATGCTCTTTTCTAAAAATAGCAGTCATTCCTACCAAACCAGATTTTCCACAATTTTTCTTCCATGCTCCCAGTTTCTCCCCACTCTCAAAGGGTTTAGTTAGGTAGTGGGTGGGCAGGGGCAAGAAATGGATGATTTTGCTTATTTAGAGATGTATAAATGTGTGGGAGTTCAGTCTCTAAATTTACTGCAGAGGGATTTAAATCTATCATATTTTTAAAGGCTATTGCAGAGATTCTCAGAACAAATGCTTGACACAGAATGGATTGGGGCCAGGTGGACTCCACAGAGCACTTGGGGTAGATGGTCACTACCACATATGCTCATGGTAGCCTGAAAGTATTCCTAATAGTTGGCCAGATTTAATAAATGAATGTTGTTACCATGGCAACTGTGTGCATTTACATTATCCTTAGAACAGTGAAAGGGAATATAGATCTGATAATATTCAGATTTTTTTTTAAAGTAGAATCCATTTTGCATATTGGGGGACGCTATATTATAAGCACAATGACAAAGTTTCAGCAAATTATGTGAGTAGATTTCATTTCTACATGATACCCTGTCTTGCTGTCACATATTCTATAGAACTGAATTTCAGATACTGAGGTTTTTTTTAACACTTCAGAAGCTATACTTCTGAAGTCTGCACTTCGGCTTTTTAAGAAACTTATCATGGAATTGTTTTATTAACTTATCCGCTTTTAGGTTCCCGCTTTTCACCCAAGTAACTTCGGACAAAGGGAATTTTATTTTGATATCATCACATTCCACTCCTTACTATTCCCCCTCTCAATTCCCCACTAATGAAACAGCATAGTAAAATAATGGAAAGTGTGGCAGGCCAAAGATCCAGAAAGGAATTTGACTGCAGGCCTGATACCTGCCCTGTTCTTTGAGATTTTTGATTGCATTGTTGGCTACAAAGACTTGATTTGATTATGGAAACATTTCATATCAAAATTCAAAGTATATTTCCAAATTGCAAAAGAAGGACGGATGGAAGGAAGGAAGGGAGGGAGCTATAACATCTGTTTAAATCTCACACTGATCAAAACTGTCACTACCCTTCAATCACATGCAACATTAAGAAATGTCAGGTCTTTCAGCTGCCGTTTTAAAAGTTTGAAGACAATGAAAAGCAGTTGCCTCCTTCTGATTAGAGTCAGCTTTGTAGACCAAAAGGGTTTAATGTGATGGCTCGGTAATCTAGGCTTGTCGGCTGGAAAGCTGACAGCCCAAGTTTGAGACCTGAGCGTTGCGCAGCTGGGTGAACGTCTGTCTTTGCCTAGCAAAGACTTTGCCCACCTAGCAGTTTGAAAGCATGCAAATGTGAGTAAATAGGTACCATTTCAGTGGGGAGGAAACCAAGAGCTCCCTGACTTCATGCTGGCCACATGGCCACGGAAATGTCTTCAAGACAGTGCTGGCATAATGGCCTTGAAATGGAGATGAACGCCACCTTCTAAGATCATCAACAATTAGCAGAGTAAAACCCAAAGGTATTCCTTTCTTTTGTAGACGAAAGAAAACTGAACGGTGCTATGACTATTATTGTAGGTCCCAACTTAGGTATTACATCCATTCAGTATGTAGGTTTTATTTTTTTCAGGCCACAGGAAGACTTAGGCAGTTTATCTTTTTTTTGTTTTTGCCTTATCTGCGACCATGTTTTAATAAATTCTTTTATTTATCTTTTTTGGGAAGGATTATGATTCTATTGTGAAATTGGTAGAGGCATTAGAAAAACTTCCAACCTTTGACTTGGCTTTGCATCATCATGTGAAATTTCATCATGCATTTGCACTGAATAGGTAAGAACTTTCCTTACTCTTGAAATTACAGTGTTTGATGGCAGTTTGTCCACAATCAAAATATCCTTCCATTTTTTTCTATAACAAAAAACCCCAAATACTTCCGGCATTGTTTCATCCGGTGTCTGTTGCTTCTACAATAGGTAGATTTGACTTTCCATCTTGACTTTGGCTTTCTATCACCATTAAATCTATTTTCTGCAGTTTGAGCATACTGTGTTTCCTCGAAAATAAGACAGTGACATATTTTCTTTTGACCCCCGAAATAAGCACTTGGCCTTATTTTTGGGGAGGTCTCATTATTTTTGAAGAGCAGGAGGAAACGAGCGTGGTCACCTCATGGTTGCTGCTATGTTGCAATAATTTCGGGGAGGGCTTATTTTCAGGGGAGGACCTATTTTAGCACATGCGCTCAAAAGCCCGATTGGGCTTATTATCCAGGGATGTCTTATTTTAGGGGAAACAGGGTAGCAAAAGCCTGAAGAGACCAATGTTGATTGAATGGTCTGTGAAACAAACTCAAAAGCATAGCACACCAATTAACACTGCTCGGACTAGAAAAGAAGCAGTCACAGTGGAGCTGCAAACAAAGTGATACGGATGTCTCTCTGTCTATGGGTTTTTTAAATGTATACTATATTTATTGGGTATTTTTAGTTAATGGGATTTTAGCACAGGATTGATTGAGTTTAATTCGTTTTAATTTGTATGTATTTTGTATATTTTTCGCTTTTAATTTCCCTGTGCACCGCCCCGAGTCCCTGTGGGGAGAGGGTGCGGTCAATAAATTCAACTTATTATTATTATTATTATTATTATTATTATTATTATTATTATTATTATTATTATTATTATTATTATTATTCTATTATTAGCCGTTCAACGATGATAGCGGGACATAACCTAAAAATAATGGAGAAGGGCAAGAATGATTAAGCAATCATTTTGCTACATTCCTTTTATACATTGGTGTTTCAGA
Organism: Rhabdophis nuchalis; assembly: GCA_039707465.1. Classification (NCBI taxonomy): domain Eukaryota; kingdom Metazoa; phylum Chordata; class Lepidosauria; order Squamata; family Natricidae; genus Rhabdophis; species Rhabdophis nuchalis. The sequence continues at coordinate 305,868,456 of CM077643.1, read as the reverse complement.
CTATTAATGTGGTACGGTATAGTACAACATTGCCGTCACCTTTGGGATTCTTTAGACAACTGGTTTTTATTTTGGATTTTTTCTCCAGCAGTTTCTGTCTATCCTCTAAGATAGCACAGAGTAGAGACACTCCCAGCCTCTTCAATAAAACCAGTTATTGGCAGTGTACCTGCTGTATTGTGTAGTCTGCTCTCTGGAACAGCATCCTGCCCCTCCTACACCAAACTTCACACTCTTAGGAACAAGAATTCCTAAGTTTTTGGAAAAGTGACTTTGTTTCCCAGGATAAATTGTTTCTTGAACTTACATAAGTTTACTTTTATAATGTAACAGGTGATTGCTGCCCCCTCAGGAATATATACCCTTTTCTTGAACTATCCCCACTTCCCCTCTCTCTTTAATCATATCAGCCACCAAGAGTCATTTGAGAGCCGGCAATTTAAATAAATGAAGTGAGATTCCTATAAAATATTTCTCTAGAAAGTGCAAAAGAAATGGTTTTCCAATGGACCATGTATCTTCTCCCTAGTCAGACATGTTGCATCATCTGCGACATGTGAAGTGATAATGCATTAGGAGTATTATTATGGAATATTCAAATGGTGTTTTTTTTTAAATAACACAGACGAAATCTACCTGGGGACAGGCAGAAAGCTCTAGATATCATGATACCTCTAGTGGAGCAAGAGAGCCAAGTTGCTTCTGATATGTACTGTCTTGTGGGGCGAATCTATAAAGACATGTTCTTGGATTCTGGGTTTAAAGACACTGAAAGTCGAGATCAAGGAGCTTTGTGGTAAGTACCACTTTACCACGTGTCTGTATGAGTTTATTTTTTTTGATGTTAAAAGAACACTGAATTTTTATTCTTCATATACATTTCTGAAGCAGTCTTATATGTGGATTAATTAATATAGGTAGTCCTTGACTTACGACCACAGTTGAACCCAAAATGTATGTTGCTAAGTGAGACAGATTTTGACCGATTTTATGATCTTGTGTGCCACAATTGTTAAGTGTGTCATTGCAGTTGTAACATGATTATTAAGTGAATCTGGCTTTCCTATTGACTTTGCTTGTCAGAAGGTAGCAGAAGATGATCACACGATCCATATTGCAACTCATATATATGAGGCAATTGCTATGTGTCTGAATTTTGATCATGTGACCATGGAGATGCTGCAACAGTCATAAGTGTGAAAAACTGTCATAAGTCACTTTTTTCAGTGCTGTTCTAACTTTGAACAGTCACTAAACAAATGAATAAGTAAAATTTAGTCAGATTGGATAGTTTTCTGATCTTTTAGATAATATTTTCCAGATATGTTATACTGTAATAATATCTATGTGTGTTGCATTATTCTTTAACGTCTACCATATTTTTCGGATTATAAGATGTTCCGTAGTATAAGACACACCTAGCTTTTGGGGAGGAAAACAAGGGAAAAATATCTGCCTCTGCCTCCCAGCAATTTCCCTCCTTGCAACAAACAGCAAACAGTACAGACAATATACACTGTTTGTAGTGTTACATTTCAGATATACTTGTACAGATGCTGTTAAAATTGATGTGTTTTCTGAAAGTATAGTTATTCTCTGCGATTTTAAAGAAGATACAATAGCAGTGGGCCTCTTCAGATCAAGCATTTATTTTAAAAAGCTTCTTCATTTTGTTAAGCTGTCTACAACCATAATAAAGCAGTCTTTAAAAAATGAGACTAAAAATTTAAACATTCTATAGGCATTTATAGTTATTCCTTGTGGAGCAAACGGCAAGTTTCACTTTCAATTTCTCCCGATCATCAACTGTTTCCGGCTTCAGGGATTGCTATAGCCCAGTGATGGCTAACCTTTTTTGGCTCGCGTGCCAAAAGCGGGGGGAGCGCAGGGGTGGGCGTATGTGGGCGTGCCACAACCATAATGCTATGTGTGCGACCCCCTGCTTTTGGCGTGCTTTTTTCGCCCTCCCCAGGCTCCAGAGGCTTTCTAGGAGCCTGGGGAGGGTGAAAACAGCCTCAAAAGAAGGCCTAAATCAGCTGGCCAGCATACACAAGCGTGCTGGAGCTGACAGGGCAATGCCTCGCGTGCCCCAAGAAATGGTTCCGCATGCCACCTGTGGCACCAGTGCCATAGGTTCGCCATCACTGCTATAGCCTATTGTAGCCTCCACAAGCCCCATTTTCCCTGTTTGCTGCAAGGAGGTAAATTGCTGGGAGGCGGAGGCCAAAGTGTTGGGGCCGGTAGTGCGTCAATGTATAAGTCACATCCAAATTTTCACCCTCTTTTAGGGGGGAAAAGGTGCATCTTATACTCCGAAAAATACAGTATATATTTGACTGATTATCTATAATAATAAATTATTATTATTTCAGAGATGATTTTATTTTTGATTATTTATTTTATTTTCCATTTAACTTGCTTTTGCCTGTTGGAGAAATCTTAATGGCCCCTATGCAGTCTATAATAAAATAATAGAAATAATATAATGTACAATACTATGCAAATTGAGTTCATTGTGTCTTAATCACAACCATTGTACAAGCACTAATTTCAGAACAGATTAGACACATAGGTTTTCTGTGATTGTCACATTGTTATGGAACTTTTTTTTTCTATCCTTGATATCACTTCCATGTCCTCAGAAGAGTCTTTTTCCTAATCATTTCCTAGGAAATTGTTCTGTTTGGTTTATTATTCTATTTAATGTTTTATTAGATTGCTTTGAAGACACTGAAAGATATAGTTCTTTAAAAATTAAAAATATCTCTTGAATGTCTCAAAACAATTCCTGATCACAATTGACTGCACTTTTTAAAATGAAAAGCTGTTGGATATTGGCAAAAGATGAGAAATATCACAGTTTTTAAAAAAAATATATCTTTCCATTCACTTTAGATAATTTCAGCTTTATGCAAAAGTAGAGGGTTCTTTTCATAATGGTTCCTCACCAGTATTTCCTTATATTCTGCTAATCAAATAGAAGGTGTGGTCATCCTGGCATCTATATTACAAAGACTCATTTCGTAATCGGGTCTAGACTGCACACTTATTTGGAATCAGTGATTTCCCCCCCCCCCCCCCCGCCATCACAATTCTACCTTCATCACACGCAAATATATAAAATTGTTTTCAAATGCCCACTGAAGCATAATCCAAATCCCTGCAGCTTATCTTTCTGTCTTTTCTTGTGATCTGCTTGTTTTTACATGGAGAATTAGAGTGAATGCTGCTAGGCGATAAGATTTTGGTTAATATCGACACAGAGATAAGAGGTTAATTATTAGCTGTCAGATTTTTCCTGTGGCTTTTTATGCTGATCTCATAAACTGGGGGAAAGGATTATTGTCAGGAGACTGACCAACAAGCCAGGAAAAAGTTAAATTGCCAGCTTCCAAGCCAGCATTATAGTAAGAAAGCAAATTATAATAGTTGGAAATAGAGCAAAAAAAAGGAGAAGAGGTCCTAGAAACTGAAGAGATAAAAAAAACTTGCCAGTAACAAATCAATACCCGAATATTCTGGACTGTTGTTACACATGTTCAGGACAGTTATGAATACTAAGGACAGTCATTGAATTACAGTGGTTTTGGATAATGAATATATTTACATCAATTCCTTTTCCATGGTCCATATCAGCTATGCAACTTGTGGAAAAGTGCTCCTAATCACTGTGAAGTTATAAAAGAGTTGCAAAAGCTCCCCTCAGGGCTGTGAGCTCAGCCCCTACTTGTACTCGTTGTGTACATAGGTGCATATCCTCTGATCCATCCAACATCATAATAAAGTTTGCAGACAACAAACTGCTGGGTCTCATAACTGAGGGGACGAATCAGCACACAGGGAAGAAGTCCAGAAGGAATCCGCATGGTGCTCAAAAAACAATTTACATCTAAATACTAGTAAGACAAAGGAGATGGTGCTAGATTTCCAGAAGCACAGAGAGGAACCTGCCCCACTGTATATCGAGGGGAGCTGTGTGGAGAGGGTTTCTTCTTTTAAATTCTTATTAGTCAAGATCTTACTTGGAAAAACAACACGTCCCTGGTGATTGGAAAGGCCCAACAGAGATTTCATTTCCTTAGAGTCCTGCGAAAAAATCAGGTGGAACAATGGCTGATGACCTCTTTCTATCGGTTCACCATAGAACGTGTCCTCACATATTGCATTATAGTATGGTATGTTGGTTTAACAGCTGCGGACAGGAAGGCACTACAGAGAGTGATCAATTCGGCACAAGAAACCATTGGTTGCCCTCTGACACCACTGGATGACATTGCCAGGTCTCGTTGCTTTAGCAGAGTAAGGAAGATACTCAGAAATGATTCACACCCTGGTCGGTGTCTCTTTGCACTTCTACCATCGGGCAGAAGACATCAAAGTATAGCCAGCCGAATAAATAGATTTAAAAATAGTTTCTATCCTTGGGCTGTCAGACTTTAAAATACAACCACAATCACTCCATGCACACGCAAAAACATATGACTAGTTTTTTTCTTTTTCTTTCTTTTTTCGTTTCCGCTATAATTTTGCACCAGTGAGGCTAAAACCAATTTCGTTGTATTTATTTTGTACAATGACAATAAAGTATATTTGTATATACTATACAAAAAAGTTACTGATTACCTATCATTGCTTGCTCTTTCTGCTGATACTCGTGGCCTCTCCATTTGAACAGCATAACTGGATACAGCAGCTGCCACAACAGAAAAAGGACTAAATGGTTGAACAGTTGTCACAGCTCTGAGCAACTCATGCCCATATTGGCTGAGTGGACACAGCAAGTGATCCTATTGCCTCCTTCTTCTGCAGTTGTATCAGGCCAAGCCGTCATTCGTTATACTTATTTAATAAGAAATCCCGACTAGTTTCCTGCCTAAGCTGCAAACCATGGTTCAAAACCACAGTGACAGTATTCACATGACACTATAATCCATAACCAAGCAAGCAATGTTATAATTGGCATTGAATATGCTGACATGAATATGGTGTAAAATGAACCTGCCATAACCACCTATTTATTTCAGATTCATGTTTTCATGTCAGATGGGAAAAAGGATATTCATCGTCATAACTGGCAAGCAATATGTTAGTGTGAAAGATTTATTCTTTCACAGGAAAATAGAAAGAGGGAATTTGACTGCCAATTCTCCTGTGGGTTTGACTGTGGCAGTGCAACCATCCTGGTTTTTGATGCCAGCTCTGAATTGATAGAGTCTGGGGTTGTCTTTCTGCCTGGACTTTGCTTCCCCCCCCCCACCCCTTGTGATGCTTTAAAAACTTGTGACTCTCATGAACATTTGAACGGGGTTAAAAATTAGCAGAAAGAATAACGTTTCTCAGAGAGGCGTTTTTGTTTTTTGTTTTAAAAGGGGGGCTGAGGGTGATATGGGATGTCTTGAATCATTGGCACTCTTTTTGCTTTTCTTTCTCCTTTTTAACATTAGCTTAGGAAAATGTAGTCAGTCAACCATAGTCAACAGTTGTTGACTGACTATTGACTTGTAATTATTTTGTTTGATAAAGAGCTCTGGAAAATGCCCAAATCTTACTATAGTTGTTTAAGCGCAAACAACTCACAGACCTAAAGCTTGTTGTAGGCTCTATACCAGCTAAAATATTTCTTCTGATAGCTGGCACTGCAGCAAAACCCCTTTCCTCCAGATATGCAAGCTATCCATTCGGCAGATCTAGCTATTTCTTTCCTAGCACATTCAGTTTGTACTTAAGGAATAAGAGAAAGTCTTTCAGTCTTCAGCTGGTCAAACCTTACTTGCAAAAGATCTCTTTAACATAACTCATTTGAAGCAATAATAATACTAAGTGGTCCAATAACACTAACTTCCATGCAGCATGTCCATCCCTGACCTCTTACACAGCTGTTACATCTCTTGCTGTTCGAGAGCAGTATATCTGGCACAGGGTCGCTGAGAGGATTATTAAGTGTTGCAACAAGACTAATATGGGCCCCCTCACCTACATTTGGACCCAAAATTTCTGTTTTTCCTTGCATTTTTGAACTCCAGATTTTTTAGATGATATTTCATAACCATTCATAAACTGAAATGAAACATAACATATATTCATAAATGAAACTATACTTGCAAACTTAAATTAATAAGTAATGAAATTAAAATCCAATAAATAACATGTCAAACAAGGCTGCAAGGCAGTTTTGCTATACACACAAAGTATAGAGTAGGAAGTATATATCCAATATTTATTTTTTAAAAATCCCCTTCATGTGCCCCTTTGAGCTCCATGGGGCCCGGAAAAATGTACTGGCTGCACCCCCCACCCCCCTTCAGGCCTAATCTGGCAAATATATGCGGTATTCTTCCATTTTTGCTTTGTTTACTACATATCGGTGTACCAATCATTTTTTAAAAATAAACAGAGAATCTTCCTTATTAATTGAATTCTGTAATAAATGAATGCTTTTGAAATATTCAGGACTGTATCTGATGGACTTTAGTGCAGAGACTAAGTGGTAGAACCCAACTTCGTAGCCATTTCTTAAACGGAGAACTCTCTTTCAGAAAGCCGTCCTTTACATCAAGGAAAGGAATGATCTTAATCATCTCATGATCTTAATGCCAAAGTAGCCTCCTCTCAGAAGGAGACATACTGTCCCTTCTCCTTATATTTGACAGAATTCTCATTTGTGGTTACCAAATAAACTAGCAGGAATGACACATAAAGCAGGAATAAATTATAATATGCCTGTCAAACAACTTAATCATAAATAAAGAGCATATTTTTTAAATTGAAAATTAATATTTTGATAATCTAAACATACTTTTTTGTCATACTTCAGAGAAATGCAGGAAATAAAATATGAGAACACTTTTAACATAAATACAAGATCAAACATACATACATACAGTTGACTTCAATACTAAAGTACAGTAGCGATGCCTTTTTTTGCAGCCATTTCATTTCAACTCCAGTAGGAGTTCCAATTAAAATAGGGACAACAAAATGGGGCTATCATAATTAAAGAAATCTTTAATATATCAACAGCAATAAAATCAATGCAGTAACTATTCTTACACACATGCGCGCGCGCACAGAGAGAGAAAGAAAGAGAGCGAGGGAGAGAGGGAGTCAAGAGCCTATTGTTATTATTTACTGTTGTAACTTTTATTGTTGTTATTATTTACTATTATAACTTCCATTCAGTGCTGGAGCACATATTTTGCATATTCAAAGTCCAAGGTTCAATCTGTGGCACTTCCAGCGAATGGCTGGGAAAAACCCACCATTTTGAGCTTCCATCAGCATTTGCCCATCAGACTTTTAGCGTGACTAAAAGTCTATATTCCATGTTCCTGGATTCTTCCGGATGGGCAGTTCTATGTAACATAATTAATATTCGTTGTACAGCACTTACTCAACAGGAGTAAGCCTGCAGAATGAGTTAGAACATGTGATGTGAATTCTGTCATTTATAACTTTTGATTAATAAAGCTGTTAATAATTACTGGTTGTAATGGCTTAATACAATTTCCACGATTAGAGGCAGCAGTTGGAAAATAGTAGTAAAAGAGAACTGTTGTCTAATTACAAAATTTATAATCAAAAAATCAAATCAAACTATATGGGAGAGGAAGCTGACTTTTCTACATGCCTACACTGGTTCTACTATTAAAATGCATTTACACTAATGAATTGAATACTGTATTCCTGACTAATTTGTTTATGTCTTTTCTTCTAGCTAGTATATTGCATTACCGTCTACATTTATTTCTATAAATTCATGCAGTAGGAATAATCTGCTTTAAGTAGAGTAAAGTGTGTGGGTTAAAATCATATTTCTAATATAAATGTCAAAAACCTTTAAGGTTGAAAACATATATGTTTAGTTTTCACTGCAAAAAAACAAAACTGTTGCAAAGTTATGTAGTTTTCATAATTACAGAAACACAGAACGAAAAGAGAGGAGGAAGGATGTATGTGTTTGGGCTCCTAAAACAACCATGAGTTGGAATATAACAGAGGGTGTTATGCTTGGATAAATTAGTTGAGTTGTAATAAAGCGATTGTGGTAATCATTTAAGGATATCTCAAATTGCCTCTTAATGAATTACTTTTTAAAGAAATGTTTTCTCTTTTAGGTTCAAGAAGGCATTTGAGTCAGAACCGTCATTACAGTCAGGAATTAATTATGCAGTCCTCCTCCTGGCTGCTGGGCATCAGTTTGATACCTCTTTTGAATTACGGAAAGTTGGTAATTATAGCCTACTGATTCACAAGCAAATCAAATTCAGTGACAAGATATTTACCACCTTCTGTTTTACGGGAAGCAATCTCATTGTTGAAGTCACGGTTTCTTCTTTCTTAGCCATTTCTTCATTTCAAATACATCTTCCATTACGAGACCATACATAGATTGCCCACATGCTTTTACCAAGTGATCCCCTTTGAGAAAATTCAGTTTTTAAGAATTATTTTTTCCCTGTAGACCTGTGAACAGAGATGAATGAACTCTGCTGATTCTTCTGAATAATTTTATATTGAACTTTTGGTCCAGTGAAATCTTCCATGCCATTATTTCCTTTTAGTATATTCTATGTGAACAGCAAGAAGTGTATCTTGTTATAAATGTGGAATCCGTAGTAATTAGCTACCTACTTTAAAATTTCCATTTGTCCAGGAACGTTAGAATATTGGGTTAATACAAGGTATTATTAGGCTAATGCAGGTAGTCCTCAACTATGAACCACAAGTTAGCCCAAAATTTCTGTTGCTAAGCAAGACCTGCAGGACCACCTCCTACCACATACCTCCCTTCGACCTGTCCGCCTCCTCAGGGTGCCGTCTGCCAGACAATGCCGGCTGGCGACCCCCAGGGGGAGAGCCTTCTCTGTGGCAGGCCCTGCCCTCTGGAATGACGTGCCCCCCGACCTTCGCACCATCACGGACCTATGCCTCTTCTGCCGGGCGCTTAAAACACATTTATTTCACATGGCCGGCCTGGCATAGTTTTTAATGATCTAATTTTAATATAACGCTTTTAAATAGTTTTTAATCATTTTTAGCGCAGATTTACTAAATTTAATTCTATTTTATATTGTGACTGTATGTATTGTGTTTTTATTTCTTCTGTGCACCGCCCTGAATCCCATCAGGGAGATAGGGCGGTATATAAATTTGATTAAATAAATAAATAAATAAAACATTAAGTGAGTTTTGCCCCATTTCACGACCTTTCTTGCCACAATTGTTAAGTGAATCACTGCAGTTATGTTAGTAACATGATTGTTAAATAAATCTGGCTTCCCTATTGGCTTTGTTTGTGAGAAGGTTACAAAACGTGATCACATGATGCCGGGCAGTAGGACACGGCCACTGTTATAAATATGAATCAGTTACCATCCAAATTTTGATCAAGGGACCGTAATGATACTGCAGTGGTCGTAAGTGTGAAAAATGTTCATATGTCACTTTTTCCAGTGCCATTGCAACATCACTAAATGAATGGTTCTAAGACGAGAACTACCTGTATAGCAGGGCAATTTTCTAATTTACCGAGAAATAGAAAAATCTCAATTCAATTTTATAGACTTCCCACTGAAACCTTGATGAATGAAATTAAGATTGCTTCATAGCAATAATTGTATGGCTTCTGTTGACAACACAATCTTTTTGACAGTTTTTGCTAGGTCCCCTTAAACCTCATTATTTTGTTTTTGCACTTATCTCTGAGGTTAATAAAACTTGTGCAGAAATGAAGATGGAGTCATAAATGTATGAAAACAATGATATCCTGAAATTAGGCAGCGGCTCCATTTTTAAATTTGTAGTACTGTAGTGAGTAACAACCTCTGCTGAGGTTTATTAAACCTATTACATTTGAAAGCCATATGTCTATATTCCTCAGCCTAACAGTTTCTAGATGGGTTGGGGTTCTGAGTTCCAGAATTCCCACCGTTACAGCTAAAATACAATTTTAATTTTTTCAGGAGTTAAAATAAGCAGCCTACTTGGGAAGAAGGGAAACTTGGAGAAATTGCAAAGTTATTGGGAAGTAGGCTTTTTCCTGGGAGCCAGCGTCTTGGCAAATGATCACACAAGAGTGATCCATGCTTCAGAAAAGCTATTCAAGTTGAAGACACCAGCATGGTAAGCAATACTTTCTTGTACCATTAATGTACATTTAATTTTCAAAGTAAATGACTTTGCATTCTAAAGACATTGGTAATTGATACCTGAGAATAAAAGTATGAGTACATAAAATGTGTGTTATCCTTCTACTTCTTTTTTTTTCCTGAGTAAGCACTTCTGGATTCAAACTCTGAACTACAGAAAGAAAGGAAAAATCAATGTAACTTAAATCCAGTTGAACAGAATTTGTTCTCAACTTGAGTGAAAAGATATTAAAAATTCTCCTTGCTGTCATGACCATGCTGAGTTTTGCAGCCCATATAGACTAATTCTACAGAACCAGGGGTAGAAGCCAAGCAAACGGAAGAGATAGCTCAAAGACGAGTCTACCAGAGAATGGAAGTGGATAAAGGACAAACTTTTTTAAAAATGGACTGTCCAGTTTAATTCTATACATAGGACCCCACTTTATATCTCTCGTAAGCAGATCATGGTTATTTAGAAAATGTTATAAATAATTTTGATGAACTGTCAGCCCATGTAAATATGTGTACAATATTCAGCAGACTTAGAATAGGTCTGGGTCAATTTCCTTGTCTCCCCTTATTCTTATTCAAATTCTTATTCTTTATCATTCTAGTTTTAAATCAATAAGAGGGCAATGAAGAGTTGACACAAGTGATTAAGTTACAGTGTGTAGCCTCTGCTTGATATTCTGTGTATAATTCTGCTCAAGGCTAGTTTGTTGGACGAGTGAGAGATTTTGGTATGGTATTTACTTTTAAAAAGACACCAAGCAATAAGATAGCAAACAGATCTGGAACAATGGTTCTTAAGCTGACTTTCAGCAAAAACTATGCCAGACATTTTGCTGGGTTCCAAGATGAGAAGAAGGGATTGTAGTTGCTAGGCAACTATAATTCCCTGAGTCAAATAGAGTTGAAATTGTGATGGGGAGTGATTGAAACCAGATCCGGAGAAGAGATAAGAGAATCATCTTATGTTTTTCCATCTTTATTTATCCATACAGGCCTTTATGTTTATTCAGACTTCAATTCAGTGAGTTCAGTTCCATTTATGACGCACCCAACTGTCTGGAAGTAAAATAATTCTTAGAAGTAACCACTAACATGGAAGTATTTTCTTGACCAAAAAGAAGCGCAGTTATTAATTTTAAGAATGGGGGGGGGGGGGATATGTTTCTTTCTGTCTGCAAAATAGTAGGGAATCTATCCAGGACAGCGTGATTTATATTATCCTAAGCACAATGGAAGGTGGAAGCTATTTTAAAAAAATATCGTGGAGTACCCACTTGTGGGAAAAGAGGGCTCTATACATGTTTACCCAGCCAATCAGTTTTGTGGTGTGCTTTTTGGTCTGTGTAGAAAAAGAATGTGGTAAAGATTGCAAGCAATAATATAAAATGTTGCAAATTAGTCTTTGTTTCCTACTGGTTTCTCCTAGGTATCTTAAGTCCATTGTGGAAACCATTTTGATATATCAGCACTTTAAGAAGCTAAATCCAGATCAACAAGTAGGCAAAAATGAACTTGTAGACTTTTGGATGGATTTTCTAGTTGAGGCTACAAAGACGGATGTCTCTGTAGTTAGATTTCCCGTAAGTATAATTTAAACACTGTTCATTTCCTGTTTGTCTTGCTACATGGTTATTTGGAAAGAGAAGTGCTTTAATTTGAAAGGCAATAAATCTAAAAAAATATATTAAATTGATCTTTATTAAATGCAGACATCCTGCTTTTCCTACAAAGAACACGGTTCTACAGTTTTAGCTTCAATGTCACAACAATTCTGGTAAAAAGATTATGATTATGCGCTTGAATTTCATTTCTGAATGATGAATTGAAGCTAGTTTGTAGTCTGTCATTCTAACTACTTTACCGCTTAAATAATTTGAACTGTTATATCTTTTCTCTTGACAACAGTTTGAAACATTTTTTGTACAATTCAATTAGTTTTAACAGTTGCCCTATTAAATGTTGTATGAATTCCCCTTTTCCATCTACTTATCTATTACAGTAATTACATCATTTTCATTCCATAAATGAGTTTTTTATCACTGATAACACTATCTTCACTCCATAGTTGATAGCTATTGACAAATCTATACTTTAGTTGAATATTATTCCAAGATTTTGGTTGGAACTAAATGTTTTGTTTCCAGATTGTATATTCACCTATTGTATGATTTCATACATAATACTTGGCAAATAGGTACCTTACTGTTGTTTACCTTTTCACTATCAGTTCCATCCTGCTGCTTTTCCATACCTTGTCATTTGAGACTTGTTGAGCCCTCCCTGCTGAACTAACCTCAGCTGGGAATCTGGTATTCAGTCACTTCAAATACATTTTTAACTTGCTCAGTCCTTGACTTCATCATAATGTATGCTCTGAACTTACCAGAATAATAAACACATAAATCTTGCTTTGTATTTCCTAAACTCGAATGTATGCAAGCCAGTGTCTACTTTTACAAAAGTTGAAATCTTCTGATCACTATTTATTTATTTATTTATTTATTTATTTTATTTTATTAAATTTATACCCCGCCCTTCTCCAAAAGGACCCAGGGCGGCGCACAGGAATTTAAAATACAATACAAAATCAAGTAAAAAATTTAAAAAACTTATTTGATACCATCCTGCGCTAAAAACAAATTAAAATCCCCAAATTTAAAACTGTCTAAAATAGTCATTTGTGGAGGTTACGCTAGGCCGGCTAAATGGAACAAATGTGTCTTTAAACACTGGCGGAAGAGGCGGAGGTCGGAGATGGTGCAAAGTTCAGGCGGTAGGTCGTTCCAAAGGGCAGGACCCGCCACAGAGAAGGCTCTTCCCCTGGGTGTCGCCAGTCGGCATTGTCCGGCCGACGGCACCCTGAGAAGGCCCTCTCTGTGGGAGCGTATCGGTCTAAGTGATGTATGGGGCAGGAGGCGGTCTCGCATATAACTAGGTCCCGAGCCATGGAGCGCTTTAAAGATGGTCGTCAAAACCTTGAAGTGCACCTGAAAGACCACAGGAAGCCAGTGCAGCTCGCGCAGGATTTACAGTTTTTCTTTATTTTTAGGCATGCTTTTCATCCTGCTACACCTGTTCCCCTCTACAAAATATTTTTCTCTTCTTTTCTTATCCCAACTTCCCCACAAAGATTTTCATAGAATCTCAGGAAAGCCTATCAACAATAGCTAACCTGGGCTAAAGGTTTATCATCAGATAAACCAAAGCCATTGTAACTTTTGACTATTTATTGAGAGGTAAAAGTAGCATTTTTACCTCATGTCTTAGCAGGCTTTTTATTTATTGAGCCAGCAATTTTCATGCTTTCTTTTAGTTTTTTCCTCCCTGGAAAAAAAGGAATTGAGAGGCTCCTAGCCTCCTTCTATACAGAATTTGAATTTATACTGAAATTAAGATAATAGCAGCTACATGTCTCCCAATAATGATGATTTAGGATCTAGAAAATGATATTTTCAAATAACTGAAACCAGTATTAAATAACCAGAGAAATACTTTTTAAAAAAAGGTTCTGATAACAAAGGAGATGGAAGAGAAGAAACACCCAGCAAATAATAGAATGTAAATTTTAATTAAACTCTACCATGCACATAGCAAAATAAAAGTTTAGATTCTTACCACAGATTTTGTTGTGTGCCAATTCTTTTTTTTTTTTTGATACTGTTAATGCATAAAAAAGTATGATAAAGTATAAGAGGCTACACAATAGAAATAGTTGCCATAAATGGTTTAACTAATAAAATTATAAGCCATATAGAGATACCTGTTACAAAGCCTTATAATGTGGAATTTGTCTCTCTATTCCACCACAGTTTAATATTTAAATAGCTAGACATTTTGAGGAAACAGTTATTAACTTCAATTTTGTCATTTTTGCTTGAAGGTTTTAATATTGGAACCTACAAAAATCTATCAACCTTCGTACTTGTCAATCAATAGTGAAGCTGAAGAGAAGACGGTCTCTATTTGGCATGTTATGCCTGATGATAAGGTAAGCTGCCTTCCTTGCATCTTAAGAAGAAAAAGGAAGATGTACAGAATATTCCTTTTTTCATCTTATCTCGCAATGATCACTCTGCTACAGTGTAGGAGCTAAAGAATTTTTTTCCTCTTTACTAAGGAAATTACTAAATACCAAAGAACCTTTGATATTTGAGATCCAGAACCTTTGGTATTTGAGGGAGGAAAGATAATGGAATATGACAATCAAGAAACTTAAAGAAGAGGAAGTAATGGATGCTGGGAAATAATATTAAGCAGAATATGAAGAGCCAATTTGGTGCAGGTGTTAAACTATCAGGCTAGAAACTGAGAAACTTGCGCTCTGATTCCACTTTAGACACAAAGACAGTTGGGGGATATTCTTACAGCTCTAAGAAGAAGGTAAGGGCAAATCATTTCCAAAACTCTTTGCAAGATAACTGTAGAGACTAATCCAGGCAGAAGAGAGAAAAGTATAGCATGCTCATACAAAGTATTTCAGGATTAGAGGGTGCTCTGTTGTATCGAATTAGATTATTGGCTCATCCAACTCAGTACTGTGTGCACCAATTTACAGTTCTATAGTGGCCTGCTATCTTCCCAAAAATTTAGGCTTTTTCAGGCAGGAATTAAATTGGAACGGCTTGCATGGAAAGTGTTTCTTGACTTCAAATTAATAGAAATTATAGAAATTTTATAAAGGTTCTAATCATGCTCATGACACCGTTCCAATTTTTAAATTCTAGTGTGTGCAGCGCTACATTATCAAGTAATTGTGCCAGAGGTCTATGCAAATGAACTAGGACCATGATGGCGAACCTATGGCACCATATTTGCTGGCATGCCAGTTGTCAGCTCCAGCACACATGTATGTGCCAGTCAGCTGATTTTCGGCCTTCCGTAGAGCCAGGGGAGGTCATTTTTGCCTCCGGAGGCTGGGGAGGGCGAAAAATGGTCCTAATGGGCCAACCGGAAGTTCAGAAACAATCCATTTCTGGCTTCTGGAGGGCATCTGGGAAGGCCATTTTTGCCCTCCCCAGGCTTCAGGAAAGCCTCCGGAGCCTGGGTTGCATGTGGGGGGGGGTGCACGTGCAGTATTGGGGTGGGCACACACACTTTGGGAAAAAAGGTTCACCATCACTGAACTAGGTTGAATGACTAACAGGGCTTTTTTCTTTCGCGCCAATAAGAATTTTAGTTTCATGTTTAGTTATTATTAGAGTGAATGATACATCTAAGGATGGCATACTATTCAAGCCAGAACTGAAGAGAAAAGCTAAAATGCTTTTATATGTAAAAGGGCAAATGTTATCATTTCTGGGGGGGAAAGAATTAAATGAAAAAAATGATAGAAAACATAGAAAATGTGATAGATTTCATGGGATCTTTTTTTCTTAGGTAATGGTATTTTGGACCACTAGTCTGCAACATGGCAAGTTTGGGTGGTTGGTTGGTGTATACAAATACACTATACTGAAATGCATCCCTAGAACTCCAAAATTAAATATATAAAAATGCACAATTTAATAACACCAAAATACTATTGCCAAATTATATAAAATGTTGGTATTCTTGTCACATTTTTGTATTTTCAAAACAGATTTTGGGACTAAGATTTAAAAAAATTAAGATTTTATGGGCTTTGTGAAATTTTGGCCATTTTTAAATTTGATCTTTTGTCTTTCACCTACCTTTTATTTACATAGGACTTTAGTAATTTTTGAAACATTTTAAAATATAGAGTACAGGTAGTCATCATTGACCAATATTAATTGGGACCAGAATTTTTGTTGCTAAATAATGCGGTCATAAAATGCAATGTTATGTAACCACACCTCTTAGTGACAGAAATTCCAGTAATTCTGGTTGCCATTATTAAGCAAATCACTGCAGATTGTTAAGCAAGAACCTCATATTGTTGCCATTTACAACCTCCCACCGGCTTCCCCATGACATTTCTTCAATTAAAGGCCATAAATGGTGATCAAATGACCATGGAGATGTTGTAACGTAAGAGATCCTGGAACACTGGGGAACCACCAGAGGACTGGAAAAGAGCCGATGTGGTTCCCATCTTCAAAAAAGGAAAAAAGATAGATCCAGGAAACTACAGACCCATCAGCCTGACCTCAATACCAGGAAAGATTCTGGAAAAAATAATCAAGCAACTAATTGGCAAACACCTAGAAGCAAACAAAATAATAGCCAAAAGCCAACATGGATTTGTCAAAAACAGATCATGCCAGACTAATATTATTGCATTATTGGATAATGTGACAAAATTAGTGGACCAGAGGAATGCTGTCGATATAGTTTACTTGGACATCAGTAAGGCATTTGACAAGGTAGACCATAACCTACTACTAGATAAAGAATGTGGGTTAGACAGCATCACCACCAGATGGATTTGTAACTGGCTGACCAACCGCACTCAACATGTAGTCAATGGAACTGCATCTACATGGAGGGAAGTATGCAGTGGAGTACCCCAAGGCTCTGTTTTAGGCCTTGGGGTACTCCAACTGTGTACTCCAACTCTTCAAAATCTTCATCAATGATTTGGACAAGGGAATAAATGGGGAACTCATTAAATTTGCAGATGACACCAAGCTGGCAGAAATAGCCAACACTCCAGAAGATAAGCTTAAGATACAGAAGAATCTTGACAAACTTGAACATTGGGCACTATCTAATAAAATGAAATTCAATGGTGAAAAGAGTAAGGTTCTACATTTAGGCAACAAAAATGTAATGCACAGGTACAGTATAGGTGGTACCTTGCTCAATAGCAGTAACCGTGAAAGGGATCTTGGAGTCCTAGTGGACAACCATTTAAATATGAGTTAGCAGTGTGCAGCAGCTGCCAAAAAAGCCAACACAGTTCTAGGCTGCATAAACAGAGGGATAGAATCAAGATCATGTGAAGTGTTAATACCACTTTATAATGCCTTGGTAAGGCCACACTTGGAATACTGCATTCAGTTTTGATCGCCACGATATAGAAAAGATGTGGAGACTCTAGAAAGAGTGCAGAGAAGAGCAACAAAGATGATTAGGGGACTGGAGACTAAAACATATGAAGAACGATTGCAGAGACTGGGTAGATTTTAGATCTTCCAAGATGGAGGCGCGCTTAGGCGCAGTGGCTTTGAGCTCCTGGTGTCGCAGCAGACTTTTCCATCAAAAACTCGCTTTCAACCTACTGTGAATTATAGAGAAACAAACATATCAACTGATTGTGACACATCAGTTAAAGAAAAAAAAAAGGATTACTCGGATTTTACAAGTAAGAAAAACAAGTTTCAGGCAGAGAATCCTCAAGAAGAAGCCTAGATCTGGGTAGTGGAGAATTTTTTAAACCCATGTTGTATCGTAAACAAAGCCTTGATGAAACAATGATCACAGATTCTTCATGAAGTTTATGTTCTGTAACGGTGGCACCATCATTATCTCTTGGGAATATACAAGGGGCAACTGCAAGAATTGAAATGAAGAAGCAGAGAGCACCACCCCTACCAATAATTCCATCCTTTTCTGTTGGGAAAGCTGAGAGAGAATTAAAAATGCCAAGTGCGATTCCTCAAAGTTCATTGCAACAAGAAATAAAAAAGAAAAAGACGTGCAACTCTTCCACCAACTCCTAAAATGCCAAACAGATTTGAAGAAATGGATAATAAAAGACAAAGTACAATTGATACTTTTCAACTGTCATTTGTCGGCCTTTTTGTTTGCCTGGAGAGATTCCTGTTGTGGCTGTCACTGCTGTCTGTATTCCACCTGGTGCAGGTGTTGGCACGGCGCTCAAACCAATTTCATTGTAATTTTATTACAATATTATTACAATGACAATAAAGATTATTATTATTATTATTATTATTATTATTATTATTACTATTACTATTACTATTATTATTATTATTATTATTATTATTATTATTATTATTATTATTATTATTATTATTATTATTATTATTATTATTATTATTATTATTATGACTAGTTTAATGAAAAGAACGACTAGGGGAGACGTGATAGCAGTCTTCCGATATCTCAGGGATTGCCACAAAGAAGAGGGAGTCAAACTATTCTCCAAAGCACCTGAGAGCAGAACAAGAAGCAATGGGTGGAAACTAATCAAGGCGAGAAGCAACTTAGAACTGAGGAGAAATTTCCTGACAGTTAGAACAGTTAACCAGTGGAACAGCTTGTCTCCAGAAGTTGTGAATGCCCCAACACTGCAAGTCTTTAAGAGGATGTTGGATAGCCATTTGTCTGAAACAGTATAGGGCTTTCTGCCTAGGCAGGGTGTTGGACTAGAAGACCTCCAAGGTCCCTTCCAACTCTGCTATTTTATTGTCAGTCGCTGAAAAAATCTTTATTAAATAAGGATCATCTATATCAGGGGTCCCCAACCCCTGGGCCGCGGACCAGTGCCGGTCCGTGGCTTGATAGTAACCGGGCCGGAGTGAGCGGTGGAGAGAGTACCGCAACTCTTAGGAAAGTGTAGCAAACGCTCCGCTATCCTGGCGGCTGGCTGAGGTTCTCCCCGGGGGCAGGAGCGGGGCAACGGCCTGCATTGGGGGGGGTTCGGGGCACCACCCGGCCCTGCGCAGGGGGGGAAGGGGCTGCCAGGCCCTCCTGCCCAGGGCGCAGCCCATCCTTCCCTGCCCCAGCCGAGGATTCCTTCGCCCAGGACCCCTGGCAGCTTTCCCGCCCGGTTGCACGTGACCGCCGAACGCTCGCGCGACTTACGTGACTCGACTTACCCGCTGGAGGCTCCCACCGGTCCACGGAATTTTTTTTTACATGAAACCGGTCCCTGGTGCCAAAAAGTTTGGGGACCCCTGATCTATATGCTATTCCACTTCCTGCTATATTGAACAGAATTATTATTGCAATAACTCATAAGTAGGATAAACCTAGCTTAGGTTTTAGGTTAGGTTTTGCTGGCCAGATTGGTTGAAGTGAACATCTGTAGCATTTTGACATCTCTAAATCACATTGCTTCCTTACTAAGAAAGGAATCATCCTGAATCTAGAATGGGATGGGCAAATGTTAGAAATCAGAGATACATATACATGTATATGTATAGAGCTGGAGGGCCACATTATCCACAGAATAATGATGCAAAGTGAGGAGAAGAAATCATGTGTGGAGAATATTTCCTAGCCACAGCTGCTTTTTATGTCAGTTTGTAGGAATTTTTGTTTTATTTTATAAAAATCTGACTTTCTTGTTTTAGTCCATCTATGGAAAACATGGGCAGTAGCTTTTTATATATTTCCGTTTCATCTTGGAGCAAAGCTAACAACCATATTAAAATGAAGACTCACGAATACCAGTGTGGTTACACTCAACTTTGATCCTTAGCAGCAGACAGTACACCAATTTGGCAAGGCTTTGCACATGTAATTATGTCTGTTTGGGGGAAAACAAATGCATCCTTCACATAGGAATAAGAGTAATTTAACCCAGTTGAAAAAAACTTGCATAAAAGCAAGGCAATGTACTGTACTTCTACTTTACTCTGTCATGCTAAGTTTCATAAGGCAAATTTTATCTTAAAGGTCAAGAAACCTCTAAAAGTTGAGCTTCATTCTGGTTTACTACTTTGGGGTTTGCTGAATATATTTCACTAGGCCATAATCTTGCAATTGAAGATCGGGTGTCAGTGGTATATGTCTACTATATTCTTCAGATTATCACAGGGAAGAAATTCAGTCTGACTTTATAAATTGTAGTACAGGCAGTCCTAAAGTTACAGCAATTTGTTTAGTAACAATTCAAAGTTGCAACAGCCTTGGAAAAAAGCACCTTGTGACCATTTTTCATATTTACATCCATTGCAGCATCCCCATGATCACGTAATCAAAATTCGGATGCTTGGCAATTGATTTGTATTTATGACGATGGCAATGTCCCAGGTCATGTGATCTGCTTTTGTGACTTACTGCCAAACAAAGTCAATGAAGAAGCCAGAGTTGTGTTACTAATTTAGCAACTGCAATGCTTCACTTAACTGGGGCACGAAAGGTCGTAAAATGGGACAAAACTCACCGAACCAATGTCTCACTTAACAATATAAATTTTGGGCTCAATTGTAGTCATTATTGAGCTGCAATAAGTTTTGTTGCTAACTATCATCTTTAAGGCGCTCCATGGCTCGGGACCTAGCTATCTGCGGGATCGGATCCTGCCCCATACATCCTCACGACCGATTCGCTCCCACAGAGAGGGACTTCTCCGGGTGCCGTCCACTAGACTTTGTCAGCGGGCGACGCCCAGGGGAAGGGCTCTCTCTGTGGCGGGCCCGGCCCTCTGGAACGACCTTCCCCCCGATATTAGAACGACCACGGACCTCCGCTCCTTCCGTATGAAACTAAAGACCCATTTCTTTCGACTGGCCGGCCTTGGATAGTCTCTCTGTCTATAGATTTTTAAATGTATTTTAATGGGTTTTAATTTTTTAGCACGGGATAACATAGTTTAATGGTGTTTTAAAGTATATATTTTGTATCGATTGTTTATATTGTTTTTAGTTTCTCCTGTGCACCGCCCCGGGTCCCTGTGGGGAGAGGGAGCGGTTAATAAATGCAAAGTTATTATTATTATTATATTATTATATTATTGTTCCCATTTTATGGGCGTAGAACAGAGACTTGGAGGATAGAGGATTGTTTACTGCTTCTCCTGGATCACACTAACATACTAACTCTGCTGAACTTTGATGGGTGGCTTGGAAGCCTAAGTTTGAACATTTACTTCACTTGGGTAGAATTTACTGGCACTCCCTGTCTGCTGAATAACAACTGAACTGTTTTGTGGCATAAGCCTGCCTCTTGCCCCTAGCTGCAATATCAAGGGGCATCTAGTATTGTTCTTTCTACTGCTCTGAGTGCTACCTTAGTCCTGGTACTTGGTCTCACACTGGCTACTTCAATAGTTTTCCTGCTGCCTCTGTTTTTATTAAGCAAATAACAGATGTCAGACTTGGACAACTTTCTTAAAATGTTTACACTGGTGGACTGAAAGTTTGGCAGGATCATCAGGAACATTGTTTCTATTTAACTTTACCCTCTTGAGAACATAATAATTAAACAACTGTTAAATTATTATTTTTTTCTGAAAAATATGTTTTTAAAGAAATAGGGATTCCTGAGCTTTATTTTAATGGCAACTAACTAATGAAAAAATGGGTCTGTTTTTATAGTGTAATGCCTTTGTCTAGGTATAATTTTCGCCTCCACAATTGTTAAGAATTGAAATGGAATCTAACAAGATGACTAAGCAAATGTGGACAGATAATATAGAAATACCTTGTTTTGAAAGGCATCCTATGAAATAAGCAAAGAAAGAAGCTTCAAAGATTCAACCATGATTCAAGCATGACAAAAAGAAGCAAAGAAGAGTTATTAGGATAATTTATCTTAATACTATTCTATAGATACAGTGAACTTAAGTAGGTGGCACTACAAGCCTAACTTTGTCTGGAAGCTAAGTAGGTTCAGGTTTAATTCATACATGGATAGGAATATCAGGGAAAACCAGAGCTCTGACAGAACTGGAAAGTCAAAAAATATTCCAGAAGACAGTTCCCATATGTTTGGTTGTAGTTAAATAGAATTACTTTTGGTTACTTTCATTATTGTGGTTTGCCATTTTAGCTCTCATATATTGAGCATGTCTTAATGTTAAATAGTTCTTTTGAATGTTGTTCAATTTTTTTTGTTATATGCTGTCCCAAAACATAGTATAGTATAGTGTAGTATAGTATAGTCTTTATTGTCATTGTACAAAATAAATACAACGAAATTGGTTTTAGCCTCACTGGAGCAAAATTATAGCGGAAACGAAAAAAGAAAGAAAAAAGAAAAAAACTAGTCATATGTTTCCGCATGTGAATAGAGTGATTGTGGTTGTATTTAAAAGTCTGACAGCCCAAGGATATAAACTATTTTTAGACCTATTTGTTCGGCTGGCTATACATGCTACAGTATTTGAGTTAGGTAGCTCAATACATCCATCTATCTATTTATGTGATCACTGGGAATTGAATCAACTTGATGTCACGTAACCGATCGATCCAAAATACATTTAACAAATGCATAAATAAATGAGAAAGGTAGTTCATACTTGCCAAGAAAATTTCACAAATTTATACATGAAATTATTAGGAGTCGAGCCTGACTTGAATGTATTGCCATGTGCAATTTTATTAAAGTGACAACTGTTTTATAAAAGGATAAATGTAATAAAGGAAAATAACCTGCCAAGATTTTTAAGTTATAGGCTGAAATATTTTATATCATTTAACAATTATATCCTATGCTTGTTGGTTTCTTGTTATAGAAAGGTATTCATGAATGGAACTTCAGTGCTGAATCTATAAGAGGAGTAAGGTAAGGTTATTTATATTTATCTTTATGCCACCTTTTCTTTACAGAGTTCAGAATGACCTCTATAGATACTGGCTATTCTATTCAATCCTTGCAATAACTGTATAATCAAGATGAGAAAGAGTGACTGAGTTCTATGATATAGCTCAGTACAGAATACACAAATATTTCTTTAATAAGCAAAAAAAAATACATCAGTAAAATATCTTAAAACTGAGTCCAGTTATTTTCTTCTCATTACTTGTATCTTCAGGAGAAAGATTCTGATCAATAGAAAGTTAGCTGTATAAATTAATTAAGTCATTATATTAATTGTGCTATTAAATCAGATATCATTAAATAACAGTGATATTTAAAAATTAGTGAGAGACAGAAAAACATTACTCTGTTTTCACAAAGATTGCGGGAATGCAAACTCTGGACATGGAAAACTCTCTACCACATTTCTAGATATCCTAAATAATGGTGTTATGGTGCACTGAATTTATTACTAAGTAGAATCTGGTATCTTGTCTGAGACCTAAATGTTATTGACTCAATGAAGATTATAATACTCTAGCTTTTAATCGATATAAAATAAATGTTTGCCAAATAATGCAACAACATCATGTTTGACTTCAGAAAAATAAACTTTAAAAGGAGATTAATAAAAAGAAAATTGATAGACAGTCACAGGTCGGTTCTCTTCATAATGCTTAGAGATTATTCAACTCCAGTAATGAAATCATATTTAGGATATTCATCTCAAATCAGCTCCTTCCCTCTGGAATAAGGTTCCCTCAAGAATCGAACAGCCTAATGGCGATTTTAAGAGGCCTTTGGTTTAGTTTAGTTA
This sequence comes from Rhabdophis nuchalis, assembly GCA_039707465.1. Lineage (NCBI taxonomy): Eukaryota > Metazoa > Chordata > Lepidosauria > Squamata > Natricidae > Rhabdophis > Rhabdophis nuchalis. Next base: position 305,845,104 of record CM077643.1, on the reverse strand, counting down.
ATTTATTAGTTTTTTATACCGCCCTACTCCCAAAGGACTCAGGGCAGTGTACAGCCAAAGTAAAACAGATATATAAAAGTTAAAAACAGTTTAAAAAACATATTAGATAATTTGGCCTCTCATAAGATTAAAAAACCAAGAAACCCCGATTAAAATTAATAAAAAATCATATTTTAAAAAATCATTTTTATGCCAGCCCGGCTTGTTGGAAAAGAAAGGTTTTGAGAACACGGCGGAACTTAATTCCGGGGGCAATTCGTTCCAGAGGAGAGGTGCTCCCACAGAGAAGGCTCTCCCCCCTGGGCGTCGCCAGTCGACATTGTTTAGCCGACGGCACCATGAGGAGACCCTCTCTATGGGAGCGTACTGGCCGGTGGGAGGCTCTCGGTGGCAGAAGGCAATCTCATAGGTACCCAGGTCCTAAGCCATGGAGCGCTTTAAAGATAGTAACCAACACCTTGAATCGCACCCGTAAAACCACTGGAAACCAGTGTAGCTCGCGCAGGAAGGGTGTTATATGGGAGCGTCGTGTCGCCCCCATAATTACCCGCACAGCTGCATTCTGGGACCAGTTGGAGCCTCCAGGTGCTCTTCAAGGGGAGTCCCATGTAGAGAGCATTACAGTAGTCCAGACAGGAAGATACGAGGATGTGAATGACTGTGCGCAGGGCATCCCGATCCAGGAAGGGACACAACTGATAGATCAGGTGAACTTGATAAAAAGCCCCCCTGGCGACAGATGTCATATGATCTTCCAAGGACAGCCGTGCATCTAGGAGGACACCCAAGATGTGAACCCTTCCTGTGGGGGCTAAGGTCTCACCCCCCATAGCCAGCGATGGAACCAGCTGACTGTAACGGAACGTCGGGAACCACAGCCATTCAGTCTTGGAGGGGTTGAGCCTGAGCCTGTTCCTCCCCATTCAGATCCGCATGGCCTCCAGGCACTGGGACATCACATCAAGGGCAACATTGGGCTGGTCTGGGGACGAAACGTACAGCTGCGTATCATCAGCTTACTGATGGAACTTTACCCCAAAACCCCGGATGATCTCGCCCAGCGGCTTCACATAAATGTTGAACAGAAGGGGCGAGAGGACCGACCCCTGGGGTACTCCACAAGTAGGGCACCTTGAGAACGACCTCTGCCCCCCCACCAACACAAACTGCGAACGGTCAGAGAGGAAGGAGGAGAACCATCGAAGTACAGTGTCCCCCACCCCTAACCCCTCCAACCGCTGCAGCATGATACCATGGTCGATGGTATCAAAAGCCGCTGAGAGGTCTAATGGGACAAGGACAGAGGAACAACCCTTGTCCCGAGCCCTCCAGAGATCATCAACCAATGCTGTTTCCGTGCTGTACCCAGGCCTGAAACCCGACTGGTACGGATCAAGATAGACAGCTTCATCCAGCTGTCGCGCCACCACACTCTCAACAACCTTTGCCACAAAGTTGTTCTTTAGTGAGAACAACTGGCTCCCCTTTTCTTCCATTCTCTTGTTCACATCTGGATTTGTTTTCTCTGCCATCTTTGTTTCTTTATTTTGAGTTTGTTGTTACTTGTTTTTAAATGTTTTTAACAAATTGAAAATTGCCTACAGTTGCTGGGAGGTGGAATTACTACTAGTATTATTATAATTATGAAAGCTATGACAAAATTCAAAAGAAATCCAGATACTATCTTTGAACAAGGCCAGAAATTATATCAAAATTAAGGAAGTTTCCTTCAGGAAGTGAATGTTTTGCTCAAAGACGAACAAAAAAGAAGCTAAATTCTGCCCCAAATTATGCTAGTTAGTAATAAAAGTTACAAAAAAGAGATTTGAGAAACACATGGCAAAGAACATTAAAGTAAATAATTAAAAAAGAAAGCTTCAAATGTATTTAGAATAAGAAACTGGCCGGATACAGGGTAAAGGTTACAAAATGGAGAGAGCTCTATCTCTCTGACAGAGAGTTCTTTTTTATGGAACCCGTACTAAAGTCAGGAAAATTGCAATCAAACAAGGAGAAAGCTGTCCAGATAATAAATTTGGTGCTGGTATCATCTTATGTTTATGTTATAATTCTCTGTGTGGCATGTTTGTGTTGCTTTATAGTACATAGCTATATATAGCTTCCTAATTCTTTGCAGTAAAAAATACTTATCTAATCTTGTTTCTGCTTGTTAGTGTAGGCCTGAGAGAAAGTTTTATAGCCATCTGTGGTATGAAGCCCTGATAATGTGAGAGCATTAAAGGTGTGTTAAGGTAGGATAGAATAATAGCAAAGAATGAATTATTTTCTAAATAATAAATAAATGTGTGTGTTGATTTTTTTTCTGGAGGTGTTTGAAACAAACTAAGAATACAGAGATAACAAGAAAAAACTGTAAAACAAATTAACAAGCTAAAATTAAATAAATGTCCAGAGCTGGAATAGTTGTTAAATATGAAGATGCTGAATTTTTTCATAAAAGTATGCAATTTCTCTTTTACACTCAGCAAAATTTTGAAAGAGATTGAGGCAAAACAAAGGAAGTCAAAGCCCAGTAAGTTTAATATTGCTTCTGTAAAAGGAGTTGGAAGTATTATTAAAGCGATAATGAGAAATCACCATCTCCAAACACAGATCTTGCTGATAAGAAATCAACATAGCTTTTGCAAAGAGAAATCTCACTGACTGAGTAGAAGTAAATATATATGCAAGGATTACCTAATTAATTATGTAGTTGGACTTTGGGCACCTGGTGGGGTAAAAAACAGGAAACTCAGTAAATGTTCATACAGGTCAGATTTGTAAAAAGGTATCTCCCATGGATCAAACCACAACTGATACTTTTTAAACCCTTACAGAAATAATTTGATGTTTATTGCTAAGAATGAGGTAGGGCCAGTGCCTCAGTCTCAAAGTGCTGCAGTCCCAAAGTGAGGCGGGGGTGTGTGGATGGATCTGCCTCACGTGCTCCACACTGGCTTACCTCAGGGCCCCCACAGCCAGGTCATCCACACCCGACACCTGCCTCACCTTGTGACTGCGGCACCGATGTGTTGCTTGGCCTCCTGCTCCATTGCAGCCACGAGCAGAAGTGGGCTGACAGCTATGTGGGCTCCTGCTTGATATGCCTGTTGGTCCTGCCCCTGTGAGGCAGTTGTCAATGCATGGATGGTCAGGCTATGGGGGCCCTGAGGTAAGCTAATGCGGGGCATGTGGGGAAGCTCCACTCTCTCACCTGCCTTGCCTCATGTCGTGTTGATACCGTGAGCAATCATGGAATGGACAGAAGGCCTGCTATGCAGGCTCTTAAGTAGCGCTTATTTTGTGGCTAGGGCTTATATTAGGCACACACGTAAAATGCTAGGGCTTATTTTTTTTTGGATAGGTCTTACTTTTGGGGAAACAGCAAATGAAATCACACATGATATATGCAACATCTGTTAAGAGATGCTTTTATCATTGTGTCACAGAATGTATTTGTTTATTTTTGTTTATTTATTAATTTTATATGCTGCCCATCTCACTGATAAGGTAACCCTGGTTAGAAGTGTTAGAACTCAAGGTTGTCTACTAAATCTAAATGCAGGGAGATTCTGATTTACAGCACAGAGCTGAGCTGTAAAATTGACTGCAAACAGTTGTGATAGGAGGCAGGCAACTTAAATGACTTTAAAAGTGGAATTGAACGTTGCATGGAATATCAAGTCTCAAAAAGGTGCTTTTTCAAAAGGCAGTTGGACTATTTTTTCCCTTGAGAAAGAAGACATTTCGCCTCTCATCCAAAAGCTTCATCAATTCTTGGATGAGAAGCGAAACATCTTCCTGAAGGAAAAAACATAGTCCAGTTGCCTTTTGAAAAAGCACCTTTCAGATAGTCATGATGACTGAGAATCTCCATAGTCAGGGAAAATCAAGCTATCAATAACTACTAATGCTAACTGCATTATTGTTTAAATAAGTCCTTAAATATGGTTACTGAGAAGCAACTGTGGAAAGAGGATTCCAACCATTCCAAACTTGGGTTTTGTTCCAGTTGTTTGCCATGTGACACAACGTGCAAGGTTAGGCTGCCTTATGGCCTGATGTATCAGGACTCTATTTGCCTTCTTATATTAACAATACAATTATATGCATATTGAATTCACCTAGACTAGTGGTGGGTTTCCTTTTTTTTTGCTACCGGTTTGCTCGTGCGCACTCACTCGTGCATGATGCTTCTACGCATGTGCAGAAGCATCCAGGCAGGTGGGTGGAGCCTCCCGCCGCCACTTCTATCGGTTCACCTGATCCGGACCGAACTGGGCGCAACCCACCTCTGACCTAGACATCTATATATTTAATTATCTTCAAATAAGATTCATCAAATTTATTTATCATAAGTTATTAGACAGATTTCAGGTAGCATTTAATCAGGGAATATGAAAAAGATTGGTATGTAATTGGAATGATCTGTCAGTAATATTTTAGTATTTATTTTCTGTTTACTTCATGTTAAAATATATTTCATAGATTAATTATTTAACAGTTTAATGATGAATTTTTGGTACGTTTAACAGGAAAAAGATAGCAGTGACTTAAAGTTTGTGCTAGGGTGCCCTCCAATGGCTTCCAGTATGTAGTCAGTTTCATACCATGGAGGGGGAAAGTGCTTTTTTAGCCATAGGAGGTCATTTGGGGGTTATCTATATCATTCATTCTTGGTGGTTGATGACCGTTCCATGAACTACATGGAGTTCTTATGTGATTCATGAACTTCCAAACCCAGATGATCCTTCCAGAGTTTTTTTTTAAGAGAACAGTAGAACTGGGTTTATAATTTTAATGAGATGCAGTCCATTTAAATGAGGTAGCTACCTATCTTTAGTCAAATAATTGATAGTGTCCTACTTAATATGATGTAAGTATTTCAAGAATACATTTTTCAGCTTTTTGGTATACTTTGATAACCTCCCCACACCCACTTAAGTATCTATGAAACTAGAGAAAAGTTTGGAAATGATAGCATACCCATATTTGGGAGTTCCTAAATATTGAATAGGGACATGGTGGCCCAGTGGCTTTGACGCTGAGCTTGTCGATCAGAAAGGTCAGCAGTTCGGCGGTTCAAATCCATAGCACCGCCTAATTTGTCCCAGCTTCTGCCAACCTAGCAGTTCAAAAGCATGTAAAAATGCAAGTAGAAAAATAGGAACCACCTCTGGCGGAAAGATAACAGCATTCTGTGAGCCTTCAGCATCTAGTCATGCTAGCCACAAGACCACGTCTTTGGACAGTGCTGGCTCTTCGGCTTTGAAACGGAGATGAGCACTGCCCTCTATCATCATGAATGACTAGTACATATGTGCAAGTGGAATCTTTACCTTAAATATTGAATTAACTTTAATTATTCTGAAAAGAAGCAACCTCAGCTTCATTCAATAATTGTTTTACATAGTTTGAGGGAGGATTTTCTTCCTCTAACGTATCCTCACTTTATCTTCTTTCTTAAAAATAAGGACAAAATTACTCTACAGCATTTTTCAGATATCAGACATTAAAAATTCTCATTTCTTATAAAAATTGAAAGATTTCATAAAGACATATTAGTCATTTATTCTAATTTTGTTTCTTTTTAGCATTTCAAAATTTGAAGAACGATGCTGTTTCTTGTATGTACTACACAATTCAGATGACTTCCAAATCTATTTCTGTACAGAACATCATTGCAAAAAGTATGTGTTGATTCCTATTTCATATTTAACAGATAACAGATTAACACAGTAGGAAGGGACCTTGCAGGTCATCTAGTCCAACCCCCTGCCCAAGCAGGAGACCCTACATCTACCTCTACCTAGGATTGAACTCACAACCTCCTGATTGGGAGGCGAGAGCTCCACCTCTAGGCCACAGCAGCAGAATTTAAAAAGATAAATATGCTATTTTTACATCTGCCATGTTATTATTTGATAAAGCATTTTAAAATCCACTATAGCATTAAAAACAATTGTATTTATTGAGAATATTTAGCAGTTTAATTTCAGCTTCTGAGGTTTTTAAGCAGTAGCATTCATTTTGTATTTATGACATGCATTCATGCTAGTTGTTGCCTGGCTGACTTTTTCTGGACTCAGAAGCTAAGCAGGGTCAAGTCTGGTTGGATGAGAGACAATCAGGGAACATCTTGGTTGCGGTAAAGCCATCCAGCCCTATACTAAATCTTCCAAATATCTACCCATTCAAATTTGTTTCTGTATTTTGAAGATTTTAATTAAATTATCTTAGTTTTGAATGGCTTCTGGTATGGATTATGTCCTCTTTTACATAACCTTTCCTATACCTCAGTGTGCATTCCATAACTTTTTCTTTGCAAGCATTTAGGAAGAGATATGAAATTTAAAAAAGAATTATTTACCACACTTTTTGGAGTATAATATAAGACGCACCAAGATTTTGAAGAGGCATATTAAAAAAAGTTTTTGCACTCTGCAGACCTCCCAAAAACGGCCCATTTTTCACGAAAATGGGCCCATTTTTTTTAAAAGGGCATGAATAGTCTTTAGGAGTCTTGTAGAGTGCTCCTGGGGGGGTCATTTTTGCCCTCCCCAGCACCCAAGAGCACTCTGAAAGCCTCCTAAAGGCTATGCACAGCCATTTTGGTGAAGGGGGCAGAGTTTCAGGAAGCACAAAATGCTGTATTCAGCGTATAAGATGCACCCAGATTTTCAGCCTCTTTTTTTAGGGAAAAAGGTGTGTCTTATACTCTGAAAAATATGGTAAATCCAAAATTAGGTTGCAATTTAACATACATATCAGGGATGATATTTACTTACCTTCCATACCAGTTCACAAATGTGAGCGCGCGCATGCACTCAGCCTTCCGCGCATGCTCTTCGGCTAAAAAAAGGGCCACCTGCTATTTCCGCTACCAGTTCGGGTGACCCGGTCCAAACCAGTAGAATACCATCTCTGATACGTATATTCTTAAATGATGTAACCATCACGTATAATAAGGTCAGTGCTTGTTTATTATGTTTATCCTATTCTTTCTCAACAATTCAAGGCATTATACATGCTTCTTCCCTTTCCATACTTGTTATTTTCACAACAACTCTGTGAATTATCATGAGCTGAGGAATAACGATTATTTTAAAGACAATCAGTGACTTTTAAAGGTGTCTGGGGATTTGAGTCAGGGGATCCCTTGTTTTATTCCAATATTCTAACTCTTACTATATGCTGGGTATGGTTATATTTACCAAAACAATATGCAAAATTGTATAATGAGGTACAAGGTACAGTCTGAAGGGGATCATATCAAAACGTGCCCAGAATGTCTTTTGTGAAACATAGCTGTGGTATCAGTCAGTCTCCTGTGATTGCTAATCGCCAAGTTTTACTCTGTCCATTGTTCTTTTCTTCTATATGAATACTGTATATCTTTGGCAGATTTTTTGAAATGGTTAATAGCATCACTGAAGAAATAGGAAAAAACACAGAAGAAGGTGAATGTGATGGAGATTCTCTGGAGGTAAAGGCAACTGTGTATTCTTCCTATTTTTCATATTTTAAAAAACCAAGCTCCCTAGAAAGTTCCATTTCATACACACAACCTTGTCTGCTTTCTAGACCTCCTTCTTGATGCTGCTGTATTTCAAGCATTCGTTAGCAGGAACAGAGGCTATAGTGATTTACAACCTCATGTTTCTTTTGCAGTATTACAATAACTCATTATGGGGGGAAAAGCAAGCCATATTAATGTATAAATCTATTGCAGAGAGATGAACATTTTAAAGAGCTGTTCAAACTCTAATATTTATATACATCGTTATTTGATATTTAATCATCCATCGAGCATATAGCAACCACAATTGGTACTCCCTTGCTAATCAGTGCAGTCACTAAGGGAAACATAATGTGACCATGATGGACTTATGACATCACTTCCAATTAGACAATGCAGCAAGTCACCGCAGGTTGTTAAGCAAAGTATCAAAATATCAAAGTTTGCAACTTGTGATTTTACTGCCAGTTTCTCTAATGTTTGTCAGAAGCTGGTAGTAAAGCACACAAAGGCAATTATGTGATTATAAGACACAGCAAGGTTGTAAATGCCCATCAGTTACGAAGTGTCTGGTTATGTGTGTTGATCACATATCCACAGGGACACTGTGATAGTTGTAAATGTGAGTTCTGGTCATAAAGTTATATTTTTAACACTGTCATAACTTTGAACAGTCGTTAAACAAGGCAGTGTGTTTAATTATTGGCTGCCACATAGATGATTAGATATTTTTTTAAACATCAAGAAGGTTCATGGGGAAAATATGGATCAGTGGAAAACAAATAGAAGTTAAATTTTTAAACAAAATTGTCTTATAAATAATCCTATTTAGTGACTGCTTCATTTAGTGACTGTTCATCGTTACAACAGCAATAAAAAGGAACTTTACAACCAGTCCATGTATTTAGGGCTTTTGTACATGTGTAAAAGCAAGGGAAAGTTGAAGAAAGATCATACACACAGTTGAGGTTTCACTTAATAACCTCTTTGCTTAATGAGTGAGTTGTTGGTTAGGGTTACTAAATGAACCTTTTATGAGATTCCTGTCCTTATAGATTTTTAAAAAAAAGATAAAGTATAGATTAAAAAAAAAACACAGATTACAAAACGGCACTGGCCTGACATTTAGATAGGATGTTGATTATCCTTGGTTTGAGCCACTGTTGAATCACATCTTCCCAAAAGATTGCAGTATTTGTATTTGACAAATAATAGAATGACATATCCCTTCCCTTTTGTGTATTTTTTTTGTTATAGTATGATTATGAATATGATGAAAATGGTGAACGAGTCATTCTGGGGAAAGGCACTTATGGCATAGTTTATGCAGGACGAGACCTGAGCAATCAAGTCAGAATTGCCATAAAAGAAATCCCAGAAAGAGATAGCAGGTATAGTAATAGTGAATGCTGACAGATGCTGCTATATTTACAATTCCACGGCTAATGCTCACCAGTGTTCTGTTGGAAAAACTAATAATAGATCTCCAAAGGTGTTCAAAAGCACTTCCTTCTCAAACAGCAGATGCATCAATTGTAGACAATCAGAAAAGTTTCCTGATAGGTGCTATTGAACTATCACAGTAATAGCAGTAGTACTTAGACTTATGTACTGCGTCACAGTGCTTTAAGACACTCTCTCAGTGGTTTACATAGTCAGCATATTGCCCCCATTTTACTGACCTAGGAAGGAAAGAAGGATGAGTCAACATTGAGCCGGTCAGAATCGAACTGCCAAATAACTGACAGCCAGCAGTCAGCAGCCTGCAATACTGCGTTCTAACCACTGTGTCACCACTGTGCTTTTTCATAATGGTATGAAAGGAGTCTTCCTGTCCTTGTTCACATCACACAGCTGTGTATAGGTTGCTGCAGCTGGGCCCAGAGACTCAGGAAGCAGAATTAGATACAAAAGACAATTGCTGCATGAATACAAAATGCTTAATTATAAGTCACTCAAACATGTGGTATTTGCATCTATGCAGTGTGCTTAGTAAGCCTATCTGGATTTAATATTGGTTAGTTATTTTATGGCTATTTATGTTCTCTTAGCTTCTGGTCCAGTGGCTAAGTGCTTTCTGAATGTAAGTTTTTTTAAAAAAAAAGTACCTTAGGAGATTATGAAATATTAACACACATTTCCATTTCCCATCCCTTTTGGCAGAGGATGATTTGAAGCACAGAAATGGCCTGGGTGTTCTTAATCCTTTTATTTAGCTGGCCATCTGGCCAAACAGAGAGATTGGACTCTTTTGCAGATTTCCTGAAGTGTATTTATCCTCACTCATTTGCATGTGGAACTTTGCTGGGGAGGGGGGGGGGAGTGGGGGTGCACTTATAATGCATTAAATACTTTTGTGTTCCAACCCTCCCAAATCTATTTTCTTCTTACTCCTTTCCTTTTGTCTAACACGACCAGTGATAATTTTGCCTACACATGCTTGCTTTTAATGCTTCAGGAACTTGATCTATATCAGTGATCGCTACCCTTTTTCCCATCGCGTGCCAAAGGGGGGGGAGCACAGGGGTGTCATGCACGGGCATATCTATACCCAGAATTTTATGCACATGACCCCCTGCATGCATGCAATCATGACCCCTCCCCTCCCCCGCTTTTGGCCTGTGACAGACCGTTTTTCACACTCCCCAGGATGCAGAGGCTTTTTAAGAGCCCGGGGAGGATGAAAATAGCCTCCCGCGCCCTCTCCGGAGACTTCAGGAGGTTTCCCTGAAGCCTCTGGAGGGCAAAAAATAGCCCTATGGGGATCCCAGAAGTTTGAGGATGGACTTCGATTTGCACGTTGGGGTGTTTTTTGCCCTCCGAAAAATGGCCAAAAATGAAGGCCGAAGTCAGCTGGCCAGTGTGTACATGCATGCTGGAGACGACAGGGCAACGCCTCACATGCCCTAACAAATGGCTACGTGTGCCACCTGTGGCACGCGTGCACAGGTTAGCCATCACAGATCTATATATTTCCAAAATAGGAAATCAGCAGAATAAATCTATGACCTGGTAAATATATAGTACAAATCCCACAATCCTATGACATTATACCTCTCACAGTGGACCCACAGAAAATATACAGGCAGAAAAAAACTCTGAAGTAGAATTCTCCATAGAGAATATAAAATTTAACCTCACTCTTCTTCCAACCAATGCACATAATATAAAATATCAAATATAGTATGCAGTCTACTCTATACCAATACAAGTAGTCCTTGACTTACGATGACAATAGAGCCCAGAATTTCTGTTGCTAAGTGAGACATTTGTTAAGTGAATTTTGCCTCATTCTGCAACTTTTCCTGCCTCAGTTGTTAAGTGAATCACGACAGTTGTTAAATTAATGACACAGTTGTTAAGTGAATATGGTTTCTCCATTGACTTTGCGTGTCAGAAGGTCACAAAAGGTGATTACATGACACCAGGACATAGCAACTGTCATAAATACAAATCATTTGCCCAGCATCCGAATTTTGATCATTGATATGCAGCAACAGTTGTAAGTGTGAAAAATTGACATAAATCACTTTTTACAGTGCTGTTGTAGCTTAGAACGGTCACTAAATGAACTTTTGTAAATTGAGGACTACTTGTATATACAAAGAGACTGGCCCAGATTGCTCTTCTAACCTTCTTAAAACCAGTTTGCAGATATACAAATGATCCTTCCCTTTCCAGTTAGTTGCCTCATGTTTATGTGCCAATAACACATAATTTGAAATGATTCAGTCAGTCATTTGCTAGGCTTCCCAGACACCAATAACTTCCCCAGTACCTCCTGTTTCCTCTCCCCAAGGATTATTTTCTTTTTTACAGAAAATCTGAATAATTGCCATACCATTTCTGCCCTTTTCTGTCCTTCTGTATATGTGTGTTGAAAGGGGAGACTCAAAATGACTATAGAGGTAGAATGTCTAGAAAAAACTTATTTTGGGCAGGTTTCTCTTAAGATTATTTTAATTACAATGATTGGAAGGAAGAGTTGATTTTTGGTAAGTAGTTTAGATGATGCAGGGAAAGTTAGTTCAAACTAGACTAGGTCTGTTAAATCTAGATTAACTTAATTAAATTAAAATAAATTAACTCAGTTTTTAAAAATATATCAAATTCAGTCCTCTGTCTCTCATGTCTAGTTAACTTTGTAATGTGAATAGGGTCAGAATTTCATGCTATAGAAAGTTGTGTGTATATAACTGCAAAAAATCAAGTTTTATAATCTCTGAGACAGTTCCACTGATGGCTAAAATTTGTGAAAATATTTCAGTATCTGGAAAAACCAAGATAGGGAAAATTGACTAATATGAATAACTATTCAGATAGCTAAGTGGGAATAACAAAACTTAGATGATGGTGTATTGTAGAATTGGCTCAGAATCTTAACTTTGCCAGAAAAGCACAGAAAATGTGATTCAAAACTGAACCTGTTTTAATGGAAAGGAAAAATTGCTATTGCACTTAAGCAAACATCCATGGTTGACATATCCTATAAAACACCCATTTCAAATTTATATTGGATTACACCACCAAAAATATGAGATGGAACTGTATTTTTCTGTACTAGTAAGTTGTTGATTTAGTCAGTTTTCATGTCTTCTGCCTTGCTATTTGTTCTGTTATCAATTTTTAGGAATATATTTCCTTTGTACAAACATTAACTAGACAATTTTCTGTGTTATTTTTTTTTAACTGTAAAGTACTGCCATCTGTGAATTATTGTGGTTTATTTATAAACCGAGTAGTATGTAATAAATTCCATGGGATGAAAACTATAGGACTGAATCACGCTAATCTATTTTTTCTTTTAGGTATTCTCAGCCTTTACATGAAGAAATAGCTTTACACAAACACCTCAAACACAAGAACATTGTTCAGTATCTTGGTTCATTTAGTGAAGATGGATTTATTAAAATATTCATGGAACAGGTACCAGGAGGTAAAACATTTCTAGGTTTAAAGAATCAATGCATTTTTATTCAAATGTTTGCCATTGCTGTATTTTCTATCAACCTAGGACTATAACTCCCAGAATTCCTAGCCAGTTGCTAGGTCAGCAAGTTTGTTATAAAAGATTATAAAGCAGTTTTTCTTTATTAACATTTAGAAAGTTGATGTGTGAAATATTGTCCAGAATTCACAAAATTTGCTTTTCAATTACTAATCAATGAGATAAAAGCAATAAAATGTAACATTTTGAAGTAGAATAAATGATTTGTTTTTGGTTTATATTAAGAAAAAAAATGGAACTAGTTCTGCCATAATGTTTGTAATAAATTGTATCCCATGATATCTGTCTGCAGATACAAAGTTTCCTCCAATGGAAGAAATTCTTGCATCTTTCATCTGCACACATCTAGGTTTACTCTGTAGGGTTGAGGGAATTCAAGTGGGTTTAGGCAGAGGAGGAAAAGATAAACTGTTGTACAGATAGAACTCTTATCTGCTTGAGTTTGCATTTAACCTGGTATATTGATAATTAGAATATTTTTTGTTACAAAAAGTCCTAGTATTATAATAAACACTTTTCCATTTTTTAAAGGAAATCAAGTAGGAACTGCAGTTTACCCTGCATTTGTCTCATTTGAAACAATTTTTCTTTATATTTCAGGCAGCCTTTCAGCTCTTCTGCGATCAAAATGGGGACCATTGAAAGATAATGAACAGACAATTGGTTTCTACACCAAACAGATTCTTGAAGGATTAAAATACCTCCATGATAATCAAATCGTGCATAGAGATATAAAGGTGGGAATTGCTATGTACTATAAATTGTACACAGTACTATTTCTTTGCAGAAAGAACTAGGATGAATGAATGTAAAATTATTTTATGAATATGAAATTAGTCCAACTTTTCTCTGAAAGAAAAAAAGTCTCAATCCCCTTTTGATCATAGTAAATAGAGAAATCTGAACAGACATCCACTAATAGGATTGGAACTGGTTTTGTTCTTAGTATTTTAGGATTAATGGATAATATGAAATAATGGTGGATAAGATGATTGCAATTTAGTGGGGTAGTTTAGTTGGAATTCTCATCTGAATTCAGCCTTGTTTTAGTTGTGGGTTCTTCAAAAGGTTTTGGAAAAAGCACAGTGTCTGTCAGACACAAAGAACCACAATGATACTGGGAGTTGATCAGAGAAATATGGTTATTGCGACTCACCCATTTACAGGAATCTTGCCGGACTAACTGCACTCACTACAGACAGTTAGCAATTAGATGAGCGCTGCAAGATTTAGGGAGGGTCTGCTTTCTGCCATTTCCTCCCTTTCAATGATTCCAGATTAGCCAATTGCATAACTCCACCCTCTACTTCAGCTGCAGATTATACCACAGTGTCTGATTCATGTCCTTTTAAAATGGATGGCATTGATGTAGCATAAAAATTGCTAAGATACAGTTATCTAAGTGATGCACAGAACATACCTGACTTGTGATTATTTTAACCAATCCCCTTTTCTATATTAATTTACATCAGGGATCAGAAATCTTTTCAAGATATGGCAGAATTCTTACGTTAATCAATTTGTATGAGTGAGGGAGGGGTTACATACCCTTGATGATGGATAGTATCAAATACGAAGGGTTCATGAGATATGGCTTACTGTTCTGTCGGTTTTCCACCCCATTTATTCATTTTTCTATCTTTCATATGTTTTGCCTCAAACATTTTTTTTTGCATATATTGCAATTCACTGTCCTTTTTCTAATACCACCAACTGCTATAGCTATGCTACCATGAGGTAGCCTGTTCAGGGAGTTCTTGATTGATGGAATAAAGGGAGGAGGCCAAACCCAAATGATTCTAAAAAAGATTGGAGAACTTTTCCTTCTTTGTCCTGGGAATTGTTCCTGATGTGAACATATGTTTCATATGTTCCTCATATGAAAATAGAAATTTTACACAAATCAACTGATTTTTCAGCCAGGCTTCAAGTAATTCCTCTCTTATGCTCTTGCTCTGTAATAGTTTTGTCAGATCTTTCAATTCTTATAAGAGACAGTAGAGGGAGGAAGACAAAGTAAAACCTATTAGGTGACTGCCTACCATTTACCAATTACATTGTTAAACTTCACCAAAGCACTACAAGTATTAACTTCTATAACAATAGAACGGAATGCTAGAATTCTGATACCTGTAACTTCTAGCATCTGGCTATGCTTCCTAAAAATACTGGAGATGTTCAACAACACCTGCAATGCCACAGTTTTCCTAGCCAGATTTATAACGTGTTAAGAAGAAGTACATTGCTAAAAATAAAATTAAAACCACATAATGTTAGGTAAAGAAAATAATCTTTCCCTACAGTTTTTGAATTGCCCCTTTTTATTGTCTCTCCCCCTACCATTGTTTTAGAAGGTACTTAGAGATAGTAGTTCAGTATTCAGGAATGAGGGGGGTCATCAGAGACATAATCTAGTGTCAAAGGTATAGCAACATCTATTTCATTCAAAATCATTTTTCAGCATTCATTTTAACTGCAGATTGTTTTGTGATGTCAGTCATAAGGTGAAACTGTGATCTCAAATGTTCTCTTGCCCCAGGGGGATAATGTTCTTATCAACACATACAGTGGAGTGTTAAAGATTTCAGATTTTGGCACATCAAAGAGGCTTGCTGGAATCAATCCTTGCACTGAGACTTTCACAGGTATGTTCTAAATCTGAAAGCATATTGTAAAGTTTCCTAATTTCAATGTCAGGAAGAATGTTCAATATTCATAAATTGAACATAGTCTTTGGGATTCCTAGTGGATATAACATGCCCATTTTATTTGCCATGGTTAGGAAAAAAATACCCTCTCTCTGCAGTGTTTTAAATCTTAAAAAGTGTAAATTAAGAAAATTTAGATTAGAAAATATGATGTAGTCCACTTAAGTAGAAATAATCATCTGTTGATGTGCATAGCAATCTCCATTAATGTTATCAGCAATACTCCTGATAATTGATTTAGAGGAAGTACAGCCTATTTAATCAGTCTGACATTCTGCTCCAATTAAAGGCCATACATAAGTATAACATTAACTGGCTTAGGAACTGTGTGTGCTCTGACTCAGTATTCAATACAATACAATACAATAGCAGAGTTGGAAGGGACCTTGTAGGTCTTCTAGTCCAACCCCCTGCATGGGCAGGAACCTTATACCATTTCAGACAAATGGCTGTCTAACATCTTTTTAAAGACTTCCAGGGTTGGGGCATTCACAACTGCTGGAGGCAAGCTGTTCCAGAGGTTAATTGTTCTTACTGTCAGGAAATTTCTCCTTAATTCTAAGTTGCTTCTCTCCTTGGTTAGTTTCCACCCATTGCTTCTTGTCCTGCCCCCAGGTGCCTTGGAGATTATGGCTGGCATTTGTATGCACTTTCAAAACATATTAAATTTTACACTGAATTTATATTTCTTACAGAAAATAAAACAACATAAATGTAACTTTGAAACAGTGAATAGATTAAGTTGGAGTTTTTAAATTTACTAGGTATAGCTTTGTGATTAGCCATTCTGTACTTTGTATTCCCAAATGTTGGATTCCATTTCCAATCTTTCTTACTACTGGATATATTGAAAAAGTCTAGTGGGGACTATTCAAAATAGCATTAAAAAATCCCAATTGCACCCAGTTGTTCTATTGGCCTGTGTCATACAGCATTCAGGACACCTATGTATACAGCATGTTACAGCTACCTATGCTGAACCATATTATGGAAATTATTGCTCTGTTATTGAGACATTTGTAAGCGTTCTGTTTGGTAGCTCTTCCAAGACAGCATAATATGTGAATAGTTCTTTTCGTGTATGTTCACTGTAGTGCATTACTTTTGAGACTAATATGGAACTAAACCCAGTGATCCTTAAAACTATTACAAAATCATAACAAAATCAGGTCTTGGTCTTGAATAAAAAAAAACAAAGTCATGCCAGCATGCACAATAATTTTTACAATCGTAAACTCAATATTTTCATGCTTTTTATTTCTTCTCACATGAGAACTTCAGAGTTTGTTGTTAGCGAAGACATTTTTTTTAGTTTTTGGAGAACAATGTGCATTGAGTAATATTTTTTTAAAAGCATGGCCAGATTTTATTCATGTTCCAAATCTGTTCAAGGATCAGACCTGACATCTTGAGGCTATCCGTGGTTATCCTTGTATGGTTATTTCAGTGCTGTCCCTTATACCCAAACTGGCACAGGATGGTTATTATTTTTAATGCATGTTTGAGATAACATAATATTTAAGATAATATCTGCTCTTGTTGAAGACACACACATATAAAATGTTAATGGCATTCTCCTTCCGGCACTGCAGGAAAAGGATGAAAAAATTATAAGTCAATAGCCTCTTGTTAACTCCCCACCCCCAAAATCCTATGTACAATGGAAAAATGCCTTGATCTATCTTTTCTATAGCATTTTAGGGGCAATAAAATAGCCTGCTCTTGACATATCATTCAACTTATATAAGCTAAGATTATCATTACATCCTTCTTGTAATGTTCCCTTTTCCTTTTAAGAAAAAAATCAGTGATCTTAATTCCATGTCTTAGTTTGTAAAGAGGAATTCAATCATAGTTTGCTAATTTGACTATAGTTGATAGATTAGATTAGAAGCATTTAAAGACAGATCACAAGTGCAAGACTAGTATCAAATGCAATCTACTAAACTAGGATAATTGAGCCTGAAAAAGGAAAGGTCTAATGTGCCATATAAATACTAAATACAGTGACAGAAATGTACATGTAAAATCTGAGAATTCATTTATTTTAGTATCTGCCTTCTTTCAATTTGTTATTCAATATGCATAAAATACATCTGTTTTTCACAGGTACTCTTCAGTATATGGCACCAGAAATAATTGATAAAGGACCAAGAGGTTATGGAAAGGCTGCAGATATCTGGTCCTTAGGCTGTACAATTATTGAAATGGCCACAGGAAAGCCTCCATTTTATGAACTAGGAGAACCACAAGCAGCCATGTTTAAGGTTAGTTTTTAGATAATTATATTTTCCTGAAAAAAAAAGAGAGGGAAGGAAAATAAACTATGTCAAGGCCATGTTGAAAAAGACAAGATGATATGATAACTGGCTAGAGGGGGAATGCTACAGGATATTTTGTTAATATTTAAATTCAACTGAACATGAACACATACCATAAAAAAATGCTAAAATCTTATTTAGATTATCTCTTAAAATAACACCTATCAAAGAACAAAATACTGTTCTAAGATCCTTCAGCTAATGCTATTTTTAATGCGGAAACAAAAGAGAGCATTTCCCTCTGCAATAAACGGTCTGCTTCTGTGTTGTTGTTGTTTTAATTTGATTTTCATATGCATTTATTAGGTTGGAATGTTCAAAATACATCCTGAGATTCCAGAATCCATGTCAGTGGAGGCAAAAGCTTTTTTGCTGAGGTGCTTTGAACCTGATCCAGACAATAGGACTTGTGCTAATGAGCTTCTTGTAGATGAGTTCTTAAAAGTCACCAGCAAAAAAAGAAAGTCGCAGTCAAAACTAACAGGTGAAGAAATCCAACTATTCTAGTTGGGAGATCTTAGATTATTATGAGTCATTATTAACCTAATTAATAATTATCCTACCCCTATGGATTTACCATCTCCTATTATTTGCACTGTACACTGCCACTTTACACCTGCACTTTATCTGGACTCTTTCTAACTAACTAACTAACTAACATTAACTTGCAATTACGTTCCCCTGGTTTATGCAGCCTTTGTGTTCCCCTAGAAATGTATTCGAGGCGTGATCTCCTTTGCCTGCGAGATTCTGCCCTCTCGCAGGCTTGGCCCCCTAGTTTAACTCGGGCCCACCTCGAGGATGGACTTATTGCTCCTGAGAGGTGGGCGAAGCGCAAGCTCAGGGGGTTTCTTTTTAATTTTTTAATTCGGATTTTAGGGGGTTCCAGGGAGGAGGGAGGGGATAGTCAGGTGGGGGGACGCCAAATTATAAGGCCAGCCGGCGGAAGTAGAGAAACGGAGGAGGGGGAAGGGGGGGTCGTTGCCGCTGAGGTATTATCCATCAATTCGGTCTTGGGGAGGGGCAGGGGCGGTGGGAGATGGGATGGACATCGGTTGGAGGACCGTGGCCGCTGGTTACAGGCGGTCACGCACTCCGACCTCCCATGCTCCCATCGCAGACTAGGTGGGCAAGAACCACAGACCCGGGGCCCTAGGCTGATGCTATGCAACGCCAGGTCCGTGGTACAAAAAGCCCCCCTCATCCATGACCTTGTGTCAGAGGGGGACCCGGACCTGGTAGGTATTACGGAAACCTGGTTGGGCCACGAGGGAGGACATCCCCTCGTAGAAATGTGCCCACCAGGATACCGAGCCTTCCATCAGCCTAGGGCCCTAGGGAGGGGTGGGGGGTGGGTGGCAATTATGGTTAGGGAAGGTCTTGAGCCAAAGGAGACCACGATCCCTCAGACGACCGGGTGCGAGTCCCTCCTTGTGAAGTGGGGCCTAGGGAGGCAGTTGGGCGTGTTAGTTGTATACCTGGCTCCTCGCTATACAACAACAGCCCTGCCCGAGCTCCTAGAGGTGATAGCCGAGGCGGCGGTGGAGACCCCCAGACTGTTAGTCATGGGGGACTTTAACCTGCCGTCAGCAGGCGAAACCTCTGGGTTAGCTCGGGAGTTCATGGCTTCCATGACAGCCATGGACCTGACCCAAGTAGTTGTAGGCCCTACCCACGAGGGCGGACACACCCTGGATCTAATCTTCGTCTCGGGACAGTGGAGTAGTGATCTGGGAATAGGGGATCTAGTCATCACACCCCTGTCATGGACAGATCACGCTCTCCTTCGGCTCGACTTTCCGATCGCCGCACCTCACTGCACGGAGGCGGAACCGGACATTCCTATATGGTGCCGCCCCAGGCTCCTGATGGACCCGATAAGGTTCCAAAGGGAGCTTGGGCCAATTCCTGTGGACTTGCCCCGCGACTTGACTGAGGACCTAGTGGCCGCATGGTTAAGTGCGGCCACGGGGGCCTTGAACCGAGTCGCGCCCTTGCGGCCTCTCTTGCGGCGACGAACCACCTGGGCACCTTGGTTTACCGAGGGGCTTAGGGGGATGAAGCGCCACAAGAGATGCCTAGAGAGCAGATGGAGATCTTCTCGCTCCGAAGCCGACCGAACACTAGTGAGAGACCATATTAGGACTTACTTAGTGGCGATAAGAGTGGCCAAACGTGAGTATTGTGCCACTCTTATTGCATCCGCAGATAACCGCCCTGCCGCCCTGTTTGGGGTGACCCGCTCCCTCCTTCAACAGAGGCCGCGGGAAGCCCCTTTACAGGGTCGAGCAGAGGAATTTGGGATTTATCTTCAGGAGAAAATCACTCGGATTCGGAACGAGCTACCCTCCATCGACAGTGGCCCAGTTGAGCGGGCCGAGGCTGTTCTTGTGACACCATCTTGGGAGGAGTTTGATTTTGTTACCACCGAGGATATGGACAAGTTGTCAAAGAGACTTAGGGCTACCACATGTTTATTGGACCCGTGTCCCTCCTGGCTTGTACTGGCATCCTGGGAGACGACACGAGGCTGGCTCCAGGGCATTGTCAACGCATCTTTGAGTGAGGGGTCCTTGCCTGCCGTCCTGAAAGAGGCGGTAGTAAGGCCCCTCCTCAAGAAGCCGTCCCTGGATCCAGCATTATTAGAGAACTATCATCCCGTCTCCAACCTCCACTTTCTAGTGAAGGTTGTTGAGAGTGTGGTGGCTCAACAGTTTCCGCGACACTTGGAGGAAGTTGATTATCTAGACCCGCGCCAGTCCGACTTCCGACCCGGGCACAGCACCGAGACGGCATTGGTCACGTTGGTTGATGATCTCTGGAGGGCGCGGGATAGAGGATATTCCTCTATCCTAGTCCTATTAGACCTCTCAGCGGCTTTTGATACCATCGACCATGGTATCCGAATGCGCCGACTGGGGGGGTTGGGGCTGGGAGGCACCATTTTGCGGTGGTTCTCGTCCTACCTCTCTGGTCGGTCGCAATATGTGTTGACGGGGGCAGAGGTCGGCCTCGAGACCCCTCATATTTGGGGTTCCTCAGGGGTCGGTCCTCTCGCCCCTCCTATTCAACATATATATGAAGCCGCTGGGTGAGATCATCCGTGGTTTTGGGGTGGAATATCATCTGTACGCTGATGATACTCAGTTGTACATATCCACCCCAGACCACCCCAACGATGCCGTCGAGGTTATGTCCCGGTGCTTGGAAGCCGTACGGATCTGGATGGGTGGTAACAAACTCAAGCTCAACCCGTCCAAGACTGAGTGGCTGTGGCTTCCGGCGCCCCAGTTCAGCCAGATTATTCCAACTCTGGCCATTGGGGGCGAAACACCGGCCCCCGTGGAGAGGGCGCGCAATTTGGGTGTCCTCCTGGATTCCCGGCTGTCTATGGAAGATCCTGTGGCAGCTGTGGCCAGGGGGGCGTTTCATCAGGTTCGCCTGATGCGCCAATTGCGCCCCTTACTGGACCGGGGTGCCTTACGCACAGTCACTCAAGCACTCGTCACCTCTCGACTCGACTACTGTAATGCTCTCTACATGGGGCTTCCCTTGAGGTGCACCCGAAAGCTGCAGCTAGTCCAGAACGCAGCCGCGCGGGTGATTACGGGAGCGCCTAGACACTCCCACATAACACCTATCCTGCGCGAGCTGCACTGGCTTCCTGTGGTCTTTCGGGTGCGCTTCAAGGTTTTAACGGCCATCTTTAAAGCGCTCCATGGCTCGGGGCCTAGTTATATGCGAGACCGCCTCCTGCCCCATACATCCCTCAGACCCATACGCTCCCACAGAGAGGGCCTCCTCAGGGTGCCATCAGCTGGACAATGCCGACTGGCGACACCCAGGGGGAGAGCCTTCTCTGTGGCGGGCCCAGCCCTCTGGAACGACTTACCCCCTGAACTCCGCACCATCTCCGACCTCCGCCTCTTCCGCAAGTGTCTGAAGACACACCTATTTCATCTAGCCGGCCTAGCGTAACCTCCATACTGACTATTAGATAGTTTTTAAACTTGGGATTTTAATTCGGTTTTTAGCGCAGGGTTTATTTATTAGAATAAGTATTTTAAATTTCATATATTTTATATATTTTGTATGTATTTTAACATCCCTGTGCGCCGCCCTGGGTCGTAACAAGGAGAAGGGCGGGGTATAAATTTAATAAAATAAATAAATAAATAAAGCCAGGTTACTTTATAGTCTTTTCTGAATGGCAGGTCAGAACCCACTAACTGATATGGATTTGAAGTAATGAGCTTTGCCAAATGTTTTTAGAATATTACATAAGTGTGTGTGCTGCATAAATACTGTATTTCCATTCTTTTAGTAGAAATTTTACATTACAAAGTTTAACTGCATTGGCGCTATATTATATTAAGTTTCCTTTGTTTGACTTGAGCAATTCTGGATGTTACATTATTTTTGTTTTATTTTCGCAGCTCTGACAGCTGGATCAAATGGTAAGTTTAGCAATTAATTTTTTTTCCTGAGAAACTTTAAAATGTTTTGAAATATCAGATAGGTTTAACTCACAAGAAATAAAGCTATGTAACAAGAAGACATTTCTGAGAAATATTGCAAAAAAAATCATTTGATTTTACATATATTACATCTCTCTCTCTCTCTCACGTGTGTGTATCTATCTATTTATCTCGACATACTAGAAAGATTATTTTTTTCTCCAATAATGCAGAGTTGAAAAGGCAACTGATATATTATAACTACCCCAACCTTGTTAAAAGTGAGATACAGTAGTATCTTAATACTCAACTGCTTTGAAATAGTTAATACAATTCTTTCATCCAAGAAAACTCCTGGAGGTTTTAGTATATAGAATATACATTCTATATTGGGGAGAATACTTATACTCAATTTTTACAGTTTGCTCTCCATATATATTTGGTACTCAATGAATTTTGATGTGGAAATTGTGCCCCAGGATTCATTTTTTGTTTGGTACTCAATGCATAACTTAGAAGTTGTTGATGCCTTGTGACTTTTATATTATTCCTTATGGGAAAAATTTGTTTGACATTCATTGTTTTTGGTACTCATAGCACCTCACAGAACCAATTAACGATGAGTACCAAGGTACCACGGTACTTTTTTCATACCACAGACAACTCTTTTCTGCACTCCTGCCATCATTTTGGAATTGTTTGCAGTTAATACAATTCTTTCATCCAAGACAATATAACCTCTCTCCGTGTATATCTTGATCATACTTTATTTCCTGTTTCACTGAGCAGAATACCTTCGAAGCATATCCTTGCCTGTTCCTGTTCTCGTAGAAGACACAAGCAGTAGCAGTGAATATGGTTCAGTTTCACCTGACAATGAGTTGAAACTTGATCCCTTCTCCTTTAAAATGAGAGCCAAATCCTGTGGTGATAAGGAAGGAAAAGGACTTAGGTCTCTTTTTCTAAGGTAATTGTCCAAGTAATATTACTATTAGTCTTCTCATCCTACCTATCACACATGTCCTCCCCCTTACGACTGCCTGACTGTAACTTGTTGCTTCTGTCCTTACGATTTATATTTATATTGATTGTTCCTGATTGTTTATTTGTACCCTATGATTATCATTAAGTGCTATACCTTATGATTCTTGACGAATGTATCTTGTCTTCTTACGTACACTGAGAGCATATGCACCAAAGACAAATTCCTTGTATGTCCAATCACACATGGCCAATAAAGAATTCTATTCTATTCTACTCTACTCTACTCTACTCTACTCTACTCTACTCTACTCTACTCTACATGCATGCTAGATTATGGAAAAAAATCATTTTTTAAAAAGGGGTTTCTTCATGGTAGTTTTTACTGTTAAATATTCACAGCATCCCAGATGAGAATTTTGAGGATCACAGTGCTCCTCCTTCCCCAGAAGAGAAGGATTCTGGATTTTTTATGCTAAAAAAGGACAGTGAACGAAGAGCTACTCTTCACAGAATTCTAACAGAAGACCAGGATAAGGTAGTGAGAAATCTGATGGAAGCCTTAGCTCAGGTAAAGAAATGTATCTAATATGTTTAGCATTATTTTTAAAACAAAATACATTGGGTAGTATGTTGGGATCAAAACATATTACAAGTGTATATAATATTGTAGTGACATATTTCTTTACAGGCGATCATCAACATGTTTTTAGATCTCCTGCTGTGGCCTAGAGGTGAAGCTCTTGCCTCCCAATCAGGAGGTTGTGAGTTCAACCCTAGGTAGAGGCAGATGTAGGGTCTCCTGCTTGGGCAGGGGGTTGGACTAGATCAGGGGTCCCCAACCCCCAGTCCGCGGACCGGTGCCGGTCCGTGGCTTGATAGGAACCGGGCCGCAGAGCCGGAGAGGAGGAGGAGGGAGGATGGGGCAGCTCTCTGGGCAGAACGCGCACCGGGGGGTGGGAGAGCACAGGTGTGGCCGCTCATGCCATTGGGGGCCCAAGAGGGGCGAGTGAGCCGACTCACTCCCCCGTGTGCACATGCGCCGCCTGTTCCCCCTCCCCCACCACTCCCCCTCTACGCCGGCCGGTCCGCAGAATTTTCTTTAAAATGAAACTGGTCCCTGGTGCAAAAAAGGTTGGGGACCCCTGGACTAGATGACCTGCAAGGTCCCTTCCAACTCTGTCAATCTGTCTGAATCCTGCAGAGCATAAATATATTTAAGTGCAAATAATTGCAAGATTGAACTATAATTGCACCTTTACTTATCTGCCATTAATGATCACTCATGTAATGGTTTTACATCTGAGATATCCCTTCTGAAAATGTTATTGGCAATTAATATTGAAAAATAATGAATCCCTGACAATTAGATATATTCAGATTATCCAAACCAGAAACACTTTTTCTATATATTTGGCAAAATAAGGCATAGAAGAGTTAAATAGTGTACAAATTGTATATGCTTAAGTTTCTGAATTGTTAAAATTATTTGGGGTTTTCTGTTAAGTCATCATTGGTATTGTTTATAAAACAATGGCAAAATTTTAGGTTTATTTAAAATAAAGTAACAAAGTCAAATTATGCAGTAGACATGCAGTGACAAATGTTGCAGAAATATTTTGAGAACGTTATTCAGAATCAGTTCTGTATATTTTATATCAATACAGAAAAGGTATTATTGGTATAAGTGTTACAGTGTAATCAATTAAAAATTAAAAAGACAACTGTAAATAGGAATGTTACACTTTTGGGTGTTATAATTGTATAATGTAAATTGTCCATAGTTTTCAGGGTTTATTTTTTTAAGTTTGGCTTTTAAGACAACAATCAAAGTCATTTTGGAAGATCGTGGCTAGAAAAAGGTACATTGAGAGTATTGTTCCCCTTTGGGTTCCAAACTGTCAGAAGAATCAGTTTTATTTCACATGCACAAATTTTAGTCAAAGACCACTTGAAACAGCTACTAATCTGAAGAATATGAAAAAGGTGTGTGTGTGAAATTTTTGTTAAAAATTTAAAGAGCAGTAATAAGAATTAGTGCAAACTATATTAAAACCGAGAAACAAAAAGGAGAGCAATAACAAAACAGCTTAAAAATGCAATTAGAAAAGAAAATAGAAAAAAATAAGAAAAAAGAGAAAAATATAAAGATACAATGGGAGTGATATTCCATAACTACAATTATGTTTGAACCTCTCTCTCTCTCTAAAAATATATCACGACTCTTATTTCTATAATCTGTTGTGTCTAATCATGACAACCATAAATCACAACTTCATTTTTTTCATTTTTACACATAAGACGAGCACCAATAAATGTAGATATTGTCCTTTCTCCAATCAAAGAAGTTAGTTTATCTATCTTAGCAAGTTCTGTCAATATCACCGACCATTCCTCCATAGTGGGGGGTGTTCAATCTTTGCATCTTTGTGCTTATAGTAATCTCATGCAGTAATAATATATTGAAACAATCTTCAATGGCTTTTCCGCCTAACTGTTTATTCATAGATCCTAAAATGAAAAGTTCGGCTTCGTTTGAATATTAATTTTTAAAATCCTCTGTTATCAATGTATATATCAGAAACCTTTTAAAAATCTTTTAGCTTTGAATATTTCCTAGAAAATTAATATTAATTAATATAGAAATTAACAAGAGCAGCAGAAACATGGAATTGATACCAGTTGTTATTCAAAAAAAAAGACAATGTACAAATAGATTGCTGAAGTTGCATTTTAATAGATAGATGGCATAAGTGTACTTTGTTCATGTACTTTGATATTCCATGATTCAACTGTGTGTATGTCAAATCTGAGTTCCCTTGTGGATATGTAGATCTATTCCAGTGCTGTTCAGTCTGAACTATTAATGCCAGTGATTCTAATTTTATCATTTCTAGGTCATAACATTTGAATTTACAAGAAAAAAATGGAAATGGTTTGCTTCAAAGTAACATTCTCTAGTGATATTTCACATAGAAAGGCATACTTGATATGCTTCCAGTCCCTTTTATGACTCAGTTTTAATTAATCAAAGGCACAGTCCATAATTAATTCTTCAAAGACTTCTTTTTAAATTGTTCCTTCCTCAGACAATTGTAGAGGATGGAAACAATTTAAGCTAATTCTTACTGAAGTGCTCTTGCAACCTTTACTAATGTTGACTGAATTACTGGATGAAGTATTTTGTACTCATAATAATTGAAAACAACCTTATTATGTCCTCTTCAAATTGAACCTTTGTGACTTATGTTTCTCTCATTTTTATTAAGACTAACCAGAGTTGTACAAATGTAATTAGCTATTTTTGTTGTTCTAACAGGGTCCCGAAGAGCTTAAGTTGAAACGGGAACACATTACAACTTTAGTTGCTAGCCTCAGAGAATTTGTAAGATCAACAGATCGCAAAATTATTGCAAATACACTTTCAAAACTGAAACTTGAGCTGGACTTCGACAGTCATGGCATTAGCCAAGTTCAGTTAGTACTCTTTGGTTTCCAAGATGCAGTAAGTATATTTTGGGCTTGTTGTTTTGCTAATTTTAAGAACATAAGCAATTCTTGCTGGATTGGACCTTTGGCCCATCTAGTCCAGCAGTGGCCTGCCAACTGCATAAGGAAGCCCATTAGTCTCCCAGCATATGATCTTCAGAGGCATTGACATGGCCATCAAGTCATGAAGAATACAAACATTTAAAAATTTCTTTAGAGGAGACTATTCAGTTTAGATCAGGGGTGTCAACTTGCGGCTTGCAGGCCGGATGTGTCACATGCTGGCCACGCCCATCCTCAGTTTAGCAAAAGGGGGGAGAAGTCATGATACATCACGTGATGACAATGTGACACTGTAAGTTTCACAACCCTGGTTTAGATGAATTTGTGCATGTGCATCTGTTTAATAACGATAGCTTGAGGCAGAATCCTTCTACTTCTGTATATTATGTCAAATAATCTGTTTCTTGGTGAACATGATGCAACTTTCTCTGATCTTTGAGATCTAGAGAAGAAGGGTATCATTCATTTCTCCAGCACAAATGTTGTGAGGAAGGATAGAAATCTTTTACTGGTTCCAAAATTGAATAATAAGAGTATTATTAAATATTTGTAGATTTCTAATGTTTGTTTAGGGGTTACAGTTGCATGCTTTCTTGTCAATTGAATGATAGCTTCTTATTATTGTGTGATATATATTTGCAAACTCAGAAAAAAATTGTATTGAAAATTTAATAATAGGTTCACACATGTTTAGATATTGTTAAATACAAAAGACTGTCTGCCTAGAAGAAACAGATTATACTGATTGTTCTTTAAGTAACTAAAATAACACAACATTTTGTGTTATTCTGGTTAGTAGAAATAAATTATAAATTAAGTGAATCCATACAAATGGATACAAATTTGTCTTTCAGAAGTATTTTGTTCTTCAAATATTGATTACTTGTTAGATGATAAATTGATTATTTAGGGAGAGTGGTCGTAGTGAACCTGGTGTATCCAAACTGAATTATCTGCATGATGTTGTTTAAAGATCAGTAATAGTTTCATCATTCTAGTGTCTCTTTCCAGGTGAATAAAGTTCTACGAACCCACAATATTAAACCACATTGGATGTTTGCACTGGATAGCATAATCCGCAAAGCTGTGCAGACGGCTATTACTATTTTAGTACCTGGTAAGATATTTGTCACTTTTTAAAAATAATTTAACTACTTGCATACTTAATATGGAAGGTAAAGCTGCTAGATTTGACGTAATTTATACATTTATTTATTCCTATTCACTTCTGAGCTGTGAATATATGTCAATATATTTGACTGTTTTACATGTCCTATGTATGTGTCAGTGTTATCACATATCCTTCCTAGCTGATAAGATGTGGCCAGTCATAGGTCAATTTCCAAAGTTTCCAGGTTAGAAACCATGGTTTGCATAGAATAATGTGAATTTGTTTAGGTAAAGCTAGAATTACTTCTAGGCGATATGGGTGTGATATAAGTTTAATAAACAAACAAATAAATAAACCTGGGCTTTGATTGAGTATTATTACATCATGCTGGCCGAAATATACAAAAAATTGATACTTTTGTTATCATTAGTAGGAATTAGTAGGAATACTATATGTGACATAGCTATACCTTCTCTATCTTACTAAGGACAATTATGTGAAAACTTAAATAACCCAGGCCAATTATTTAAGGACCATTCTGGCAGTGAAGAAGACTATAACTTGAAATTTTAGAGAAGTCACATTAATGCATGGCATTGAAGAAAAGAAGGGGCAGTATGTTGTATGTTCATGAAATTAAGAGAGGACAAGGATGTAGGTCTGAAGGAAGGTGAGCTGAACTAGTGGAGTAGCTCATAATATAAGGAAGGGGTTAAAGAAGAAGGTTTAATTATGAATGAACAGATGTCATCTATATTATTGTGGTAATGTAAGAAAATTATAATCCAAAGGTTTGTGGTAGTTTTATGTTGCAGTTCAGTGAATGATAATAATAGAAGATACTGACATGGTATCTTAATTAATTAAAGTTATGTACTACTTTGAATGAAGATATTGGGATATAAAGATATAAAAGCCCGATACATTTGGTTGTGCATGATGAAAGATCAGGATAATCCATTTAAGATACAAAGGTGATGAGAGATACTAAATCTGGGACAATATCTTATCTGTTGGAAGAAATGAGAGAAAAAGGGGGGGGGGAGAAAGAAATTGAAGTGCAGGAAGAGAAAGCTCAAATTCTGCATGAAAATTAATCTTCAAAAAAATAATAATGAAAAGTACACATAAAAAGGAAAGAATTGTTACACAATGCTACCAAAATATATGGAAACAAAGTTGTGGTGAAGATTATATAAAAATACTGAATGCTGCAAAAGAAGATACAGTGTTACATTAAGTTAAAGATGTGAAGAATGGCTGTTTTGATAAAAAATAAAAGAGTGTACATTGTTTTAAGTGGCTAAAAATAAACAGCAGTGAGCCTTTGGCAAATTGAAATGAATTAAACATGAAAGTAATGATTTAGGATAAAATTCTGTTAGAGTGCTTTAGATAATTTTGTGAAGGCGATAATGAAATGTCAAAGAGTAGAACTGAAAAATGAAAGCTGTAAGTTGTGTGCAGGAATTCTGATTGAAAGGATATGAATGGTGGCAGTGAGAAAAAAAATAAGTACAGTGCAGTAACAAACCAGATTATATACTTTAGTACTGTATGTTGGTGCTATGTTCATGTTGTTGGTGGCGATCCCAAGATGTTGTATTAAATTTTGGATTGCATAATTCAACGTGGTATGTATCTGAACATTAATGTATCAAAACGAAGGTAGTTATGGTTGATAGAAAAAAATGGAGCAAATTATAACAAATTATATGTAAAAGCAAAGAAAAACTAGATAAGCCTTTATAAACTGTTTAGCAAAATAGAAAAAACTGATGGAGAATGTTTAAGATATGATAGAAAGGTTTCTTTTGAGAGAAGAATATTTGTTAAAAAAAATATGAGAATGTCTAAGAATTTGGTTTTGGTTACCATATTTTTCAGAGTATAAGACACACCTTTGTTCCCACCTCGCCAAAAGAACGTAGAAATGTTGGTGTGTCATACACACCAAATACAGCCTTTTTAGCCTTCTGAAGCCCCACCCCACATCCCATTTTTACAAAAAAAACCCCAGCCCATTTCCCCCAAATATGGAGGTTTTTTTGCCTTCCTTCAGCTCTCTGCAGGCTTCAGCAGGACTGAGGCAAGGCAAAAAAGTCCCCATTTTGCAAAAAACGGTCCGCTTATCCCAAAATGGAGGCTTTTTTGCTTTCCCTCAGCCTGGCAGAAGGCTGCTAGGGGCTGAGGGAAGGCAAAACCCTTTTCTTTCTTACCTCTTCGAAATCTTGGTGCGTCTTACACACCGGTGCGTCTTATAGTCCGAAAAATATGGTATATGGAAATTAGAGTTGGTTATGTAAAGAAAAAGAAATGAATTCAGTGGGAAAATGATCTGTATGTTTGTGGAGATTCTCAATCTTCCTAGTCATGGTTGTCCCAAAGGGTTTTTTACCTTGCTAATGCTTCCCATTCACGAATTCTTGGATGAAAAGTGAAACATTTTGAAGGAATAAACCAAAAAAATCATGATTTAACAAGTTCATCCCTTTCTGCCAATTCAAACTGGAACACATGACACAGAGTCTTGAAGGCTCTCCAAGTAAGGAGATTAGTAAAGAAGCCTGGAGCACAAGTGGTTTGTTTCATTTCTTTGTGTTAAAGAGAAGGGAAGGCCAGGGAAGAAAGAGAAAAAATAGTGGTTACAAGGGTAAATGGCTGCCAGTTGAGATACGATAGTCTGTGTTCTTTGGTAAAAGACTCCTGGCAACAAATGGGCTGTGCCTCATAAAAAGGAAGGAGTTGGTGGCATGGACATTTCAATCATCATCATCTTGCATACTTTATCTCAAGGCTTTAATTGAATCCTTTGGGGAAAGGAGCCTAGAAAATATGCAATGCCAATTATGCAGAGTACGCAGAATGTGGAGGCAATTGAATAATGAGCATGTGAATAAATGTAGAAGGAATAGACAAAGTTATGTGATCTAAAATTTCCATTGTCTCTATATAAATGTACATAATATGAGGAACAAGTTGAATGCGGGAAAATAAATATGGTTTAGCAGGTATTACTGAAATCTGGCAAGTAGAAAAGAAAGACTGGAGAATATAATTTATTCAAAGGGGAAGGCAAAGGGCAAGCATGCATTATAGGTTATATTTGTACGTGAAAGAAGTGCTCACACATATTGAGATCCAGGAATTTGAGCATAAGAATCTACTTAAGAGCATTTGGGTGCGAATAGGAGGAAGGAGAAACAATAAATGTTTTATTGAGTGGCTATGCTCTGAGCCACCAAGTGAGATAGAAGATCTAGATAATACTTTCCTACACCATTTTACAGAACGATCATGGAGAAGCATAACAACAGCAGCAACAACAACAAAAGCAATAATAATAGGTATTTGGTCCTCTATTGGAAAATCAACTGAGCCAAGACTTCAAGATATATTGCATTTTCCAAAGGTTAAAGAAAAAGCTGATTGAAGACATACAAGCAGTAGCAAATTTGAGAGAAAATTATTGTGTCGGCTTGAATTTTAATATATTGTAGAAACAGCAACATGCAAAATTTAGTTTTAAAATAAAAACATTAATTTTGCCAATAAAACAGCCGAGGTGGTGCAGTTATTAGAGTGCAGTACTTCCGGCTACTTCAGCTGACAGCTAGCTGCAGTTCAGCAGTTCATATCTCACCAACTCACGGTTGATTCAGCCTTCCATCCTTCTAAGGTTGGTAAAATGATGACCCAGATTGTTGGAGGCAATATGCTGACTCTGCAACCACTTAGAGAGGGCTGTAAAAGCACTATGAAGCAGTATATAAGTGTTATTGCTATTGCTATAATGTGTGATAAATTTCTGCCATTCATAATAACATATATGCACATTAGATTTCAGGAGAGCTTGTTCCTCTAAAGATCTTGTGAACAGAATCCAGAAGTCTGAGGGAACACAGGAGGGCTAGAAATTTCTTTAAAAAAGGAATGGTTGTTGTTGTTGTTGTTGTTTGCTGCTAATGACTAGCACAATACTCTGGAATTTCTTATTTCAGGATTTGCATGAAAACATCAGTATGGCTAGTAATCTCAACTTATGTTTATATAAAAACACTTTATATAAAAGTGTTTTTAAGTTTATCATCTAGATCAGGGGTGTCGAACATGTGGCGTTACGTCACACGACATATCGCAACTTACCACCCCTTCATTAAAATGGGGGTAGGCGTGGCCAGCGCATGATGCATCCTGCCTACGGGTTTGAAAACCCTGATCTAGATAAATAGCAGCTCTGAGGTTGTGGAGTTCATCATACTTGTTTCCAATTTGATTGTTGTGATAATAAACAATTCAATTTCTTACAGAGTTGAGGACGCACTTCAGCTTAGCATCTGAGAGTGATAATGCAGATCAAGATGAGATTGAAGCTGAAGAAGAGCATGCTCCTGACCCAGCAGTCCAGGGTCCTTGCCTTGTATTGGATGATGCAGTAGCTACCTCAGGAGTGAGCACCCTTAGTTCAACAGTGTCTCATGATTCTCAGGCTGCCCAGAGATCTCTCAATGTTCAACTTGGGAGGCTGAAATTGGAAAGTAATAGGTGCGTGTGAATTCCCCCTATTTACAAAACTGGTTCAAGGTTTTCAAATGGATGCATGCATCATGTGGATATTTTTGTTTTGCCTTTGCCTTACTTTACCTTTATCAATCCAGTTTTAGTAATGCGCCAATATGCCCTGAAACAGTGGAAGGTGACAGGGAATGCAGCCTCAATAGGATATTACTGAGGCAAATTGCAGCAAAACATTAAGAGCACATTAATATTTAAATTATGTGAGAAATCATAAATAACCATATTGAAGTAACATACATTTCACATTATCCTCATGCAGCTATAATCACATTAATATTACATTAATCAGCTATTATGTAGCTATAATCGCATTAATAACACCACTGATCATCTCAGTTACAATCATTCCTTGCTCCCAAGTTCTATGTCTTTCAAGAAAGGTTTTTAAAAAAAAACAACCAATTCCCTAATATCAAGAAAGAAGACAGAGTTCTTAGAGCTTGTAGTAAGATGTACCACAAGAGGGCAGCATCTACAGAAAGCACCTCCCTCCAAGTGGTCTCCCACCCCACCACATGTGAGGTGGATCCTTTTAGTAGACACTACCTGGAGTGATCAGATTTTATTGCTGCAAATAGCCAGGCCCCAAGCCATAAAAGACTTTGTCATTCATAACCAACACCTTGAATTGTCCTTGAAGCAGACTGAAAGCACTGCAGTACTGATATATCAGCAGTGGTGGAATTCAAATATTTTTACTAACAGTTCTGTGGGCGTGGCTTAGTAGGCATTGCATGGCTTGGTGAGCCTGGCAGGGGAAGGATACTGTAAAATCTCCATTCCCTCCCCACTCCAGTGGAAGAATACTGTAAAATCTCCATTCCCTCCCCACTCCAGGGGAAGGATACTGTAAAATCTCCATTCCCACCCCACTCCAGTGGAAGAATACTGTAAAATCTCCATTCCCTCCCCACTCCAGGGGAAGGATACTGTAAAATCTCCATTCCCACCCCACTCCAGGGGAAGGATGCTGTAAAATCTCCATTCCCACCCCACTCCAGGGGAAGAATACTGTAAAATCTCCATTCCCTCTCCACTCCAGGGGAAGGATACTGTAAAATCTCCATTCCCTCCCCACTCCAGTGGAAGAATACTGTAAAATCTCCATTCCCTCCCCACTCCAGGGGAAGGATACTGTAAAATCTCCATTCCCACCCCACTCCAGGGGAAGGATGCTGTAAAATCTCCATTCCCACCCCACTCCAGTGGAAGAATACTGTAAAATCTCCATTCCCTCCCCACTCCAGGGGAAGGATACTGTAAAATCTCCATTCCCACCCCACTCCAGGGGAAGGATACTGTAAAATCTCCATTCCCACCCCACTCCAGGGGAAGGATGCTGTAAAATCTCCATTCCCACCCCACTCCAGGGGAAGAATACTGTAAAATCTCCATTCCCTCTCCACTCCAGGGGAAGGATACTGTAAAATCTCCATTCCCTCCCCACTCCAGGGGAAGGATGCTGTAAAATCTCCATTCCCACCCCACTCCAGGGGAAGAATACTGTAAAATCTCCATTCCCTCTCCACTCCAGGGGAAGAATACTGTAAAATCTCCATTCCCTCTCCACTCCAGGGGAAGAATACTGTAAAATCTCCATTCCCTCTCCACTCCAGGGGAAGGATACTGTAAAATCTCCATTCCCTCTCCACTCCAGGGGAAGAATACTGTAAAATCTCCATTCCCTCTCCACTCCAGGGGAAGGATACTGTAAAATCTCCATTCCCTCTCCACTCCAGGGGAAGGATACTGTAAAATCTCCATTCCCACCCCACTCCAGGGGAAGAATACTGTAAAATCTCCATTCCCTCTCCACTCCAGGGGAAGGATACTGTAAAATCTCCATTTCCTCCCCACTCCAGCGGAAGAATACTGTAAAATCTCCATTCCCTCTCCACTCCAGGGGAAGGATACTGTACAATCTCCATTCCCACCCCACTCCAGGGGAAGGATACTGTAAAATCCTCATTCCTTCTGCACTCCAGGGGAAGGATACTGTAAAATCCCCATTCCCTCTGCACTGCAAGGGAAGGATACTGTAAAATCCCCATTTCCTCCTGATCAGCTGGGACTCGGGAGAATAGATGGGGGCAGGGCCAGTCAGAGGTGGTATTTACCAAACTACCCAAAATTTCCGCTACCGGTTCTCCAGAGCTGATCAAAATGTGCTGAATACCACCTCTGTATGGTAGGCAGGTCCAATTAGCATGATGGTCTGAGTGAGAGCAATATTAGCACTTCCAAAAATTTTCAGTACTTCACCTAAACTAAGAGCACATATTCTATTTTTAAAGAGTCCTAAGATTGAGTGAAGTTTCTCTTGACAACTAAGCAGGAACCTGTATGACCACAATTTCCATCTATTATTATTATTCCAGCAGGAGATCAGAATCTCCTACTTCTATACTAGCTCTTT
Source organism: Rhabdophis nuchalis (assembly GCA_039707465.1). Taxonomy (NCBI): domain Eukaryota; kingdom Metazoa; phylum Chordata; class Lepidosauria; order Squamata; family Natricidae; genus Rhabdophis; species Rhabdophis nuchalis. Next base: position 305,810,453 of record CM077643.1, on the reverse strand, counting down.
TATGGAGAAACACAACTCTGTTCATAACTAAAGATGGAGTTTTCCTGGAATCATTTGGCTATTTAAGCCAACAGCTGCTAGGTTTTAGCTTTTTCTTTCCTTACAAACTCTGGAAACTCTGTTAAAGATTCATGCTTGGGCTGAAGCTTGTGATTTATCTTGCAGGTTAGCTAAGATCATTAGTAATCACAGCTTGGCTTTTTAAAATATTTTCTTGATTACATTTTTAATTAGGGCGTTTTCTTCATAAAGTTGCTATGTTCTGCCTAGCAATACTTATGCAATAGGCAGAGAGAAATGATGTAATAAAATAAATAGATGTATTTACTTAAGGGGATATTAGTCACACATAAGCACAAAAGGGCCTTCTGTGTTTGTGGTCCAGATAATCTGTTCCTGGTAGGCAGTAAAAGTTTGCTCTTACAGTTGAAGTTGCCTAAAGATATTGGGAGGGTGTTTGACCTTGCTAATGCAATACTGAAACAGCTCTACTTTTCAAAAATATCATTAGCGCTTAACAAATAAATAATGATGCTTAACTCCTCATTTCCCTTTCATTTCTAACAGATTACTAGAAGAGTTAGTGCAGAAGGAAAGAGAATTTCAAGCCCTCCTGCACCACGCTATAGAAGAAAAAGAACAGGAGATCAAACATCTAAAGCTTAAGACTCAACCATTAGGTGCTTATTTGAACTCGTCAAAAGTAATTGCTCTTCACAGCACTTTTGAAACCAAAATAGTCAAACCTTCCAGTGTACTACTTCCAATATACTGCTTTTGTTCCCATCAGGATGACTTTTTCACCAGCTAAACATGCTTTTAGGCAGTTAATCAACCGAAATAAAAATATGACATACTTGTTTAGAGCGTGAAAAGAGACGACTAGCTAAAAGAAATTGTCTCTGGCTTCTTTTTCAGATTTTTGTTCTTTCTGGTTAAAATGGATGAATGAACTCCTGGTTAATTTTGCTATCTTGCATGTATACATTCACAAGCAGACTTTGGAAAAAATCACATACACTTTTCACCCCTGTGTAATGATTGTCCACTGCCCATTTCTAGATGGCATTTCTGCATGCCTCCATCTGCAGCTCTTATCTACTTCCAACTTGCTCTCAAAATGGTATTTTCCCTCTTCCTCTCTCACCTCCCCAGGCAATATACCGCACGTTAACGTACATGATAGGGGTCACCTGAAATGATCAACTTGCAACTCCAGTTGGTTCTGCAGGTTTTTTGTGGGGCTACCCCTTCCACGCAGCCTCTGATTTGCTCTAGTACTCCTTGGTTCTTTTTGGTTGTAAGGAGAGACCGCTATCTGGCTTTTGTTTTTAAATAGGTCTCAATGTAAAGATTGCAAAGCCCTGAAATTGACTAACCAGTCCCTGTCCTAATAGCAATAGCAGTAGTAACAGCACTTAGACATATATCACTTCACAGTGCTTATATCCTGCTGTAAGAGGTTTACAGAGTCATCATATTGCCCCCAACAATCTGGGTTCTCATTTTACCAACCTCAGAAGGATGAAAGGCTGAGATAACCTTGATCCAGTGAGATTCAAACTGCCGAACAGCTGGCAGCTAGCAGTCAGCAGAAGTAGCCTGCAATACCTCATTCTAACCACTGAACCACCACGGCTCTTCAATGCATTCTAATACATTCAATTGGAAGAATAAAGGAAAGGACTCATCTCTTTTATTTGGTTTCTCGGTGACTACTACTCCAAGGAACCCTGCCTCCTTACTTCCCTTATGTAATGTTTTAGGGTAGTTTATAAGGCCTTGTCAATCCTCACAGGTAAACCAGCTTTCTCAAGTTTCAGCTTTTTAATTTTATTTGCCCACTTGACAACCGTTAGCCAAGTGATGCCAAAAAATGTTTTAGGGGTCCCCCCACTTAGTGGTCAATAACTCAATCAGTCATCCCATAGTTTCAATGGGGGAAAAAATCCAGTCGGTCCACAGCAAAAAGTGTTAATGCATCGATGGAGTAACCAGAGCTTTGTATTTGTCAATTGGAAGAGGTATCTCCCTTAGTGAATCATGCTTGATAAGACTGGAATTTCAACCAAGGCTCAGAGAATGTTGTGCGTTAAAGCTGCTTAGACTACTGCAGAACAGACTTTTCCAGGTATCCAGGAAGGATATATTGGGATGTCAGCAAGATTGAGGGCAGCATCATTTCCTGTTAGTCTTAGGATAAGAAGGAAAGTAGCTGGGTGAATGTGTTTCCCACTACTCTCAAGAAAAACTAGAATTAGGGTGTTGTTGTTGTTTTAAAAAAATAAAGACAAGTAAAAATTTCACTGGATACAATTAACTGCTGTTCAGGTTTTCAGTAGTGAATAGGGCTTGACCTTCTCCTTTTCCCAACTTTCTGCTTTCAAAAAAGGAGTCAAGACCATTTCCTTAAACTAAAAGAGTCTTTTCAGTTTAAGGTAAATATTTATTTTATTTTATTTTATCAAATTTATACACCGCACCTTCTCCAAAAAGGACCCAGGGCGGCGCACAGGAAATTTAAAACAATACAAATATAACAAAAATACATATTTTAAAAAGCTATTAAACCCATACCCTGTGCTAAAATAGTATAAAATCCCCCTAATTAAAATCTATCTAAAAACAGTCAGAAACGGGAGGTTATGCTAGGCCGGCTTGTTGGAAAAGGTGCGTTTTAAGACGCTGGCAGAAGAGGCGGATGTCTGAGATGGTGCACAGTTCGGGGGGCAGGTCGTTCCAGAGGGTAGGGCCCGCCACAGAGACGGCCCTTCCCCTGGGTGTCACCCACCGGCATTGCCCGGCCGACGGCACCCTGAGAAGGCCCTCTCTGTGGGAGTGGATCGGTCGAAGGGATGTATGGGGCAGAAGACGGTCTCGCATATAACTAGGCCCCGAGCCATGGAGCGCTTTGAAGATGGTCGTCAACACCTTGAAGCGCACCCGAAAGGCCACAGGTAGCCAGAGCAGCTCGCGCAGGAGAGGTGTTATGTGGGAATGCCTAGAGGCTCCCATAATCATCCGTGCGGCCGCATTCTGGACTAGCTGTAACCTTCGAGTGCACCTCAAGGGGAGTCCCATGTAGAGAGCGTTACAGTAGTCAAGCCGGGATGTCACGAGTGCTTGAGTGACTGTGCGGAGGGCAGCCCGGTCCAGTAAGGGGTGCAATTGGCGCATCAGGCGTACCTGATAAAACGCCCTCCTGGCCATGGCCGTCACATGGTCCTCCATGGACAGCCGGGAATCCAGGAGGACGCCCAAATTGCGCGCCCTCTCCACGGGGGCCAATATTTCACCCCCAATGGCCAGTGTTGGAGTTACCTGGCTGAACTGAGGTGCCGGAAGCCACAGCCACTCAGTCTTGGACGGGTTGAGCCTGAGTTTGTTACTACACATCCAAAATTAATATATTTTTTTTAAAATGAGCTTTTAAATGTTTTTTGGGGGGAGAGTTTTGCTGGTTTGTTTCAGCCAGTCACAATGCCTGATAGATAGGAAAGCAGTTATTAATAAATAATTATATACTGTAGCCCAGGGGTATCCAACTTTTGTCAACTTTTAAGACCTGCGAATTCCCCAACCAATCATGCTGGGAGTTGAAGTCCACAAGTTGCCAAGGTTTGACACAACTTCTGTTGTGGTGACTCATCACCAACAATCTTTCCCTGGATTTTTATTTTTATCTCTGCTGTTAAATGGCTACTGATACAAATGAAATTCTGGATTTTTTTAATTTTGGTCTGATTTAGCATGCAGTTTTTACGGTGTTATGAGAATTCCAAAAGAAAGCCAAGTAATGTAATTGAATTAAGTAGAGATTTGTATGTAATCCGCAAAACCTATGACTGAAATATTCACTGTATTTGTACAGATTAAAGATTTATTTAAACTGCTATAACATGCTGCTTTCAGAAGAGATTCCTTCTCTTGAAAACATTTTTGGGGGCTAATTAAGGTTAATTAGTTAGAATCATCGTTAAAACCAACCCAGTACTAAAATTCATAATTCTTACCTCATGCATCACTTCTGTGTACAGAGCTAATTTTAAGGATATCACTCTTTTATCATGTGTTTTCCAAATGTGTTTTTATTATGACTTCCATCATCCCCAACCAGTTTGCACCACAATAACAGTACTTGCCGAGAGTGATGATAATTCTAGTTCAACTAATCTGGAACGCCTCAGAATGGAGTGTGTGATGTACTATTTTTATGTATTCTTCTTGAAAAAGGGTAGCTATATTTGGAATTGTGTATCATTGTATAACTATTCTAATTCGTGTCAAAATTTTTCTAGATATTCCTGGCTTGTCTGTTTCTCACTTTAGTACACAGGACAGAGGAATTGAGGATCCAGATCTTATTAATTGGCTGAGAGTTCACGGTGCTGACAAAGAAACTATAAACAGGGTAGGAAATACATTTCTTGGGTCTTTTTTATTATTATTTTGTTTAGTGTCTTAAGTAGTACTGAACATTTAATTCTTGTTTTGTTTGTAATTTTAGAAGAATAAAGAAGAAGAAAAATTTTGTCTGAAAAACAAAATAAATCACAGAAAGCAAAATGTATATATAATGCTGCTCAGGATTAGATTTAGGGCTTTTTTACATGAAATTTTTTATCTTTTATCTAAGGGTGAACAGCTTCTACAAAATAAAATTACTCACCCACCCCAAATGTTAAGTTTCAAGTTATGTACGACATCTTCTATGACAAGATAGTGAATATTTTACTATATTGGGAGTGATTAATTCTAAATCATATTCTAAGATATTTAAAAATGTCATGTGGAAGGCACCAGGCTGGAAACCGGGAGGCCATAAGTTCTATCTAGTCTACCTGAGGCAGTTAAGATACTGTACCTCACAGGGTTGTTGTGGGGAAAATAAGAGGAGGAAAGGATATTAGTTACATTCACCCCCTTGAAATATTTAGAAACAATAAAGGCCAGATACAAATCTAGTACATAAATAAAATATAACTACCGTATATGCTAACATTTTTATTTTAATTAAGATATTTAAGATAGATTTTTATATTTGTATTTTTGCACCAACTTGAAATCAGTTGAAATAGATCCCAAGCATATTTCTCCCTTATTTGGGTCTTACAGGCATACCCAAGAATTTCACAGATTGCAAAAGATTGAAATAAACGTTGAGGCATCTAAACACCAACTAGTATAATCTGACTATGGTAAACATAAAATACATTGATTTGCATTTAGAACGAATAAAATATAAATTAGCCACAAAACCAAATGAAAGTTTACTCAATCACATACATAAATACATGTCTGTCTGTCTGACTACATTAAATAATTTTATAAAGACCAGAAGTTTTCTAAAGATTGCAACTTTCTCTTAATAACTTTCTAAAAGGAGTACTCGCATAGAATTCTTCATATAGGAATTATCTGTTCATATTAACTTTTTAAAGCTTTAATCTGGTTACTGGCCATAATAATATTAATAAACTGGTCCACATAGTTTATTTTAGCTTGATTTCTCCTGCCAGCAAGACAAGTTTTCGAAATTAGAAAGAAACTCCCATTTATTCTTTGTTTAAAATTAGAAATTAGTATCCCTGGTGTCTGGTAAATTAGCTGTGATCATAAATCAAAGTTTTCTCTTTCATTATGTGTGGGGTGTAATAATAATCAAGATAATAGCCTTGGTTGTATAAATGAAGCCCTGATTTTTTTCATATGAACCATATTACAATGCTTGTTAAAAAAAGAGGTGGGACTCTGGTCATGTGGTCACAAACATCTTTTACTCCTTCCTCCCATGTCAGGCACATGACCCTGATTACCGTATTTATTCGAGTATAACGCGCAAAATTTTCTACCAAAAAAAGAACTCAAAGTTTGGGTGCGCGTTATAAACGAGGGTGCGCGTTATAAACGAGGGTGCGCGTTATAAACGATTTTTATCATGGCCGCACGTGTTCAACAACGTTTGTCACTTACAATGCTTGGTCTGAGCTGAGAAAAAGTGAAACAAAATTTTATACCGATTTTAAATCGAAAATTAGGGGGTGCGCGTTATACACGTGTGCGCGTTATACTCGAATAAATACGGTAAGTATGAAGCATGGTTTTTGCTTACCCGTTTGACGGGAATTCTTTCAAAGAGAATTCTCTTTCTCAAAGAGAAAACTTCAGTTAGTCTAGTCCAGGGGTCTGCAAAGTCGGCTCTTTTAAGACTGGTGGACTTCAACTCCCAGAATTCCCCAGCCAGCTATGCTTGTTTGCTGGTAGCTCCATCTTGTGGCTCTGTCAGTGGCTACTGAAATACTGTGCCAACACCCAAACACAATGACTGAACCTAAAACCAGAAGTGTAATTCTGAAGCATATAGCAGTTGTATTTTCTGTATTTAATACCCTGTATTTAATTTCTCTAGGTACAGGGGTCTGCAAAGTCGGCTCTTTTAAGACTGGTGGACTTCAATTCCTCTGGGAGTTGAAGTCCACCAGTCTTAAAAGAGCCGACTTTGCAGACCCCTGGTCTAGTCAAGCTTGTGAAATCTTTCAAAGATTTCACTTTTCCTAACAATAGTTAGAAAACAGCTTTGAAAACAAAAATAAAAAAGTGGTCAAAAAAGGTTTTATAGAACATTTTACATGTATTACTTTTACATTGACATCAATAAACCTGGAACTTCTAAATAGCATTATTTCATTAATTTAATATTTGACCATTATTGATTATATTTCTTTGTAGTGGCTGACCGTGAGAATTCAGCTGATTTTATTATCAATTAGTTTCTGTTTACTGTTTACTGTTTATTCAATTTCTATACCGCTCCTATCTCCCCAATCGGACTCAGGGCGGTGCACAGGAAAATTAAAATAATACAATCAGACAACAATAAATACAGTCGTAACATTAAAATACAATTAAATTAGGTGACCTGTGCTAAAATATTCAAGCTAAAAATATTAACATCCCTACCTAATCCAATTAAAATTATATCAAAATCTAGGCAACAGTGATAAAATGCGATGTGCCATAAAATGAATTACCGTATTAAACATTTTGATACCACAGTACACATTTCTAGACAAATACATTTTTAATTAATCAGGCATATTATAAAAAAACCAAATGCAAAAACGGAAGAATAACTTAAAGAGTTCCATCAGCATAACTTTTACTAATCCTTTTTTTTTTTAGTTTCTAGCAGAAGAATACACACTGACTGATGTACTCTGCTATGTTACCAGGGATGATTTAAAATGCCTTAGACTCAGGCAAGTATTTTTAAAAAATGATTTATACTATTCATGTAGATAATTATTTAATGAAAATTCTAACGAGTAGTTCAAATATTGAATAAAAATACTTTATTTTTATTGTTTACATTTATAATAAATTGTGCATATGTTCTAAGATATTTCTCCATAAAATTATTATGATACAGGAAAAAAGTGTTATTTATAACTATACAATATGTAGAAACAGAAAAAAACCTCATGCGTCCACTTGTACTCACAGATGTAGAATATGTTAGTTTTATAATCTAAAAATGTTACTTTGTGCATAAGGTAACAGAGCATTACAGGTTCAGCATTGCTGAAATGGTAATAGAACAGTCTGTTTCCCAGAATTAAAGCCACTGGATACTGAATGTTAGAAAAGATTGGAAAGGTAGTGAAATGTATTTTTAAAGCACCGACTTTAAGCTAAAATTCAAGTTTTAACATTGTGAGAGGAAAAAAAAGACATGGGGATATTTCTACCAAGCTTAATTGGAGCTTTCCGAGAGGATTACAGAGGCTTTTTGAAATAGAATGAAAGAATATATTAATAAGGACAGCAGCATATAAAAATCTATTACCATATGCAGCCATGAAATTTTTAAAAAGGAATATAAAAGTATACGTGAATTGAAGCAGCCTGGTGCAGAAAAGTCATTAAGGCATACCAGAAACAGAATGCCATGACTGAGAAAATCCCCCCACTTTCCCGCCATAATCATGTGCCTCACTTCACTTCTACATTAGTAGGAACTAAAATTAGTGACTGCATAATTTAATTGCTGGATTAACCCAATTTTGGATCCGCAGATTAGGTTGAATCATAAACAGTCAAATGACCTGGGTTCACACATGATCAGCCACCAGAACACTAGCCAAGGTTAAAAATAAGCAAGTCCAATATGCTATATAAACATAGTTGTTAAGATTCACTAATCTGGTTATGCATATTAATTTTTTTTTACTGTAGTCGGTGTTTTCTGATACTTAATACTGACTAAAAACTGCTATGCCTTTTTTTTTTTTTTTACAGAGGTGGGATTATATGCACGCTGTGGAAGGCAATCTCTGATTTTCGAGAGAAGCATACTTGCCCCTGAGGAGAGGCAATCTTCCATCTCAACACAGAACAGGATGTTTCCTGCAGGATTTTTTCCCCAAGAGATGCTGTTGCACTTTAATCCAGTATTTGTTTACTGTTGCTAAAGAACACTGCAGCTTTCTGGCTGCAACTATTCCTATTCTCCTTGAAAAATTGGTCTCCCAACATTAAATATTATTTTATCTTAAATATTTTCAGGAACCTTCTCCTTTTCTAACATAATATTTAACAAAATTAGCCGTATCCAGACTATTAGCCATATTCATCTAACATGGTTGACCAAGGGAATCCTGAGAGACCTAATTGAAACCCCTACACCAGTTGTGCATGATCATCAGCAACCTAGTGTAGAGCTTCATAGTCACCGCATACAGGGGTGTCAAACTCATGTCGTCATGATGGTGTCACATGACGTATCGGGACTTTTTCTCCCTTCACTAAACCAAGCATGGGCGTGGCCAGCACATGACGCATCCAGCCTACGGGCAGGGAGTTTGACAGTCCTGGCATAGAGGATCACCGAGCTAACATGCCGTTTGTTTTCTCTTTATATCATCAAATTTTAAAAAATTAGTAAGATGAGAGGAGAAAAGAAAAGGAAAATGATAGAGTAACTTAAAAAGCTCTGATCTCGCAATGCCTTTCTAGGATTTTTATCTCTGTATAAAAAATAGGGAAAGAGCTTTATTAATTTTATCAAATCCATTTCCTTATCTGCCTACAATCAACTAGAAGTTTCGCCCCCTACAATTCCCAAGAGTTAGTTGATTAGATTACAGTATTCACATAATACTTCAGTCTCCCTTCACAATCAGTTAAACATATTCTGCATACAGGACTTTTGTAAGGTTGTATTCAACTCTGTATTACTAAAAATCAAATGTGAAAATTAACTTTACAGGTTAATGTTTGTAACCAGGGCCTGTCTTAGCATGGTGTTTCTGGGACCTTAGCTTGGTTAGAATAAGAGACATCTGTTCATTATGAGAGGTTTTGGATGCAACCCAAAGCATTCTTGAAGTGAAAGATTGCAGACAAAGACCCATGAGTATTGCCTTTTGAGAGGACATGTTTTGCTTAAGATCTTTTAATGTTTTCCTAAACTGAGATGGAATTCATAAGTGAAATGATAATGTAGAACATATTTGATAGTTTTTCCTTGTAGTATGCTGACCTTTACACCACTTGGTACTTTACAATCCTTTCTTAAATGTCACATTGTTTTATTTTTAGTAACTTAAATCCCAGTCTACAGTGTATTTGTGTCTTTTTTAGTGTTGTTTATGTATTATTGAACTGTACCAGTTACATATGCCTGAATTACATATAGTACTGTTAGCTTGTTTTAAAGCTATCCATTGTGATACACATTTAAGAAATAAAGAATTATAAAAAATGTGGGTATATTTCTTGATTATTTTAAAACCAAGCTACATTTTTTTAAAATGAAGGAAATTTAAGATGATGATGGTAAAATGAATGAAAATAAAATATTGACTGGAAAAAGAATGTCTATCTGGAGTTGCTGTAGTACAGAATTACATAGCAATTACCAGGGATTGTATGTAATGCTCAAAAACTGTTAGTGATTGAAGTCTACAACAACAAAGGTTGCCGGTGAATTAATACAGAAAAGTTATTAAATATATATGGTGTGATAATATATTGATTAAATGTGAATTTATTTATTTTTAATCTTTGCCGTGCTTCCTTTTTGGAGTGTACCCAAGTAATATGCAAATTCAAGGCCATACTCAACTATGAGCACTAACAATTGTATATACATGTTTGCACACCTGTGCAGCTACAGCTGCAGTCTCCTCAGACTTTTGAGTTGTGTTTTCTTAACAGTGGCATAGGATATCCATAAAGCCAGTATTGGTGGTAGGATAAGATCTGGCCCAAGATCCTTACTTTATCCTTTCCTTAGGATTCTACTTTCTGTCTGCTCCCATTTAATGTCTACATGAAAACTGCTGGGGGATGTCATCTATCAGTCCAGGTGTAGATATCATAAGCACTTCAATTATATTTACTTTACACGTAATACATCTCCATTATGACCTAAGCAGTCAAGGTGGTCTCCAGTCTGGCTAGAAAAGAACAGATCCCAAGAAAACAAAACATACAGGTTTTGAAGTCCCCTGGTTTTGCAGATTCATGCTTAGCACCGCAAACTCCCACAAATAAAACTGGTGCGTAAAATAAAAATGGCGAGAAGCATACTAACATTTGTTGGACGAAATGATGACAAAAAATGTTGGAAAAAATATTTAAGCAGTAAAGAATCCTTTAAACCGATAACGATGAAAATGTTAAGCCTGACTGATCCATTTTAATCCGACAAGGATTGAAAGAACAGGAAGTCTATTTAAAATGAATCCCAATCGAGGTACACTTCCTGGTGAAAGTAGCCTTTATCTCTTCGACGCTGTTTCAATACCATTTATGATGCCTTCCTTCGTTGGAAGCTGTAGTTGATTAACTTGCTACCACAACCTCCCTATGGAATAGACGTTTACCATTATCAGCATGCGCTCGACCTCCCTTGACTTTGACACCAATTCATTCAAAAGTTCACTGCTCATTGTGTCTATCGAGTATTTTTTTTGTAGATTTCGGCCAACGGATTTCCAGTTTAATTAGTAGCTGCTCTTGGCGGAGACGTTAAATTTTGCACGTGGTTCTTTGCTCGAGCTTCTTTGAGGACATGTATATATGTATGTATGTATAAAAAAACCCGGCAATGGTTTACGATGCAATCGCGGGACACTAAATAAAATAAATCAATGAAGGAAGGAATGGAATTGAATGGTATTAGTGAAGCCGCAGACTCGAGGAAAGCAGCCGGAAAACATAAAAAAATCGACTCTGGTCAAAAAAACGTTTCACAGAGATTAAGGGGCGTTCGCTCCTTTTTTTTTTAATTAAGCACACTTCTCGTGTTCGGTTTCAGATTGAGAAACCCTTTTGTTTTTTGACCGCGAATCCTCCAGCAGTTGCATGAAAGGAAACATCGACGCTCTTCAACCTTTTTAATGCATCTCGAGGCTAAGTCGGCAACAGTCCGGAAACCGGCACTGCCTGGAAGCACGAAAGGCTTCCCCGGTGCCTTTTCCCGGGTTGCGCGGCGTACTGAACCCCAAACTAACAAATACAGTCACTCCAGATTAAAAAACCGCTCGTCCGTTTGTCATTCAGCGTGTGTGGTTTAGCCAGCCCCAAAACTGCGGAGTCGGATAGTTACTACCCCCCCTCCCCCCCACAGGGACACCAGCCGTAGCTTTCCTGTCACCCTTGACTTTGCCCGCCAGAGGGCGCTTCGCAGAGCGAACAAACCCCGGGAACCAATCCTTACTTTGATCTCCCTCAGCCGGGCCAAAGGCAGCCTGCCGTGACGCCAGCGAGAGAGCGCGCGCGCGCTTTCTCTGTCTCACCTGCCCGGGCCACGTTCCGTCCTTCCCTCCTTTCCCTCCCGCCCCACCCTCGGGGGTGGGGCAGAGAGGCGCTGTTGGGGCGGGGCGGCCGAGAGTTCTCCGAGGCGAGATGGCGGAGTCGGCAACCTCCGCCGCCGCCGCCGTCCACCCGCCGAGCGAAGCTTCTTCTGCCGCCGAAGCAGGTGCGTCCAACCCTTCTCCCGCTCCCTTCTCCCCTTTGCCGAGCCGGTGGTCCGGGAAGAAGCGCACCTGGGGATCGCAAGCCCTCTCGCTCCCTTCCCTTTCCGGAGACCGGTTAGTCCGGGACCGTATCCGGATGTTATGCAGAAAGGCGGAGGGCGCAGATACTTGTAAACACCAGGTGCGCTCCGAGCTGCTGGCGCGCCAGTCATTCAGCAGGGAGAAGGCAGCGGCGCCTTGTTGTGTTATATATGTTATATGTGCGTGTGCGTGTGAATATATATTAGTGAATATATATATATTCGAGGATGGGAAGAGAACGGTGTTGGTGACGATGGGTGATGGACTGTGATGAAGGTTCGTGGTTTGCAACTTTATTGTTAACTCGAACTGCGATGCTTCGGATGTCATCATCGGGAATTTTAAAAAAAACATGATTCCCCAGACTAAAGGAAAGTGTGAATCTCTAAAGGGAATTAATGACTTCGCGAATGAAGGCAAATATACTGGGATAATGTTGCCAGGCAGGATCCGATCTGGGTCGATCCCGGTTGAGCGACCCAGATTGGATCCTGCATTAATGGCTTGTGCGACAGAAGCCCTGGAATAAGGCTTGTTGGTTCCGTCTGATGTCTTGCTTACCACCACCCCACCCCACCCCACTTATGCCTTTATGAATTAATTCAGTAGGCTGTATGTAGTCTATTACAGAGATGCCAGGACAGGGAACTCAGACCTATGGAAAATATTTCTGTACTACCTTGTCTTGTGCCTCTGAAAGGAAGCCCTATGGAGAACCTGTCAAATCCAATGGGAATTCCTTCTTTTCCTTGTACTGCTCTAAGATGTTGGATCAGATCCCTATATTTCCCTGGAAGCTTAATATTTAGTTTGATTGAATCTTTATTTCAATGGAATCTTAAAAGAGTGGAATCTTAATGCAGTGTTCCCTGTTATTTATTCTTGGGGGGAAAACGGGGCAAATTGTGTAAACAGTTTAAAAAAGGCAGAGCTCTTTCTCCTGAAATTTGCCATCTCTGTTCAAAATCAGGTTTGCATACAGCTTTGTAGGAGGAAAGTAATCAGGAGAGCAGACACCTGTCATTTGCATTGAATTGGTCATAGTTCCCTAAGAAGGAATATGGTATAATATACTTGTGACTCAGTCCTGTAGGTGGAGCAGTGGCTTTATCCTGCCATGTTGTAACGCTCAAGATGACTTGGCATAGATAATAAAACTTAATGTCTCCCTGGTGCAAATTATATTTCAATGTCGTCACCTGATCTTTTGAAAGGAATTGTGGTCTTGAGGTTGGTTCATCCTCACGGTCACATGTGCTTAATTTTCCCATACGAGCAAATCGGCTTTATAATTCTTCCCATAGAAACCATCTTTATCACAGAAGATGTCACAACTCCACAACTGGCTGTTCACAACTGACCTTTAGCTCCCATCTCGAGATAGACAGGGCCACCATGTCTGGGGTACAAACATTTAGATGAGCACTTTTTGTATTCTTTATTGCCTTCTAGTGTCCGATTGCTGTTTTTGTAGCCCGGATACGGAAACCTTCCCTGTAAACTTATTTACTTTGTTTATTTTTCTTGTTTTATTTAACCTGGCACCATTCAGACATTCTAGTTACAAGCAGCCTTAACTGTGAGAAACAACTTTGTAGTGAGCCTGCTGAAGACTACATATTCATTTTCCCCCTCACATCTTACTTGTGGGCTTGGCAATGAATTTGAGTAGATACTCTGGAGAAAAAGGAGAATAGACTAAAAATGGTTTTAATTTTGATTGATGAACTGGGTGTTTGCAGACTTCATTCTAGTCTCTGGCTTTACAAAAAAAAGCAAGTCACCGATAATTTTATTGACACAAACGTTCAGGTGTTGATAGTTTGGAATATAAAACCCAATCAGACCACCTCATGTCAGACCTTTCATTTGCAGCTCATCCTTACCCCATAGATTTGTGGCTCTGCAGTGATTCACAGCACTTTTTGCTTTTGGTACTTTTGCATTTAGTTTTTAAAATATTTATACAGCGCCCTAGTTTAGGTCCTCATCACTAGGATCTTGTGCTCATTTTTCTTGCAAGGTTTGTTTTCACTTGGTTGGTAGTCCTTGGAGAGCTTAAGATTTTAGCACTGCAATTTCTATAGAGTGTGGTTAACCAGATTTGAAAGCTTCCTGCTAAAAGGCGGGCATGTGTTTTGCATTCAAACAGTGTGTATGGAAATATATGCATGGATAACTTGCTTGGAATGACTCATAGCAATAAATTTGGACTTGTACCCAAAAATACGATTATCAAAGCTGTGCATACTGTGCGTGATTAATGATTGGACATTTTAATTTGTGCTAGCTTTCAGAACAGAAATAGCCAATTCCATGTTCACTGTGTTCTCATTTTAAATGTAGCTAGCATTACAGATGGTTTGGGTATCTTTGTATTTCCGTGTTTACTCCTATTCATGTCATAATTATATCGTGAAATCAAATATTGAAGTAAGCCTTGCCTTTGTCATTCACTGTTCTGTTTGTGCGCTGTTCCATACTTTAGGAGGATTTTTAATTTTGGCATACAGAAATTATATTATCATTAAATAAAACACAGTTGTTTTCTTGAAATAATTTCCAGAGAGTTTGGAAATGAAGTTTTGAATAAGAATGTTTAGGAGAGGGAATGTAATATAATGCAAATAAAAATCAATACATCTAAGAAAGCTGTTCTCACCAATGAGGTAAATAATTATAATTATTAATTTGCCCTTTCTGTTCATTACATACATTAGTCAAGCCATATTTTTTAATGAGAAAGAGAAATCTTGCCCACTGCTGTGATTCATTTAGGGTCAAACAATGCTGCCACTATAAATACTACACAAAATGTAGAAGTGATGAAACTCTTGCACAGAGATTTCCACTCACTTTTGGATAGGAGGCGAATGATATAGAAAAGTGAAAGGAGTGTAATGGCACGAGGCAGTGGGATGTCATATGGCTTTGGTGAAAAGGCTGATGGTTGGGATAAAGGAAAGACTTTCAAAAAAGGCTTTTGCCCAAGATTTGTGTAGACGAGGGTCAGGAACCAAGTTACATAGTGGCAGAGCCTAATAATGTTATAAGCACTTCAAAAGGGACAGAAATGGAACTAGGGCAAAAAGATAAGATTCACACTTCCTTTCTTTCTAAAATCCTTAATGTGGAAAGAATGAGAGGTTAGTTCTGCCAGTTACAAATATGCATTAATAATCTGCTGTTATGCAGAGTTAAATACCCTGTGATTCCTAACAGTGCATAGCATTAAGCTGATAAATAGCTTGTTTTTCTGCGTTTTCAGTGACTTTCTTCAGAAGCAGATGAATCTGAAAGCCAGTATCATGGGAGGCAATTCTGTAAGCATTTAAATGTTGGGATTCGAAATAATTTAATCTGTGTATCAACATATTTGATCCATCCAAAGTGCATTCAGTTAAACTTGTATCTAGAATAGCTGATTCTCAGCACTGGTTATCCATCTCAAAATCAATGTTCATCTGCGTCACTGGGCTTTGTAAGAACTGAAGACTCTGGCTGTACTTTGCTGTGTAAAATATGGTGGCTGGGAATGTGGGAATACTGAGAAGCTAAACCCTAGAAGGCTGTCTGAACTGGAATGGGTTGTCAGCAAGCTGCCAGTTGTCCAGTCACCCATTATCCACTGCAGAATAGAATATCCTACAGAAAGGCCTCAATTATAACATAGATGATGCTAATCAGCTAGAATTCTTAGCAGCCTTAGAAGCAGCCCTTAAAGCTTGACACAGAGACCCAAGTAAACATGAGGTAGGCATCATTCCACACAGCAGAAGAACACAAAATCAGAACCAACTCATAGCAGAGAACAGAACAGCTCTCAAAAGGATCAAAACATAATCATCCCAAAAGACACATTTATTATGGACAGATCAAAATGTATAAAAAAGCTAAATAATGATTGGAAGACAAAGAAACCTACATCTCACCCAGTAAACACCAACCCAATATACAAAGCAGACAACCTGATAAAAAGAATCCTTAACAAACTACCCAAGAAAGATCAAATCACAAAAGGAAGAGAGGGATAGATAAAAAGCAGTAGATCCATTCCCCACACTTCTTTGACACCATAAAATACACAATCCTGACATACCCTTGTCCTATTTTATTGTTACCAGCAACCCCAGTGTACAACATCGTTAAAAAAATTAGGGGGAAAAAAAGCTTGGTCATTTTACAGAGGGAGCAAATATTCTATCAATTCTCAAGTACAGTGCCTCCAGAAAAATCAAAGACCTAATAATAGAAAAGGATAGTGGTTTCATTCAATGCCACAGCATTTTTATACCTAAAACCCAGAATTAGCAAAATAACTCATGGCAGCACTACTTAACAACTAAGATCTAAGATGCACTAAGATCTAAATACTCACAATCATGGACCTCATCAATTTCTGTCTTACTACCTACTTTCAGGTTGATATATAAATACACTACCAAATCAGAGGAACACCCACAAGATCACTACTCTCAGGATTCACAGCAGAGTGTAGTCCAGATTTTTTTTATTAAAAAAATCTATATCACTCCCATGTATACAACCCAAAGTATAAATCTGGTATGCAGACCACACCTATGTCTTAATAAAAGAGGAACAACTAGAGAAAGCACATGAAACAATCAACAACATCTTCAAAGGAATAAAATTCACACTGAAGGAAGAAAATAACAATACACCACCCTTCCTGGATATCCTCATCAGCAGAAGAAACGATGGGAAGTTTAGAAAGACATATCTATTAAAAAATGAACCACACTTACCAAGTACTCCTGTACCCAAATAACAACTCAACTTCCCACAAGAACCTTATTCAGATGAGGACAAATGCGTTGCAGCAGTGTAGAACACCAGAAAAAGAAAATATACAACATATTTCAACAAAATGGTTATCCATTCAACTTTATCCTGATCATTCAACCTACTGCAGCAAAACCAACACAAACTATGATAAAGATAACACTGCCATACATCAAAAACTTCTCTAAAATAGTCAACAGACTATTATAGCTAGCATCACCATTGGCATACAAACCAATTCAACCTGTCCAAAGTATTTTAAGTAAACTAAAAGGCCAGCAGCCCAGGAAGAAAAAACAGGACACACAACATACAGGGTGAGGACTGTTGCAGCCATTATATAAGCAAAATAAACAGAAGAGTAGCACAACACACCATAGGTGTGTCAGTAGACACAATGAAAATGCCTTAATTTCACATGGACAGACTTAACCATAGTTTCAATCAGCAAACTGTGAAGCATCCTAGTCCAAGCTAAATCCAAAAATGTCGGAACTTCCTGGAAGCTTGGCTCTCAGACAAATCAGCCATCAATTCAAAGATAAACAATACTTACACACCATTCCAAAAAGACAATAAAAAAGCTAAAAAAGAAACAAAAGGTCAGAATACTTCCTCTTCATCAGTCAATACATAGATAAGCAGAAATTAACTCCAGGATTAACAGCAGCCAACAAGCAGCAATCAATACCCCAATCAAGGAACTACTTCGTCAGACGAACAATCAAGCAGAAAACAACTGCCTAAAAAAGGAAGCACCAAGGTGAAAACAACACCTCCATCAACTTTGACAGAGTAAGCTATTGTACATAACTTGAAGGTAAACCCTACTCCCATGATGGCGAACCTATGGCATGCGTGCTGGAAGGGGCACACAGAGCTATTTCTGGGCACCTAAGCCATCACCTGTTGGTCTTCCAGGTTCTGGCACACCAGCCAGCTGGCCTTCACACATGCAGGAGTGCCGAAAACTGGAAAAACAGGTGGCTGCGCATGCACATGCCAGAAACCAGAAGGTCATTTTCCCGGAGTGCGCCTGTGCATTGGACAGCTATGTTTCTGGCACATACACGCACTCCCATTTCTGCACTTAGTGCCGAAAAGGTTTGCCAACACTACCCAACTCCCTTCTAGCACTGAAATTATTAGTTAGTTGGCTAACGAAATGCCTGCAAGCAAACATCCTCACTTGAAGAGCACCAAGAACATCTCTTCATGGCAACATCAATTTTAACAAGCTTTCACTTGTGGATATTCCCACAAGAGGGGAAAGGGAATATTATCTATTCTCCCTTCTTTCTTGAAGTTCTTTTGTCTTCCAAAAAACATTGGCAGAATAGTATTAGCAATACTCAGAAAACATTTAAGAAATTTAAAGAGACTCATAAACCAGAAGACAGATGGAATGTTAGGGACATTTCAGAACAGCAAGACGGTATGACAATGGTCTTATCTATTTAGAATGTTGTTGGGATTTTTTTGCTGGACACTTTTAAATAGAACCTTAACAGCCATAGGAAATTTTAATTTCTATGTTGTGCCGCACGTTGCATTCAGAAGCCTAAATATGTTGTTTCATATTTTCTGAAAGTAAAAATTTCATCTTAACGTGTGGTCTGCTTTGATTTAATTTCATCCCTGTCATTAACATGGTGGCTAATACATTTAAATTCTTATAATGATATGCAGAATAGTAAAATCTATTTCTTTGTAATTCTGTGGTAAAAGCAGCTTAGGTTTTGTTTTTGATTTGATTAAGCTTCTCTTGATCCCAGCTTACTGTATAGACATGTCTTTTGTTAATGGAACATTTTGAGAAAAAGCAAATACAACCATGTTAAACAAGCTAGCCAGTGAATGCTGCAGTGGTGGGTTTCTGCAGGCTCACACCTACTCGCAAGAGCCGGTTGGTGAAATTTAGAGAACCGGTGAGAGGGGGTTCCACCGGCATACCTGGAAGTAAATCTGGCCCGCCGCTGCCAGTGATCCAACGGGAAGGAAAGGAAGGAAGGAAAGAAAGAAAGAAAGAAAGAAAGAAAGAAAGAAAGAAAGAAAGAAAGAAAGAAAGAAAGAAAGAAAGAAACAAAGAAAGAATTTATCATCACAATTGAGTCCAAAATTTTGGTTGCTAAGCAAGAGCATTGTTAAATGAGTTTCACCACATTTTATATTGAAAAAGTTTTATTGGTTTTACATTTTTTAACAGGATAGGGTAATGGTTACAAAGAAATTTTGAGAGCATTCACGTCAGAGTCGTCGGACCTTCCGAGACCTCAAAATACACATTAAAAAAGTTAACATAGAAAACATTTTCCATACCACTACAAGATGAAAGCAAGTACATTTACCTAAATTCTCCCTTTCATGCTGTCAGACATTTACAAAAAGTCCGGATAGAAATATTATACAAAATTGTTCAAGAAAAATCAAGGCAAAGTTATTTTTTTGATCTAAGTCTTTTGGCTATTGTATCTTCTTTCTCTCCTCCCTGGCCCCCCGTGGGCGGGGCCGTGACCCCCTCCGTCCCCCCTGGATCTTCCCCCAGGGCAGAGGAATGTTTTTTAAGAAAGGCTTCCGCCTCAGCAACTGTTTTAATCCTCACTCTTCCTCCTTCCCAGAACACCAGCATCCCTTCAGGTGTCATCCACTTGAACCAAATCCCGTGATCAAACAAGGTTTTAGACAAGAAGGAAAAATTCCTTCTTGAATCTCTAATTTTTCTAGGGATCTGCTTCAAGATAGTGACCGTTTCTCGTTGGTAAGTTAAAGGTTTCTCTCTCTGCGCTTTCAGGATTTCCTCTCTGGTTGACCTTCTAACAAATTTCACATGTATCTCTCTAGGCACTTCATTCATCCTGGCATATGCAGAATTAATTCTATAGGCTAGGTCAATGTCCCGCCTGATCTCATCCTTAGGTTTTTGTAAATAGTCTGCTAAAATTGTACTCATAAGATCAGGTAGGCATTCACCAGATTCCTCAAGAACATTCTGAAATCTCAAAAAATATGTCATTCTTTCCATATCTATCCTAGACACATGCCCATTTATTTCCCCCACCTCATTAGAAACATTTTTAATCTCTCCCTTAGCCCCCTCCAACCCTCCTTCCAATTCTTCATTCTTCTGTGTATTCTCCAACACTTGCTTCCGGGTATCCAATAGTTCCTTTTTAAAAGTACTATTTTCAGCCCTCTGGGCCTTTATTTCTGATATCAAAGTTTGCATAGAGGTTTCAAGAGAAGCCATCCTTTGTTCCAAATTTACAAGTGCTGCTTCTTGTGCCATGGTTAAAAGTTAAAGTCACTGCCACCAAGATGGCGTTTTCCGGGTGGGGCTGGTGGGGCAGATCAGGAGCTCAGTTCAATTCAGGGCTGTGGAGTTGCAAACAATTCAGAAACCAAAAGAGACACAATTTCCCAAATCAACAAATAGTAATAACGAAGGTATTCCAGAGAAGAAGTCACAAATCCATTAAAAGAATTTTTCAAAATTCCAGAGAGAGTCCTGCTTTCAAAGAGACGCTGGAAATTTTCCTTAGTTAAAATAGTCAGGCAGGGACACAGAGAAGCCACTTCCACCGCTCATCTCAGCGCCAGGTGAGAGAGTAGCAAAAAAAAAAGAATTTTTTAAACTCAGCCAGACCTAGAAACAATGTTGCAGAAAGTCACAATCCACTTTCCCTTGTTAGAGACCGTCCGGAGTGAAAGTTTCCGCTTTCTCTTTGCAGAGAAGCCATTTTGACGTGCCGCTTAAATCCGAGGGGTTTTTTTTAAAAAATAAACACCCCCCTCCCAGTCCGTTCAGCCTGGCTGGCAGCAGAAAAAAAGTTTTTTTAAAAACTCACTCTCTCCTCGCAGCTGAAGCCTCGGGAGCCCTTCCGACTAAGCCGATCAGCCCTCCTCATTGTTGTGAATGGCGCCGTCTTCCTTAGGCGAAGGGAGAACCCCCCGCTGGCATGTTCTCCCTCACCTGAGCCGCGCCGGAAGCCACTTCCTCCACCGCCGTGGGGGGGGCGCCCCCCGACGAGCCGGCCCTACGGGAGACCCTCAAAAAAGAGGAGTCTCGCCCCCGTTGGGGGGCAGAAGAAGAAACAAAGCGGCGAGCGAGCGCTAGGCTCGCCCGTCGCCGCAGGAGCCGGAACCGGATGCTCCAGTTTCACCACATTTTAAAAGGTGGCCACTCCCACCCTGTCACATGACTGCCAAGCCACGCCCACAAAATAGGCCACACCTACAGAGTAGGTTCTAAAAATTTTGAAACCCACCACTGGAATGCTGGTACCCCTTCTAAAGGGGAGGGGAACATTCCAACTAAGAAAGTGAAAGTCAGGTGGATTTTGCTAAACCTGGTGAGAGCATTTGGAATTTTGAAACATGCTGTGAATGCCTTTCAAAATAACTGTAACCTTGATCTTAACTGGCGGGGGTATGACTATGAATGACAAAGCAGCTATTTCCCCCAAAAACTGCCTCTTCTTCTCTCCTTATTTCTTGATACTATTCTTGTTTACTTTTTTGTTTATTTGTTTTCTGGGCCTGGTTCCTGAGCCAGGACTGGGCTTTAATAATTTATCATTTTTATTTTCAGAAAACTGTAATGAGGCCTATTTTGATGCCTAAGTCATTCTTGGAAATAAAAGTGATGCTGAAGGCTGGTACTTTGCTTTATTATTATATATTGTATGAAGTTGTATACAGTCAGGTGCAGTGAGGAAGCTGGTAGACACCAAAGTAGGTTAGATACGGACTCTTAAATTATGCGGTGGTTTCCACAATGGTCTGATTTGCAGTTTTTGTCTTAAGAATTGTGGTTTTGCTGTGATATTACGGTATGTGTTTGAGCCAGAGTGAGAAAATTCATGTTTTTGATACACTGATGTCACAAACACCTTTCTAGTTCCTAGAGCACTTTTGTAATGCTTTGTAAACAGTTCTAGTTTTTTTTAAATAAAGTGAAGGGGTAATGAATGAACATTACAAGGATGTCCTTCAGTTATGATTATTCATTCAGCAACTGTTTGAATTTACGATTGCACTAAACAAAGGGACTTATGACCAGTCCTGGAAGTTCTGACTATTCCAGTGTCCCTGGAGTTATGTCAACAAAATTTGAGCACTTTGCAGTCAACTTGCACTTGAAAATGTTTGCAGCATCTTAAAATCACCAATTGCCATTGTGGATTTTCTCTACTGGTTTCCCACAAACAAAGTCAATAGAAGTTACAAGTTGCTTAGGTAGGTATCCCCCTCTGCCTTTCTTTGTGTTGTGGCCTGCCAGCGGCCAGCAGAGCTGGCAGAAGACCTGGACAGTGAGGAGGTTGAGGAGGAATCATGGGCCAGTCCTAGAGCTCTGATGACGGCTCTGTGTCGGAGGCAAGAAAGAGGGTCAGAGCCATATGCCACTTATCAGCTACCTTCAGAGTCAGACATGAGTGAGGCAGACGAACACTGGAGCCTGTTCCCAGTGTGCGCATGCACAGAGTTGCCAGATGAAGGGAACAGCTAAAGAACAGGGGTCGAGTTGGGAGTAAGGCCACAGGTGGATGATAAATGGCCCCTCCCAGAGGAAATAAAAGAGGAGCAAAAGGGGAGGGGAGTTTGCAGGAGACAATTAGCTCACTTAATTGGTTCATGATTCTCCTTGCCAAACTTTGCAGATATCGGCCTGGCAGCTGTCCAAGCCAGATAAGCTCTGTGACTGTAAATCCTCCCTTGAAAGACTTTGCTGGATGTGAATGAGCAGAAGTCACAGCAAATTAATAAAAGGGTTTTTTGTCAGGACAAGGAGTTTGCTTCATGCTCTTGGGAAGCCTAAGTCAGAACACTTTGTTCATACACACAGCACCCTCATCACCCCTTTGCTTACTCGCCAGTGCCCTCTTTCCCTTGCCTCTCCGCCTTCACACACAGCCATGCACCCACCAACGTCCTATTTCCTCAGCCTCTCTGCCTGCACACACATATCTTGCACCTTCTTTTCCCAGCCTCCCTGCACTCAAATACACATATGCTTGGACAGTAGTCCTCAACTTACAACAGTTCATGTAGTGACCGTTCAAAGTTACAACAGCACTGAAAAAGGTGGCTGATGATCCTTTTCACAGTTACAACCTTTGCAGTATCCCCGTGATCATGTAATCAAAATTCAGATGCTTGGCAATATTTATGACCGTTGCAGTGATCGATCCCCTTTTGCGACCTGACAAGTAAAATCAACGGGGAAGCCAAATTCAATTCACTTAACAACTGGGTTACTAACATATCAACTGAGGTGATTCACTTAACAACTGTGGCAAGAGAGGTTGTAAAAAATGGGCAAAACTCACTTAACAAATGTCTTACTTAACAACAGAAAATTTGGGCTCAATTGTGGTTGTACATCAAGGACTATCTATACACTATGCCAGTGATGGTGAACCTTTTCGGCACTGAGTGCCAAAAAGGGAGTACGTGCATGCGTGCTCACACTTCGCATGTGCACACATGTTTGTCTGGGCCACAACCCAAAAGAGGAGATACCCAGGGGTTATACATGCGCCCAAAAATGAATTTTTGGTTTTTGTTAGATGCACCAGCCAACCAATCTTCCAGTTGTGCACCAGCCAACCAATCTTCCAATTACTGGCGTGCATACATGCGCAACAATCAGCTGGCTGACATGCATGCCAGAAAACAGAAAACTAGCTCTTCCAGTTTCCGACACTGCCTCACTTACAAAGGCTAGCTGATCGTCATGCACATATGCGCGCTAGAAACCTGGAAGAGGAATGGGCGACGCTGCGTGTGCCAGGCAACAAGGCTCTGCATGCGATTTTGGGCACATGTGCCATAGGCCATAGTGTCACGGCACTATGGCCTCCCCCCCCTCGCCTCCCTGCACTTGGACACATGCATGTAGGCACCCTATACTTTACACAACCTCCCAGAGCTTGTGCCACACTGCGGCAGTCCCCTCTAACTTATACACAATGTGCTTCAGGACTCCCAGGGCCTCCCCCATCCTTCTCCAGCACTCCCAGACTCCTTGCCTAAGACTCCCTGTCCTGCTACTTCCTTATTGATCCACATTTTCCTGGTGGTTACAATGACAGTCAGGTCTGCCTGGACTACTGTCGCTAAGTTATGTGATCACATGATGTCATGCTTTATGACTGCATTGGTTATTGATGGCAATCTCAGTCCTAATTGCCGTTGTAATGTTGCAAGTGATGTTTTATAGTTCATCTCAGATATGTATTAGGGGTAAAATAAACACCCCCGTTGGAAAATAAACAGGCGGAATAGTGCAATACACCGGACAGCAAGAGATACATTGCTTAAACCACACAAGAACTCTCAAACACTGATTGTAGAAAAATAAATAATCTTTACTCTTGATGTAACTAAAATGCTTCTTTGAAACAGTGATACTAACTCCTTCAACAATAAACAGTCCTTCACCAAAACACAGTTATCTTACAGTCAGTCAAAACAATGATTCTTCTTCCGTCTTCAGTTTCAGCTCCTTCCTCAGTGGCAATCAAGAAGCAAGGAAAGCAAAAAGGGATGGACTGTGTTTCCAGTTGTTTTTTATGATTAAGCTGGGAAGAGACCATCTAGACAGCAAGCCAAGAATTACGTTGTGTAATTTTTTTAGATATGTGTGTTAGTTTTATGAGCTGATCAGTAAATTAAATTAGAGACCATCTATCCTGGTCTCTCTCTAATTTAATTTATTGATCAGCTCATAAAACTAACACACACACATATATATATAGTGAACCCAACCTCAGGATAATTATCCTAACAATATGAACAATACTGACAGAATTCCGTAGCTAAGCTCACATGTAACATTAAGCTAAGGTTTGTTTGACTACTGTCATTAAAAATAATTTGCTGTGCTAGTTACACTAAGTTTAGAAACAATTATGTTAGGCCTTATAAACGCTATCGACATTATAGCTGCATGGGTTGCAAAAAGCTAGATCAGGGCTGTCAAACCTGCGGCCTGCAGGCCGGATGCATCACACGCTGGCCATGTCCAGTTTAACGAAGGTGGGGAAAGTCACGATAAATCAAGTGATGCCGCCACAATGACACATGTTTGACACCCCTGATCTAGATGATCACCATATGGCAGCTAACTCTGCTATTATCTAATGAGGAACAAGCAACACCATTCAGAAATTTATCTAGATTTTTGCAGCGCACAAAGACAAATTAAACAGACCACATTATAGAATGTGAACCTGATTGTCAAGTAGATTATGAGAGCAGAAGGAAGTGTCATTCATCTATTGGGAAGAACCTAGTATAACTTCTCTTTATGCGGGATCAGTGTTTCTCAACCTTGGCAACTTGAAGATGTCTGGACTTCAACTCCTAGAATTCCCCAGCCAGCATTTCCTGGCTCGGGAATTCTGGGAGTTGAAGTCTGGATATCTTCGAGTTGCCAAGGTTGCAAAACACTGCGCTAGATTGATCTATTCTTTTGATTCACGGTTGCAACTTTGGTGATGCAATTTTTGTAAAGCAATAATGGCTGCTTAGAATATAATATCCAATCATAGATGCGCTGTTACGCTCGGAGAATAAATGTATCTTATCGTTTTGGTTTATTTAAAATGAAGCAAGTGCAGTAAATATAAGAAGATATGTAATGAATATCTTCCTCCTGTTAATATAAATCATTCATGCCTAAAACACAGATCGAGCTTTTTGTCTGAAGTCCTAGCGCAGGGGTCTGCAAAGTCGGCTCTTTTAAGACTGGTGGACTTCAACTCCCAGAGTTCCCCAGCCAGCATAGCTGGCTGGGGAATTCTAGGAATTGAAGTCCACCAGTCTTAAAAGAGCCGACTTTGCAAACCCCTGTACCTAGGGAAATTAAATACAGGGTATTAAATACAGAAAATACAACTGCTATATGCTTCAGAATTACACTTCTGGTTTTAGGTTCAGTCATTGTGTTTGGGTGTTGGCACAGTATTTCAGTAGCCACTGACAGAGCCACAAGATGGAGCTACCAGCAAACAAAATTCCATTAGAACAGGAGGAAAAAGGGTAGTTTCTGAGTGGAAGGAAAATAAATCCTGATAATGTATGCATATGTATGTTTTCATTTGTATGTATGAAAACTTATGTATGTTTTCTTGACAACAGTGTGGAAATTTTGTTGTATTTATTTTGTACAATGACAATATACTGTACGAAACGATTTGCTTTCAAAACTTTTCTTTTTTAAATTCAGCCTTTTTATTGAATTCATGGAATAGCCTATAAAACATTAGCAGTTACCGTCAAAAAAACAACAAAAGAAAACAACTTTTTTTTTAACTTCTTACTTTAATCCGCAACTATAGTATTTTCAACACTTTTAGATTAAGATGGAAAAATTCCATTAACTTGAAGGCCATACCAAACATGCCATGATTGTCTGGGGCCATGCCATACTCCAAAATATCCAGGGCATTCTCTCTCTCTCTCTTTCTCTCACTCTCTCTCTCTCTCCCCCTCCCTCTTTCCCTCCCTCTCTATCTCTCTCTCCCTCTCTCCCTCCCTCCCTCTCTGTGTGGGTGCATAGAGATAAAGTTTTGACATCTTGGTTCTAGAACACAGGTTTACTCACCTTAGGCAATCCAAGGTAGGGATTGTGGGAACTGAACTGCAACTTGCCTGAAAGGTACCAGGTTGAAAAAGGTGTGGAACTGTCTATTTATTGCAAGCCATGTTGAAAAATTAAATTAATATGGGGTAATGCATAAACAATTGTTTTAACAAGTTACTAATGGAAGGTTCAATTAGTGTAGAACAGAAGTCTCCTACCTTAATGAAGTCTGGTATCTATTTTGTCTGTTTTGTATGTTAATGATACTTGTTATCTTAAGGCTTAGTTCTAAAAAGAATATAGCAACAATGTAATTTTATATGTATGTAATATTTGCAGTTTCTAGTAATGTTAAGAACAGCACAAATCGCTACCATTAACTCAAATGAGATCATTGTATGGTACAAGACCACAGATAAAATATTTTTTGTCCTGTTAAAAGTTAAAACCCACCCTTAGAAACCCCTCTCCTAGAAAAATGAAATATCCTGGGAAATATTGAAAGGCAGAACATTATATTTCCCTGGATAAAAAATGGAAAAACATATTTTTATGCAGGAAAAAGACTCACTCTTAATAGCCCCCACCTTTGTCGATGGGCTATTAAAAGGCCTTAGCCAGTCTATTCTACATAACAAAAATATCCCCCTTCAGCTCCAGGGTGATGGGATTAAGGCATGATAGTATTAGCATTTTACCCATCTCACCACATGGCATCTGGGAAGAAGCAATGCTCAATCAAATGTGGACTCAAAACACAGCCTACAGAGTTGTCCCTGCATGACCCCATGGGAGTCTGACATCCTGTCAGAATACAATATCAAGATCAAAGGACAGAGAGGGCATAAAACCAGGGACTTTCAGCATCTCTGCCCCTTTTTCTTCTTCACCCAACATCTGGAAGCATGTGATCCCCCTTTTCTGTTCAGGAGCTCAAGCCATGTGGTCCTGTCCACCATTAAGCCATTTTTCCAAGCAGCCTCCATGTTTCCAGTGTCTTTTCCCCCCACTTGGAGCCGAACCCAGAAGGACATTTCTTCCAACACTTCATTAATGAGAACACATCGGGGTGAGTTCCTGCCAGTTCTAACCTTTTCTATAGAAGAGGTTCCACAAATCTACAGTGCCGTTTAGAACAGGTTCCAGCTCCCTCCCCCCACCTGTCCGCACATCATCAAGATGAAGAGCGAGAGGAGGAATTCTGGGAGTTGAAGTCCACAAGACAAAGCTGTCAAGTTTGAAAACCCCTGGGGGTATTTTTTTCTAAAGGGTTAGGGGTGCAAGGGTTTTGTAACTTGACAGCTTTAAGACTTGCGTGCTTCAAATGCCAGAGTTTCTGAGCCAACATTTTGGTTGCTAAGCAAGAATGTTGTTAAGTGAGTTTCACCACATTTTGCAAGTTGGTCATTCCCACCCAGTCACATGACTGCCAAGCCACTCCCACTCAGTCACATGGCCGGCAAGCCACTCTCACCCGGTCTCATGGCTAGCAAGCCACTCCCACAAAGTAGGCCACACCTACAGAACAGGTTCTAAAAAATTTTGAAACCCACCACTGGAACACATGCACACAATGCTCTTAATCTACTATCTTGTGCATATTATTTATTATAAAACAATATTGTAAAACTCAGGATTTAAAAGAAAATTCTAACTTTAAAAAAGCAATATATATATACATATATGTTAGTTTTTATGAGCTGATCAATAAATTTAAATTTGGGAGACCAAGATAGATCTATTTTGAGCTTGTTAGCTCTCATCAGTTGGCCATACCCTTTACTGGGATTCAAACCGGGGCTGTAATGCATCTCAGGCAGAAGCCTAGCAATTCAGCCTAACCGGCTCTACCTTAGACATAAACATGTCATGGAATTTACATACAAAAAAATATCTGACAACATTTTTTTCCCTTTCAATTCAGGGCCACAAGCTTGAATATAGTACAGGAGAATATGTTATAGCTGTGTTCTATTTTGAAAGGGATTTTTGTTATCTATATAACATCTTTGGGCTTGTTTGATAGGGTGATTTTAGCGCAGGGATAATTTGGTTTAATTGTATTTTATTTTTCTATTTATGTATTTTATATTGGTATTTTTAATTTTCCCTGTGCACCGCTCCGAGTCCCTTTGGGGAGAGGAGGCGGTATATAAATAAAAATATTATTATTATTATTGTTGTTGTTGTTGTTGTTGTTGTTGTTGTTGTTTGTGATAACTTGAGGAGAACATGCTACTTTTAAAAAAGTACATTGAAAGTGAAGGCTTAAACCCTGGAGCAGCTGTTCAGTTGTAGGCTGCTATTTTGCCTTTTTCTTCCTTCCTCCAATTAATACACTTAAATATGTATATCCAAACCACATGATTTAGGATGCCCCAATATTTCATGTTATTATTGTATTCCTGCCCACAGTCAAAAAATAAAAAGGGAAAATCTAGGGAGGTAGGATTGAGGTCAGTGCCAGAAGGAGTATCCATCACAGCTTTAGTCATCTCTCTTTCTTTCTTTTTGTCCCCCTTTTTAAAAAAAATATCTCTAGGAACTCCTGGTTTGATACCCCCACATGCGAAGCTTTTGTAGGATTTGTTCTTCATTTATTGCTTGTATTATGTAAATAGAAAGAAAACTAACCAAAATAGCTAAATACGAAAAGAGAAATTAAAACCCCAATCAAAATTGAACTCCCTTCAAGAAAGAAAGTCACAGAATGCAGATCATCATTCTCAGACAGCATGGCCATTAACCAGGCTGCTAATGAAAAACTTGGGTACTGAACGTTATGCAGCAGGTTAAAGGAATTAAAGAATAACACCAAATCCGGGTCTTAATTCCCCAGAGGTGCATTCTGCCTTCAAGAAAGTCACCCGTCTGCATCAAAGCCACTGAACCGTGATCGTGCATCTCAATCCTTTCTTTACATAAAGAGGATTTACGGAAGGGAAAGCCTCAGGGGTCAGCACTAATATCTTGATCGTAGCAAGACTTTGCAATTGAACGATTCTATTCTTCTGGCCAAGGACATGTTGTGAAAGAAACATATACTGTATGTTGTGTCTGAATCTAATGTGTGTGTGTGTGAGAGAGAGAAAGACGGAGAGAGACTGAGAGAGACAGGGAAGAGAGAGGCACAGAGACAGAGAGAAAGTGAGAGACAGAGACATAGACCGAGAGAGACCCAGAGAGACGGGGGAGAGACAGACAGACAGAGACAGAGATACAGAGATAGACAGACAGAGAGGGACAGAGAGAGACCAAGAGAGAGAGACTGAGAGACAGAGACAGAGAGGGATAGATAGAGAGAGACAGAGAGAGACAGAGACAGAAACCAAGAGAGAGAAACAGAGAGACAGACAGAGACAGATAGGGACAGACAGACAGAGAGGGATAGAGAGAGACAGAGAGAGAGACTGAAAGAGATGGAGAGAGACAGACAGACAGAGAGAGAGATACCGAGAGAGAGAGACAGAAAGACAGAGAGAGACAGAGAGAGAAAGACAGACTGAGAGAGAGACAGACAAACCAACAGGGAGGGAGGGACAGAGAGAGACAGAGAGAGAGAGAGAAAGACAGAGCGAGACACAGAGAGAGAGAGACAGAGAGACAGAGAATGAATGTATCTGTGTATGAAAAAGATGAAATGAAAGTTTTTTCAGAGCTCTTTAGGGGCTGAGGAAATGTTATATTTGGATTTTATTTATCTTTATATTTCTATATCTATTTTTTCTTTCTAGTATTTTTCCACAAGTGCTGGGTCTGCCTTTTTTTTTGGATCAAATGAGTGTTGATTCATTGATTCTTATAGGTATTGACCAAGTAGCTTGTTGGCCGAGACTGACATCATGAAAGTGTGACTGGCCCAAAGTTATGCAGTGGGTTTTCTTGGCAAAGGCAGAACTAGAACCCAGAGTCTCCTGGTTTCTAGTCCCTGGTGCCTTAACCACTAGACCAGTGGTGGGCAAACTTATTAGTCAAGAGAGCCAAATATCAACAGTACAACAAGTGAAATTTCTTTTGAGAGCCAAAAGGTGAAGGCCTCTTTTGTGGGAGTGGCTCAGCGGTCATGTGACCGGGTGGGCGTGGCCAACTTGGAAAATGTGATGAAACTCACTTAACGATGGTCCTGCTTAGCAACCAAAATTCATTCATTCATTCATTCTTTCTTTCTTTCTTTCTTTCTTTCTTTCTTTCTTTCTTTCTTTCTTTCTTTCTTTCTTCCTTTCTTCCTTTCTTCCTTCCTTTCTCTACCACTTTCTTTTTCTTTCTATTTTTCTTTCTCTCTAATTTCTTTTTGTCTCTGTCTATCTCTCTTTATCTGTCTCTCTCTCCTCCCTTCACCCATCTGTCATTGTGTGTGTGTGTGTGTGTGTGTCTCCCTCTCTCTGATTCCCTCTCTCCCTCCCTCTCTCTCTGTGTCTCTGTTTGTCTCTTTCTCCCTCCCCCTCCCTCTCTCTCTGTATGTCAGTCTCCCCCTCCCTCTCTCCCTCCCTTCCCCCCCCCAAGCAGTGGAAAACCCGGCATGGGTTTTCACGCAGTGAGCGGGGGGGGGGAGAACCCGAGGCCGCAGCCATCCAAGCACCGCGGAGGCTGTCCGGTCGCCGCATGCCCACCTCCGTCCCAGTCACACGCGGCGGCCAGCCCCGGAAAGCATGGCTCGGCGCTCTCTGCAGGCGGCTGTTGCTGCTGCTGACCCCGAGCCCTGCGACAGGCAGCTCCCGCTGTCCGAGCGCATCGGGCAGAACAGCCAGCCACATTTCCACCAGGTCTCTCTGCTATAGGGTTTTTATTTAATTATTGGGTATTTTAGTGTTTAATGGGATTTTAGCACAGGTATTAGATTTAATTCGTTTTTATGCTATGTTTGTATATTTATTGTTTTATTTTTCCCTGTGCACCGCCCCGAGTCCCTGTGGGGAGAGGGAGCGGTTTTACAAATTAAATATATTATTAAATATATTATTATTATTAGGTCCCTCTTTGGCCCCTCGGGTGTGGCTCTTCCTCTCTCCTCCACCACCCCCTCCCCCGGAGGCAGCGGAGGGCCCAGCATGCCAGTTGGAGAGGCTCTGGCTGCCTCCCCCTGGAGCGAGCGAGCGAGCGAGCCAACGGGCGGGGGGAGCGCCCGGTCTGCGCCAGAGCCATCCGGGCGCCGCGCGCCTGCCTCCCTGTGCGCGCGGCGCCCGGACGGCTCCGGCGCAGCCGCAGACCGGGCATTACCCCCGCCCGTTGGCTCGCTCGCTCCAGGGGGAGGCAGCCAGAGCCCCCTCAGCCGACATGCCGGGCGAGCGAGCGAGCCAACGGGTGGGGGGAATGCCCGGAGCTGTGGCTGCGCCGGAGCCGTGCGCGCGGCGCCTGGACGGCTCTGGTGCAGCCGCAGACCAGGTGCTCCCGCCGCCTGTTGGCTCGCTCGCTCCAGGGGGAGGCAGCCAGAGCCCCCCCAACCGACATGCCGGGCCCTCTGCTGCCTGGGGTGGGGGAAGGAGAGAGGAAGAGCCTCACCCGAAGGGCCAAAGAGCCGCTCGTGGCTCACGAGCTGCGGTTTGCCGACCACTGCACTAGACCAATCTGCCTCTTGCTTTGTCTTTATGTTTCTATATTTTATTTTATTGCATTTTCTTTCTTCTTGAGTTGTTCAGTGTTTTGTGACTGTGATGGGATATAAATTTGATTAATAAAATAAAGAGAGGGAGGGAGGGAGGGAGGGATAGATCCACATTTGTGGATATTTGTGGACAAATGGGAATTCTTTCCAGAATTCCTAGAAGTTTGGAATTTAATGGACATGAAGCAAAGCTAGTGTTGTGTGTGAGTTTGCATATGGATAACCACTTCTATTTTTGAGATTTAAGCCATGTGGATTCTATGAATATTTCTTGATCTAGCCTAATCCTTTTGGATTTTGTCATCCCATCTGTCATAGTATTTTTGGTTATTGCATGCTTGTTGGTAGGGGAAGGGAGAATGAATTTATAATTTACAGGTACTCTGAGAGGGAGGGTTTACTATGGATCTGTTTTCTGGTGCTGTCACGGGTTATGCATCTATTTACCCCTCTCTTTCTGCAGCGCGATCCTTTTCATTGTCAATTTAATTGTCATGTAGTTCAAGCATCATCCTACATCAGGCCAGAAAGATGTTAATATAAGTCATGTATTGGTGACATATGCTAAATACGGATTATTCAGAATGCTCTTACATCTTTCTTGCTTAGTTTACACATGTAACTTAAAATAAGCATGCATCTCATCAAAACCAGTCATGTGCAAGAGGATTCAAGAATTTTAAAATATGAATTTAAGAAACATAAACATATTTTATCAACTGAGCCTGATTTAAAATATCATTGTTAAACCATTTGTTTCTCTTTTTGATCTTTAATTGCTATTTGAAATTCTACCCTGTACATTTTTAAATATTTTTTTTCAGTTGCATGGATTATAAAATAGAAATGTTCCTGATGTACTGAGAAACATTTTGCTTGTCTGGTGATAAAATTATTGCAAATGCCTTAGCCCTAAATATGGAAACAAAGTTGTTTTGTTAGGATGCCACAATGGAGAAGATAAAACAGCCGGTCTGCTTGTTTGCTTGCCTGCATTATTTTTACAAAGAACCAAGGAGGCAAATATATGTAACACATCTTCCCCCTCCTCCTGTTTTTCCCACAACAACAACCTTGAGAGGTGGGTCGGGCTGAGAGAGCATAACTGCCCCAAACCTACCCAGCTGGTTGTACTTCTGTCAATGCAGTCAATCCAAAGTAAATAATGTTGTTTACTTAGCAAGAAGTCCTTGCATTTTCTTTATTAAAAATACAACTCAGAGATGGGTTGCTCCTAGTTCGGCCCGGGAGCAACCAGTAGTGATTTGATTTGATTTGATTTGATTTGATTCGATTTATATACCGCGCCTTCTCTATCGAAATGGACTCAGGGCAGTGCACAGGAGATTAAAACAACAAATAATAAAACAATACAATAAATAGATAAAAAAGAATTAAATAAGAACCTGCGCTGAAATTCCCACTAAAAACCCAAGGTCCATTTACATATTTGGCAGAAGCTATATAACAATAAAATCTAACGATTAGGCAAGACGATTAGTGGCAGTCGGGGGAGGCTCGTCCCACCTGCCAAGATGCTTCTGTGCATGCGCAGAAGTGTCGCACGTGCACGCGAACCGGTAGTAAAAAAAAAAGGAAACCCAC
The DNA here is from genome assembly GCA_039707465.1 of Rhabdophis nuchalis. NCBI lineage: Eukaryota > Metazoa > Chordata > Lepidosauria > Squamata > Natricidae > Rhabdophis > Rhabdophis nuchalis. The sequence goes on along the minus strand of CM077643.1, from coordinate 305,776,792 downwards.
CACTGGTACAAATGTGAATTTACAGGTAGTCCGCGACTTACAACATTCCTTTAATGACCGTTCTAAGTTACAATGGCAGTGAAAGAAAGTGACTTATGATCATTTTTCACACTTATGACCTTTGCAGCATTCCCATGATCATGTGATCAAAATTCAGGTGCTTGGCAACTGGTTCATACTAATGACCATTGCTGCGTCCCAAGATCGTGTGATCATCTTTTGCAAACTTTTGACATGCAAAGTCAATGGGGAACCCAGATTCACAGAATAATCGTGTTACTATCAACTGTGGTGATTCACTTAAAAACAGTGGCAACAAAGCTCGTAAAATGGAACAAAACTCACTTAACAATGGTCTCACCTAACCACAGAAATGTTGGGCTCGATTTTGGTCATAAGTCGAAGACTATCTGTACTTTGTTCCCTAGGATTAGCTTAAAACCTATTTTTGTAGTTCTTTTGTAAACATATCAGCCAAAAACCGTAAGGGTTAATGCTATTTAATGGGGCTTCTGGCTTCCTTTCATTTTTCACTAATGACAGTCTCTTCCGAAAGCACCAGAGTACTATTAGATACCGTCCATAACTGTAGTGCATGGTAATTGCTCCCATCCCTGTAATCAGTTTGGGTTCATATGCCATGCTGCATGATTTTTGGTTTGAATAAAGATCAGCTCAGCCATTAGGGAATCAATGCTCATGTCTGTTTGATTGTTTGTAACCTTCAATTTGAAGTGTTACATCAGAGTGCAACAATTTTCCAATCAATGTATCTCAAATGGGTTAACTTACAGCATGAGTCCAAAATCAGGGATACATGACTCCCATGGGACTGACGTTTGGCAAAACCTGTAGCCGCTTCAGTGCTGCCGCACCACCGCAGTCAGCTGCAATCACATCATCATCATTTCTAGCACTCCTTGCCAGCCTGCAAGGAAAGTCAATGGGGAAGCTGGCAGGAAATCAGAAATCACTTCTGCTCCCACTGCTTCTCCTAACCCCCGTAGTCATTCCCTTCCTCTGTTTAGATAAGGAAATATCTGTGAAACAATGATTCCATTGGTCATGGATTATCTAGTAAAACTTTATTTTTGGCTTCGTATGATGTTTGGGCCATCCAACAGTGTTTTTGCTCATGCTCCAGTTAAGCAAACCACAGGTCAGGGCTGCATGTGAACAACGCTTAAGACAAGAATCTTTTTCATTGCAAAGTTATCAGTGCATGCTTATTTGATGAATTAGATAACATTTCTCCCAAACAGATATGCAAAGAATAGAATGAAATCGAATAGAATTCTTTATTGGCCAAGTGTGATTGGGCACACAAGGAATTTGTCTTTGGTGCATGTGCTCTCAGCATACATAAAAAAGACAAGATACATTCATCAAGAATCATATGGTACACATACTTAATGATAGTCATGATGATATGCCCCACAGTGGAAAAAGGCAGAGGAGTAACTGGGTGGGAAGGGAATGAGATGACTTTTTTATAGCAATAGTAATAGCGCTTAGACTTATAGACCACTTTACAGTGCTTTACAGCACTTTCTAAGCGGTTTACAGAGTCACCTCATTTGGATCCTCATTTTACCAACCTCGGAAGGTTAGAAGGCTAAGTCAACCTTGAGCCTGGTGAGAATTGAACTTCTGGGCAATCAGCAGAATTAGCCCGCAATACTGCATTCTAACCACTTTGCCACCATGACTCTTATCATGTAGAAAGGGGGGAAAGTGGTTTGGAGGACGAATAAACATAGTCCCTATATCTGTGGTATCTCATTAAAGAAGCCAGAGTACAGTAGCTGCATGGTTCCAGGAAAATACAAATTTGACTTAATGTGGAGATGGTGATTTGGTATGGCAACTCTGTTGCACCCTGTCAATGTGTCCTTGAGTCGAATATATTTTTCTGACTACTGTGTGAGCTCAGAACAAGTGCCCTTTCTGTTTCATATCCAAATAACTGTAATATTCCTATTTGCCAGATGACTGTTTAAGGCAGCGGTCTCCAACCTTTGCAACTTTAAGTCTGAAGGACTTCAGCTCCCAGAATTCCAGCCAGCTCCCAGCAAAGCTGGCTGGAGAATTCTGGGAGCTGAAGTCCTTCAGACTTAAAGTTGCAAAGGTTGGAGACCCCTGGTTTAAGGGACATCCACGTATCATCCTTGGTCAACATGTAACTAGGTGCAAAACACAACCACATTCTATCCATGAAAAGCCAAAATCCTCTTCTCCATTGAAAGAACTTCTAAATCAAATTCTCTTTCATCCGATTAAATAAAACCTGGCAGAAAACAGAAAAGTATGTTTTCTGCCTAGCAATTGCTTTTTTTTTTTAAATATTGGGCATGCCACCCAATTTCTTTAATTAAAAAAAAAACGAGTGTAGTTTTATTCTGAGAGTTCAGAATCGTAAATAATTTAACTGCTTAGCAATTCATTCCAAGCCCTGGAAACTTTAAAGTTTACTGATGTAAAATTTTGTTTTCCAGGAGGAAGTCAGCATCTATGCTGGGTAAGACTGCTGTGCTCTCATTGGAGGCTGAGTCTGGGCAAAGTCTTTTAGTCCCGCCTTCTGGACAGACACGCCCAGTTTCAATTCAGCCTAGCTCCGAGGCACACGCGTCTTTCTGCAGCTGCTGGATCTTCGTTGGAAAACTCTTTTATTGAAATCTAGAGGTACAGGGGACTGTAAACTTAGCGCCTTGACTGCTATTGAAGCAGCGCGCTCTATCTGCGGGCCTCTAAGCCCTTTCCTGGGCTCGTAGGCTGCCGCTTTGCTTGTGTGGGCCTGGGAAGAGGCCCTGGGCTACCGGAGGAGCCCGCCGGTCCGGGAGAACGCCCCGCCGCTCCCGGAAGGTCGAGCGGCGACCCACGTCGTCCGGGGGGCCTGGGGAGCGACCCATCTTCCCCCCCCCGGCCGCGGAGCGTCCCGGTGAGGCCGCCGAAGCCTGGGATCGCGCTGGGCCTTTTGAGGCCTAGTCGGCAGGCTCTTCGGCCTGCAAGGCGCGCGGAGCGCGTGGGGGCTGGCGCCAGGAGGCTGCAGCGTGGGTGGAACCGGCTTCCGCAGGGTCCTAAAGAGAGGCCTGTTTTTTTCCTGCAGCTTTATATTTCCTTTCTCTGCATTGGGAGCTATGGAAGGGCCTTCTACCTCGGCCTCTGCACCACTCCCAGAGCCAGTGGCTGGGCCTTCCTCTGCCCCGGTGGGGCCTGCTCCGGATCAGTCTCCCCAACCTGCCACATCCCAACCCAAGGGAAAGGGCAAGGCCCCTGCCAAGAGGGGAAAAGCCACGAAGAAATCAGTTAAATCCAAGGTTTCTAGTGCAAGTTCATCTACCTTTGAGAAGAGGAAGGAGAAAACCCTGGAGAGACTGCACAGCAGAGCGGCGGTCAGGGCTCAGGCCCAGGCTTCCCCCCTCTCTTGCCTATCGCAGGCCCACTTGTCCCTCATGGCTTCTCCTGGGCCGGGACTGGGGGGGGGGAGCAGACATCAACCCCATATTCCCCATTGATGTTTCGGGGATTTGGGGACCGGATCAGCCTGTTCCTTCCCAGTCTGCTCTCCTGCCGCCCGGCATTCAGCGCATGGAAGCGATCCCTTCGACTTCGGCTGCCTTTCCTGCAGCCATGCCCCAGCCCTCTCTGGATGCGGCCAACATTCAGGCCATCATCGCTGCGGCTATGTCTCAGGGCTTTGCGGCTGGCCTGCAGCATCAGGCCCCGGGCTTCCAACCTGTGCCTGGCCCGTCGGGAGTGGCCCCGGCTACGGTGCCAGGTCCGGCTCCCGCAGACGCCCTGGAGGAGGAGGACGACCTGGACAGCGTTTCCAGCGCAGAGGAAGGAGAGATCCGAGAGGGGGGTCTTTCGGAGGATGAGGGCAGACCCCCAGAAAAGAAGGCGTCTTCCGGCTTGTTCCCGTCGGCCCTGTTCACCTCCCTGCTCTACAAGGCTAAGTCGGCGTCCAATTTCGGCCCGGCTACGGCGCCCTCCTCGACCGCCCCACGACCGGCCTTGATCTCGGCGGAGAACATGTTTGATGACGACATCTTGCCTTCGGAGACGATCCCGATGCCCAAGATCTTCGTGGATTTGGTTCAGCGCCAATGGGCCACTCCCACCTCGGGGCCCCAACCAACCTCCACGGATCGGCGGTTTTTCAACGTGGCCGATGAGATGGCACAGTTCCTGACGATGCCCACCGTGGATGCCCCGGTCGTTTCTCTTCACACAGCGGCCAACATGCCTGGGGCCCCGGAGGATGTCCTCAAGCCTGAGGAGAAGAAGGCTGAGCTCACCTTGCAACGAGGTCACCAGGCAGCAGCGTGGGCGATCCGGGCCGCCACCTCGGCTTCCTTCTTCACCCGCCCCTGCCTCCTGTGGCTGCAGGATCTACAGCTGCGCACCCCAGTCTCCGACTTCAGGGCCCACCTGGACATCGCCAAGCTGGTGGCAGCTGTGCAATTTACCTCCGATGCCACTTTGGCCTCGGCAAGATTCGCTTCCAGGGCCATGGCTTCTTCCGTGGCATCTCGTCGCCTATTGTGGCTACGCCAGTGGCAGGCGGATGTGCGACACAAGTGGCGCCTGGCTTCCGCCCCATTCAAGGGCGGCTCTCTATTCAGGGATGCCCTTGATCCTTTCCTTGTGGAAAACAAGGATAAACGCAAGGTCTTGCCTACTGCCCCAAAGAAAGGGTTCCAACGGGCGGCGCCCTACCCCAGGCGGCCATTTCGAGGTCAGGAGGCCTCTTCGTCCTTTCGGTCCCTCGACTATGGGTCGTCCTTTCGGGGGGCAGATTATGGTTCCCAGGGCTTTCGTTCCCAGGGCGGTTACTTCCCCAGAAACAGGGGCCAACCTGACCGGTTTCAGAAGGGCAGGCAGTCCAAGCGCTCCTTTCGAGGCGGGGGACAGCGTTCCTACCGCCGTAGTTAATTCCCCAGTTGATCGTTACCCCATTGGGGGTAGGTTGGCCTATTTTGCGGATGTGTGGGATAACACCACCTCCGATGTTTGGGTTAGGTCCACGGTTCGTAATGGTTTATGGTTGGAATTTTTCTCCCCTCCCCCTTCTTGTTTTCGGGTTTGCCCAGTGTCCTCCAACCAGGAGAGGCGCAGCCTCATGCAGGAGGCGGTGCAACATCTGCTAGATATTGAGGCCATCGAGAGGGTCCCTTTGGACCAACAGGGCTTGGGGTTTTATTCACTCATTTTTTTGGTTCCCAAATCCTCTGGGGGTTGGAGGACAATTCTTGATCTTAAAAAATTAAACAGGTTCATATGTTATAAACGCTTCAAGATGCACTCATTGCAATCTATATTGTGGGGGATCAGGCGGGGGGATTTCCTTACCTCCATCGACCTCACGGAGGCTTACCTTCACATTTCTATTGCCCCCCAGCATAGGCGGTTCCTGAGGTTTGCCTACCTGGGCAACCACTACCAGTATAGGGCACTTCCCTTTGGGCTCTCTTCTGCTCCCAGGGTCTTCACCAAGGTTCTAGCGGTCCTGTTAGCTAGCCTGAGGGGGGTCCCGATCCGCTTGAATGCGTACCTGGATGATATCCTTTTGCAATCCTCCTCTCAGCAGGGTGCCCGCGAGGACCTAGCCTCCGCTATCCGGGCCCTGCAGCTCCATGGCTTCTCTATTAATGTTCCCAAGAGCCACTTCCGCCCTACCACTCGTCTGGTTCACCTGGGAGCCCTGATTGACACTGTAGAGGGCAGGGTGTTCCTGTCCCAGGAACGTTTGGATTCCCTCCGGGCCCTTCTTAGACAGGTTGGGGGGGTGTCCAGGCCTTCCTTGGCCTCCCTCTCCAAGTTGCTGGGGACCATGGTTTCCTGCATCGGGATAGTACCTTGGGCCCGGCTTCATACAAGGGATCTACAATGGTTTCTTTTGCCCTTTCAGAGACGCCTCCTCAGTTGCTCCCGGGCCAGGGTGCGCCTCCCCAGGGAGGTGTCCCGCTCTTTTCGGTGGTGGTTGTCCCAAGCGGTCACCAAGGGACGTCTCTTCCAGGAACAGGAGTTAGTGACAGTCACCTCAGATGCCAGTCTCTTCGGTTGGGGGGCCCACTGCCAGGGTCTGTGGGCTCAAGGCCAGTGGGAGCCCGCCGACCTCGCCCACAGCATAAATTGGCTGGAGCTCCGGGCGATCCACCTGGCCCTCCGCCACTTCCTCCACCTGCTGAGGGGGCGACACGTCCTGGTACTTACGGACAACATGTCGGCCAAAGCCCATGTGAATCGGCAGGGGGGCACCAGATCGCATTCTCTCATGGTCGAGGCCCGGCAACTCGGCCTCTGGGCCGAGCGGCATTTCTCCACCTTAACTGCAGAGCATATCTCGGGGGTTTCCAATGTGCAGGCGGACTGGCTCAGCCGGGAGGTGCTGGACAACGCGGAGTGGCAACTGTGCCCCAGCCTCTTCCAGGACATTGTGGCTCTCTTTGGGGAACCAGTTATCGACCTCTTTGCCTCCCCCTCCAACACCCAGCTCCCGAGATTCTTCTCCCGCTTCCCGGCACGGGGGGCGGAGGGGGTGGACGCTCTCCGGTGCAGCTGGCCCCTCGGCCTCCTTTATGCCTTTCCTCCCTTGCCCCTTCTGCCCCGAGTCCTACAGAAGGTCGTGTCGGAGAGAGCGGAGGTGATTCTTCTGGCCCCGCATTGGCCCCGCAGGCCTTGGTTCGCGGACCTCAGGAACCTTTCAGTGGAGCGGCCGTGGAGGATCCCCAACGCCCGGGTCTCTCTACGTCAGGGATCCCTGGAACATCCGGACCCGCGGTGGTTCCAGCTGACCGCATGGCGGTTGAGCGGAGCATCCTGAGGCGCCACAAATACTCCTCCGAGGTCATCCGCACGATCCAGGCCTCCCGTCGACCGTCGACGAACCGTATATATGACTCCACTTGGCGGGCCTTCTGCAGATGGTGCTCGGGTAAGTCCATTCGACCCCTGCAATCTACTATCCCACAGGTCCTGGACTTTCTACAGGCGGGCCTGAACAGGGGTCTGGCCCTAAACACCATCAGGCGTCAGCTGGCGGCCATTTCGTCCGTTCTCACGTGCGGGGGCTCCCTGTCCTTGTCCCAGATGCCCACAGTGCAGCAGTTCTTCAAGGGCGCCTCGCACTTGTCCCCTCCCGCGGTGCACCGGTATCCCTCCTGGGATCTCCCCCTGGTTCTGGACTCCCTCACGGGGCCCCCGTTTGAACCGTTGAGGGAGGTCTCATTGCGCTTCCTGACGTTCAAGGTGGCCTTCCTTGTGGCCATTACTTCGGCTCGCAGGATTTCCGAGCTCCAGGCTCTATCGGTCAGGGAGGACCTCTGCGTTTTTCATCAGGACAGGGTGGTGTTACGCTTAGATCCTTCCTTTATCCCTAAAGTCTGTTCCTGCTTCCACCGTTCCCAAGAACTGGTCCTCCCCAATTTTTGTCCTGACCCAGATCACCCTCTGGAGCGGAGATGGCACAAGTTGGACGTTCGTAGGGCTCTCAAGATTTATCTGAAACGCACCAGGCCCTTCCGGGCCTCTGAAGCCTTGTTCGTTTCCTTCCAACCGGCCTCTCAGGGCAGGAAGGTTTCGTCCGCGACTATTGGCCGCTGGCTCAGGGCCTGCATCTCTATGGCTTACCAGGCCCGCTCCTCCTCTATCCCGGGACGCTTAACTGCTCACTCCACGAGGAGTGCGGCCACCTCAGCGGCCTGGGCGGCCCAGGCTTCCCTTCTAGAGATCTGTAAGGCGGCCACGTGGGCTTCCCCTTCTCCATTTATCTCTCATTATAAGCTGGACTCGTTTGCTTCTGCCGATGCAGCCTTTGGCAGGAGAGTCCTCCAGTCAGTAGTGCACGCTGAGAGGTCCGACATGTGAGATTCCCGCCCAGGGACAATGCCGCTTTGGTATGTCCCAGCATAGATGCTGACTTCCTCCTGGAAAATAAGCGTTGGTCCTTACCTGATACGCCTATTTTCAGGACGGAAGTCAGCATCTTGCCCCGCCCTGGGAGTTGTTATCCATGGTTAATTGTGTTTTTCCCGGGGTTCCGGTTGGGGCTACGTTTGTTCGTTTTTGGTTGCTATGTTACTGGGCTTCTCAGTGTTTTTGTTCCGAGGGCTCTCATTGTTTTTTTTGGATCCGGATGAGCTGCAGCACCTACCTTCGTAGTCAAGACGCCGCGAGTTTGGGATTGTCTTCATTGAAACTGGGCGTGTCTGTCCAGAAGGCGGGACTAAAAGACTTTGCCCAGACTCAGCCTCCAATGAGAGCACAGCAGTCTTACCCAGCATAGATGCTGACTTCCGTCCTGAAAATAGGCGTATCAGGTAAGGACCAACGCTTATTCTGTGGAGCCCAACCTTCCCCAAAAGATGTTCAGTGAGAACCAGATTTGTGTGATTATTATGGATACATTATGGAACTCTTAGTCTTTTCTATGGAAGCAATTATTTGAATGGCATTTCTTCTGTTTTCAAAAAAAATATTGCCAATGAAGCCACATGCCTATGAAATTGCACTTACGTCGAGCTCAATTCAAGTACTTTTTCCTGCTTAGTTTTTAAAATGAGATTATAGTTATTTTATAGTAATGTTTTATTATTGCTTTTTCAATATCTTCACGTATAATCAATACGGAAGATGCAAAGTAAAAAAAGGAAAACCTTTTAAGCAAACAAACTCCAAACTCCAAATGCTCGTTTATTTAACAAATGTAAACAAACTTTTAAAGGTTTTGGAATATTATTACAAACTGCAAAGAGTGTTTTTGTATTACAACTCACCTTCCAGGAGACGTCAGTAGCACTTTGTCCTACCTACATTCATTGCTGCTGTTGTCAGCATCAACCTTTGTGCTGCATTGGTCAACGTTCCCCAGATAAAGTGCCAATGTTTCACGCCAAGGGTGAATCCTCTTGCTCTCTAACTCTTCCTTTTATCAAGGGGATACTCAAACGTTTTTCTGTCCTTCACACCCGTCTCCTATGAAGAAGCTGTGTTTGAGCTGCGTACGGTGATCCTTTCTGTGGCTCTGTGAACTTAAGAAGGAAAGGAAACAAACAGCCTTGAGTATCTTTGCTTTGGTACGGTTCCTTGAGGATTGACTGATGGGAGAAGCTGGAATCAAATCCCCCTATCTCCGTTTGCCGGCTTCCCTTTCTTTCAACTTCTCGGGGTCCCGACGCAGCAAGAGCTCCAGCCGTCCTCCAGCCGCCTCTGAGGGGAGCCCAGCCTGCTAGGGTGTTTTCAGCTGTTCAGGCCAGCTTGCCTTTGCCGCGGGAGACAGAACACAGAGAGGACATTCCGGCAGCCTGTTTTCCTGCAGCTGAGGAGACGACATTCATGGACCTCCTTTTTGATTTGGATATGTCACTGTTGTCAGGGCAACTGTTAATGGTGGCGTATCATATTTTCTTCTCTTGGGCTCCGTGCTGAATATTTCAGTAAGCAGCCGAAAGAAGATACCGGGAGGGAAAAGGTGCTGCATCAGGAAGGAAAGAAGCCCAGGGATCTGACTGAACAAGTTAAAGCTCCAAAGGGAGGAAGAGGACGACAAGCAGGGGGGTGGGAGAGGAGGAGGCATTCCAACCAATGGACTTTTAATTAAGCCCTTTCTCTCTTTTTTTTTTGGTCAAGGTACAAGAAATTGTAAGCTCCTATCTGCCAAGTGCACGTTAGTCTCTCTCTCTCTGCTGTTTGCAATCTGCTGGGCCCTCACAGGATGTGTTACAAACGAATCCACTGCTTTGCAGCTAGCTGGAATTGACATATTGTAGGTGGGGGGGCGGGGGCGGGAAAGGATCGGCAATAATGCCAGGTTCAGCAGCTGCTCTCCGGCAAGAGCGGCTGAAGAAGCCAGGCGTGAGGCCAAATACACCTGTTCTGTTTACCATTAATGAGGAGGACGAGCATCAAAAGAGCCACCATTCCAAGAGATCAAAAGGTAGGCATTACTTTAGCCAGGCAAGTTTGAGTTTTCTGTAGACTACATCCATCATTGCGATGGAGGAGTACCTCACGTTGCTATTCTCAGTGCTTTCTTTTTTGCATTGGGTAAACCATATTAAAGGTAGGCCTCTTGGCTTGTTAACTGTTGCAAGTTGCTTCTTGTCTTGATATTTATCACATTAATAAGCAATCTTATTTAACATGCAGTTTGTTAAAAGGAAGGCTGTTAAACAAGCGATGAAATTTGTTTCTATGCAGGAATAAGTACTTGTTTTATTCGTTTGGCATGTATTAGTAAAATGAAGGCATTAACATGGAGAAACTGGCCGTTGAGAAATTTGCTGCCAGTTGTTATCAATTATATTATATGCATTAGTGCATGAACAAATATGCTCAGATAATTTAAATATTCATAAAGACCCATATATTGACTTTAGCAAAATCACTCGCCTTTTGGTTACTTTATGTCAGAATTCTTGACAAAATCTTGTTTCTGTAACAGTCCTGGTCTCACTTTATCCGAGTTGTCATAAACTTAATTACTAAAACTTTAGATTACTTTGCCATCAGTTTTTCACCTTTGATTTGTAAATTGAACACTGGTTGACTTGAGTATTTTTTTTCTTTTTGCATCCTTGGCGGTGTTAAATAACTTAGAGATTCTAGAAACATGAGGTGGGGATGGGAAACAGCCATCAGTTTTTGGGCAGTATTTGTGAAAGAGGTACCATAAACCTCAATAGCTTTGTGGACATAGTAGGTTGTTTATTTTTCGTCTTCATTCAACCAGACAACTAATAGGACTGTTAGACTAGTTAATATTTACCGATTTAGATAAATGGTCATGGTTATTTGAAAGTGACAGTTTCTTTCGTATCCTGCTCTGAATCACTAACTTCCAGGAACTTAGCTTCTTTAAAACATCCATGCTAAAATATTTAACAAATCTAAATATTTTATTTTAATTTAATTATTCCAATTTAAATATGGAAAAAAGGGTGAAAATCCTGAAGAAACTAAAGTAATAATTATTTGAAACAGTTCCTTTCCATGTGTCTTACTGCCTTACCCACTTCTATAATATGCTTAGGGAGCAACCGGCAACTTTTATATTTTAGTCTGTTTCCTAGCCATGTTAAAATTCTACAATATTGTAAATCTAGTCTGTGCAGGTATTTTGGGAAACAAAACAAGTCTTTGCAATCTTCTTTGTATTAGCACTTTCTAATTTCTAGTATACAGATTCTCTCCTGGACAAACTCCATATTGGAGTGTCTATTAGGAACTCAACATTTATTCTGCAAGATGTCCTGGAAAGGATAAATTGGGTGACAATTGATTGTTGTTAATTAGGTGAGGGCACAAGAATGTTGCAAAGTAGAACGTATCATTCTTCTTCTGTGCTGGGAAAAAGAGAGATTTATCAAGTTTCATTTGAATATCCAGTGTGCTTCACAATCTCATTTTTGTTGCTGCAGTATCTTTGGTAACTGCATATTTTTACTGTAGTTGCTGGATTATTTTAGGTCAAAACTAAAATTGAATTCATTTTGTACCAAAGTTTCAGATTACTGGGCTTATCATTCTGTGATTTGTCACTTTTTATACTTATTTTAAATGCCTAATAATCAATTCAGTTTTCAGTCCCTCCCTTTGATGGTAGTAGTTTTCAACCCCTAAAGTTGATTATATTATTTCTGAAGTTAGTAAGTAGCACACGCATGCTATCCTTGTATCCTTGGCAACAATTTGAATAAGCTAGTCACAAGTTTGTTTTGGCTAAGAGACTTTTTATATGATGAAAGTTGGAGCAAAACATTAAAAATGCTTGCTTTCTAATTATTTGTCTGGAAGTTAATAGACACAGCTTGTATTTTTGAATGCTATGGATCCATAATATGTGAGGAATATTCATTTATTTTTATGCCATTATTTGTGACCACAAATATCAACATTTTGTCCCCCCAACACTGCTCAGAATTAAGAGCTACTAAGCACTTGGGGAAAAAACTGCTTTCTGATGTTGAAAACAGCAAATAAAATGAAAGAGGACTTCCCTATGGGACAGAGTCTTTTCATTTCTATATTGCTATCTCCATCTCGATGGCCAGAATAATGTTTAACATACCAAATACATGTCATTAATGTATTTATTTTCCAGACGTATTTAATTTTCCCATTTTCTGTAAATCTCAACATGTCAAACATGTGGCAAATAACAACGTACTTAGCATGAAATACAGCTTAGTAACAAACTTATGCTTAGCTTTTTGCCATTCTTAAAAATTGTTGTTGTTTTGAATAGAATTGATGCCTATGTCATGAACGAGACTGGAGAAGATCTGTATGAAAACAATAACATTGAATTTATTTTTGTTTTTTCTTTGAGATTTTTTAGCATCAATATCTTTTTATTCTTAGTTTGGTGCATGACAGGGATACCTATCATGACCACAAACACTTTCATACAGGGGTCCCCAACCTTTGCAACTTTAAGTCTGAAGGACTTCAGAATTCTCCAGCCAGCAAAGTCCCCTGCTTTAATATGATGTTTGCATGATAATGAAGATGTTTCCAGCCAAACTCTCCATTCTGTAGTTCAAAAAAGATGAGAGGTATTTATTTTAATAATAGCTGTACTTTTTCATTGTTGTGAAAATGTGAAGGGTAAGATATGTGATTGTTGCTCATCTTATGAAGCTTGATAGCTGTTTTTACTGCCCATCAATTTTTGCATAAGTGTACTCTGGGGGATTGGATTCAGAGATTAGGAGAACAATTGTAGCTGTGCTCATTCAATAAAACTTGCTCCCAAATTCTCAACATGCTTTCATGAGTAAAGAGCTTTACTCATGAAAAATAACCCAAGAGAATCTTCTGGATATTGAGAAAGAATATAGGGCATGTTATGAATAGATGTACAACAAGCCATAGAATTATTGTCTTTTCAGATTGAAATGACCAGTTGCTCAGGATTATGGGAAGTTGGAAGCCCAGTGCATCTGGAGGGCACTAAAATGGGAAAGGCCTATTTTAATATTTTTCACTTGACTATCCTTCTTCTAATTCAGATATGGATTATGATTGTTAGTGCAGACTTTGATGGCATTGTTGGAAGAGTGCCCAGCTGTGCTGCTGGCACCTTTCTTTAACCTCTGAAGGAGTTTAGATATCTCTGTTCACAATCAGTTCTTATTCTGCCCTGATACACCCATTCAGACAGCATTAACTCAATTACTCATAAAGCTCTTACTGTACCTTTCTATTCTTTACAACGTCTCCTTCCTTTCACAACAAGGCAAAACTTGTCTTTCCAGTATGGTGTTAGTGAATTGAAAGCTGCCAGAGCTTTAGCTAGCAGAAAACACAGGGATGTCTCTAATGGCCATTTCATGACACAGGTAACTCGGGTGCCACAGCCCACAAAAGCAGGCAGTGACAAGTGGTTGATGTTTTCACTTTTTCCTCCTAAATGATAATGACTAAATGACTGTACCTAATAGATCAGGTGTGTCCAAATTTGGGGATTTTAAGACTTGTGGATTTCAATTCCCATGGCTGGCTGAGGAATTCTGGGAGTTGAAGTCCACAAGTCTTAAAGTCCCCAAGTTTGGACACCGCTATAATAGATGTTCATTATTATGAAGGATGTCTTTGCTTTGGACCTCTCTGGCAAAGCCTTTGAATAACCTTTTGCTTAGCAGCAGGGGTGGGCTGCTATCGGTTCTGCCGAGTTCAGGAGAACTCGTAGCTAACGTTATGACTGGTTCAGAGAACCTCCAAATCCCACCCCTGGCTGGCCCCGCCCCAGGGGTGGGTTCCTACTGGTTCAGCTGAACCAGTAGTAGTTTGATGGGCTGGGTCACTGGAACTGGCAGCGACCAGGCCTGCCACACCCCTGAACTGGTTCTCTTGTTTTTTTTGCTTCTGCGCATGCACAGAGCAATTTTTATTTTTGCGCACACAATGTGTGTGCGCACACAAAACACACACAATGTGTGTGCAACATGCTCACAAGCAAACTGGCAGTAGTGACTGCCGGAACCCACCCCTCCCCTCCCAGGAGTCTCCACACAGTCCATTTTAGATGTGAGGTAAGTGCAGGACCCACAGAGAGGGCCTCCTCAGGGTGCCGTCGACTGGACAATGCCGGCTGGCGACCCCCAGGGGGTGAGCCTTCTCTGTGGCAGGTCCTGCCCTCTGGAACGACCTGCCCCCCGACCTTCACACCATCACGGACCTACTCCTCTTCTGCTGGACTCTAAAAACACATTTAAATATGAGCCAGCAGTGTGCAGCAGCTGCCAAAAAAGCCAACACAGTTCTAGGCTACATAAACAGAGGGATAGAATCTAGATCATGTGAAGTGTTAATGCCACTGTATAGTGCCTTGGTAAGGCCACACTTGGAATACTGCATACAGTTTTGGTCACCACGATGTAGAAAAGACGTGGAGAGACTGGAAAGAGTGCAGAGAAGAGCAACCAAGATGATTAGGGGACTGGAGGCTAAAATATATGAAGAATGGTTGCAGGAGCTGGGTATGTCTAGTTTGATGAAGAGAAGGACCAGGGGAGACATGATAGCAGTGTTCCGATATCTCAGAGGGTGCCACAAAGAAGAGGGAGTCAAACTATTCTCCAAGGCACCTGAGGGCAGAACAAGAAGCAATGGGTGGAAACTAATCAAGGAGAGAAGCAACTTAGAACTAATTTCCTGACAGTAAGAACAATTAACCTCTGGAACAGCTTGCCTCCAGAAGTTGTGAATGCCCCAACCCTGGAAGTCTTTAAAAAGATGTTAGATAGCCATTTGTCTGAAATGGTATAAGGTTCCTGCCCACGCAGGGGGTTGGACTAGAAGACCTACAAGGTCCCTTCCAACTCTGCTATTGTATTGTATTGTATTATTGTATCTATTCCATGTGGCTGGCCTGGCATAGTTTTTAATTGATATAGTCCCGATTATAATAATTTTAATTGTTTTTAGTATAATTTTTAGCACAGATCCACTATATTCAATCTATTTTTAACTTTTATATTGTCATTGTGTGTACTACCTTTTTTACTCTTTCTGTGCACCGCCCTGAGTCCCTCCAGGGAGATAGGGTGGTATACAAATGCTAAATAAATAAATAAATAAACAAACAAACAAACAAACAAACAAACTTATTTATTTGTTTGTTTGTTTGTTTGTTTGTTTATTTATTTATTTATTTATTTATTTAAATTTATATCCCGCCCTTCTCCACAAAGGACCCAGGGCGGCGCACAGGAAAATTTAAAAACATACAAAATACAATAAATATAATTTAAAAAACTATTAAATAAATCTATCCTGCGCTAAAACCAAATTTTAAAAACCCAATTTAAAACTACCTAAAAGTCCCCATGGGAGGTTAGGCTAGGCCGGCTTGTTGGAACAAATATGTCTTAAGACATTGGCGGAAGAGGCGGAGGTCGGTGATGGTACGTAATTCAGGGGGTAGGTCATTCCAAAGGGCTGGGCCCGCCACAGAGAAGGCTCTTCCCCTGGGTGTCGCCAGTCGGCATTGTCCGGCCGACGGCACCCTGAGAAGGCCCTCTCTGTGGGAGCGTATCGGTCTAAGGGATGTATGGGGCCGGAGGCGGTCTCGCATATAACTAGGCCCCGAGCCATGGAGCGCTTTAAAGATAGTTGTCAAAACCTTGAAGCGCACTCGAAAAACCACAGGAAGCCAATGCAGCTCGCGCAGGATCGGTGTTATGTGGGAGCATCTAGTGGCTCCCATAATCACCTGCGCGGCTGCGTTTTGGACTAGCTGTAGCTTTTGAGTGCACCTCAAGGGAAGCCCCATGTAGAGAGCATTACAGTAGTCGAGTCGGGACGTCACGAGAGCTTGAGTGACTGTGCGAAGGGCAGCCCGGTCCAGTAAGGGGCGCAATTGGCGCATCAGGCGTACCTGATGAAACGCCCCCCTGGCCACGGCCGCCACATGGTCCTCCATGGACAGCCGGGAATCCAGGAGGACACCCAAATTGCGCGCCCTCTCCACGGGGGCCAGTGTTTCGCCCCCAATGGCCAGAGTTGGTGTAATCTGGCTGAACCGGGGTGCCGGAAACCACAGCCACTCAGTCTTGGCAGGGTTGAGCTTGAGTTTGTTACCACCCATCCAGATCCGTACGGCCTCCAAACACCGGGACAGCACTTCGGCGGCATCGTTGGGGTGGTTTGGGGTGGATATGTACAGCTGGGTGTCATCAGCGTACAGGTGGTACTCCACCCCAAAACCACGGATGATCTCACCCAGCGGCTTCATATATGTGTTGAAAAGGAGGGACGAGAGGACCGACCCCTGAGGAACCCCACATAAGAGAGGCCTCGAGGTCGACCTCTGCCCTCCCGTCAACACATATTGCGACCAACCAGAGAGGTAGGATGAGAACCACCGCAAAACGGTGCCTCCCAGCCCCAACCCCCCCAGTCGGTGCAATAGGATACCATGGTCGATGGTATCAAAAGCCGCCGAGAGGTCTAATAGGACTAGGATAGAGGAATAACCTCTATCCCGCGCCCTCCAGAGATCATCAACCAACGCGACCAATGCCGTCTCGGTGCTGTGACCGGGTCAGAAGCCGGACTGGCGCGGGTCTAGATAATCAACTTCCTCCAGGTGTCGCGGAAACTGTTGGGCTACCACACTCTCGACAACCTTCACCAAAAAGTGAAGGTTGGAAACCGGACGATAGTTCTCTAATAAAGCTGGGTCCAGGGACGGCTTCTTGAGGAAGGGCCTCACTACCGCCTCTTTCAAGACGGCAGGCAAGGCCCCCTCACTCAAAGATGCGTTGACAATGCCCTGGAGCCAGCCTCGTGTCGTCTCCCAGGATGCCAGTACAAGCCAGGAGGGACACGGGTCCAATAAACATGTGGTCGCCCTAAGTTTCCTTGACAACCTGTCCATATCCTCGGTGGTAACAAAGTCAAACTCCTCCCAAGAAGGAACCTCAAGACTAGTCTCGGACAGTCCCACAGGACCACTGTCGATGGAGGGTAGCTCATTCCGAATCCGAGTGATTTTCTCCTGCAGATAAATCCCAAATTCCTCTGCTCGCCCTTGCAGAGGGGCTTCCCGCGGCCTCTGATGAAGGAGGGAGCGGGTCACCCCCAAACAGGGCGGCAGGGCGGTTATCTGCGGATGCAATAAGGGTGGCACAATACTCACGTTTGGCCACCCTTATCGCCACTAAGTAAGCCCTAATATGGGTTCTCACTAGTGTTCGGTCGGCTTCGGAGCGAGAGGATCTCCATCTGCTCTCTAGGCATCTCTTGTGGCGTTTCATCCCCCGAAGCTCCTCGGTAAACCAAGGAGCCTGGGTGATTCGCCGCCGCAAGAGAGGCCGCAAGGGCGCGACTCGGTCCAAGGCCCCCGCGGCCGCACTTAACCATGCGGCCACTAGGTCCTCAGTCGAGTCGCGGACAGGGTCACAGGAATTGGCCCAAGCTCCCTCTGGAACCTTTCCGGGTCCATTAGAAGCCTGGGGCGGAACCATATAGGAATATCCGGTTCCGCCTCCCCGCGGTGAGGTGTAGCGATTGGAAAGTCCAGCCGAAGGAGAGCGTGATCTGTCCATGACAAGGGAGTGATGGCTAGGTCCCCTATTCCCAGATCACAACTCCACTGTCCCGAGACAAAGATGAAATCCAGTGTGTTTCCTCCCTCGTGAGTGGGGCCTAAAACTACCTGGGTCAGGTCCATGGCCGTCATGGAGGCCATGAACTCCCGAGCTGCTCCAGAGGCTTCGCCTGCCGACGGCAAGTTAAAGTCCCCCATGACTACCAGTCTGGGGGTCTCAACTGCCGCCTCGGCTATCACCTCTAGGAGCTCGGGCAGGGCTGTTGTTGCATAGCGAGGAGCCAGGTATACAACTAACACGCCCAACTGCCTCCCTAGGCCCCATCTCACGCAGAGAGATTCACACCCGGTTGTCTGAGGGACTGTGGTCTCCTTCGGTTCAAGACCTTCCTTTACGATAATCGCCACCCCCCCACCCCTCCCTAGGGCCCTTGGCTGATGGAAGGCACGGTAACCTGGTGGGCACATGTCCACGAGGGGCATACCCCCTTCGTGGCCCAACCAGGTTTCCGTTATACCCACCAGGTCCGGGTCCCCCTCTGACACAAGGTCACGGATGAGGGGGGCTTTTTGAACCTCGGACCTGGCGTTGCATAACATCAGCCTCGGGCCCCGGGTCTGTGATTCCTGCCCACCTAGTCTGCGATGGGAGAGCGGAGAGTTGGAGCACGTGACCGCCTGAATCCAGCGACCACGGTCTTCCAACCGATGATGACCATTTCGTCTCCCTCCGCCCCTGCCCCTCCCCAAGACCGAATCGATGGAAAAAGCCACCGGGGAAATGACCCCCCCCCTCCCCTTCCTCCGTTTCCCTATTTCCGCCCGCCGGCCTCAATTGCTGTCCCCTCCCTGGACTATTTTTCCCCTCCTCCCTGGAACCCCCTAAAATCCGAATTAAGAACCTCCCTAAAAAACCCCTCAACCTGCGCTTCGCCCACCTCTCAGGAATAATCAATCCGTCATCGAGGTGGGCCCGTGTTAGACAGGAGGGCCAGGCCTGCGAGAGGGGAGACTCCCGCAGGCCAAGGAGGTCGCGCCTAGAGTACATGATAAAAGCCCCCGAGGCAGTCCAAGTCCAGGAAGGCAAAAAAACACAAGTCCGAAAAGCAGATAAAGTGGCTAAGTGCAAGGATATATTTCAGGATGGGGGGTAAAGTCAGAATCCAGAGTCTTATGGATGGGGAGATCGAATCCAGTCCCATTACAGGCCCCATCCATCTGTCCTTCCGACCAAAAGGGGCTTAGTTCGTATTTAGTGCCGCATGGCTAATTAGTCCATCATGCGGCCTGATGTAAGATACTGCCCTCTAATGGCCCAGATATTATCAGCCAACCTCCTCCAGTCCCGTGCACTCACTCCTAGATGTTACAGATGTTAAAAGCTCTTCCCGGGTCGTCCTCGGCCAGGTCCACCATTCCACAAAGCGGCTGCAGATGTTCCACGCCAGACTGCTCAACCAGCATACATGTTCAAATTTTCTCCTTCTCCTTCTTCCATTTCCACCGTCTCCAACTCCTTCCCATCTCCATCTCATCACCATCTCCGTCCATCTCTCTCGATCTCCGTCCATCGCTCCTTCCATCTCTCTCATTCTCTCTCCTTCTTTCTCTCTCCTCCTCTCTCCTCCTCTTCTTCTCTCTCCTTCTCCATTTCTTTCTTTCTTTCTTTCTCCTTCGCCTTCTCCCTCCTTCTCCATCTCCTTCCTCCAACTCCTCCAACAACACCTTCCTTCCAAACCTCCACACCTTCTCTCACCAGCCTTCTCTTCCAGCCTCCCTTATGAGCAGTCCTCGCCAACACAAGCCGATCGGGATTGGGGATATTTCGGGCACAGGCCAGGGTAGGACCGCGCCGGGACGCTCTAGGCCGCAAACAGGCCGAGTCGCCTCTCCCGTCTTCTCTGCTCTCCGTCGTCGCCCGCACAGCTCGCCCTTCAGCTTCGGGCGGCTCGGCGCGACGATGGGCAGTTCGGCTCATCAGGCCAGCCCTCAGTGATGGTAAGTAGGGGCTGGCGACATCTTCCTGGGGGTGAAACTACCCCCCGGGCTTCTCCCAGCCTCAAAACGCGACCGCCATGTCGCGCATTTATAAATAAATAAATAAATAAATAATAAATAAATAAATAAATAAATAAATAATAAATAAATAAATAAATAAATAAATAAATAAATAAATAAATAAATAAATAATAAATGCAGAGACTTGGGGAGGGGGGAAATACCCCGCCCCAAGTTCTGGAAAGCCTGAAACGGGCCTTCTGGAGGGTCTCTGAAGCGCGGGGGAGGTAGTTTTCACCATCCCAGAGGCTCAAGGAAAGCCTCAGGAGCCTGTAAGGTGAAAAGCCCCCCCCCCCCACATGTGGTGCAGGAGGCTGACTCGGCCAAGCCTACCATGGCCCCATCCACCCAGCAACCATGCAGAGAACCTGTTGCTGAAATTTTTGAAGCCCACCCCTGCTTAGCAGCTCGGTTGGCCTTTATGGCTGCTGGAAGCCAAAGGAATGCTTGGACAGATGTTTTTTTGTAGAAGTGGTTTTAGAATTTTGCAAAGGATAATTTAGGATAAATTAGACTGGTAAGAGAGAAATTGGTACCAGGGCATCTTAAAAGAAAAGCAGTAGCATGTAAAATTCATGCAGTGTGAATATTTACACGGGTATCTACAATTAAATCAGTGCATGCACACTTTGAATCATAGTTCTAAAACAGTGATGACTAACTTTTTGGCTCGCGTGCCAAAAGCGGGGGGAGCGCAGAGGGGTCGTGCGTGGGCATGCCACACCCATAATGCTATGTGTGCGACTCCCTGCTTTTGGCATGCTTTTTTCGCCCTCCCCAGGCTCCAATGGCTTTCTAGGAGCCTGGGGAGGGTGAAAACAGCCTCCCCTCCCCACCTCCAGGGGCTTCAGGAGCCTCCCTGAAGCCTTCAGGGGGTGAAAAACGGACTCAAAAGAAGGCCTAAATCAGCTGGCCAGCGCACACATGCGTGCTGGAGCTGACAGGGCAACGCCTCGCATGTCCTAAGAAATGGCTTCGTGTGCCACCTGTGGCACCCGTGCCATAGGTTCGCCATCATGGTTCTAAAAGGAACTTTTTAAAATGGTGAAGACACTACATCTTAAGGAAGTTAAAAATGGTTTGACAGTTCCGGCTCGACCTTTTAAACAGATGTATAGGTAATCCTCAATTTACAACAGTTCATTTAGCGACCATCCAAAGGCATTGAAAAAAGCATAATTTTTCACCCTTATGACCTTTCCAGCATCCCCATGGTCGCATCATCAAAATTCAGATGCTTGGCAGCTGGTTCATAATTATGACGGTTGCAGTGTCCTGGGGTCATGTGATCAGCTTTTGTGACCTTCTGCCAAGCAAGGTCAATGGAGAATCCAGATTCATTTAACAACCATGTTACTAACTTAACAAACGCAATGATTCACTTAACTGTGGCAAGAAAAGTCGAGAAATGGGGCAAACTCACTCAACAAATGTTTAACTTAGCAACATAAATGTTGGGCTCAATTGTGGTTGTAACTTGAGGACTAGCTGTATTACTTTTAGGTCAAATGTGGACTCAGAATAAGCCAATATGGCAACCCTACACCCTCCAAATGCTGTAGAGATGCATGGACACCCACACACAAACACACACACATACACACACACACACATATATATACACACACACACACACACACATCCCACATCCACACTGTTTTTGTAATTGGATTAAAATATATATAGATTTATAAATGGTAAAAGAAAGGATGAATATAAAATATAGAAGATAGGTTCTGTTTGAAGACAAAGAAAACAACCAAGACAGCCTGCCTAAGGGTAAGGTAGGGCTGGATTAGTGCTGATGCACATCCTTGGCATAAGCAACAACCTGCTGATCAGACAAACATTTCCAGGGAATTGAACAATTTTCTGGTAACTCAAAGGTAGTCAAATATTATTTCCTGCACTGAGATAATTGTGCAGATCACCTGATTATCATAACTCTTTCAAGATTGAGCTAATGCATTCATTGCTAGATTGTCTTCCAACTCCAGGAGTCTATGACAGAGCAAAAAATTCAGCTTGTGATGGCAGCATATGTCCGTCTTGGTTTAAAATACAGCAGCACACAAAAACAGATGGGATCATTTCTTTTAACACAGCAAATCAAGTTCTGTTGAATATGATGAAACTTTTATTTGTGTGTGATCGTATAGAATTCGTCTCTGAAACTCATATTTAGGCAAGCCTGTACATCTCAGTTTTTAAAAAAATAAAACAGCATGAAGAAAATTGATGCTAAGCAGATATATTTCATAATTGCATTATGCTAATATGAAGCAACAGGAGAAATGCAAAGCAAATTTGACTAATTGAGAAATGGCATTAAGGCAAATAAGGCTGTTACAAAATAAGGATCACAATTAGGACTGGTATATTCAGTCCAGGATAGAATAAGTTATGCAATTCTGGCTCATGAAGGGATTGAGTCTTTGGTTCAGCCTTCATTCTTGCAGTTGATCCATATCCGTGTTACTCAGGTTCCCTTTTCGTTTGTTTGGAAACATAAAGATTTGCAAGAGTCCTGGTCCTGTATTTATTTCCATCTTGCAGCAGTCTTAATTCAGGGGCCCACAGATATGCAAATAGGTAGCTGGCAGCACCTGAAAAATAAAACAAAACAGAATAGACCTCCTGCTGAATGAGGAGGCAGAACTATCTGGGTTGTTTTCCATGCTTCATCCATTAAGATCATGTGGATTGAGAGCTATTAGCAAAACTTCAGAAAAACATTGCTCCATTTTGGAGCACAAATCTGCCATTAAAACATAAAAACAGGGAGTTATGTGTATTTGCAACATTGTCAGGGTTCCAAGTAATGTATCCTCCAATAGCAGAACTCGGAGGCAGGTAGATTCTTCAAAAAACATTTTTATTGGATACATCATATCAGCACAGTTAGTAAAAACCGACTCTAAAAGTCCCTGCGTTTCCCCTCCTAATTAAAAGAGCAACTATTTCCAGATGTCACTGGTCACATTGTCCAATGAAAGTAGCTGGGAGGCTGCTTGGTCATTCCTCTCCTCCCTCTCTTGCCACCTGTTGGGATGACCTTGGTTCCCACCAGAAAACTTTTTGTTTTGACTGGTAGCCGGTCTATCTATTTCCCTGCTCCCTTCCCTCCTCCATTTCCCCCCCTCCCTTCATAGCAACTATGAGACAGGAAAAGATGGCTTCAGCCAGTTTCACTTCAGAGTTGACACATTGCTTCCTTTTGTGTCGGCAGGAGGAATTGTAGATTGAACCAAATTCAGTGTGAATAGCATATGAACTTTACACAACAGATTCTGACCCGTGCAAAAAAGGAGGGCACAACAGGAGCAAGTCAGCATTTATTTTATTATCTCTTTCATTGCTGTTACTTTGCTTCTGCATGGAATGATAGACCTTGCATTGGGCTATTTGTTTCCAAATTTCTTTTTGATTTAAGACATTTCAAGGACAAGTTAACTGTATTGAAAGACTGTGCTGACAGCATAGTTTAATTCAAAACCTATCACAGTGACAGCTCCAGTGACTTGAGGCAGAATCTGACTAATAACAGTGCTCTTATCAAGGAGCTAAACTGCAGCAAGAAAAAGGTACACATTTGCGGTTCACATCTGGAAGTAAACAAAGTTAGATACCTAACTGATCAGTGCTACACCCAAGAATTAGAGTGATTTTTCAAGCCTTTTTCAAAATACTAGTTCACATCATACTCTTTTTCAGTGTACATAGACTAATTAATATTGGGGAGGGGGAGAGATCCTATGCTATGAACTGAAGAAGATATCTCTCCCTATGCAGTAAATGTTGACTGCAACATTTAGAAATAGTGTTGCTATCAAGTGTACTTTCATATGTCTGCTACACAAGTGTGACAAAGGGTAAAAAAAATTAGCCTTGGGAAACTGTCAGAAACAGCGTTTAGAGCAAAAAAGAAACTTAGATCAGAAAGAAGAAATCTTTTCAACACAAAGGAATACCCCAACTCAGGGCTGTGAGGTCATCTACAAAAATCAGTCCATTTTACAAATAAAACAAATGAGCAATGCAAGTCATACCACATAGATAAGTGAGTCCTAATAAAGACGAGGAACTTTAACATTCTTAGTATTTGGGAGTGAGAGAGACAGTGTAGTATAATGGTTGAGGCACCAGGTTAGAACTGGGAGCATGAAGCTTAGTTGAGTGACTTTGGGTAATTGAAGCCATGAGCACTGTTGGCGCAGTGATTAAAGTGCAGTATGGCAAGCAACTCTGCTCATAGCTTGGAGTTCGATCCTGATGGGGCTCATCTTTCCATCCTTCTGAAGTTGGTAAAATGAGGATCCAGATTCTTAGGGGCAACATTCAAATGATGCTTCTTCATTGTAAACTTCCCAGAGAGTGCTGTAACATGCTATGGGGCAGTATATAAGTCTAAATCTCTAATAAAGTGGATAAAGTGGAACTTTATAAAGTGGAACTTTGAGGAACTTCAAGCCCTGGAGTCTTCTTTTGTTGGGGGTGTTACTTGGAATCCCAACAGCTATTGCTATTCACTCTCTCCCAGCTCTAGGAAGGAGGTAATGACAAACCACTTCTAAAATCTCGAGAAAACTTCAGGGACTGGTTCAGGCAGTCACCAAGAGTGAAGACTGCCTCAAAGCTTCCCACCACTTTAAAGGTTGAGTAGGAATGGCTTCACAAATTTAAGAACTTTTGTAACCAGCAGCTAGGCTGGTTGTAGTATAGTGGTTGAGGCACCAGCTTAGAACTGGGAGCATGAAGCTTAGTTGCAAGTAGGGATGGTCATTTACTTATTTCTTGTTTGTCTTTCTGTGTTTGATCTTTTAAAGAACCTTTTAAGAATTTCTCTCTGAGGAGGCAATTAAGCAATGTCCTTTCTCATTCTCTGCCATATCATTTGTTGAATAAGAAAAAGGGACTTGAGTCAGTCTTCACCTGCTGCTTGTTTTGTTCCACAAATGAGCAGCGATTTTCCTAATTGACACTAGAGCCAAATGTCATCTGTGTCATGCAGTGTGGGAATGTTAGTATTGATACCCTCCCTAGCTGCTTTGTCTGGATTAGGAAAGGGGGGGGGGAGAAAAAGAGGAAGAATATATGTCCATTATAGCACAAATGCAACACACACACACACACACACACACACACATATGTTAGGTTTTTCAAGCTATGAAATAGATCTATCCTAGTCTCCCTGATTTATTTATTGATCAGCTCAAAAAACCTAACACACACATACATATATATATACAAAAAAGTACACAACGGAACTAATAGCTTTTTGTCTAGATGGTCTCTGATGATGAGCCGAAAGGCAAAAATGGAAAGCAGTATGCTTCCTCCCTTAATTGGGACTTTACAGGGTGTTGTGACACAAGCATATACTTATCCTCCTGTCTTAGCTGATCAGGATAAGAACCAGTAGTCTAGAGGCAATTGCGGCTGCCTCACATGTAATACTTCCCTGGTTCGAATCCCAGTAAGAGTATGGCTAGCTGATGAGAGCTAAATAGCTAAATATATATAAATTTGTTCCACAACACCCTCTTAGGGCCCCAATTAAGGGAGGAGACACACTGTTTCCTTTTCTGCCTTTCGGCTCATCACCAGAGACCATCTAAACAGAAAGCCATGAGTTCCGTTGTGTGATTTTTTAAATATGTGTGTTAGTTTTATGAGCTGATCAATAAATCAATCAGAGAGACTAGTATAGATCTATTTCGAGCTTTTTAGCTCTCATCAGCTAAGCCATACCCTTACTGAGATTTGAACCGGGGCTGTGTTGCATATCAGGCAAGAGCCTTTAGCCATTCAGCCAGCCAGGCTCTCCCATTACATCAGCTGAGACAGGAGGATTAGTATCTATAATTGTTCCACAACACCCTGTTAGGGTCCCAATTAAGGGAGGAGACATATTGTTTCCGTTTCTGCCTTTCGGCTCATCACTAGAGACCATCTAGACAGAAAGCCATGAGTTTCCATTGTGTGATTTTTTAAATATGTGTGTTAGTTTTATTTATTTATTTATTGATATATTTATTGATCAGCTCATAAAACTAACACAATAGCCTCCATAATTCTGTACTTGGTGCAGTGGGTTTCAAATCCTGGCACTACCCGTTCATTTGTGCACATGAGCACATGCGTTCAGGTGGGTAGGCGGAGCTCCCGTCGCCGCCACTACTGGCTCAGCCGATCCAAATCAAACTGGGAACAAACCACCTCTGACTTGGCCCTGTTACATACTAACAGCCAGTATGGTAGGTTCCACCAAGGTCCTCCGATCCGGTGGCCTGAACAATTGGGATGCCATTTATTTATTTTATTCTCCTCTTCCTGTCTAGCATCAACAAGAGTGAATTATGCAAAATAATCAGCATAATCGAATGTAGAATAATTTGTTGCTTGATATAGTAGGTATTCCCACTGCCTTATTGTCTTGTACATATATGTATCATCATGTACAATCACATGCCAAAAATATTTACTTGAAATCTACTTTTCTATTTAAAAAAAAAACCTCCTCCAAAATAAAAGCATGATTAAAAATAAGGAATTAACTTTCCACCAAGAACAATAATGCATATCAAAAATGACATAACTGATTACTACCTTACTACCTTATTTCTTAAACGTTCAACAGTGCTTGTCACTCTTTCTGATATTCCTGATCCCATCAGTTAATTGTAGTGCTTGTTCATTCTTTTATCAACACTTTATTGGGTTACTTGAATTTTTTTGGTAGCTGTAATATTTTACATCTATAATCCTGCCATCTGCTAATACATTTATTTATTTGCTTGTTTGTTTATATGTTCATTGTTATAATAATTGATGAACAAATTCTACATGACATTTTGGCAAGCTTTTGGCCACCAACAGAAACAACTTCATACTCTTTCTGCTTTTTTACTCCATTTAAAATCATCTGTGGTTAAAAAAAAAAAAAGCAAAGAAAATCCTTGCCTATTAACAGGGTTGAGCATTTTTACTTTCAGCATTCCTTTTGACTTTAATTTATCTTTTTAAAGGCAGTCAGTCTACAGTTAGTTTTGTAGATGTATAACTATTGTCAGCTTTATTGCTTGTTTCGGCTGTCATAGAAACGAGGAAGGAGGGGGCTGTGGGGTTTGGGGCATTAAATGTGCAGGAGGTGTTTGAAGCCAGGAGCTGATACGGACAGTCGGCCAAGGTCAGCCGTCCTACATACCATTCTGATGATGCTCTTGAAGATGCAACTCACATGACATTGAAGAGGGTTTTGCATTGGACAGTAGCTTGGGGGGTTATAGTGAAAAGGGGACAGACAATGCTTGATATGTATACTTTCGCGCGGAAATATCTCAGACCTTGCTTGAACTTCACTGCATTCTTTTTGTAACCAGTAAAAGTATTCCCAAAACTTCCAAAATGGATTTGAGTGGATTCTTTCTTGGCTATCGATAGAGGCAGACCTGACATAAAGCAAGGTCTCCACTTCGCACTCATCTCTGAGCTAACACCTTCAATAAAAGTGCAATAAAACCTTAAAACTTCAAAGAAATATCTGACCCCACCAGCAGTCATGAGGAGGACATGGGAGTGACGGCGGCATCATGTACCCAGAAGCCAGAGAAGGAAAAAGAAAGGTCAGTAGTGGAAAGCCTGGCTGAAATGGATTTGGGGGAGAAAACCAAAGAGAGATCTGTCCGTCCACATTGGTCGGTGGAAGTGGGGCTAACGGGCGAATTCGAAGAGGTCCCCTCGGGAGTCACAACTACCAGACGTAGACGTTTCCACCACCACCCCCGGGTCTGGCAAGAGGTTGAGGAGGAAGATCTCTTGATGGAGCAAGTCAGGGAGCTGGTCCGTCTAGCAAAAGAAAAGCGATGTGCTAGAGAGAGCAGAGAAGGGAGGAGACCTGAATTCCAGGATCCAGAGATGAGGAGGGGTATGGAAGAAACCCGCCAAAGAGGAGCCCCCGGGACAACTGCCGGTACTGGCCAATGTGAGGGGGCCCAACCAGTCGCAGCGGCAACCAGAGCCAATATAAGAAGAGATGTGATGCCCATCGAACGCAGAATGGCAAAAGTCCCCCCCCAGGGATGAAATTTGGGGGGGAGCCAAAGAATCTGGGATTTTTCTTGCTACAAGTGAGGAATTTTGTAAGGCAATTTGACTATGACCTCCCTAATGATGAGGCCAAGATTAAAGTCATATCTTTAGCTCTCGAGGGGAAAGCCGCCGACTGGATAGTTTCTTTGTACAACAATGACTCTCCCTTACTGAGAAATTTCGAGAGATTTATGGCGGCGGCCTTAAGGAGACGCTTTGAAGACCCCCTTCTTGAAAGAAAAGCCAGATTGGAGATGAGAACCCTTCATCAAGGGTCTAATCCAGTGCAAGATTACACACACAGATTTCGTGAATTGGCGATTTACATGAGGGGGTGGTCTGAAGAGGCCCTGATCGACAGTTACAAAGAGGGCCTAACTCAGGAGATATTTCAGGGGTGTGTGAATAGACGAAGCCCCCACACCCTCCAGGGCTGGTATGAGTTAGCGGCGGACATCGAGACGGACCTAGCTAGTAATAAAAGCCTTGAAGAAATCGAAAGGGAAAAGAAAACCTCCCCCCCCACCACGCAGAGATGTTACAAGGAGAGGAGGAAGGTGAGGAGCTACTGGAAAAGCCCGCGCTACTGCATGTTTCCGCTGTGGGAAGGAGGGGCACTGGGCTACTAATTGCCAAATGAAACAAAAACCCCGACCCCAAGCATATTCTGGGAGAAAGAGAATTACTAAAGGCCCGGGGCTACGCAGTCATCCAGCCATAAGCGGAGTGGAGCCATTGGATCTCAGCACCTCTGGACAGAGGGAGGAGGTGGATCCTGGTGACTGGGAAAAGGAAACCGAAACCGACGACGATGACGACGAAAGTTGGGTGAGTTCACAATCGGGCCCCATGACCATTCCTACTGAGCTTAGAGTGCAATCTACTGGCAATCAGTGTAAAGTACTAGCCCTTTTGGATTCAGGTTGCACACATTGCATTATTAGCCCCAGCATAGTAGACCAATTGGGACTGAAGCTAAAAACTTTGAAAGTACCCATCGCCTTTTGTCAATTAGACGGGACCATAGCAGGGGGGGGGTCCCTGCCCAATTTGTCACCGAGCCTATTGATATTTGGATAGGCAGCCACCAGGAAACTTTAAACTTTATTGTTGCTCCTGCAATGGATAACCCACTTATTTTGGGATTGCCCTGGTTGCGGAAGTGGAACCCAAAAATTAACTGGACTGAGGGATGGATACGCATATGCTCAGCCACACCCCCAAATGGCGACGAACATATTCCGATGCCCACACCTTTTCAACAATCCATTGAACCAGGGTTGGGAGCAACCATTTCAGAGAAAATTGAGGGGGAGGAGAAAATTCCTAAAGAATACTGGGATTTAAAAGATGTTTTCAGTGAGAAGTCTTCTGACAAATACCACCCCACCGCACAACGGACTATACCATTGATTTCCTCCCGGGGGTGCAACTGCCAAAACCTCACATTTATTCCATGATGCCCCGGGAGATGGTTGAACTTGGAAAATTCATCGACAAAAATCTGGCCAGGGGTTTTATTGAGCTAGCTAGGCCTCGTGTGGTGGCCCCTGTTATGTTCAGAGAAAAGAAAGATGGCGACCTTCGCTTGGTCGTAGACTACAGGAATCTGAACACGATTTGCGCCAAGAATGTTTACCCCCTCCCCCTCATGAAAGACATGTTGCCAAATCGAGCGAGGGGGGAAATCTTTACGAAATTAGACCTCAGAGAGGTGTATTATAGAGTCAGAATCAAGGAAGGAGACAAATGGAAGACTGCTTTTAATTGCCCTTTAGGGTGTTTCCAATTTAATGTGCTACCGTTTGGCCTACAGGGGGCGCCATCGGTTTTCATGCAATTGATAAACAAGGTTTTGCATCAACACCTGTACAAGGACGTGATCGTCTATCTAGATGACATCCTTATTTACACGGAAATACGTGAAGAACATATAAAACTAGTCCGTTCAGTCCTGAAAAAATTACAAGCGGCTGAGCTCTACGCCAAACTCTCGAAGTGTGAGTTCCATCAGGACAAAATTGACTATCTCGGTTACCGCATTTCTGGAGAGGGCATTGAAATGGACCCTGCGAAGGTCCGAGCTGTGACTGAGTGGGCCCTCCCCGCACCCGCAAACAGTTGCAAAGTTTCTTGGGGTTTGCAAATTTTTATCGCCAATTTATCCCTTCTTTCGCTAGCATTGCCTTGCCTATTACAAATCTTTTGAAGACTAAGGGTGATAGCAAACCACGACTAGGCAAGCCTTTGAACTGGACTATGGAATGCCAAGCTGCCTTCGAGAAACTGAAACTTTTGCGGCTGAACCGGTGCTGAAACACCCTGACATACAAGCACCTTTTATCGTTCAAGTTGATGCTAACGATGTAGCAGTTGGAGCAGTTTTGCTACAATACAATGCTGATGGGAAGTTGCAACCTTACGCGTACACGTCTCATAAACTCTCCGACACTGAAAGGAGATGGGCCATATGGGAGAAAGAGGTGTTTGCCATCCGTTGAGCGCTTATGAACTGGCGCCACTTCTTGGAAGGTGCTACTCACCCGTTTGAAGTCTGGACAGATCATAAGAACTTGGAAGCTTTGAAGATGCCCCGCAAACTCTCTCCAAAACAAGTTCGTTGGTTTCAACATTTCAATCGTTTTAACTTTACGCTCAAGTACATTCCGGGGGGAAAGAACTTTATGGCTGCTGCTTTATCACGACTTCCCCAATATAATAGTTCAAAGTTAACTGTTGTGCATCCTATCATTCCTGCGTGGAATCTCGCTGCCCCTGTCATTACCAGAAGCCACGGGGTGGTGGAAACAGAGGTCCCCGGCGACCTGGTTACTAAAATTAAAGAAGCGCTTCAATCTGATGATTGGTTTACATCGCATTCCGGTGATTGTGCTGTGAGGGATGGCTTGCCATGGGTGGGCTCGGAATTGTATGTTCCAGCGACTCTTAAACCACTAGTGCTTCAAAGAGCCCCTGACTCCAGAATGGCGGGACGTTTTGGATTTGTCAAAACTCTGCACTTAGTTAAAAGACAATTC
The DNA here is from genome assembly GCA_039707465.1 of Rhabdophis nuchalis. Classification (NCBI taxonomy): domain Eukaryota; kingdom Metazoa; phylum Chordata; class Lepidosauria; order Squamata; family Natricidae; genus Rhabdophis; species Rhabdophis nuchalis. Next base: position 305,746,048 of record CM077643.1, on the reverse strand, counting down.
TGGTGGCCCTCACTGAAGAAAGATGTTGAATCCTACATTGCTAGTTGTCCAGTATGTGCAGCAGCTAAACGTTCTCCGGGTAAACCGCATGGGATCCTCCAAGCTGTAGCGCGCCCGGAGGCTCCTTGGAAAGAAATATGGATGGATTTCATTGTCGACCTGCCAAGTAGCCTGGGTTACACTGTTATATGGGTGGTTACTGATTTGTTCTCTAAACAAGTTCATTTTGTACCCTGTGCTAAGATCCCATTGGCTAAATTGTTGACGAAGATGTTTGTTTCACACATTTATCGGCTACATGGAGTTCCTAAACGTGTTATTTCTGATAGAGGTGTTCAATTCACTTCTCGTTTTTGGAGAGAATTTCTGAAATTGATTGGCTCCTCCCAGGGGTTAAGCTCCTCCCACCACCCTCAGACTAATGGGGCTTATGAACGGGCCAATTCTGTGCTAGAACAATCCCTTCATTGTTTCATAAATTACCAACAAGATGATTGGGCTTAACTCTTGCCTCATGCTGAGGTGGCTTACAATACCTCAGTGCATAGCACTGGAATGACTCCTTTCAAGGTGATTTACGGGCAAGATTTCGTTCCTATTCCTGAACTGCCTCACGAGGCTCCCAACATTTTGTCCCTTTCGGATTGGAGGGTGCGACTTTCAAAATTTTGGCCCGTGGTTCGAAAGACTTTGGATGATGCCCATCAGTCTCATAAGAAGTACGCAGATAAAAAAGAACTCGGCCTCCGCAGTATAAAGTTGGTGATCGTGTTTTCCTCTCTACCAGGTTTCTGGAGAGCCCGCAAAAATCCAAGAAACTCGGTCCTAAATACGTCGGCCCTTTCCCAATTATTAAGGTTATTAGTTCTGTCTCGGTAAAACTGGACTTGCCAAAGAGTCTCCGACATCTTTATCCAATTTTCCATGTGCACCTGTTGAAACCTGAACGTTTATCTCTATTTCGGCCATCACAACCTCCTCCTCCTGCGTCCATTTTGGTTGAGGGGGAACAACATTTTGAAATCAAAGTTATCTTGGACTCTAGAAAACGGAGGAACAAGGTGCAATACCTTGTTGCTTGGAAACACTTTCCCCCTTCTTATACCGAGTGGGTGGACAAAAGCCATGTTAGGGCTCCCAAGCTGTTAAAGAGGTTTTATGCTAAATATCCTGATAAGCCTTAGTTATGTTTTTAATCGTTGTGGTTTATTGCTGTCTCTCTCTCTCTGTTTCGTTTACGTCTCTTTTGCAGAACTGATTCCACTATTCTGGAAGAGGGCCGCATGTCAGCCTCCACTTTATTGCTTGCTTCGGCTGTCATAGAAATGGGGAGGGAGGGGGCTGTGGGGTTTGGGGCATTAAATGTGCAGGAGGTGTTTGAAGCCAGGAGCTGATACGGACAGTCGGCCAAGGTCAACCGTCCTACATACCATTCTGATGATGCTCTTGAAGATGCAACTCACATGACATCGAAGAGGGTTTTGCATTGGACAGTAGCTTGGGAGGGGATTATAGGGAAAAGGGGATGGACAGTGCTTGATATGTATACTTTCGCGCGGAAATATCTCAGACCTTGCTTGAACTTCACTGCATTCTTTTAGTAACCAGTAAAAGTATTCCCAAAACTTCCAAAATGGATTTGAGTGGATTCTTTCTTGGCTATCGATAGAGGCAGACCTGACAACGATTCTTGGCCACCTGCCTTCTTATTTTGATATAAGTTGGAGATTTAAACTCTGTTCATATGAGCTCAACATGCAAAGAACAATGTGTTTTATGTTTCCAGATGGTTTGGAAATGCTATACTGAACAAAGAAATGCACACTCATTGAAAACTAATTGACCTTTCTATTTTAAAGAAGGCTGGCCTTAATCCTGTTTTACATGTGGAGGTTTGAGGAGTATCTTACACTATCAATTAGGTTTTTTCTCATATAGCTAAAAACCATACCTTAGACAAAAACTGCACAGTGCAATATTAATAACTATTATTCATACAATTAGAACTGTTTTGTTTCTAATCAGAAACACATTAGCCTCACAGCTCTTTAGAAAATAAACTATAATTGTACTACACTTGAAACCTTAGGTAGAATGATTTCTTTCACTGACACATTGTACTTGGCAGAATAAGAATTTGATACCGGGATCAAATAGCACCCCCTGAACGTAATAGTGAATGTAACCATATTTTAAAAAGAATACTTCATAATTGTAGTATTTTAACGCCCTGTGGTTTGGGGAGTGGTTATCCAGGGCATTAAGAAGGAAACAGGTTTGGGAAGTCTCTTGTGTAGGTTAATTCATGCTGGGGTGAGGTTTGAAGTCTAAATGCAAAATTGACATGATTGAACAAATCTTTCCATCTGAAATCTGTGGTTTGGAAGTGAAAAATATGTTATGCTCAGCATGATGGTGATTGTTTGTTAGTTTTGAATAGTGCCAATAGCTGGCAGATATTTGGGAATAGCAAAATCGTCAGGCAAATATGTCAATGTATGGGCAAAACCAAGTTGTAGTTTTGTGGCAAATGAATAATATTGCTATGCTGCTGAATTATCCTGCTCTATTTAAAATCAATTATATATTAACGTATTGCTTTTTGTTCAGCTTGTTTTTCTTTCCCCCTCTCAGTCTCAGTCTCTGAAATAAAATTGCAGGACAGAGCTTTGAAGTTTTAACAGAAACAAACCCTCATGAGTATTTCTTTAAGGAGAATTTGTGATCATTCACTTAGAAGTGTATTTCGAGAGAATCAAATTTGTGTTTTGTTTGGAAACATAGCTTAAAAATGGGAATGGGCAACTGACTATATGCCCTCCCTCTGTTTTATTAAGAGTTGCTAACAATGTGGGCTGTTCCAAGAACCAAATGTCAGACAGTATTTCTCAAAATTTGTCAAAATTCTTCACCCAGTGTTAAATCTTGATTCAAATGACAACTGGTTAGCGGAAGTTTTCACATGTTAGAGGATAAATGTAAAATCTCAGCACCAGCTGATCCTGTAGAATAAGGGATGAAGCTCGCATCCTAAATCTCTCTGAATTGTCATACTCTAGCTTCCTCTTGTTTTGAGGGCAGCAATTTGGTAGTTCCTACTGCCAGCATCTATCTTTAGGGGATGTTTTACCTGGCATCTACCCTCTAAACCTTGCTGTGTGTGTATGTGTGTGAGCAAGAGAAGAATCACATCCTGTACTACCTTTCTGGTGACTAAATGGTACTTTTTTTAAAGTAAATCCTATCCAGTCATATCCTGGCCGTACAGTGTAAAGCCATATGACTAGAGCAGGGGTGTCAAACTTGCGACCTGTGCAACGGATGAATCACACACTGGCCAAGCCCACCCCTGTTTTAGCAAAGGGGGAGGGGAAGTTGCCATATATAACGTGACAACATGGAGTTTGACACCCCTGGGTCAGAGGTGGTATTCAGCAGGTTCTGACTAGTTCTGGTGAACTGGTAGCAGAAATTTTGAGTAGTTCAGAGAACCCATAAATACCACCTCTGACTGGCCCCGCCCCCATCTATTCTCTGTCTCCTGAGTCCGAGCTGATCGGGAGGAAATAACCTGTCCCTGGAGTGGGGAGGCAATGGAGATTTTACAGTATCCTTGCCCTGGAGTGGGGAAGGAATGGAGATTTTACAGTATCCTTCCCCTGCCACGCCCACCAAACCACGCCCACAGAACTGGTAGTGAAATTTTTTGAATCTCAACCCTGCTCTGGACTAGAGGTTTCAACCCTTCCAAGCAAACTTACAAGTGATAAAATCAAACTTCATCTTTACTCTTAGGAATCCCACACTTGAGAGATGGAAAGGTGGGGTTCACGTTAGTGTGGGATCCTGTCGGTTTTACAACTGGTTTGGTGATCGTGTGTTTCGCGCTCCGCACGTGTGCACAATTTTAACAAAACTTACCTTCCACATTACTTCTGGGAAGTAACACAGCTGAGGCGCAGCAATCCATTTTGCCACGTGAATCAGCTGAGAGGATATAGGTAAGTAAAGCGCAGGGGGCAGGAGGGCGGGCCCACCTGATCGTCAGAACAAACTAGTTCGCTCCCAGCTGATTGTCAGAGCTACCGGTTTGCCTGAACCGATCCAAACTGGCTGAATCCCATCCCTGGTTCACTTTTAGTCTAAATTGGCCCAGCAATTTCTACCTTGATTTTGAAGAAAAAAACATTTCCATCCCCAAACAGAAGGGCTAAGTAAGACATCTCTGTGAAGAGAGGAAGAGAAAGACCTGCTGTTTATCGACCGCATGAAGCCTACCATTACTGGATAAACTAGGGCTGCTAGGTCTAGAGAACAGTAGTTGGGAGGAAAGAAATACAGAGGACTGTAATTTTTTTGCTGCCATCTAATTGATAGTTGTCTGGGTGTTTGTAGCAGAGGAAAAGAGGGGAATTGAAATCTTTCTCCTGGCAATATAAATATTCGCCTCTAAAAGTCTCTTTCCTAAGGGATTGCACTGAACAGAACCGCAGCAACGTTTCATTCATTGCGTGTGTTTTTTACTAGACAGAATAAGTACAGTTCAGGTAGCCCTCAATTTATGATCAACCGCTGGCTTCAGAATTTTCTTTGCTAGGCAAGGCAGTTGTTAAGTGAGACACACCCAATGTTATGACCATTTGTTTATTATGGTTGTTAAGTGAATCACTGCAGTTGATCATTAAGTGGATCCAACTTCCCCCATTCACTTTGCTTGTCGTAAGCCAGCTGGACAGGTTGCAGATGGTGATCACATGACCCTGGGATGCTGTAACCATTGCAAATATATTCCTGTTGCCAAATACCTGGATTTTGATCACATGACTGCAGGGATGGCCCTAAGGCAGAGGTCTGCAAAGTTGGCTCTTTTAAGACTGGTGGACTTCAACTCCCAGAATTCCCCAGCCAGGGGAATTCTGGCTGGGGAATTCTGGGAGTTGAAGTCCACCAGTCTTAAAAGAGCCAACTTTGCAGACCCCTGCCCTAAGGGCAAGGAGTGGTTTTAAGTCACTTTTTTCAGTCCTGTTGCAACTTTGAAAAAATGGTTGTAAGTTAAGGATTATCCATATGCCTTTATTTTTCTTCTATTTGACAATATATTTAATGAGTGCCCTGTTGACTAAGTATGACTATTACCTAACGACCAAAAAGGACCCTCTTATATGTTTGGAATGGGGTTAGAGAAAACACAATGGTTATCATGAAAAATAGAAATCATACTGTACATGTTGGATTTCATTAGGAAATGAGACAGAAGTAACGTTAGCTAAACCTAGAAGGACTTCAGTTTTGAGTGACTTGCCAGAAAGAATAGAATAGAATAGAATAGAATAGAATAGAATAACAGAGTTGGAAGGAGCCTTGGAGGTCTTCTAGTCCAACCCCTTGCCTAGGTAGGAAACCCTACAGCACTTGAGACAAATGGTCATCCAACATCTTCTTAAAAACTTCCAGTGTTGGAGCATTCACAATTTCAGGAGGCAAGTTGTTCCACTGATTAATTGTTCTAACTGTCAATAATATTATCTAAAGATAGTGGAAACTTTAAAAAAGCAGCAGAAGATAATTACAGGAAGCCCTTGACATGCAACCATTCATTTAGTGACCATTCCAAGTTACAACAGCACTGAAAAAAGTAACTTATGGCCAGTCCTCACACTTACAACCATTGCAGTGTCCCCATGGTCAATTACCTTAATAGCAATGGAAGATTTTGTTCCAATTGTGTCGAGGACTACTGATATCTGCCTAAGGAGGTTGAAGATTCCTGTTGCTAGACTATTTTTCCATGTACACTCTTAATGTTTTAAGTATTTTGAGACCCTCATTCGATGAGAAACTGAAGATAAGATCTTCTAGTATTTTTTCTTCCACCATCTGCCAGCTAGTGGGCCATAAATTGGATTTAGGGCACTGAGCGACATAATTTATTTCTCCCTGCATTGTTTTCCTCTTCTGAATGCCTCTGCAGAAGCTATGATATACTGTTTTGAGGAAACCTCATTTCCCTAGCAACACAAATCACACCCTTACAATTAGGAATTTAAATCAGGATTCGGTAAAAAGGTTTAGAGGACAAAGTTAATACACAGTTTTAACTGGATCCTCCTACATGTCTAAGTTGCAAAAATGGTGGAGAGGAACATTCCCAGAACTTTCTACAATTCTGCTATTCAAAAGTAGCAAATAATATTTCATATTTCATTATTTCTACTTGGGGCCAATGTTCGACATGCCGTGCCAAAATATCTGAAAGGCACAAGATTGGAAAGGCCATATATTCTATCTGCGATACTTATGTATCTTTAGTGTGTTTAATAACGGTTTTTAATCCACTAATATTTTGAGTTCTACAGGCAGATTACAAATTCTTTAGAGGAATAAAACCCATCAAATATTAATATTGCACTAAATAGCACAGGGGTAAGCTAAATGAGATAGAACGTTGCATCTATGTGCATATGGAGAGTGAGACAGAGGGACAGAATCCCATGAAAACTGCTGCTTCCTTCCAATACAGTTGTCTCCTTCAGGAGAAAGGTTAACATTGGTAGCAATGGAAACATCCCTCCCGATGCAAATAGCCAAGCAGAGGTTAAGAAAATAATTTTAATTTGGTTGGAAAAGATTAAATCTCCTACCCATCCCTTCATGCTCCTATTTCTGTCATATTCTTCAGCTGCTGTTTGTATTTGCAAAACACGCTACTTAAAGGAATACCGCAATCATATTTGGGGCCCTTTAGAGACCTAACTTATTTAGAGTTAGAAGGGAGCTCTGCCCTTGCTCAAATATATTTTGGCTTCCCTCATAGGGCCCTTCCCCCACCGCGACTTGATTTATCTTGAGACCAGATCTAGAAAATAGATTGAAACATACATCGCCCTGTCATTTCAGAGGAAAGCAATGCAGTAGTAGGGTAGACAAACTGCCATTAATAACCAGTTGCTTCAGCTTGCTTTCAGATAAGCTGCTCAGAGCACTGACGTAGATCTCTGGGAAAGAAAGGCTCTGTAGATTTCCCCCCTTCACAACCCCCACAAATAATCTCACGTATGTGACAGACAAACTCCATTTTGATCTGATACCGAACACGGAGCTAAGAAAAGAGGTCAGCTCAGAGTGGGGAACTATGTTTCATGGGCACACTCCTGGTTTTATTGAAACAGCGTAGCCAACACAACCTCCCTTCCTTCCTTTTGTGGATTGTTTTACACCAGCCAGGTCTCATTTTTGCATGAATTCAAGTAATGCCAAAATCTTATAGCTCGGATATGGGTCAAGCTACGGAGCTTCATCAGATGCTTGGAAAAGCACCTGTGACTGAAATACCTGCCATAATAGAGAAACTAGGTAAGACAGTATACTTTCTCTTTTTTCAATCCCAAGAGAAAAGGTTCTTAAGTTTATATAATCAATAAACAATTGTCGTTCTTAGGATGGTGCTTGTGAAAAACAAGACAGTGCGATTGTTTGCAGGACTGTTGTTATTTTTGTGCTGCTTCAGAACAAATATTCTTATATACATTGCACATTCTTTTGCTCTGGGAGTTAGATGGGAATAAGAGGATCCTAGACTATACCTGGATACTGAATATATACAAAAATGATTCTTTCTCTTTTATAGTCCAGATTTGTTTTCTGGCTTTGAAGCTTATCTCCAGGATATGTAGCAATGAGTTATTGATCCTGCTGTGAAAATTACATCTAAATTACAAACACATTTTCAAAGCAGTGGGTGCAAAAGCAGTGGAGCCAGAGAATGGCTATCTTTCTGTAAAAACACAGCCTGCACTTGGAGATCAGTGCTCATTGGTGCATTGTAATGTGGTTTGGCATAAGGTTTCAAGCAGAAATGCTTTCCAATCCGATTTCTCATTCTGCAGTGTTTATATAAATAAAGGACAGTCCCACGCAATGTACAATCACGGGGCTAATCCAGGTTATTTTGCAAAGTTTAAAGTCTTAGATACTCAAATGTTAAAACAGGATATCCTGTGTACCTTTAACAAATATTCACTTATTTGATTTGGTTGTTTTGATTTTACCTTCATTTAAAAAAAAAAGAATAGCACCGGTGTATCCTATTATTAATAAATCACTGCTATAAATTCAAATTTATTGGTTCTAGAGGTACACTTGAAAAAAATGGTGTAAAACCAGAGTAACAGGCGGCATCTTGCCAGTGCTTCTACCAAGGGTAGCATCTCCTCTGCACTTCTGCTAATGGAAGGGAAGAGTGGCAATTTGATCGTGTTCTTTCTCATATTGCAGGACTTTCTCGTCTTCCATTAACTCTTAAATTCCTGGAAGTCATGTCTGAAATGGTATAAGTGTTGGGGATATCTCCTTTAGGAGACAGAGTTGTGCAACAGAATTTGCAGCAAGAGAAACATTGCTAGTCTCAGACACTAATAGTAAAAACAAGTAACTTTACTTGTGATGGAAAATAAACTACTGCTTCACAAGAAGTGATAGTAGGTATTGAATAAAATACAGTCCTTAACTCAAAAACATTTGCTTACAGTTGCAATCCATGATTCTTCCTTGTTCTGCAAAGTCAGTCAGTCAATCAGTCAATCAAAGCCAGCAGAGAGAGAGAGAGAGAGAGAGAGCTCCTGGCTTCCTCTTATTGCTGAGTCAATTACAGCAGCTAATTGCATTCAAACATATAACATTTAAAGTAACAAAGACCATTTGCAATCATGGCTTATATATATTGCCAACCCAACACTAGGATTATACTCCTAACAATAAGGTCTCCTGTTTGAGCAGGGGGTTGAACTAGAAGACTTCCAAGTTCCCTTCCAACTACTTTATTCTATTATTCTGTCATCAACTCCTGGGCTTTTTTATTCGTAGAAGACTCCAGGGGGGAAAGAGCAATGGGCTGCTCCCTCATTCTGCCCATAGAAGTTCTTGCTGAATCTGAAGTCTCCCATGGAATAAAGGGAAACAAATGGTAGATAGAAATGGAAGTACCTCTTTCTTAAACAATTGCCAAATATCCACATAAGCCATTAATGTGAGTTAATATTAGGGGTGAAATCCATCAAGTTCTGACAGGTTCTGGAGAACTAGTAACAGAAATTTTGAGTAATTCGGAGAACCAGCAAATGCCACCTCTGGCTGACCCCAGAGTGGGATAGAAATTGAGATTTTGCAGTATCCTTTCCCTGCCATGCCCACCAAGCCATGTGCACCAAGCCACACTATGCCCACCAAGCCCACAGAACCGGTAATTAAAAAAAAAAATCGAATTAGCACTGGTTAATATTGCTATATATATTAGATACTTTTCAGGTGGAAGAAAAAAATACACAAAGCAAAGGGCTTCCAGAAAATAATAGCCAAGTATTATTTTCTCCACAAGTTCTCTATCACTTCATTGTTTATGACTGATCTACATACTAACTAGCTATATACCCATGATGGTGAACCTATGGTACGCATGCCACAGGTGGCATGCAGAGCCATTTGTCAAGGCATGTGAGGCTTGTCCTGTAAGCTGACTTCAGCCTTCTTTTGAGGCCATTTTTCGCCCTCCGGAGGCTTCAGGAGCTTCCACGAAGCCTCTGGAGCGCGAAAAACTGGCTCTATGGGAAAACTGGAAGTTCAGGAACGGACTTCCAGTTTGCTTGTAGGGCCGCTTTTAGCCCTCCGGAGCTCTCAGAAGCCCTCAGGAGGCTTCCATGAAGGCTCCAGAGGGCAAAAAACAACACTACGAGAAAACTGGAAGTGACTGGAAGTGACCAGTTTTAGCCCTACGAGCAAAGCCTCTGGGGCCTGGGGAGGGCAAAAAAAGCACGCCAAAAATAGGGGGGAGCGTTGGTCGTGCACGCATGCACACTGTGGTTGTGCGCAAAGCATTATGGGTGTGGCACACCCGCGTATGACCCCACAGCGCTCCCACCCGCTTTTGGCACATGAGTCAAAAAAGGTTCGCCATCACTGCTAGATACTAACAATGTGCAATGTGGAAATGGAGCGGGTAGGTATAGTTGAGTCCAGGGACCCCCAAACTCTTCAGCTTCATGAAATTTCAGATTGTTCATTGACCCACTGAACATTTATTATATGAAAATAATTTAATACATAGCATTTTAATTAATATTACTATTAATAATAGTAATTTTCAAAGCATAGCATTTTAATATTATTACTATTATTAATAGTAATAATAACAATAATGGATGGCCCTATCAGCCTTTCGGGTTTTATGTAGTAAGTAATATTTCATTGGAATAAGCTGTAGGTCAGGACCTCATTTTTGTTATAACATTATCTATGCCAAATGTGCCTGGATGTGAAATGTATTTACCATAATCTTTATATAGTTTCCAGCTTCTTTTTCAAAGTAAATACTTCTTCTAACGTCAATATTGAAAGCAATACATCATAACGGAAATAATACAAATTTAAGAAAGAATAGCAAGCTAGAAGCATAAACCCCCAGAGCTTTGAAAAAGAAAGTATCAAGCCACCCTAGGAAAACATACAGCTGGGAATAAGTGGGAGTAAAAAGCCCTCTAATTATCCCAGATCACAATAATGCTATGCTTTGAAAATCATGGCTGAAATGATAACTTAGGCCAGGAAAATGGCAAGAGCTCCATTTATTGTCTGAGACACAGAGACCTAAGTTCAAAAACAGGTATGGAGCAGGTTCAAAGTCAACTGAGGTTTTTCTTTACTGGTCTCACTTTCCATCCCTGCACATTTAAAGCTCTTTGCTCTCTTGAGGATGTATTTCTGGCAAAAGTGAACAGTGCACCAGATACCAAAAAGGGCCACAGAAATTGCCAGAAAACCTTGGTTATTATGGTGTATGCAAACAGTCTATATAAATAATCCAAGTTACTGGTTTAGGGGAAATTGAAACAGCTTGCGTTGCTTAGTAGGTTGTTTATTCCCATGGAACAGAGATATTTGCAGAGCCCGACAATTTTCTACAGAAACAAAGAAAAGTGGCTGCAATCCAGTAGAAGCTCCTGACACCTAAATTTTACTGCAGTAAAAGAACTGGAAGTGTAAAGTAAGGGCTTAGTTTCTAATCCTAAATAAATTTACTCAGACGTTTAAATTGATGAAACTTTTTACCTATTAACTTTGCTTTCATTTCAGTGGATGATAAAAGTGATTCTACACAGTTTATTTCTTTTTGTCTCAGTGAAGTATGTAAATAATAGGAGGTTTAACTTAAAGTTCATTTTGGCCAGCCCTTGTTCATTATTTGTTAATAATAGATTCATGTAAAATCCTGTTGTTTCCCAACTGCCGCAGCAGACTTATAGGGATAACATGAGATATTTTACCATTTATTACAATGGAATTGTTAATGAATTTGTTTTGATGCCCCAGAACTTCACAATGCATGGTTTGAGAACTTCTAGGGATATATAAACCAAGAACTTCTACGGATATATAAACCAAGAATGTTGAGAGCCTCTGCCCTAATTTTATATCATTCTTTTTAATCATTTTAAACTTAAGATTGTTGCTGCTATTACTTTTTGCAGATTTTCCTTGAAGCAAGGAACTGTCCTTTTTATAAGAAGGCACTATCAAAATGATTTAAAATAAAATACATCACAGGGTTTTAAAACAAAACAAACACTTTAAAGAGAAACAGTGATACTCTTTACCAGTATTTCATTAAATGAAAAGTGTTTATCCCTGATACTGCGGCTCTTAAATGTATCAATTAAAAATCTAACAGAAGGAGGTAGAATCTACCCATCCAGTTTGATTGTGGGAGAAACTGTTGAGAGTTCCCTTATTTGCTGATTGGGTGTATGGACAAAGTTAGAGGTCTTCTCAGTGGTATCTCCACCTTGTGGAATTCTCTCTCTACAGAAGGATATATGGCTTCCATATATGCCTGTTGTTGTTTTTTTAAATTAAAATAGTGGTACCTCCATACTTAATTAATTGGTTCCATGAGACGCAATGAGTAAAAAAAGGAGAAGTACCAAACAAATTTTTTCCATAAGGAAAATGTAGTGAGTCACAAAGCAACTGAAACTGACAAGTTCTAGTTTGTGCATCAAGTACCAAACGAATGATGAGTACCGGAACAAAATGTTTGTATCAAAATGTGTTGAGTACCAAATTCAATGCGTTTTGAAGCAGTTGAGTGCCGAAGTATTACTGCAGTTTAAAATGTTGGCGACACCCAGGGGAAGGGCCTTCTCTGTGGCGGGCCCAACCCTCTGGAACGACCTGCCCCCTGAACTCCGTACCACCACAGACCTCCGCCTTTTCTGCCGGCGTCTGAAAACGCATTTCTTCCAACAAGTTGGCTTAGGATAATCACCCAATCTGGACTTTTTAGTTATAAATTTTAATTAGAGAATTTTAAAATATTTTAGCACGGGGTAATTTAATTTAATTGGATTTTAATAATTGATCTATTTATGTACGTTGTGTTTTAATTTGCCTGTGCGCCGCCCTGGGTCCTTTTGTAGGAGAAGGGCGGGGTATAAATTTAATAAAATAAAATAAAATAAAATAAAATAAATTTATTCAATTTCTCCCATCACAAGCAAATGTCTCTGGGTAATGAACAATTTCATGTGTAAAATGATTAAAAACAATTACAGTATATTACAAATTAAATATATATGGCATCTGAGGAAAAAAAATCATCATAGATATCAGTACAGCTAGGAAATTAAGGGTCCTTCACACCAGTGGTGGGATTCAATTTTTTTTACTTCCAGTTCTGTGGGCATGGCTTGGCTTGGTGGGCATGGCAACAGAAGGATACTACAAAATCCCCATTCCCTCCCCACTCCTGGGGAAAAGATATTGTTAAAATCTCCATTCCCTCCCCACTCCAGGGGAAGGATACTGTAGAAGCTCCATTCCCTCCCCACTCCATGGCAAGGATACTGTAAAATCTCAATTTCCATCCAACTCCAGGGCAAGGATATATAAAATTTTCATTTCCACCCCACTCCAGGGCAAGGAGACTGTAAAATTTCCATTTTCATCCCACTGTAGGGCAAGGATACTGTAAAATCTCCATTTCCACCCATTCCAGGGCAAGGATACTGTTAAATCTCCATTCATTCCCCACCCCACCCCACTAATCTGCTTTCCAACTCCGTTCTACTGTGCAGGGCAACAGAAAAAAACTCAGCCAGCAGCTGGGACTCCGATCAACATGGACTTGGGAGGCAGCAAATAGATGGGGGCGGGAGTACCCCCATCTATTTGCTGAGGTGGTATTTTCCGATTCTCCAAGCTACTCAAAATTTCCACTGCCGGTTCGCCATATCTGGACAGAACTGGCTGAATACCACCTCTGCTTCACACCCTTGGGGCTCCAGGTCCAAGCATAAAGTCATGTCTTTCAAGGCCTTATGTCATCCTCAACTCTGATGAGAGAATGTTCCAGAAAGCAGAGGCTATGACAGAAAAGGCACACCTCCTAGTAACTGCCAGTTGCCATTCCTTGGCTGTTGGGATCTGTAGCATGTCCAACATGCTAGACCAAATTGGATAAATAAAAACCACTGAGAGAATACAGTCTTTTAGATAATGTGGCCCCAAGTCATGAAGAGCTTTAAATTATCTTATTCCATCATTCTTTTTGCCTATCCTGAATGGAGATGTCATTATTATTTTAATACAAATTTTACTGTATTGGGTTGATTTGTTTTAACTGCATGGTTGTTGTTCTGTTATTCATCTTTTAGTAGGACAGTCTAGAAATTCATAAGCAAGCAATAAATATCCTGTGTGAGAGTAAGTTCATTGCAAGTACCTTTCCCCTGAGGAAATCCTTATGAAGAAGAATAAGCATTTCATTCAGGCCTTTCAAGCTGAGTCCAAAACAGCCTTGCAGCAAGCAGTACCCTGATGCTTGTAAGCAGAAAATGAGATGTTAAAAATGTGCTATATTTTTTTCCACTTCAATATTTAGTTGGCAGGTCACGTGCTGGAATAATTCTATACTGCAGTGAATGAACAGGCAAGCTCTAACACCACACTCATGGACAATGAACTGCATCTCCAAATTCAAGCCAAGGATGCAGAGATTATCCTCAAATATTTTCCTTGCTGCAAGATAGAAAAAGGGTTTGTCTTTATAGTAATAATAAAAGTTGGGAACTGAGGCTGAAAAGAGAAATGTGGTTTGTTCCATTTCCACTCCAGCCTCAGAATTAATTGACAAGACTCTCTAGGGATCTAGATGAGAAATCCGGGGATAATTGAGACAGAAGAAAATCTGTTTTAGGAAAAGAATGCCTGGAAATACTGAGTATGATTAATTTTTCATTTTGATGTTGTGTGCTTAACTCTAATATTTTGATATTTGTTTCCTTAGTAACCCTGTTTTTATGCATAGATATGTTTCATGTTGTGATCTGTCTGTAGAAATTTTCCATTACATTTTTTCATATAGGAAGATTATTTTAATTGATTTATTTTATCTCACCTATATTATTCTTATATATAACTCAAAGCAAGGAATACTCCTTCTTTCTTCTTTTTCCCTTCTTCTTCCTATTTTCCCCATTACAATCACCCTGTGAGGCAGGTTGGGCTGAATGAGAGTGATTGGTTAAGAAGTCATGATTCATGATATGAACATCACCATATTTTGATGTGCTTTACCACTGAATGGTTCTGTGTGTGTCGCTATTTCAAGCTAAATTTATATTCTTTCTTATTTTTTTAAAAAATTGAGTTTCATCTTATTTATCTTGTATCAGATTGTTATGATTCCCAAAGCAGAGAAGAATGAAATATAATGTGCCTCATTGTGCAGGATTTCACAGAGGCACTCTTGCATGTTAAAGTAATGTTAGCGATCAACAATTTTCATGTTTTAAACTGCAGAGATTTAGCCCTTAGTATTTAAAGAAATTAGTTAAGGAGGATCCAATGTCTCTACTAAACATTTGGAGGTGGCTTGTATCTTCTCCTTCTTTCATGATACTCGATGGGGGTAGGGAAGAAGACATAGTCCTCACTTCTCCTGGGATGACCCAACTGTAGGAGGAGGAAAAGGAGGATTGCAAGCCCTTTCAACCTGCTGAACCTGCTTCTGGTTGAAAGAAGATGTGTGAATGTATTCTGAATCATTTGGCATTTACTAGCATGTTGAGTCATCCAAACTGGAACTGGCAGACCATCTCTTGCTTTTTATTTATTTTTTTGAGAAAATTGTAAGGAGAAAACCTCGTTGGGCCAATAATGTGACATATCAAGTATACTTAAAATAGTTCTTGCACATTCCCAGTTCAAATTTAGCACCATATTATCCATCATGCTTTCCTTATCAACTGATTTAAACAGAGTGTATGTAACATGTTCTCAACCACACTGAGTCCTATTTAAAGCTGTAAACGAGGCAAATCAGTTGTTCTAGAATCTAGAACATGAGTTGGTTTATTTTATGTAGATACATTCACCTCAAAGCACCTTCAGGTATGCAGGATGCCAAGGAAGTAATTCCTACTAATAATGTTCACAGCCCTTATGATTCAATGTGATTGTCAGGAGGAGGAACTGGGAAGGTAGTGTAGATGACATCAGCACATACAATTTACCACTGCTGTTCCAAGCTTATGTGAACCTGTCGATCTTTCAAACCACTGTTTTTTTTTGTCTTTCTTGACTTTGGGTGTTTGGATTTGTGCAGCTCAGGTGCACCTGGTGAATAAGAATTACAAGTAGTCCTCGACTTACAACAGTTTGCTTAGTGACCATTTGAAATTACAACAGCACTGAAAAAAGTGACTTATGACCATTGCAGCATCCCCATGGGTATGCGATTTACATTTGGATGCTTGGTAACTGGTTCATTTTTATGATGGCTGCAGTGTCCAGAGTCACGAGAAGATCCCCTTTGGCGACCTTCTGACAAGCAAAGTCAGTGGGGAAGCCAGACTCAATTAACATCCTAATTTAACAACTGCAGTGATTCACTTAACAACTGTGGCAAGAAAAGTCGTAAAATGGGGGCAAAACTCGCTTAACAAATTTTTCACTTAGCAACATAAATTTTAGGCTCAGTTGTGGTCGTACGTTGAGGACTACCTGTGTTGAAGAATCAAAATTTAAGAAAGAGATTTTGGCATGTATGAAAGTGATTCTCTCCCAAGGCATTAACCATAGTAGGTTGATCAATCAGCCTTTCCTACAAAAACAAATGGAATAAAGTAGCTGCAAAAGCCAAAACTGTTATCTACCTGCAGTCAAAACAGCACTACGGAACCTAATGACCAGACAGAATGGGGCAAGCCCTGTCAGACTCCAAAAACCAAGAAAGACTCTCTGAGATTCTTCCAAGCAGTATCCTTTATTATTCCTTGCCTGTAGAAAGAAATCTCACTAAACACCATGACGTATTTACTCTGAAAACACCTAGGGAGTAGCTGTTCTTCCTCCTACTCTAATTGTCTAAACTCCTCGGTCTTTTGCTCCTTTGGAATGCACTCTTTCCCTTCTGGGAATCTGGACTGGTTTCCACCAAAACCCCTCAGCACTTTTGCCTCCCAGACTGCACCATAATCCATTCTGTCGTATGCCGTAGATTACTCAGATGGGAGTTTTTGTATTAGGACGGGTGTGTGTGTGTGTGTGTTTCAAACTCAATTTCATTGAGGGCCACATCAGGGCTGTGGTTGACCTTGAGGGGCTCACTGGGTGTGGCCAACTGGCTGGGCATGGCCAGCATGACACCACTCCCTAAATTGCTGGCATATTTCCTCTTCGCACTGGGTAGACCAGGCCAAAGCCATGCTGTCCCGATGTTTCCTCTTTGTGCTGGGTAGACTGGGCCGAAGCAATGCGCATAGACTGGCCTGAAGCGATGCGGGCCAGCCCCTTATATTTTCCCGGACGGCCCCATGGGCCAGATCCAACCACATCACGGGCTGCATCTGGCTTGTGGGCCTTATGTTTGACATCGCTGTATTAGGACATCGCTGTATAAGCATGTACATGCTTATACAGTATTAGGACATCGCTGCATTAGGACATCGCTGTATTAGGACATCGCTGTATAAGCATGTACATTCACACTACCACACTGTAGCACATAAAGGTGATTTTGGATTGTTTGGACCTTCTTGCTGGTCATCTTATTCTACTCTTTATCCCAGGGGTGTCCAAACTTGGGAATTTTAAGGCTTGTGGACTTCAACTCCCAGAATTCCCCAGCCAGCATGGCTGGCTGGGGAATTGTGGGAATTGAAGTCCACAACTCTTAAAGTTTCCAAGTTTGGACACCTCTGCTTTATTCCATCTTTCTCAGGCTTTAATTTTACTGCAATTACATGTTTCATTTTATCAGTCCTGTATTACGAGACGTTGGTAACAAATATTTCCAGTCTAACCTAGTAAAATTAGTATTGTAAAGTTATCGGTAAAGTAATGGACATTAAGTAGCTCCTCTAACAATATTTTTGTGATAATACTGATGAAACAACATTATGCTTGCATTTCCTTTCTTTTTGGCAGATTTGCTGGTGAATGAATAACAAAGACATTGTACTATTTAGCTTGCTTTCAGAACAACCTAATTAAATATTGATTTCCTTCCCTAATTGCATAAAATAAAGATATATATTTATTTGTATCATTTGATTATGACATTATTGATGAATTTTACATTTCCTGATCCTACTGGTAGAAAAAAGGCATTCAGTTTAATGATTCTAATATCTACATAATACCGGTATATTAAAATAAAAGATAAAGACATAAATGCCTGTAGATGTGTTTGGCATTTTTGGAGTTAATTTATGCTTGTAGCACATACATTTACATAAAAAATGGTTTTGAGTGATATACTGTACTGCATGAGCAATAGGCAAGATCATTTTTTTCTCTATCCTCTGCAGTCTTCCTGACAGTCTTCATTACAGAGACTTTCAGAGGATGAGGGGGGAAAACACCAAGCTTAGAGACAGTGGGCTATATTTTACAGAACTGTAATTCCAAGCAGGAAAAACCTTGAAAATTGGGGCTTTTGCACAACCAACAAAATTCACAATGTCTAACTACTGAATTTCCAGTAAAGCGCCACTTTTCTAATAACATGCTTTGAATCTGCTGACATGCACAAAAGAGCCAGTTTGATGTAGTGTTTAATGGTACCAGGCTTAAACACACAGGAGGCTGTAACTCCTAATCTTGCTTTAGGCACAAAGCCAGCTGAATGACTCTGGGCCAGTCATTCTTTCTCAGCTTTAAGAAGAAGGCAAAGGCAAACCAGTTCCAAAAAACTGACTTGAAGGCACCAGACATGTACGCGCACATGCACAACGCAGATCCGTACAATTTATAAAGGAAGATTTGATGTAGATTTTATAAATTAAGTAATCCAAAATCTCATCTTTGCAGTTTTTGCTAAAATGTCTTTTATTCTTTCAGCAATTCAAAATAAATGTTCAGTCACAGTGATTCCAAAATATTTTCAGTCATTAAATGAAGCAATCTGTTTCCTTTCTTGAATATATTCTCACTTTGTGCAGCATAAATTATAATATCTGGATGATCCCATCTGCAATGCTTATGGTTACTGCCAAATTGATTTGGCACTGAAGAGTCTATCTGGTTACACGATCTGAGCAGGGCAATGAACAAATACCACTAATGGGCAGAGTATACATTCTCTGTGAATGTGTACTCTTAAGATCTAAGATCGCTTTAGAGTACTGGAAGAATTGTTCTTTTGTTTCAGTAGAGTAGCATGAGTTGTCCTCTGGAAAAACCAAAAGACCCCAAAGTCAAGGAAAAAAAGAAAGAGAGAGCAGAAAGAAAGAATAAAAATTGCAATTCCATTTCCTTCCTTTATAAAATAACAATTCCAGGATTCATTTGGAGAAACCTTAACCTGTTTGACTGATTATGTGCCACCAAGTATTGCTGATTCTTAACAACCACAAGAGTTTCTCCATGATGATCTGTCCTTAACTTAGTCCTTCCAACAATGCACTCATTGCTACTGTAAGTATCAGGTTTACAGAAGATCTGAGCTATCTAATATTACATAAAATATGTTCATATTGGACTGCAAAATCAAGAATGACTTCCTTTTGGCTCCCCTAAAGAACTGGTTCTATGTTCTACAGCATTCATCACAGTTAGTTGTTCAAGTAAACATTAAAAGAAGTGATAAATTATCATTGAAGTTCATGCATTCAAAGTAACCATGCACCATTGTATTATTTGGTTGCCAAATTTAATTTAGGTCTGTATCATGCCTTGGGTAGATGATAATTTCCTGGCAAGGAAGCGGCTTGAGATACTTGATGTAGAAATCAATGCTTCTGATGATTATATATGATCCATCATTGTTTCCTTCATAATGATGATCTTAATGATATAGCGTTTCTACAGATATATTTCCTGCCATGTTAAATACTTAGCCGAAGTCTTTAAGGAGTTTACAGAATGTTCTGAAATGGAGCTTGCAATTAACAGTACATTTTTCTGGTTTGGATATTCAGTATGAGAAAGAATTTCTGCTACCAGAACCTGCCCTTCCTCAGCAATGTTTTTCCCATCAGGAGACCAGTAATTAGCAAGACGTTTACAGTTGTGTCTGGATAATGTCAGCTCATGTCATCTACCCACAACCATTCCAAAGCAAAGCTCAGGTTCTAGTCACCCTCTCTCACATGCACTCATTCTTATAGTTAATGACAGCGTATTAAAAATAAATTGCCATTTCTTTGTTATGTAGGTTGCAAGATAACTTTTTCTCATTCCAATATATAATGAAATAAATTTCAATAGAATACTTGTAGCTCAGGATTGAACTTTCCCCCCCCTGCAGATGTTTGGTTACCCACCTGGGTAATATTTGTGCTAGAACTACAATCAGCTTGCCCTGAGAGTGTTGGTGGAAGTGTTTTTGGTAGTTGATTAGGCTGTTGTTTATTGTTTGATAGTTTGCCTAGTTGGCAATTCCTTGATTGGAATGTTGTTTATGACTTGATGTTAATCTCTGTTTATCAAGTAGGTGTTATGGGCTTTTAGTGTATTGATTACTCTTTTGGACAGTATGTAGATATTGTTATTTCTATGTCACTTTTGATGACTGAAGTCATGTGGTTGTAATTGGTTGTTTGTGAAATGTTTTTGATATATGGCAGTGTTGTATTTTCATGGTTTGGGTTGATTGTGGTGTAGTGGGTTGAATAGTCAGATACTTTGTAAGATGTTGTATAGATGATCTGTTTCCTCTTTATAATATTCAAGGATGCTGCAGTGTGTTTGTGCTTGTCAAAATAGTGCTCTTACATAATTTTTTTTGTGGGAGGTTTGGTTGTTACTTTGGTAGTGGAGCACTTGATTAGTGTGGATGGTTTTATAATAATTTGTGTTTGTAATTTGCTGACCTTGCCTCTGTTAATGAGGTTACCCAGGAAGGATAGATTGTTGAGGTTGTTTCCTTTTCAATTTTCCTTATCACATTACTATAAACATGTTGATAGTTTCATGTGTCTTCTCTACTTGTTCTTATTTTATTATGACAAAGGTGTTGTCTACACACCAGATCTATATTTTGGGTTGTATGCCTGGGAGTGCTATAGCTTAAATTACATTACATTATATCTTACATTATGATTTTTATTACAAGTCCTCAGAGTGGTGATCCCATGGATGTTCCTCTGATTTGTTGGTGTATTTGTCCATTAAATTGAAAGTAGGGGGGAAGGCATTGGTTGATGAGGTCCATGATTGTGGGTATTTTAATCGTAATGTATTTGATTACCGTATTTTTTGGAGTATAAGACGCACCTTTTTTCCTCTAAAAAGAGGCTGAAAATCTGGGTGTGTCTTATACATCAAATACAGCATTTTTTTTGCCTCCTGAAACCCCGCCCCTTCACCAAAATGGCCGTGTGCATACCCTTATGGAGGCTTCCAGAAAGCTCCTGGGGGCTGGGGAGGGCAGAAATGAGCAAAAAACAGGGCGTTTTTGCCCCCCCCAGCCCCCAGCAGCATTCTATAAGCCTCCATAAGGCTATACATGCAATTCTTTTGTCTAAAAAACAGCCCGTTTTTGCAAAAATGGGCCATTTCTTTGCTCATTTTGGGGCCCCCAGGAGCAAATACAAGCCCCCCCCAAGGCTATTTATGCCTTTTATTTGAAAAAAATGTGCCCATTTTCACGAAAAACGGACCATTTGGGGGACGATTGCAAACGGCAAAAAGGGGTTATTTTCCCTTTTGGAAAGCTGTTTAGTTAGAGTGATTGATGAGAATTACATTGGTCAAGTACTGTGCCTGCAGAAACAAAAATTTGTTCCAAAGGTGGTCAGTTATTTCCTTCTCCAGCACATGGGTAAATACACCTGGAAACATCTACCTACCTACCAGTGGTGGGTTTCTGCAGGCTCGCACCTACTCGCGAGAGCCGGTTGGTGAAATTTAGAGAACCGGTGAGAGGGGGTTGCTAAGCAAGAGCGTTGTTAAATGAGTTTCACCACATTTTAAAAGGTGGCCACTCCCACCCTGTCACATGACTTCCAAGCCACGCCCACAAAATAGGCCACACCTACAGAGTAGGTTCTAAAAAAATTTGAAACCCACCACTGCTACCTACCTACCTACCTACCTACTCTCACTCTAACTACCTATCTACTGTATTTCTCTCTCTCTCTCTCTCTCTCTATCCCTCTACCTACCTATCTACGCTCTCTCTCTTCTTACCTATGTACTGTATTTCTCTCCCCCTCTATATACCTACCTACCTACTTTCTCTCTCTCCCTACCTATCTACTGTATTTCTCTCTCTCTCTATTTCTCTCTCTATATCCCTCTACCTACCTATCTACGCTCTCTCTCTTCTTACCTATGTACTGTATTTCTCTCCCCCTCTATATACCTACCTACCTACTCTCTCTCTCTCCCTACCTATCTACTGTATTTCTCTCTCTCTCTCTCTCTCTCTCTCTCTCTCTCTCTCTCTCTCTCCCTCCCTCCCTCCCTCCCTCCCTCTACCTACCTACCTACCTATCTACACACTCTCTCTCTCCCTACCTACCTACTGTATTTCTCAAGACCCATCTTTTTCAGCAGGCCGGCCTGGCCTAATCTACCTCCAGCCTTTTAGTCTGAATATATAAATTGTTTTAATTGGCTTTTTAAGGGGTTTAGTTTTTAGGATTTTAGGTTTTTTAGCGCAGGGATAAATTGTTTAATCTGATTTTATATATTTATGATGTATTTATGTTTGTATGTTTTTTAATCCCCTGTGTACCACCCTGAGTTCCTCCGGGGAGAGGGAGCGGTCTATAAATTAAATTTATTATTATTATTATTATTATTATTATTATTATTATTATTATTATTATTATTATTATTATTATTTATTATTATTCTCTATCTTTCCCCTCTATCTACCTATCTACCTACTCTCTCTCCCCCCTACCTATCTACTGTATTTCTCTCTCTATTTCTCTTTATCCCTCTATCTACCTACCTATCTACACTCTCTCCCTCCCTCCCTCCCTCTACCTACCCATCTACACTCTCTCTCTCCCTACCTACTGTATTTCTCTCTCTCCCTCACTCCCTCTCCCTCTCTACCTACTCTATCTCTCTCCCTACCTACCTACTGTATTTCTTTCTCTTTCTCTCCCTCTCTATCCCTCTATCTACCTACCTACTTTAAAAAAAAGTTGCCTCTTCAAAACCTGGGTGCGTCTTATACTCTGGGGCGTCTTATACTCTGAAAAATACGGTAGGTCAGGTGTATTGTGCAGTAGTGGTGTCATGGATTCTTTTGCTAATCTGGGCCTATCTATGGATGCCAAGAGTGCTGAAACATTAAATAAAATCGTGATCTCATTTTCTGAAACTCATTTCACCCTATCTGCTAAATAGCATCCAGACAATGAACATTTATACCATAGGAAATTTATTAGTTTTTAATAGTGCAGTCTACTGCATGCATATTCAGATATAATTATTAAATTCAGTAATATTTAGCCTTAGCTAAGAATTTCCCCAATTGTAGCCTAAAGGTATCTGGGTTTTAGTTCAAAGTATCTAAATAGCGTGCCCTTCGGATATGTTTATAACGTCAACAGACAATTCCATTGTTTCTGGTGAACATCAGAAGGAGAAGGGCTGCCCTTAAAATAATATTTTATTAATTCTTCAAGAAGAATCTGTTTGACTGTCTTTTGAGAAGAAAGAAGAGATCTAAAGTAGAATAGAAAAGTGATCCAGTCTCCATTGACTTGAACACTGAAGTTTAGCTTCATGTGTGAATCTGGTTTGTGTGGTTTATGGTTTGGTGTGTTATGACCTGGATATCAGGATTAATTTGAGTTAAGCATTAAAATGAATAGCCTACTGCTGTCATTGGATAGAGCTGCTGTTTTTGTTTCTTAGTTGTCTGTAGCTTACATATTTAATCAGCTTCAAAATTCATCAGTAGAACTTGGATGAAGCTCACCAGAAGAAAAATTACCCGGAAAGCATTAGATAAGATCTGAAAGTCGTATAAACAATCAACTGTGATATTGCAGTCTCCTGTTCAGTGAAATCAATTTGGCAGATCTTGAATGGTATGCTTCAGAATATTATTGCTGACTGCACTTCTTTCTGGTATGCACTAATTATATTGGCTTTTGGGAACAGAATATCAAATTATTGGACCCTTTAAAAACAACAATGCAAGATGAGCTTGTCTCTTGAAAGGCAGATGGCAATTTTTATTTATTTCTTTATTAGATTTTGGAGAATATTATGGCTAAAAGCCGGTAAGGAAGCAGAGTAGCATAGAAGTAATTTTGCCTTGCTGGTTGGTTTGTCACTTCATGTCTAAGTGTTTTTGTATATGTTGTTTAACTTTTTTGTTTTTCTTTTGTTTGCCAGGGAACTCACTTCATTTTTAAAACTCTCTTTGCTAATGAGAGTTTCTGACTCTTTAGGGAGTTGTACCCTAAATGTTTGCATGAATGTGGACCCAATGTATCAGTGGTGGGTTTCAAATTTTTTAGAACCTACTCTGTAGGTGTGGCCTATTTTGTGGGCGTGGCTTGGCAGTCATGTGACAGGGTGGGAGTGGCCACCTTTTAAAATGTGGTGAAACTCATTTAACAATGCTCTTGCTTAGCAACCAAAATTTTGGACTCAATTGTGATGATAAATTCTCTTTCTTTCTTTCTTTCTTTCTTTCTTTCTTTCTTTCTTTCTTTCTTTCTTTCTTTCTTTCCTTTCTTCCTTTCCTTTCCTTTCCTTCCCGTTGGGTCACTGGCAGCGGCGGGCCAGATTTACTTCCAGGTACGCCGGTGGAACCCCCTCTCACCGGTTCTCTAAATTTCACCAACCGGCTCTCGCGAGTAGGTGCGAACCTGCAGAAACCCACCACTGCAATGTATAGCTTCTTTCTCAGATATCACAAAATCTGAGGAATGCTGCCACTCTTGGAGTGAATGAAGTTGAAAGCAAAGAGTCCTTCACATTGAACTTGACTCCTGGGTATTACATAGATGCATTCATATAGTTTTCTTGGCAACGGTACGGAAATGCTTTGCTATTGATTTCTTCCGGGAATAGGGAATTGCTTTCGGTTAATTCTTTGAGCAGCCACTCGTTCAGATCGTTGCCAAATGCTCCACTTTGCCTGTTCACCCCATGCTGAAATATAGAAGAGGAAAGGCATGAATGTCTACTGTAGTTGCTTCAGTCACCTCTGTGCCCCAGGCCTGCTTCTTTACTTTTGAGTATGTTATTTCAGTCAGTGTTGTATATAGGCCTAAATAATGCTTAGTTTCAGCTGCCTCCCAGCAGCAAACATTAGAAGCCTATCCAGAAAACAGATTGCATCTCTTCCACTGTATTCCTACTGCTGGGAAGCTATATGGTTGCCTGTCCTGTTGCTGATCTTATAGTTCAGCGTTTTTCAACCACTGTGCCGTGGCACACTAGTGTAATAATAATAATAATAATAATAAATCTTGAATTTATTGACCGCTCCATCTCCCTGGGGGGACTCGGAGCGGTGCACAGGGCAAATAAAACCATAAAAAACAACATACATACAATAAAAACGAATTAAATACATCCCTGCGCTAAAATCCCAGTTAAAACTACTAAAATTCCTAACTAAAATTAACAGTCCTATAGACGGGAGACTACCCTAGGCCGGCCAAGCAGAACAGATGTGTTTTTAGTTTAAGACGGAAGGAGCGGAGGTCCGTGGTTGTTCTAATGTCGGGGGGAAGGTCGTTCCAGAGGGCTGGGCCCGCCACAGAGAAGGCCCTTCCCCTGGGCGTCGCTCGCTGACAAAGTCTAGTGGACGGCACCCGGAGAAGCCCCTCTCTGTGGGAGCGAATCGGCCGTGAGGATGTATGAGGCAGGATCCGGTCCTGCAAATAGATAGGTCCCGAGCCATGGAGCGCTTTAAAGATGGTAATTAAAACCTTGAAGCGCACTCGGAAGCCGACAGGCAGCCAGTGCAGCTCGCGCAAGAGCGGTGTTACATGGGTAAACCTCGAGGTTCCCATAATTACTCGCGCGGCTGCATTCTGGACGAAGTCTCCGAGTGCTCCTCAAGGGGAGCCCCATGTAGAGAGAGTTACAATAGTCCAGTCGGGACGTCACGAGAGCATGAGTGACTGTGCGCAGGGCGTCCCGATCCAATAGGGGGCGCAACTGGCGAACCAGGCGAACCTGGTAAAACGCCCTCCTGGCCACGGCTGTCACTTGATCTTCCATGGACAGCCGGGCATCCAGGAGGACACCCAAGTTGCGCACCCCATCCACTGGGGCAAGATGTTCGCCCCCAATGGCCAGCGATGGAGTCAGCTGGTTGAATCGGGCAGCCGGAAACCACAGCCACTCGGTCTTGGTCGGGTTGAGCCTGAGTCCGTTTCTTCCCATCCAGATCCGTACGGCTTCCAGGCACTGGCACATCACCGCTACGGCATCGTTGGGGTGGTTTGGGGTAGATATATACAGCTGAGTGTCGTCAGCGTATAGATGGTACTCTACCCCAAAACCACGGATGATCTCACCCAGCGGCTTCATATATGTGTTAAACAGGAGAGGCGAGAGGACCGACCCCTGAGGCACCCCACATGTGAGGGGTCTCGAGGTCGACCTCTGCTCTCCTGCCAACACAAATTGCGATCGGCCAGAGAGGTAGGAGGAGAACCACCGTAAAACGGTGCCTCCCACCCCCAACCCCCCCAGCCGACGCAATAGGATACCATGGTCGATGGTATCAAAAGCCGCCGAGAGGTCTAATAGGACCAGGATGGAGGAACAACCCCCATCTCTGGCCCTCCAGAGATCATCGACCAACGCGACCAATGCCGTCTCGGTGCTATGCCCGGGCCGAAAGCCGGACTGGCGCGGATCTAGATAATCCACTTCCTCCAGGTGACGGGGAAACTGTTGTGCCACCACACTCTCAACAACCTTCGCCAAAAAGGGAAGGTTGGAGACTGGACGATAGTTGGTTAATAAAGCTGGATCCAAAGAGGGCCTCTTAAGGAGGGGCCTCACCATAGCCTCTTTTAGGGAGGCGGGCAAGGAACCCTCACTTAAAGATGCGTTGATAACCTCTTGGAGCCAGCCTCGTGTCACCTCCCAGGATGCCAGTACAAGCCAGGAGGGACACGGGTCCAATAAACATGTGGTGGCTCGCAGTCGCCCACGTAGCCTGTCCATGTCTTCGGAAGAAACGGAGTCAAACTCCTCCCAAACAAGATCTGTCTCGTGGCATCCCACTGGGCCATCAATGGGGGCTAGCTCGTTCTGTATTTGAGCGGTTTTCTCCTGCAGAAAAGACACAAATTCCTCTGCTCTACCCTGTAACGGGGCTTCCCGCACCCTCTGTTGAAGGAGGGAGCGGGTCACCCTAAACAGGGCGGCAGGGCGGTTTTCTGCGGATGCTATGAGAGCGGCACAATGATGACGTTTGGCCACTCTCAGCGCCACAATGTAAGTCCGTAAATGGGCTCTTACCTGTGTCCGGTCAGATTCAGATCGAGTAGACCTCCATTTTCTCTCTAGGCATCTCTTGTGGCGTTTCATCACCCTTAGCTCCTCGGTAAACCAAGGAGCCAGGGTGGCTTGCCGCCGCAAGAGAGGCCGCAAGGGCGCGACCCGATCCAAGGCCCCCGTGGTCGCAGTATTCCAAGCGGCCACGAGGTCCTCGGTCGGGGCGCGGGTCAGGGGTACAGGAAGTGGCCCAAGCGCCGCCTGGAACCCATCAGGGTCCATCAGGCGCCTTGGGCGGAACCAGATAGGTAACTCAGGCTCCGCCTCCCCGCGGTGGGGGGTGGCGGTTGGAAAGTCGAGCCGGAGAAGTGAGTGGTCTGACCATGACAAGGGTGTGATGACTATATCCCCTGTACCCAGATCACTCTTCCATTGGCCAGAGACAAAGATGAGGTCTGGTGTGTGTCCACCCTCGTGGGTGGGGCCTTGAATTAGTTGGGTCAGGTCCATGGCCGTCATGGAAGCCATGAACTCCCGAGCTACCTCGGATGATTCGCCCACCGATGGCAAATTGAAGTCCCCCATGACTAACAGCCTGGGGGTCTCCATTGCCATCGTAGCGATCACCTCGAGGAGCTCGGGCAGAGCTGCTGCTACATAGCGGGGAGCCAGGTATACAACCAGCAAGCCCAACTGCCTCCCTAGGCCCCACTTCACGCAGAGGGACTCGCAACCGGTGGTCTGCGGCACAATGGTCTCTCTCGGCTCAAGACCTTCCTTGATAATAACCGCTACCCCACCACCCCTGCCTAGGGCCCGGGGCTGATGAAAAGCGCGGTAACCTGGTGGGCACATTTCAACGAGGGGGAGTCCTCCCTCGTGGCCCAACCAGGTCTCCGCAATTCCTACCAGGTCCGGCTCCCCCTCTGACACAAGGTCATAGATGAGGGGGGCTTTGTTGACAACGGACCTGGCATTGCAAAACATCAGCCGCAGGCCCTGGCTCTGTATTCCCTGACCACCTAGCCTGCAGGGGTTGTGGCACCTGACCGTTTGCAACCAACGGCCGCGTGCCCTCAACCGGGTGAATGGAACTTTCCCCTCGGACCTGCCTCTCCCCACGACCCTATTGATGGATATGCCCTCCTCAGGGACGACTCTTAGTTCCCCCCCCTAGCGGTACCTTCCGCCTCCCTCCGTCGCCTGCTGGCCTGGCCCTCTCTTTCTCCCTCCGCCTCTACCTGTCTATAATACCCACCCCCCTCCCTGGTACCCCCTAAAATAAACAAAAGCCTACTACTTAAAAAACCCCTGAGACCACGTTTCTTCCACCTCTCCGGATTAATAAATCCCTCATCGAGGCGGGCCCTCGTTAGCATGGAGGGACAAATCTGCGAGAGCGGGGACTCTCGCAGTCGTAGCAAATCTAGCTTCGAGTACATTGTATTAATAAATAATTAAAAATATAATTATTTAAAAATAACAATCATGTGCCGTGAGATATTGTCTGGTGTGCCGTGGGAAAAATTCCAATTCCAATATCAGCTTTGTGTTCATCCAAAAAGGCCCAGGTTTCGCACTAAGTAAACAGAAATATGAACAATTATAAAATACTTTATTATTTCATAATAAAGTAATTATAAAATAATTTCTTTGTGTTTATTTGATTCCTATTCAAGAGAATTGCTTTATATATAGTCAATATAGGCACAGAGTTAATTTTTTTTAACATTTTCTAATGGTGGTGGTGTGCCTCGTGATTTTTTTCATGAAAAAAGTGTGCCTTTGCACAAAAAAGGTTGAAAAACACTGTTATAGTTCATCTGAAACTTGCCAGAACATACTAAGTGGTTTCTGGGAGTTTAATAACAAAATTAAGGAGAAATTTCCTGACAGTTAGAACAATTAATCAGCGGAACAACTTGCCTCCAGAGGTTGTGGATGCTCCAACACTGGAAGTTTTAAAGAAGAGGCTGGATAACCATTTGTCTGTGGTGCAGGGTTTCCTGCCTAGACAGGGGGTTGGACTAGAAGACCGCCAAGGTCCCTTCCAATTCCGTTATTCTATTCTATAATATGCAAAATGAAGGTCCCTTCCTTTCTCTTCCTTCCCCTCCTCTCCATTCCTACATTTCCTATAACTCATTAGATTTAATCAGAATTTCAGTGAAAATGTTTTATTGGAGGGGCCTAAAATGAATCATTAAAAGCCAGTTGAAATAGAAAATATGGTGTACAATAAAGCTAAACAACACTTTTTTTCAGTTCTCTTATGAACTGAAAGTTTTTAGTTCTTTGCACAATAAATATCCTGATTTGTATACAAGCAATTTTTTTTCATAAACATATTATTTTCTTAGATCCAAAGGTAACAGTAAGTATTGGAACAATTCATTTCAAAACAAAGACTGATTTAATAAAAGCTGTGTAATTTCAGTGAATTCACATGACCCCAAACAATTCCCTGCCTTTCTAGTACTGTAGATATAGACCTTATTCTTGTGCTACAGAATTTTGTAGATACCCCCTTGCCTAATGTGTCTTCTTGCTCTCCTCCCTGCTGTATTTGCAGGCCACTTAAATATGTTCTAGGAGCATAATTAGGAAAAAGCACAGCAACAGGAGGCTGTTACTGGTATATCACAAGATGCCTGTCTGGAAGCAGCAGGGATAATCGGATAGAATGTTGATATAATTCTTCAAAAAGCTCCAGACTACAACAGCATGATGCTCAATTTTATAAAATTAGAGCAAGCTTTAAAAAGAGGAATTGATCCCTTTGCCTTTTTACATTGATTGTACATGATTGGCTGCAGGAAGTATAGAGTAGATCAGGGATGTCAAACT
This sequence comes from Rhabdophis nuchalis, assembly GCA_039707465.1. Classification (NCBI taxonomy): domain Eukaryota; kingdom Metazoa; phylum Chordata; class Lepidosauria; order Squamata; family Natricidae; genus Rhabdophis; species Rhabdophis nuchalis. Next base: position 305,716,267 of record CM077643.1, on the reverse strand, counting down.
CAAGGTCAATAGGCCAGATCTGGCCCATGGGATGCTTAAATCCAGCTCGCAGGGTCAGCCTGGAAATATCAAAGGACTAGCCCACGGTGCTTCTGCCAGCCAAAATAGGCCACATCAGCCCGTTTTCGGCTTCTATGGCCTCCACATTTTTGCCCAGCAGAGTGCTGCTGGAGGCCGGGAGGGCTGAAAAGGAGGTGCGGGGGCCTCCCTCACCTCATTTTGATGGTAAAGTGCTGCAGGAAGCCCTTCAGGCAGGGCACAGGAGCCCGCATGCAGCCCCCCGCATCTTGTTTTGGTCGACAGGGTGTTGCAGGAGATGCCCGTCTCATCTCCCCCCTGCTCCCCATTGGCCCACAGAGGCGAACTACAATGCTGATCTGGCCCTTGAAGAAATCTAGTTTGACACCCCTGGAGTAGATGATCTGACACATAAGAACAGAAAACCAGGTTAGCGACAAACATAGTTCCCATACCTATTAATTTAGCTGAACTTGGATATTTAACAGCATCATAATCTGCTCGAAGAACTTGAAGGCCAGAACTTGAATGTTTAATCATCTGAAGGCCTCGTATATGACGTGAACTAGATATCTGAATGATTAAATGGGATGCTCAAGTAAATAAGTCATTTACACTATAAGATGTGTCATGGGATGCATTGTAGAGAAACACATATTGAAACATAATTTACTTCAGCTGCTTCAGTCATCATATATTGAAGCATAATTCAACTGCCACACTATCATATATTGAAGAGCAAATGACCCAAGATCACCCAGTTGGCCTTGTGCCTAAGGTGCCACTAGAAACCATAGTCTCCAAATTTCTAGCCTGGTGTAACCCGCACCAAAGTGGGTCACATTTTAACACATTTCTGGTATTTTCAGTGAGACTTTAGAAATGACAAAATTTTCTTTGAGAAGATGGGATGCTGAAAATTATAACCAAATTCTTATATGGAACAGTAGAAACTGGCAAGAAAGCAAGTAGATATAGAATGAGGAGTGACTCTAAAGTCATATAAAAGCTAGAGAAGATGACCTTCAAATAGGAAAGGTAATTTCAGAGGGTAGAACATTAGAAGGCAGGTTTAATGGATGTATTATGCATTACGACCTTTCAAACAGAAATAAAAATGGATCCATTCATTATTTATAATCTGCCTTTTCTCTGTCTTTCCTATTTTTCTTTATCACAGTTCCTGTGTAGTAGGTTAGGATGAGAGAAAATACTCAGTCATCCATCCTGCTCTGGATTGAGAAGGAACATGATTCAGAATTATGTGGCATGTATAGCTTGCTATAGCTAATGTGATAAGGACATCCTTTTCTGGAAAGCATTTTCTCAATAGACATCTTTCTCCAGGCCCTTGCTAAATATTTTTGGGCTCAGAAATTACAACAAATCCTGGTTATGGACCTATTGTTTCAGATGTAGCCTCTTTCTCTTAAGATAACATTAGGGCTAACAGATAGCCATAATTAACCAACAATCCAGTGGTGGTTTCCTACTGGTTCAGCAAAACTGGTAGTCATTTGCCAGCCTGGGTCACTGGAACTGGCAGCGAGCCAGGCCTGCCATGCCACTGAACCGGTTCTCCGGGCGTAAGCGTTGCCATCCTGTTTTTTTGCTTCTGTGCAGATGCGGACAATTTTTATTGCACTGCGCATGCACTCAGCACGTCCACGAGCAAACCAGCAATAGTGACTGCTGGAACCCACGCCTGCAGCAATTCCTGCTAAGATGCAGCGTTAGCCTGCTTTGTTCTCAACTTTCAAAGGTGATCCAGGAAGATAGGGTAGTATTGATGGGTAGTATTGATGGGTAGTATTGAAGAGAGCCAAGAAGTCCCATAAGGTCAAGCAAGATTCATTATCCAAACCCCCAACAAAAGTAATCCACTTGAATGATCAATGCCATTTCTATCCTGTGCCAGATTGGACTCTGACTGGAAGTGGTCTAGATCAGGGGTCTCCAACCTTTGCAACTTTAAGTCTGAAGGACTTCAGCTCCCAGACTTCTCCAGCAAGCTTTGCTGGAGAATTCTCTCCCAGAGAATTCTGGGAGCTGAAGTCCTTCAGACTTAAAGTTGCAAAGGTTGGAGACCTCTGGTCTAGATAACCTACTTCTTCTAATCTAGAGCATTCTAATTTTTCACCATCCTCCTTAAAAAGCTTCCATTGAATGGGGGATTGGAGATTGGGCAATACATAGTCAGTTATATTAATGAAGTTTTTCCACATTCTTTTTCAAGACTGCTTCTCAAGAGCTAAGATCTTCTTTCCTCTAAAATAGCACACCTATTACTATCATTGTGCAGAAACTAATTTACTTTCATTGGAGCCAAATCTTTTAGTTTCTAATCACTTTTTGAAATTCCTTATTAATATTTATTTATTTATTTATTTGATTTGTTAACCGCACCAATCTCCATCGAGACGAACTCTGGGCGGTGCACAGGACATTAAAATATACAATAAATAACAATATACAAAAGTTAAAAAGAAATTAAATAGAAAACCTGTGCTAAAATCCCATTAAAAACCTATCTAACTTGGCTGAGGCTCTATTGTTCTAAAATTCAAATTCTACTTCAGTCCAGCTTGCTGGAAAAGAAGTGTCTTAAGTGAGCGGCGGAAGAGGGGAAGGTCGGTGATGGTGCGGAGTTCAGGGGGGAGGTCGTTCCAGAGGGCGGGCCCCGCCACAGAGAAGGCCCTGTTCCTGGGTGTCGCCAGCTGGCATTGACCAGCAGTTGGCGCCCTGAGAAGGCCCTCTCTGTGGGAGCGAATCGGTCGGTGGGAGGTATGTGGCAGGAGGCGGTCCGGCAAGTAACTAGGCCCCGAGCCATGGAGCGATTTAAAGATGGTAACAAGCACCTTGAAGCGCACCCGGAAGGCCACCGGTAGCCAGTGCAGCTTGTGCAGGAGAGGTGTTACATGGGAACTTCGAGATGTTCCCAAAATCCCCCGCGCAGCCGCGTTCTGGACTAACTGGAGCCTCTGGATGCACCTCAAGGGGAGCCCCATGTAGAGAGCGTTGCAATAGTCAAGGCGAGATGTCATGAGTGCTTGAGTGACTGTGCGGAGGGCGCCCCGGTCCAGAAAGGGACGTAACTGGCGTACCAGGCGAACCTGGTAAAAGGCCCCCCTGGTCACGGCCCCCACATGGTCATCCATGGACAGCCGCGAATCCAGGAGGACACCCAAGTTGCGAGCCCTTTCCACAGGGGCCATTGACTCGCCCCCAATAACCAGCGATGGAATTAGCTGGCTATGCCGGGGCGCCGGAAACCACAGCCACTCGGTCTTGGATGGATTGAGCCGGAGTTTGTTACTTCCCATCCAGAGCCGTACGGCCTCCACACACTGGGACATCACTTCGACAGCATCGTTGGGGTAGTTGGGGGTAGATATGTACAGTTGAGTATCGTCAGTGTACAGGTGGTACTCTACCCCGCAACCACGGATGATCTCACCCAGCGGCTTCATGTAGATGTTAAACAGGAGGGGCGAGAGGACCGATCCCTGAGGCACCCCATATGCTAGGGGCCTCGACGTCGACCTCTGCCCTCCTGTTAGTACAAATTGGGACCAACCGGAGAAGTAGGAGGAGAACCACTGTAAAACAGTGCCCCCCACTCCCAGCCTCTCCAGTCGGTGCAATAAGATACCATGGTCGATGGTATCGAAAGCCGCTGAGAGGTCTAACAGGACCAAGATAGAGGAGTAACCCCTATCTCTGGCCCTCCAGAGATCATCTACAAACGCGACCAATGCTGTCTCCGTGCTTTGCCCAGGGTGGAAGCTGGACTGGCGCAGGTCTAGATACGCAGTTTCCTCCAGGTGCCGAGGGAACTGTTGTGCCACCACACTCTCAACAACCTTCGCAAGAAAGTGAAGGTTGGAGACTGGATGATAATTACTTAACAATGCTGGGTCCAGGGAAGGCTTCTTGAGAAGGGGCCTCACCACCGCCTCTTTTAAGGAGGCAGGCAAGGAACCCTCACTCAAAGAAGTGTTCACTATTTCCTGGAGCCAGCCTCGTGTCACCTCCCAGGAGGCCAGTACCAACCAGGAGGGACACGGGTCCAATAAACATGTGGTGGCATTCAGCCGCCTCGGCAACCTGTCCATGTCCTCGGAAGTAACAAAGTCGAACTCATCCCACAAAATGGTCTCAAGACCTGACTCGGACAATCCACCGAGATCTATTGGAGTGGAGGCCAAGTCGTCCCGTATCCGAGCGACTTTATCCTGCAGATAAATTCCAAATTCCTCTGCTCTGCCCTGCAAAGGAGCTTCCCGTGGCCCTTGATGAAGAAGGGAGCGGGTCACTCTAAACAGGGCGGCAGGGCGGTTATCTGCGGACGCGATAAGGGTGGCGAGATGTGAACGTTTCGCCCTCCTTATCGCCACAAGGTAGGTCCTTAAATAGGACCTTGCCTGTGTTTGGTCGGATTCGGAGCGAGTGGATCTCCACCTGCTCTCCAGGCGTCTCTTGCGGCGTTTCATCACCCTCAGCTCCTCTGTGAACCAAGGAGCGAGGGTGGATCGGCGCCGCGTGAGAGGCCGCAAGGGCATGACCCGGTCCAAGGCCCCCGTGGCAGCACTATTCCATGCTGCCACTAGACCCTCAGTTGAGTCGCGGACTAGGGTTACAGTTACGGGCCCAAGCTCCATCTGGAATCTATCAGGGTCCATCAGGCGCCTGGGGCGGAACCATCTCAATGTCTCTGGTTCCGCCTCCCCGTGGTGGGGTGTAGTGGTTGGGAAGTCGAGCCGAAGGAGAGAGTGATCTGACCATGACAGGGGTTCGATGGCAAATTCCCCTACTCCTAGATCACTCAACCACTGGCCAGAGGCAAAAATCAGGTCTAGTGTGTTTCCCCCTGTATGTGTGGGGCCCTGAATTACCTGGGTCAGGTCCATGGCCGTCATGGAGGCCATGAACTCCTGAGCCACCCCGGATGACTCGCCCGCCGATGGCAAGTTAAAATCCCCCATGACTAAAAGTCTAGGGGAATCAACTGCCACCTTGGCGATCACCTCGAGGAGCTCAGGCAGGGCCGCTGACGCGTAGCGGGGAGCCAGGTACACGACCAGCAGGCCTAACTGCCTCCCAAGACCCCATTTCACATACAGGAATTCACACCCGACTACCTGAGGCACAGTGGCCTCCCTCGGCTTCAGACTTTCCTTAATAATAACCGCCACCCCCCCACCCCTGCCCTGGGCCCTAGGCCGGTGCCAGATAACCTGGGGGGCACATCTCAATGAGGGGAACATCTCCCTCGTGCCCCAGCCAGGTTTCTGTAATACCCACCAGGTCCGGGTCCCCCTCTGCAACTAGATCATAAATGAGGGGGGCTTTGTTCACCACGTACCTGGCGTTGCACAACAGCAGCCTAGGGCCTGGGCTCTGTAATCCCCAACCTCCTAGGTTGCGGGAAGAGCCCCGGGGGTCCGGGCAGGCGACCGCTTGCAAGCAGCGGATACGCCCCCCCGACACTTGATATGACTCCCGGCTCCCGCCATACCTGCCCCTCCCTAAGACCGTCATGATGGAATGGCCCTCTGTAGGATCAACCCTTATCCCCCCCTAATATTGGACCCTCCACTCTCGCTCTCGCCGCTCACGGCTGGACTAGCAGAGCCAACATAGCCAAGCCCACCCACCACCCTGGGACCCCTTAAAACCCGATTTAAAAAACTAACTAAAAATTTGCGCACCTTCCGTTTCTCCCACCTCTCCTGGCTAATAAGCCCGTCCTTGAGGTGGGCCCTCATTAACTGTGAGGGCCAAACCTGTGCGGGGAAAGATTCCCGCAGGGAGAGGAGAGTAGCCTTTGAATCCGAGGGAGACGTGATAGATACAATAAAATAAGGTGCAGGATAAACCTATTAAATACAATCAGAACAACAGATTTAAAAAGTCTTTTTAAATCTTTTTAAATAAGGTGCAACTATTAAATACAATCAGAACAACAGATTTAAAAAGTATTTTTGTGGGGAGCTTTCCTTCAACTGAAGAAAAGAAAAAGTGATTAAAAGCTTAAGAACTTAAATAATTTGAAATAAACAGCAAAAAGCTAAATAAGATTTTGATCTAAGAAAGCTATGAATGAACTGAGAGTCCAGATAAATTGGAAATACTGACTTTTACTATAAGATTTTTGGGAATTAACTATAAAAATAATTTCTCATGGAAAATAGCTTTGTTTTGGTTATCCTGGCAAGTGTGAAACATAACAAAAGATGATTGATAATTTTAGAAACTAGGGAACTAAAGATTTTAAACAGAAGAAAAAAGAGTGCATGCTAAGATTTGGGTGACAGGAACCTCTTAATTGGAAGATAAATTCGTTAATTACCAGTTCAATGTTTCCTATTGTATCTCTCTCTGTCTTTTACCAAGATGTTTTTTCCCCCTCAAAATAAAACTCTTTTTTTGCATTTGCATTTGCAAAGTACGAATAATATACTCAGCACAGGAAAAATTACTGTTGGGAGCACTGTTGTGCCCAGCGGAGTTTGTTTTGCTGTGGTTGGTGAAACATTTTTGTTAAATATTTTGGCTCTTCTTGATTGGCATCCGATTGTGCTCAACCCTGACCTGCTCTAACCTGCCCAAAATTGTGCTTTCTGTATCTCTTCTACATACTTTTTGTAGGAGAATGCTTTATGGTGGGAGTGCTATGCAATCTGGAGTGTTGGGCTGAAAACAAAATTCAGTCTGCCTATAGACTGTGGGATATAAGTGTGGGATGTGGAGCAGGTTTAGGAGAGAGTAAGTAAGTACCATAGACAATCCTCTATACTGGGGATTGGAAGAAGAGTATGAAAGAAACAGATTATTAAATATTTTTTATTTCTACTTGTAAAAGGATACGGTGATGAAATATTGTTGGAAATCACTGTTCCCTGATTTACATATCATTCAATTCTAGACATCATGTGTGATTATAATTTATAGAGTATAATTTTATGGGATAAAATAGAGAATGAGCTAACCAGTATAATATATTCCTGTGTCTGTTGCCAAACTGAACTTTTTTAAAAAAAAGAGAATTAAAGCAAAATCTCTACACTTACAACTGAATCTTACATATTAAATAAAAAAGTTACTTATGCATAATACATTTATGGAGTATTTAAGAAGATGAGTATCAGCAAGTTTATCATACGAAAACTAGGAGAAAGTAAATGGAAGAAAATAACTGGAAAGGGAGACATTTAAATAACCTTGTCAAGTTTTTTCTTTTTTCATCATAGTTCTGCACAGTTGTTTGCTATCTCAGTTTTATTGTTTCCTATACTACCTGTGAGCAATATAAACAGCTACTACCGTACATGTCGAAGTATTCCCCACGAGCTTCTTCAGGATAGTCTGCTCCTTGAAGATGAATGGATATTGGCTTGGGGATGAGGCCATTATTATAGCATTTTCCTGTCTCTGGAATAGTATTCCCAGATGGTTTACTTGGGCTGTACTTTTAGAAAATGTTTTGATGCCAGAATGACTATAAATTTTATTTTTCTGGACCTTTTGAAATGGTGTCTTGATTAGATTTAAAGCCATAGTACTGTTAACCCATCGTATTTTTAATTTAATTTTTTTATACATGTTATTGCAGATTTCCTTTAAAAAAAGTGATTGCTGTAGTTTTCCTGAAAGATGTTGCTAAAGAACATACTATAAATGGAAATGTGACAGCACCATGTGAAGTCTGTATTCAAAGAAAGCAAAGTTGAGATTGCAATGAGGGCACCTACCAGAAGCAGTAGTCATGACTCTTCATTGATGCAACTGGATCAATTTCAGACATTGTGCTACTGGTGAAACCTTTCCACTGTCAGGGTTTGGCTTCAGATTTTACTCCTTCTTACTGAAAACTGTGATCAGAATATGGAATGATGTATGAAGTTCATCCCAACTGTAGAATGATGTATGAGGTCCATCCCATATGTACTGAGGATATAGATCATAAACGCATGGGAAAACATTTTAAAAGCGACAGGTTGCAGGGGAAAGCATTAGGAATCGTAAGAAATAAATGGTAGATCATTATATTGACACGTCAAAAAGACTTTAAACAGATAATTAAAATTTTTGACCATTTGTACAAAGTGATACTTTGTTTATGTTCATTACTTCTTTTTAAAACATGATTTTAGAAAAAGAATAACTTTCAAACACTTTATTATCAGAAGCTCTGCTCTCTTTGCTGTGCCTTATCTTTTCTGAAGTTGCTTCTTTTGAACTACAAATAAATACAGCTCACTGGCTTTTGGTTTCAGCAATGTTATGAATTGCAAGTTTATTCTTGTTTTATATCAGTGATTAAATAGGGACTTCAAAAAGGAATAAAGATAAGGGGGAAAAAAAACCCTTGACTTAAATTCTTTTCCATGCAGTGTTCTTGGAAGGGTTGCATAAGTGCTTGTGTTACCTTTCTTCCAAGATGGTTTGTTGTTGTGTTTTTATTTTCCAGTCTATTCAGTAGCCTGGCAATTCCCAAGTGATTCCCCCCCCCCCCCCTTCTAATATTAATCAGAATTTATCTTATTCTGCTTCTGAGTTCAGAAGTCAGCAAAGTGAGGCTGTCTTAGCTTTATGTCCACTGTGTTATTAAATACATGATGTCCTGCACCAGGTGCACCTCCAATGAATTTCCAGTCTATATCATTGAAGCAGTATCTGTGTATACATCTATACAGCAGCTTTACAATATCCAGTTTGAATGCTTCAGTATTACACATGAGATCAGGCAAACAATACAATACAGGTAGTCCTTCCTTAGTGGTGGAGTTAAGTTATAATGTTTTTACTATCGGTTCTGTGAGCGTGGCTTTGTGGTCCTGGCATGGCTTTGTGGGCATGGCAGGGGAAGGATACTGCAAAATCCCCATTCCCTCTCCATTCCACTAACCTGCTTTCCAGCTCCGTTCTCCAGTTCAGGGCAACATAAGAAGATCAGCTGGGAGGCAGCAGGGGCAGGGCCAGCCTATTTGCCAGTTTTCCAAACTCCTCAAAACTTCCGCTACTGGTTTTCCAGAACCTGTCAGAACTGGCTGAATACCATCTCTGCCTCCACCCCAAAAGCTATTTATGTCCTGTTTCCATAGTTCCGGCAACTGCATCCCCCCCCTTTGGTCCCATGGCCACATTTTGGGGACAGCTACTGGAGCACCTACACAGACAATTTATGACTTTGGGGCTGGTTTCCAGCAAAAAACCTCCCAAAGAAATACATGGATTCACTGGACTATGCTTAATGCCTGTAAAAAAGAAATGTCGTGAAATCAGGTCTGGTCAGGTAGGTGCCTTGACTTACGGTCATTATAACTTACGAGGGGAATTCCATTAAAGTCATAAGTCAAGGACTACCTATATAATATTAGGGGGACTTTTAGGTAGAAACTCTCTCTACATGGGGTCCCCCTTGAGATGCACCCAAAGGCTGCAGCTGGTCCAAAATGCGGCCGCGCGGGCAGTTTTGGGAGTCACTAGATATTCCCACGTAACACCGCTCCTGCGCAGGCTGCACTGGCTGCCTGTGGCCTTTCGGGTGCGTTTCAAGGTGTTGGTTATCATCTTTAAAGCGCTCCATGGCACAGGACCTAGTTATTTGCGGGATCGTATCCTGCCCCATACATCCCTTCGGCCGATTTGCTCTCACAGAGAGGGACTTCTCCGGGTGCCGTCCACTAGGCAATGCCAGCGGACGACACCCAGGGGAAGGGCCTTCTCTGTGATGGGCCTGACCCTTTGGAATGACCTTCCCCCTGACATTAGAACGACCACGGACCTCCGCTCCTTCCGCCAGAAACTCAAAACCCACCTGTTTCATCTAGCCGGCCTGGCCTAATTCCATGCTTCCTGCCTCAGTTTGTAATTTTAAATTATTTTATTCGGTTTTAAGGTTAAGTTTTTAATTTTTATAAATTTGTACAGAGGGTTATTTAATTCGGTTTTAGTTTATATGTATTGTTGATTGTGATAATTTTTAATTTTACCTGTACACCGCCCCGAGTCCCTTCGGGGAGAGGGGGAGGTCTAGAAATCCAATAAATAATAATAATTTAAAAAAAAGAAAACCTTTTGTAAGAACTACATCAATAGCACTTTCTTCAATATTTTTGCTAATGTGCACTGGGAGGCTGCACAGAGTTCCCATGCCACTTAATGGCCTTAGGTATGATAGAATGGGGACCTGGATATATAAACATGTATTTTAAAAAAAAACAACCTATAGACTTTATTCCGTATAAAGAATCATGGAAATTACGATGCAATAAAAATAGATTGTAAGAATGGGAAAGACTGCCATTGTGATAAATAAATATGAATATGTTTGTAGTGGTGCCATCCAATCCAGTATACTTTGAATACAGCAATGGTGAATGTTTCTCTAGAACAGTGATCGCTAACCTTTTTCTCCTTGCATGCCGAAATCGTATGTATGCGTATGACAGCACATGTGCCCACACCCATAATGCAATGCGCACTGGCCCCCTGTGCATGCACACATGACCTCCTGCATTTCCCCCGCCCCCCGGACTCCCTTCGCACATGTGTGTGACTCCCCCACCCCATGCTCCATTTTGGGTCTAGAAGGCCTCCCTAAAACCTCCTGGGACCAAAAATGGGCCATGGGAGGACACTCCCCCCCAAACCCTTGTGAATGCACGTGCATATGCAGCAGAGACCTGAAAATCAGCTAGCCGGTGGGTGGCGAGTGTGCATGCGCAGTGGAGCTGAGCTGGGCGACAGCTCACGTACCCCCAGAGATGCGTGCCATAGGTTCACCATCATAGCTCTAGAACATCGGTTCTCAACATTTTGGCCCCAGGACCCTTTACATTCTTAAAAATTATTGAGAGCCCCAAATAGCTTTGGTTTAGGTAGGTTGCAACTACCGGTAGTCCTCAACTTACAACAATTTATTTAATGACCATTGGAAGTTACAATATCACTGAAAAAGGTGACATGACTATTTTTCACTTACAACCGTTGTAGCATCCCCCCATGGCCACGTGATTTACATTTGGATGCTTGACAACCGACTCACATTTATGACAGTTGCAGTGTACCGGTGTCATGTGATCACCTTTTGTGACCTTCTGGCAAGCAAAGTCAATGAGGAAACCAGATTCACTTAACAACCGTGTTACTAATTGAACAGCTACAGCGATTCACTTAACAAATGTGACAAGAAGAGTTGTAAAATGGGGCAAAACACACTGAACAAGTTTCTCCCCTTGATGACCTAAATTTTGGGCTCAACTGTGGTCGTAAGTCGAGGACTACCTGTATTAACATTTATTGTGTCAGAAACTAAAACTAAGCCATTTAAAAATATTTATTTGACTTTGCAGACACACACACACCCTGTCCCAGAGAGCGCTCAGGGATCCCCAGATCATGCTTTGAGAACAGCTGCCCAAGAATATCTTCGATACGTCTTACATTAGACCCCTTAATTCCACAGAGGCTGTTTTCTGTTGCACCCAAAGGGCTGAATTCAATGCGAGATTGTGTGTTTACTGAAACCCTAACACCTGCTCTCAGATAAGAGAAGGCTAGTTATTTTTTTAGCAGATGCAGCTCATCTGTTTTCAGATATACAACTTGTGATTTCCCCAGAGTGTTACTGAGCTACAGCTCCTCCGCTTTCCGTGCCACTGGCCATGTGACTGGGATTGCTAGAAATTACAGTCCAGCATCATCTAGAACAGGGGCCTCCAACCTTGGCAACTTTAAGCCTGGCGGACTTCAACTCCCAGAATTCCCCAGCCAGCTTTGGGGAATTCTGGGAGTGGAAGTCCGCCAGGCTTAAAGTTGCCAAGGTTGGAGACCCCTGATCTAGAAGACTGTCTCTCAATTTTGGCAACTATAAGATGTATGGACTTCACACGTCTTAAAGTTACAGTACCAAGATGGAGGAATGTTGCTCTAGGAATATATATGTCGCCACTCTGTGCCTTATCCTAATTCATGTATAGGTCATCCTTTTATTTACAACCATTTGTTTAATAATGGTTCAAAGTTACACTGCCCTCGGAAAAAGTGATTTACCACGTATTACCCTCTCATTACTACCCCACAATCATATGATCGCAGTTTGGATGTAACGGGTAACACTGTTTAATTATGTTTTAAGTATGTATTTTGTATTTATTCTATATTGTTTTTAGTTTCTCCTGTGCACCGCCCCGGGTCCCTGTGGGGAGAGGGTGCGGTTAATAAATCCGAATTTGATTTGATTGATTGATTGATTGACTGGCTCACATTTATGCTTGGTTGCCGTCAGACGATTCCAATGGGCAACTTTCCCAGCCAGTTTTCGACAAAAAAGTATAAAGTGAGGAAACTGGATTTGCTTAACAAATACACGACTTGCTTCATGAGCACATAAGTGATTCGCTTAACACAGGGATGTCCAAACTTGGGAACTTTAAGACTTGTGGACTTCAACTCCCAGAATTCCCCAGCCAGCTATGCTGGCTGGGGAATTCTGGGAGTTGAAGTCCACAAGTCTTAAAGTTCCCAAGTTTGGACACCCCTGGCTTAACAGCTGCAACAAAAGTAATTGTAAACCACATGGTGACTCACTTTATGACCGCAGCAACGAGAGAAAATTCTGGTCCCTGCTGTAGTTGTAAGTCAAAAACTACCAATAAATGAATGGTTGGAATTGATTATGTCAAGGGGAAAAAGAAAACAGATTGTAATGATATGGTTAATTCATTTATTTTTCTTTTCTCTCTTCATTTTAGTATCTGAGAACTCTAAAGTACCTGATAAAAAAGCTGTCTCATCCAGCCGGCCTTCTTCTGCCCTTTTAGGACAAGGCACTAATCCTGCAGGAGCCAAAGCAGGTATTATAGTCATTTAACTCTTCCCAGTGTTGTCCTTCTGAAATGTGACAGGTTTGTTATACTCTTAAAGCAGGGGTCCCCAACCTTTTTGGCACCAGGGACCGGTTTCATGTTAAAAAAGTTCAGCGGACCGGTGGCCATGGCTCGGCCAGCGTAGAGGGGGAGCGGGGGGGGGGGAACAGGCAGAGCATGCACGGGGGTGGTGGTGAGTCGGCTCACTCGCCCCTCTCGGGCCCCCAACGGCGTGAGCGGCCGCGCCTGCGCTCTCCCCGGCACGTGCTCTGCCCAGGGCGCTGCCCCCTCCTCCCTCCTCCTCCTCTCCGGCACTTTCTAAGAGTTGCGGCGCTCACTGCGGCCCGGTTCCTATCAAGCCACGGACCGGCACCAGTCCGCGGCCTAGAGGTTGGGGACCCCTGCTCTAAAGCACTAACAGTCTATAAATTTTAAATATTGATGTTTTAGTTCCAAGAGGTGCAGTGGTGCAGTGGTTAAAGTGCAGTAGTGCAGGCTACTTCTGCAGACTGCCGGCTGCTAGCAATTTGGCAGTTCGAATCTCACTAGGCTCAAGGTTGACTCAGCCTTCCATCCTTCTGAGATGGGTAAAATGAGGGGTAATATATGCTTACTCTGTAAACCGCTTAGGGCAGGCTATAAAGAACTGTGAAGTGATCTATAAGTCTAAGTGCTTTTGCTACTTCAAGTATGCTGTTTTGTATGAAAATTGTTTGCTGATTTTTAATCCATTTACTGTGGATGTTATTGCTTTTTTTTAAACAATTCAGCAAACTGTTGCAGGATTGTTATTAGGAAGATAACAATACGTAAGCTTAGCATATACAGTCAATAGATATTACAGTTTGAAATACTGTGGCATTTTATTTGCCCTGCAACTATCTTCATTCTTGTACTGAATTGATGATTCTAAACAGAAACGTAAGTGTCTGCCTCATTGATTACTCCCTCATTTGTGTGTCCCTGCAAAATACTGTTGTATTGCTAACAGCCACGGCAGTAGAAGAAAAAATACCATTGCCTATGAATTCTGAAAATTAATGTATTTAGAACCCAATGTGTTGGAGAAAGTAATTCATGTATCCTATGGGGAAAAAAGTGAATACAGTTTGTTTTATTTTAGTGTAAGAAGTAATTCTTAAATAGTTATAGGTAGTCCTCAACTTACAATCATTCATGTTGTGATCATTCAAAGTTACAACAGTGCTGACAGCAATCATTAAGAACCATGGTGGCACAGTGGTTAGAATGCAGTACTGCAGGCTACTTCTGCTGACTGCCAACTGCCAGCAGTTCGATCCTACCTAGTTCAAGGTTGACTCAGCCTTCCATCCTTCCGAGGTTGGTAAAACGAGGACCCAGATTGTTGGGGGCAATATGCCAACTCTGTAAACCACTTAGAGAGGGCTGTAAAGCACTATGAAGCAGTATATAAGTCTAAGTGCTACTGCTATTACATCTGCAAGAATCAAATGATCAAAATTTGGGCACTTGGCAACCAGCATAGCTTTATGATGGTTGAAAAGGCCTGGGATCACCTGATCACCATTTGTGATCTTCCCACCTGGCTTCTGATAAGCAAAGTCAACGGGAGAAGCTGGATTTGCTTTATGATTATGCAATTTACTTAAATAATTGCAGACATTTGCTTTAAAATCCGTGGCAAAAAAGGTTGTAAAATTGGAAGTGAATCACTTAACTGCTTCGCTTAGCAGTGAAAATTCTGGTCTCAGTTGCAACGGTAAGTTGAGGATTATCTGTAGGATCGATAGGATTCTATAGCATGTTGTTGTGAATTAACTTTAATGCAAGCTACATAACAAGCTACCAATCAGAGATTCCCCAGTGTGAGCACTCTGTAATTGCAGACTGGGGTTCATACCACTGAAAAAATCTCAATATTGCTGGACAGAGAACAATATGGAGTATTTCCAGATGAAGCTTTTAATATGAAATTGCTTTGCCTCATTCACTTACTTTTGAGAACTTTAAATGATCTTGTCAAACATGTAAACCAGTTGTGTCAAACTCAATTTCATTAAGGGCTGCATCAGGGTTGTGTTTGACCTCGGGGGGCCCCATGGGTGTGACCAAGGTGGGAGTAGTCAGCTTGATGTCACTCATGTTTGGGTCTCCTGTGGTGGCCCTTCACTATTTCCAGGGCAGCCCTGTGGGCCAGATCTAAGCACCCTATGGGCCGGATCTGCCCCCTCTTTATGTAAGCTATTCCTATTATTATTTCCCATTTTTTCCATCATATATTTCTGTCCAAGAAAAAAAAGAATATTAAAGGGGAAAAATATGGGCTAGCAACCCAATAACTTTTGATTATTAATATTTGGAGGCATTGAAGATTTCAAGGAGAAATATAGAACTCTTCAATAATATAGAAATGTACATGTTCCAGGGTATTTTTTTAATTTTTTTTTTATTATTTTGGATAGACACAGATGATACAAACTTAACAAGAAAAAACATCAAAAAGCCATCTTCCATTCCAAATTACAAAAGGGTATTTATTTTTAATGTAAGTTTTCTAGCTGATTTATGGAACTGATTACAATGATGATGGATATCCTAAATAATGATGGTTTAAACCAGTCCTCTGCTTCCCAGAGGTGTCAAAAATCTAATTCCAAGTTTCCAACTAATTCCTGGAAGATATATAGTTGGGGAAGGTTTTAATAAGATGTTCTTGAATATGGTGGGAAAAATGAGACTTCACAAGTTGTTAAATAAATACTCTCTCTTTTATTTTATATGAAATAAATTCTGAATTGGTTTTAGAATCCTGCATTTTTTAACATGACATCTTAAGAATAGATTTCTATGGATTGTTGCTTAGAAGTAGGGTCTGTAGAATTCAGGAACAGCTGGCACTCATATAAGATGAATAGATTTAGAACCTAAATCTTACATTGTTTTCACTAATTGTATACCAGCACTAAAAGTTGATGAAAGACAACGACTGGCCAGAGAACGACGAGTAGAACAGGAAAAGATTTTAGGTAAGACATACTTAACTAATAAACCAGATAAATTGCCTTAATAATGGGTTGTCCTCTGGATTGTATCGCTGCCTTCCCCAAGGTTCAAGTAATATCAATACTGCTGCCCTTTAAATGGATCTTGAAGGCCTGGCTTATTCCTTGTCTTGGATTGGGTAGAATATATGTCCCCAGAGTGACATTGTATTAATGTGTTGGCGCACATTAGCTCCCTATTTTTTATTTCTTTTGTTGTCTTGGGTTTGTTTTTACATTTATATCATGCCTCAAATTGAGCTAAGCAGCCTCATAAATATGAGAGAGAGAAGTAGATAGGATTCTTAGGTGTAGAAAATAAGGAAGATGACCTTGACAGAGATTCATAGGTGCCAAATCATTTTTAAAGCCCAGAATAGCCAGATAATATTTGGAATCACCTCAGTTACAGACCCCCCCTAATTTACTGAACTGTAAGAAGGAGATCCGATTTTCACAGTTCTTTTATAGTAATCAATCTCAATAAAAGTAATTTTAATCATACTGTGGAGTTGATTTCATGGTCTGGTCTACCTAGTGGGGCTGACACAAGTATAATTAAAAGTGTTATATGCATACTTTTGCACGAATATTTTTTTGAAATTATAAACACAGATTCAGGCACCCATGCATTTAGCAGCGAGATTTTTAGGTTTGCTGCAAGAGAAATAGGCAGTAATGTTCTGCACTGAATGAATTGGCTGGTTTTAAAGGCATAAATGGCCTACTCCAAACTATAGAATTTTGCAGTTCTTTTCATAATATATATTGTGCAGAAATTGTGGTTATATTAAGGATTGTATGCATGGGGATAGAAAGCATACCACCCCAAGTCATTATGCACATGTCTGAGTTTGATCTAAGTTGACACATGTTAACAATGATATCTCTTGATTGATTTCCAAGAGCTGTTTAGAATATTCATGTGAGAATATGAATTGAGATCCAAAGCTAGTTACAGGATAGAATCTAAACATGATGCTACGAGTGGGCCTTTTTTAGTCCTCCGGAGCCTTCAGGGAGCTTCAGGAGGCTTCCCTGAAGGCTCCAGAGGACTAAAAAAGGCCCTACGAGCAAACCGGAAGTCACTTACATAAAGTCGTGTTTAGTCCTCCGGAGGCTTCAGGGAAGCTCTTGAAGCCTCCGGAGGGCCTCTGGGGGGGTAGGGGGCTGCTTTCACTCTCCCCAGGCTCCTATAAAGCCTGGGGAGGGCGAAAAAAGCATGTAAAAATGGGGGGGGGCACCTGTCATGCGCACAATGCATTATGGGTATGGCATACCGGCGCACGACCCCCCTGTGCTCCCCCCTTACAGCACGCGAGCCTAAAAAGTTTCGCCATTGCTGGGATAGATGAACATAGTCATCCAGGAAAGATACTTAGGCAATATATCTAAGAAGCAGAATATTAGCTTAATAAAAACTACTGTAAATATATTTCGGGGACTTTGTTCAGTGTGAATTCTTCAATTATAGAATACCTTCTCAGGATTATTCTAGATGACCATTTTTTTTTCATTATATGCTTTATTACTCACTTAAACGTGAAGGACTGTCTTGGAATTTCTTTTTTTTTTTGATAAAACATTAAATGAACTTTTAAAAATCTGAGTTGTATTTTTTAAAATTGTCTTTTAGTTTTTTAAATTATGTTTGGGGTTGGTTTTCAACTTTTAGTATTTATTTTAGATGCTTATCCTGTTCTTTTCTTCATAAAGAACTCAAGATGGCAAATATACCAATACCTCTTTCTTGTCTTATTTTTCCCATAACAATAACCCTGTGAAGTGAGTTGGGCTGAGAGACAGTGAGTGACCCAAAATCACCCATCTGGTTTTTCATGCCTAAAGTCGGACTAGAACTCAATCTCCTGGTTTCTAGGACAACGCCTTAACCACTATACCGAACTGGCTCTCATTTAATGGATTATATAATTCTATGATCATTTAATGGATTTTAGTCATAGTATCATGCTACTGTTCATTTATTTGATGATTGTTTATTTGAAATATTTAAAAACCCTTGTAATACATCTCCAGGTTATGCTCAATGCTAAAAATACATTTAATAAAATACAGTAATAAAATATATTTTTACAAGGGCTGTAATTATGATGCAAACTGATTATGGTTTTTAAAGATGCATTGCTGTGTCTTTAACATATTGGTTGAACTATGATCTATAATTGCGACTGAAATGGGATTTCTGATTTGTCGCACTGTCATCCAGATGTTCAGACTGGATTTGGCATTTTTATCCATTTATCAGGTCCTTCCCAAGGATGTGGGATAGGCAGATGTTGATGTTTGATAGTATTAGGCATTGTTGCAGGATGTAAGGTGTTCTGAAGAAAGCTGCCTTTTGCAATTGACTGATGGTGATTTTTGTCAATGCCAGTGGTGTTCAAGTGGTGTGCCAGTTGTTTGGGGACTGCACCCAGGGCACCTATAACTAAGGGTATTACTTTCATTTTCTTTTGTCGTTTTATTTTTATTTACATTGGCCTGCAATGATGTATCTGGCCTGTAGGCCATCAGTTTGGCAGGTCTGCCTTAGATACTGTATTGACACCTGGCCTACCTTATGCAGATGAATGACTACAGTGGAATTTCAAAGCCAGAAGATAGACGGGAAAATAGAAAAATATCCCAGAAGACAGCACTGACAAATAACGCCTGCATGAATGCCATAAATATGTCCATGTAGTTACCAGAAATCAAAATCAATAAGGAAATCTTGCTTGGTGGAGGAGAATTGACCCAGTAAGATCCCCAAACAAAAGGGAATAGAAGATGTAGATACAGATTTCAGTCACTGTTTGTATAAGCACTGTTTGTATGAGTGCAAGATTCAGGGTTTGAATAATTTGTAAGAGATTCATACATCCTAGACAGCCAGTCTGGTTTAGTGGCTAAAATGCTACTCTAGTAATGGGGAGACATGAGTTCCAATCCTGCCTTAGGCATGGAAGTCAACCAGTTCACTGTGAATCAGTCATTTTCTCTCAGTCATAAAAAAAAAAAAAAAGACAAACCACTTCCAAAAATGTTGGCATGAAGGCTACATGGACTTGTCCAGGCAATTGACAGAAGTCAAAACAGCCCCAAAGGTGAAAAATTCCTAGCTACTTTTTGCTTGTTAATAAGGTATTCCATTCAAGAAGCATTGTGAGGATTCTTGCTGAAATGGTAATTGATAATGCTGTAATACCAGAATGCTATAATGTCTTTAAATATGGGCTATTGATAGTCAAATATTCATGCTATAGTAGAACAATCCCCCAAATGTGTGAAATTTCCTTTGATATTCTTTTAGCAGCGAGAGAAGCTGCTTGGCTAGAAAAAGAGGTGAGAGCAAGGCAACACTACGCAAAACATCTGGAGGAACGTAAAAAGAAATTAGAAGAGCAGAGGCTAAAGGAAGAAAGAAGGCGAGTTGCAGTAGAAGAAAAACGGAAGCAGCGAATAGAAGAGGACAAGGTAGGAGTAGTTTCTTACGGGATCTTTGGGGCAATACA
Organism: Rhabdophis nuchalis; assembly: GCA_039707465.1. NCBI lineage: Eukaryota > Metazoa > Chordata > Lepidosauria > Squamata > Natricidae > Rhabdophis > Rhabdophis nuchalis. The sequence continues at coordinate 305,696,836 of CM077643.1, read as the reverse complement.
TTTCTATATGGAACAATGAAAACAGGGCAGATAGTAGGTTCCAGTGAAAATTAGCCATCACATTCTGATATAAGTTAGCCCAGGAGTCTGCAAAGTTGGCTCTTTTAAGATTGGTGGACTTCAACTCCCAGAATTCCCCAGCCAGCTGGTTGGGGAATTCTGGGAGTTGAAGTCCTCCAGTCTTAAAAGAGCCAACTTTGCAGACCCCTGAGTTAGCCCATTCACTGTTTTTTGGGGAACCAGAATTCTGCCACTTACAGGTCTCCTTCTTGAATGTTTCTCATTGTATCTGGATAGAAAAAGAGCAACGACGATGGCATTAAAGACAGTGGGAATATAGGAATTTATTAATGCCCCCTCTCACTGGATTGCCTTAAAATCAACACATTTTATACAATTGATTGCAGTTTAAGATTATTAAAATGAATGAAGGCAAAGTCACTTCAGGCCAGTTGAAACAATTTGCTACTCATTAGGAACGACATGAAGCTGTTGTACGCCGCACAATTGAGAGGAGCCAGAAACCAAAAGAAAAGCAGAACAGGTGGTCCTGGGGAAATACGCTTCATCGTAGCAGCAGCGTTAATAATGCAGGTAAAATTGGAGGCCAGGTATCTCACTCTGTCTCATGTGTGTGTGTGTACTAATAGATACATGGGTTGTTTAACTGAAGATGCCTCCTTTCGTACTGAATTGAATATGTCTGTAGATGTGTGGTGCCTCTTTCTTTTATGCTTGACTTTCCGGTATGAGAAACTGATCTAATATTTGGACATCTGATCTCTCCTTTCCAACTTCATTTGTATTTGTATCTATTTGTATTTGTATTATTTGCTTTGTCTGTTTCTGTGTGCTAGCAGTCTTGTTTGTTTAAGCCAAGCTTTTTAAAATTATGAATTTAATTAGATATTTAGATTAGTAATATGATTTCTGATAAAGCAATGAAACCGATGATATATTTTGTTTTAACTGTGAAAGTCTTTGTATAGGGAGGAAAATCCAGCAGTCAGCATTGCTATTAATTAATATTTAAAGCTCTTAGGCAGATTTATCTTTCCTCTAATGAACTTGGCTTTGAAGAGATTCCTCGCTCCCCCTTACATTCAGTCCTGTCTAATTCTCAGAGACCGGCTGGACAAGTCCATACAGTTTTTTAAGCAAGGTTTTTCAGAAGTGGTGAGCCATTGCTTTCTTCCTAAGGCAGAGAGAAAGTGACTGACTCATAATCATCCAGTTGGCTTTGGGTCTAATAGGTCAAGAACTCACAGTCTCTTGGTTTCTAGGCCAGCACCTTAATCATTACACCAAAATGGCTGTCTCTGAGAGATTATCCGATATTAAATGAATAATTAAATTATGGATTATTGCTTCTGTATTTTCCTAAACATATTTTTTTAAAAAAATATAACACAGTATGGTATTATAAATAATATATGCCATAATATCTATATATACAGTCTGGTGCAAGTATAGATGCATACTATTAGGCCTGCAGTTTTCAAAATCATTCAGGAGGGATGGTTAAGACCTTGTGCATACACTGTACCCCTCTGCTGTTCATTTCAAGCAGCCAGTTTCTTTTCTCAGGTCTCTGTGTGAGTTTTAGGCTATTTCAATAAATAAGAGAGAGGTACACATTGGTATAGGTACAAACCTATATAAAAGTTATATTAAAACCCTAACCATAAATGCTTTCTTCCATTACAGTCAAAATCTGAGGAACATCTCAATTCAGAGCTCTTTTGGCAAAAGTATGGAAGTGGCTTGCTATTGTGTTTTTTTAATTGCACAGTCTTACTGGACATTTTACATTTTCTGATGTTTTCTCCTATTCAAATGCTAACTAGAACAACTTTATATATATACATACATATCAACTAAAATGAGTTAGATACTGCTACAAGATCAAATTGCTGTCTTTTTCATAACAACGTTCTACCTGTTATTTTTGCTTCTTTTTGTGTAATTTGATTGCTGCCTTTTAAGTTTTTCTTTACTTTTAAAAATCATTGTCTTGCATTCTGTCCTAGGTTATTTTGTTGAATCATCCTTCACCCTTCTCGATTTAGCAGGCTTGGAGTACCACTTCAAACCTCTGGGTGGTGCTAGAAAACTCGGTACATAAATCACTATGATTTGTTGAATTCATCACAAGTAGTTATCTCCTCAAAATAGGAGCAGTATGCCAGTACCTAATCCATCTTTTTGTAGACTGTGTGCATGTCTAACACTGCATAGACTAGAGCTGATAGCTAGCCCTTGCTTTTTCCTCAAGTTTACTGAATTTATTACTGGGCGACTTAAAGAATGTGGCACAACTTCTCAAAATGCATTGTACAATTCTGAAGCGATGCTGCCTATTTGGAATATTTTTAAACCTTGAGAAACAACCGTTTCAAAATTCTTTTGGATACAAGAAAAAAATATTATTTTTGTTTTTCTATTGCATATTGTATTGTAGAGTGCTTTAAAATATGCGTTTATTATTCTTGAAAGCCATTAATTGTTATATATCTTCAGTATGATTTCATGTTTTTCAGTGGTGCAATTTGTCACTGCATTTTAAAAAAACACATTATCAGCACTTTAAGAAAAGCAAAAACAATCTTGCCCCATGTACCTATCTATTCTTCAAAAAGATTCTCACTGGTTATCATTCAGGAACCTTTCTTACTATTTCCAGATCAGGTGGCACATAAGACTTCTGGAAAATATTTGCATCAGCATCTTTCCTAGCTCTTCTCATGGTTTTCTTTCTTTGCTCTGAGTCCCATTGTGTCATTCCTCTCCATGCCCCTGTTCATTTTGGGGGTGGGGGTGAGGTGGGGAGAGAATAAATGTTTGCTTTGGAGGAAAGTGGCTTTATGTTGTTTTGAAAAAGGAATAAAAAGATGTCAAATGACTGCTGGGTCACATCGCTGTGTATCCATGCTGAAAACTCAACTGTCCTCTAAAAAAAACAACCCCAAAGTCATCAAGTTGGAGAGGAAATAACACGGGGAAATTACATTGTGTGCAGTGTGCGCTACAGTGGAAATCCTTAGTTGAAGGACATCATGCAGAAGATAAGGAAGAGTTGAACATTCCCCCACAAAGTTACAAGAAATGAAGGGGTTTTTTTAATGGTGAATTGGATTATATAACATTTATCCAAATAACCATTCAGTGGTGCAGCTTTTTCTCGATCTGACATCCTCCAGATGACTTGGGGCAATAATTCTCAGAATTCCCAACTAGCATAGCGTTTGTTCTCAGCTGTATTTGATTTGTGACCCCCAAATATTTTCAGGCAGAATAGCTCAAAGCTGCCTCATCCTCCCTGGAAGGCATGAGGGTAGAGAAGGCTGCAGTGCTGGTTTCTAAGATGTCAGTTGTTTTAAATGTTGCTATACTCTGAGGAAAACCATTTTATTTAAACGCATCAAAATCCTTTCCACCCCATGGCCTTTAAGGGGATCAACATCAACCCAAATAGCCTATAATTGTGCTATTAAAAATCTGTAAAACAGTGAGGTTTTTGAAAATGGAAGTAGGCCTGGCTGTATTATTGCATGCATGAGCTGCACAGAATTCTGCCTATAGCACTTTCACAAGAAGTGCCTGGAAATAATCTCGCAGAAACTTCTTTAACTTTCTGACTTTGAAATTCCATGGTTTTCTTTCTGTGCCAAGCTTGTTTCTATATCTTTCCCATGTGAACATACAAGGACATGTAATACTGAGTGATTCTAGTTCATACGACTCTCTTACCTTATAGTTAAGTGTTCTTAGTTTTAAAAGATTTGGTTTTATTACTCATTTCATTTCTCATTTCCCTCAGGTTTATTGCATTATCTTGAATACAATGAATGAAATAACTCTTTTAAATCTCATTGCTTTATTTCTTATTCTTCATTTGCATTTGTTTCATTAAATAGAACATTGCTGTTTTAGTAGGAGTTTGGCTGCGATTTGAAATTAAGCATGCAATCCTATATTTATCGTCTAAACAGTAAACCCTCAATTGGATTTATCACAGGATAACTATAGGATTCCATTTTGTGCCCAATCTTTGAGTCACCTAAAAAGAAAATCCCTTGATATGCCCTCACAAAGCATAAGAAAACAAATCTTCCTATTTATGCTCTGGAGGACTACAAAGTCACATTACTGCATGCGGGCTGTCAATTAGCATTATTTCCATTTGTTTTAGATCCAGACAGGCGATCTGTTTCAACAATGAACCTTTCGAAACATGTTGATCCAGTCATTAACAAGCGGCTCTCCTCCTCATCTGCAACATTACTAAATTCTCCAGACAGAGGTACAGTTTGGAAGAAAAGTGAAAAACAAAGGATCAAAAAAAAAATGTTCCGTATGATATCTGTTTTGAAAAATTTGAGCAGCTCTTAAGTAATTTCCTTTATATTATTAGAGGAAACAAAATGTGGCTTTGGACAAAAAGCCATCTTTTGGACAGGAAAAAAAAAGACCACAAATGCAGTGCTTCTGTCAGGCTTTTTAGTAAATGATTTTTTAAAAACAAAAGTTGTAGAGCGTCTGCTCATTTCTCCATTGTGCATGGAATATATTTTAATTTTTGTGCATCATCATTGGACTAGTCCATACTCATTTGATTATTCCCCCCCCCCCCATTTTTACCATAAAAAGTGCTCTTGAACCTCATTTTGGTTGGACAGTTTGATAATTCCTTGGCTAAGAAACCGGGTGTACAATCTTCCTATTGGCTCCATATCTTCACATGCGTACATGTCTTCCCAGAGAGATTATTCTGAGCTATATTTCAGTCTTTCAGCTGTTTAAAAAGAAAGCAAGTTATTTTTTCATTGTTCTTACTTTTTATTGGATATAGAGAGGAATTTTTTAAAAGCTGCTCAGTGGTAATCAAAATGTCTGAAGAATTGTTATACTTGGGTTAGATGCAAATATATATATTTTTAAACCAAAGATTATTTAGGTTTTCCATTGTAATGTGAAACATGGTTGGAAGTTCTCATCCATTTGACAAATGTACATATATGCCTGATAGAAAATTTCACTGAATTGAATGAGGCTAGATTATGTGCATGCAATATCTTGATTGCCATTTAATTGTTTATATTAGTGAATTATGTGGCTTTTCTCCACATTTGGAAATAAATACATGTCTATGATTTATAACTGTCAAACTGACAATTCCATTCGCTTTGAAATTATTGTCTCACCGACAATAAAACACTATATATCAGAGAAGTAATTTATTCTCTTTCTCAAAAGCCAAATTCAGTGTTTCCATTTTCATATTAAAACAAAGGAAGGCAACCATTTTGTACTGTACTTAAGGACCATATTTTTAGAGATGAGGTGAAAGGCAAATTTATGTTTTTATAATTATGAAATGAAAATTTACGTTACTTATGAGTCCTGGTAGCGCAGTGGTTAGAATGCAGTATTGCAGGCAAACCCTGCCCACAGCCTAAACTTCAATCCTGACCGGCTCAAGGTTGACTCAGCCTTCCAGCCTTCCGAGATTAGTAAAATGAGGACCCAGATTGTTGGGGGCAATATACTGACATTGTAAACTGCTCAGAGAGAGCTGTAAAGCACCAAAGTGATATTGCTATTGCTGTTATGTCACCTGCCCCCAGGCTGCGGCCTTGAGCCATTTAGAACTGGGTCATGGAAGTGTGTGCTGCTCACATTAAACTATCCCCTCTCCCCCTCCCATCCCCCCCTGCAGTCTGCAAAGCCAGAAAGTCTGGGGAACTCTATTTTAAAGAACAGCAATAGGAATATTTTGAAAAATCAGATTCACTAAATTATATATTATTTATTTATTTTAAAAATCGCATACTTCAAGTTTATCAATTATTTTTTGATTTCATTACATAGTTAACATGTTTTATCACACCAAGTAAAAATAATTTTAGTAACTAAAATTTTTAGTAACTTTTATCCCCTTCTCTTAAAATGCAACAAATGATCTCTTCATCCCATATCCTGTTAATCCTTTCTCTTTGCTTGCTGTTTCTTTCCCATCAAATGTTTCTTGTGCTGAGCTCATAAATACATTTTTGGACAATAGTTTATACATATATTCCATATTCTTAATATGGGACTTCTGACATAGTAATTTTTAAAATGTACATTAAATGTAACTATCGTACCATAGAAAAACCAAATCTTAGATCCGTGATGGTGAACCTATGGCACGCGTGCCACAGGTGGCACGCGGAGCCATATTTGATGGCACACCAGACATCAGCTCCAGCGCTCATGCGCTTGCCAGCCAACTGGTTTCTTTGCCCTCCCCAGGCTTCAGGCTGGGAAGGGCGAGAAACGACCCAATGCGTCAGTGTGCAATTTTGGCACTCTGTAAGAAAAAGGTTTGCCTTAACTCTCTTAAATCATTCTCTTCTAAAAAAAAATTATTTCTCAGCAACACCTACACTTTTATCCAAACAAAACAGCTGGCCGAATAATACAGTTTTAAATCAGCAATCCAATGCTGGGAGCACCAGGTACCGTTCTGGTATAGTGCTCCGGAGGGCCCACCCACCCATCTGTCCTCCTTAATTGTATTTGAGCCAATTGGGGCTTCCATATACGGAGCGTACGGCGCCTGCGTGATGCTCCGCTGAGCAGCTGGAGCATCGCAGGCTGTAAGTATACATGCACGGCATGCATGTGGTGGATGCCCAGCCTCATTGCACCGTACCGGTTGTAACGGGATCTGGAACGCACCACTGAAACCTAGATACAGAAGATCTTTCTACCACTGCTTAAATGATGCATCGATTGTCAAAATAGGTATTGTTTGAAAGAAAAGCATCATTCAAGGCAATATATTCATTTTTTACAACAAAGATTCTCCCCAACATTGGCAGTTGTAGTGTCTTCCATCTTAACGTGTCCTTCTTAATTTCATTCGCTGTCTTAACAAGAAAAAGGAAAGATTTTGCTTTGTCAGAAGTCACTTCACTATGGAGTGGTGGTTCCATTCCATCAGAAACATCTAGTCTGCTGTACAACTTCAGCGATTTGTGTGTATGTGTGTCCCCTTGAGTCAGTATGCCCAAAGGTGCTTTTCCTTTAGGCAACTGGACTTTTTCTTTGAAGATGTTTCGCTTCTCATCCAAGAAGCTTCTTCAGAGCTCTTGAAAAAGCACCCTTGGGACAACTATGACCTGGATGACTGAGAATCTCCATAGACTTGAGTCAGTGTTGACTCTTGGCTGTTGGCCACCACCAGAACAAATGTCTATAGAGTGGGTGGGGTGGTTTTTTTTTGGTAAGATTTCATAAGTGATTTGCTATTGCCTATTTCCTAGGGTTATGAGACAAAGACTGGCCTAAGGTGATATAGTTGGTTTTTTGTCTAAGATGAGGTTAGAACTCATGGTCTCCCAGTTTCTAGCCTGATCCCTTAACCACTGCATCAATTGGCTATCAGATGTGTAGTTATTATCTTAAATTTTAGAATGCTCCCAGAAGGGGGCGAACATCTAACCCCTGTGGATGGGGCACGCAACTTGGGCATCCTCCTTGATGCACAGCTGTCCATGGAAGATCAAGTGACGGCCGTAGCCAGGAGGGTGTTTTACCTGGTCCGCCTGGTCCGCCAGTTGCATCCCCTACTGGACCGGGGTGCCCTTTGCACAGTCACTCATGCTCTCGTGACATCCCGACTGGACTACTGCAATGCTCTCTACATGGGCTCCCCTTGAGGTGCACCCAAAGACTTCAGCTTGTCCAGAATGCAGCCGCGCGGGCAGTTATGGGAACTTCTAGATTTTCCCATGTAACACCACTCCTGCGTGAGCTGCATTGGCTGCCTGTCGTCTTTCGGGTGCGCTTCAAGGTGCTGGTCATCATCTTTAAAGCGCTCCATGGCATGGGACCTAGCTATCTGCGGGATCGCATCCTGCCCCATACATCCCTGCGGCCGATCCGCTCCCACAGAGAGGGACTTCTCCGGGTGCCGTCCACTAGGCTATGCCAGCGGGCGACGCCCAGGGGAAGGGCCTTCTCTGTGGCGGGCCCGACCCTCTGGAACGACCTTCCCCCCGAAATTAGAACAACCAAGGACCTCCGCTCCTTCCGTCAAAAATTAAAAACACATCTCTTCTGATTAGCCGGCTTGGGATAGCTTAACTGTTTTTTAGGGGTCTGTCTTAGTTTTAACATGGGATTTTAATTCTTTTTAATACTGTATTGTTTGTGGCTTTTATATGTATTTTTAATTTCCCTGTGCCCCGCCTCGAGTCTCCTTGGGGAGAGAGAGCAGGTTATAAATTAAATTATTGATTATTGATTATTGAGAAGGAAGAAGAGATAGTATTTTCATGCTCCATCACTCATTTGGTCCTTGTTATTCTCATCTCATTGCTAGAGAACAATTTATTGGATTTAAAATAGTATTTATTGAATTTTCTAACATTTAAAAGATAAAACACAAAACACAAATTTACACTTTTAACAGCTTTTCCATATTGGTATCCATATCTTTCGTAACAATCTTATTTACAAAAAATTCTATCTCTATATCATTATCCTAAGTTACATGCTTACTTAAATACACTCTATATATTATACTTTTACCGTTTGTACCTTACGTTTTACACTTACTCTCAAGCCAGGTATACCATCTATTCACACATTAAATCCAATAAATTAGATAGTACTCGGTGAAGGAGAGGGATTTATTGGATTGAATGTGTGTAGCTGAAGTGGCAGTAAATAATTTTTTTTGGGTGCTTCCTTATCTAAATTGGTTAAAGATACACATTTAATGACTAATTATGTGCTTAATGGAACATTCTGAATACATTTTGTATTTTATAGAATTTCCCTGAATATGTTTCTATTAACTGTAAAAGCTATTTTACCCACTTGGCCTTATTTTCAGGGAGGTCTTATTATTTTTGAGGTGCAGGAGGCAACAAGCGTGGCCTACTCATGGCTGCTGCTATGTTGCAATATTTTCAGGAAGGGCTTATTTTTGGGGAGGGTTTATTTTAGCGCATACGCTCAAAAGCCCAATTGGGCTTATTATCTGGGGAGGGCTTATTTTTGGGGAAACAGGGTAAAGTTTCATTACAAAACATTTTTTTATAAATGCATTATATCATTACATGGGATAATGATTTCTTATCTTTTCATACACACACACACATATATATACGCATAAATACACACCTAAAGGATGTTCAGATTAATGTAAAACATTGCAAAATCATGCATCCAGGATTAAACTTTGCCTTTTCTTTTGGGAGGGCAATTATGGGAACTTCTAGGTTTTCCCATGTAACACCGCTCCTGCGCGAGCTGCATTGGCTGCCTGTCGTCTTTCGGGTGCGCTTCAAGGTGTTGGTTATCATCTTTAAAGCGTTCCATGGCACGGGACCTAGTTATCTGTGGGATCGCATCCTGCCCCATTCATCCCTGCGGCCGATTCGCTCCCACAGAGAGGGACTTCTCCGGGTGCCGTCCACTAGGCTGTGCCAGCGGGCGACGCCCAGGGGAAGGGCCTTCTCTGTGGCGGGCCCGACCCTCTGGAACGACCTTCCCCCCGATATTAGAACAACTACGGAGCTCCGCTCCTTCCGTCAAAAATTAAAAACATATTTCTTTTGCTTGGCCGGCCTGGGATAACTTAACTGTTTTTAGGGGTTTTTAGGGATTTGTTTTAGTTTTAACATGGGATTTTAGCGCAGGATTTAGTTTAATTCTTTTTTAATACTGTATTGTTTGTGGTTTTATATGCATTTTTAATTTCCCTGTGCCCCGCCTCGAGTCCCTTCGGGGAGAGAGAGCGGGTTATAAATTAAATTATTTATTTATGTATTTATTTATTTATTTATTTACTCCTCTTGGTGAAATGTATGTAAATTGTGCACACAGTTAATGAAATGTTTTCATGTTTAATATAAATAGATATGATTTATTTTGATATGTAATAACTTAGAATTATTTTCATGGTAAGTTTGAACACATTCAGTTTTTGATGGTTCTTGTAAATAAACTTGTTGGATGTAGAGTTAAGCTGACCATGCGGATTTTGCCAAATCAAAAATAATGGGGGTTTTCAGGAGCATCATGAAATTCTTTAATAAACAGCAAATCCATGGCAAGCTATGTTCTCCCACTTATAGCAAGAAATAAATGAAAAGTCTGCCTCTCTTCTGCCTCAAAGGCAGGCAACTTCCATTCTTCTCTGTGGTTTCATATTCTGCTCATAATTAGATGCAGTGTAAAACATCTGTGCTTAATCTGCTGCCTTTAGAGCCGCTGAAGTAGCTCACAGTAAATGATTTCTTTATGGTTGTGGTTAATTATAGGAAATGTATTTGGGAGCCGTTTCTTTTTCTGTGAATAATAATTAACATTGTACTGTTGTTCTTTCAATATTTTTATTTTTATTAGGCCCAATTAGTTAGGTTTCTGTAACAGGTCAAATTGCTTAGAAGTATTTTTGGAAATAATTGCTGAAATGGAAAGGCAAGATGGGTTAATTAATTAATGATCAGTTGTCTTTCCAATGTTTTTAATAAACGTTTGTGTGTAATGAGGTCAGGGTTTAATTAAGCACTTTGATGTGATTCTCTGTGAAAGACATTTGATCTAACATCTCACTTATATGATGACATTCAGCTCGACGTATGCATCTAAGTCCATGGGAAAGCAACATGGTTAGCAGGCTTCTGACCCCAACTCATTCATTCTTGGCCAGGAGTAAAAGTGCAGCAACTTTATCTGGAGATGCAGGTAAAATTAAACATCATTCATTTCGCTTCTCAGTTATATCATTTTAAAAGTAAACAGCTTTTTTAAATTTTGCTTTCGAAATTTTGGGCTGGTTTGGCTGTTGTCTGAATCTTGATCCAAGGATTAATTTGCATTCTTTTCTCTTTCCATTTTTTGAGCTCTTCTTGCTTTTCTCTGTAAATCTCTAAAAATTCAGCAGAAAATTATCTAATTGCAATAGCATGGAGTGTCTCTGTCTTCAGTAACAAGCTCCCCATCATGTTTTAGAGAAATCTTGTAACCATACCAGTCCTACTTATATATTAAATTGACCATTTTATGAAAATGGTTTTAGATATAATTAGATAGGAACATCTAAAATTACTGAGGCACTTTCAGTAAATCAAAATTACTTCATATAGTTCCCAATATGATATCTATTACTTCATAATCAGATTCCAATTCAAATATGCCTCAATTTCTCATATATGTAGTTTAACAAAGAAGAAGTACCATGTTTATACGAATTTAGCTCAGACAGATTTGACAAAAGTTACATTTTTATATAAATTGAATGGATAAAATTAATATGGTCTTAATAGTCCTTTGGGAAATGAGTACTTTCATAGCTTAGTCAACAGTTAATGTAGGATGTTCCAGTTGTTTTCAGCTTAATTTTTCTTATAAAAGAAGAATTAGATTAGACCTAATAGAATAAGAATTGAATCTATTGTAGCAGAGAAGTATTTGGAATTCCTTGTGGAATTTATTCTTAGATAGACCTTTGTACAATTGTGGATTTTGGTAGACCATATTTCTGCCTAAATAGGAAAAAATGTAATTTCAGGCCTCTAATTTGTAGATAATCCCAGGATAGTTCTAAGCATTCTGCTTTTTCTCTGTTTGTATATTAATGCTTTCCTTCCTTCGTTTCTTCCTTTCCTATCTCTGGTTCCTGCTTCCGGTTCCTGCTCCTGTCTCTTGGGTTTCCTTCTATGTATTTGGTTAAATATATACATGGGAAAAAAATAAATACCCTAGTTATCCCCATTTGTCCTCGTTCAGCATCTTGCAGCCCAATCAGCCCTCTCTCCTTCAAGACCCTAAGTTGTCAAAGTCCAGCAGACCGAGCAAGACTGTTTGGCACAGCTCCTGAAGTTAGACGGCGAAGGACCACACATTCAGCTGGGGTAAGTTCCCAAATTGAGAATAAGCTAGCACCTTTGATGAAATCCTGAATACAGCAACCTTGGTTCTTTTTCTTATCATAAGAAAGTAGTAAATACAGAGGGGGGTGGGCAGATGTGGATATGGAATCATACTATTTAGATGTTAAGATTTGTGCATTAAGACTACCATAATAATTCGGGTTTATTATCAAATTTTTGTAACCAAAAAGGATTATTCACCTAGTAAACTGCCTACTGTTTGTGAATATTTCATGACAAATGGAAAAAGTTCATTAGCGTTTACATTTTGAATTAACAGCTTTGTGTTTAAAAATGAACTAAAAGATTAGGAAGACATTTCCAGATGCTAAGTTTATATAACTGATAGACCTTTAAGGGAAGGTCATAGAGCAGTGATGGCAAACCTTTTTGGCATCAAGTGCCCAAATTGGAATGTGTGCATGCGTGTGAGGCCGGAGCGCCGGAAACCTGAAAACCAGCTGGTCAGTGGGCAGGCCTGTTTTGGGGGCGTTTTTCAAGCCATTTTCAGGCCGTTTTCAGGGTGTTTTTCGGGGTGTTTTTAGCCCCCAAATAGATGAAAAACGGCCTATTTTGGGGCTGTTTTCAGGCTGTTTTGGGGGCATTTTGTAGTTGAAAATAGCCTGAAACCGTGATGGAAAATGGCATAAAAATGCTCCGGAAAATGGATGCCGGAAACCAGGAGAGCAACTGATGACTACGTGCGTGCCCATAGAGAGGGCTCTGTGTGCCACCTCTGGCACGTGTGTCATAGGTTCGCCATCATGGTCATAGAGCATTGCAAGTTATATACTTTGTGTACAGAAGTGCTCAGACAAATCCCATCATCATCTGTAAAAGGCTCATGCTTGAAATCAAGAGAGCTATTAAGTGGTGTCCATGAAATGATGGTTTAAAAAAATGTAAGATGAAGGTTGCAAAATTGTGATTGGGACATGGAGTGATAGAACGACAACTATGTGTTGGATCACCCTTCTGGATGCTGCTGCAGCTAGGTTGAGTAGGACAAGGCAGTCTCTCTGGTTTTAACTTTGACCTGTTTTAATGTGTTATAATCTGTATAGTAAGGAAAATTGTCTTGATAGAGATTTGCAAGATCCTTTAGTAAGGCGATGTGGGATGAAATATGTTTCATATAGTGTTCATAAGCGACTCAGAGACTCCCTAATTCACTGAAGTATAAGGAGGACAAGGTACAACACAATCAGACTTTCCAGATTATATTATTATAGCTAATGTCAATAAAAGTAGTTTTACCCATCTATTTCATTTCTTGGTAGAGGCTACCTGGTGGGTTTGATATAAACTGCAATCAAAAAGGATTATTGTCTTTCTTGAAAACTAAAAATGTTTACAGGGCCAGGTTAAATATAGGGCAAATCAGAAACACATTTCACAGAACTCAAAAGCAATGTGTTTGGAACGGATGTATTGAATTGCTTGCATTCATCCATTATGGTTTGTGAGCTGTAGCTTTTCACTTAGTGTCTGTGAGGATAACTCATGGTTAGGCAAAGCATTACCAGATGGTGCCAAGACATCGTTTATTCAATTAGCCAAAATCTCTGCATTCCTGGATAGTGCTAGGTCATAAACGATTATTCATAAACCATAATGGTGGGATTTACAAATCAAATTAGAAACAAACAAAAATGGAATGGCTTAATATAATGTTTCAATCCAGATAATTTATTTTATTTATTTTATTAAATTTATACCCCGCCCTTCTCCTTGTTAGGACCCAGGGCGGCGCACAGGCATTATTAAAACCACAAAAATACAATAAATATCAATTTAAAATATATTAAATTAGATTAACCCGTGCTAAAACCCATGATTAAAAACCTTCCCAAATTATATTTTTATTTTTTATTTTTTTTTAAAGTCAGGAACAGGGGGCTATCCTAGGCCGGCTTGTTGAAATAAATACGTCTTAAGACGTTGGCGGAAGAGACGGAGGTCCGAGATAGTGCGAAGGTCGGGGGGTAGGTCGTTCCAGAGGGCCGGGCCCGCCACAGAGAAGGCCCTTCCCCTGGGTGTCGCCAACCGGCATTGCCCCGTCGACGGCACCCGGAGAAGGCCCTCTCTGTGGGAGCGGATCGGACGAAGGGATGTATGGGGCAGGAGGCGGTCTCGTATATAGCTAGGCCCCGAGCCATGGAGCGATTTAAAGATGGTTGTCAACACCTTGAAGCGCACTCGAAAGGCCACAGGCAGCCAGTGCAGCTCGCGCAGGAGAGGTGTTACGTGGGTTTGCCTTGAGGCACCCATAATCACCCGCGCGGCCGCATTCTGTACTAACTGTAGCTTTCGAGTGCACCTCAAGGGGAGCCCCATGTAGAGAGCGTTGCAGTAATCCAGCCGGGATGTCACAAGCGCTTGAGTGACTGTGCGAAGGGCTCCCCGGTCCAGTAAGGGGCGCAACTGGCGTATCAGGCGTACCTGATAGAACGCCCCCCTGGCCACGGCCGCCACATGGTCCTCCATGGACAGCCGGGAATCCAGGAGGACACCCAAGTTGCGCACCCTCTCCACGGGGGCCAGTTGTTCGCCCCCAATGGCCAGTGTTGGACTTAACTGGCTGAACCGGGGTGCCGGAAACCACAGCCACTCGGTCTTGGACGGGTTGAGTTTGAGTTTGTTACTACCCATCCAGATCCGTACGGCCTCTAGGCACCGGGACAGCACTTCGACGGCATCGTTGGGGTGGTTTGGGGTGGATATGTACAACTGAGTGTCATCAGCGTACAGATGGTATTCCACCCCAAAACCACGGATGATCTCGCCCAGCGGCTTCATATAGGTGTTGAACAGAAGGGGAGAGAGGACCGACCCCTGAGGGACCCCACATATGAGGGGCCTCGGGGACGACCTCTGCCCTCCTGCCAACACCCATTGCGACCGACCAGAGAGGTAGGATGAGAACCACCGTAGAACGGTGCCTCCCAACCCCAACCCCCCCAATCGGTGCAATAAGATACCATGGTCGATGGTATCAAAAGCCGCTGAGAGGTCTAATAGGACAAGGATAGAGGAACAACCTCTATCCCGTGCCCTCCAGAGATCATCAACCAACGCGACCAATGCCGTCTCGGTGCTGTGACCGGGCCGGAAGCCGGACTGGCGCGGGTCTAGATAATCAACTTCCTCCAGATGTCGGGGAAACTGTTGAGCCACCACACTCTCAACAACCTTCACTAAAAAGTGAAGGTTGGAGACGGGACGATAGCTCTCTAATAAAGCCGGGTCCAGGGATGGCTTCTTGAGGAGGGGCCTCACCACCGCCTCTTTCAAAACGGTGGGCAAGTACCCCTCACTCAGAGATGAATTCACAATGCCCTGGAGCCAGCCTCGTGTCACCTCCCAGGATGCCAGTACAAGCCAGGAGGGGCACGGGTCCAATAAACATGTGGTGGCTCTAAGGTTCCTCCGCAACCTGTCCATATCCTCGGTAGTAACAAAGTCGAACTCCTCCCAAGGTGTTATCTCAAGACCAGCACCGGACGCCCCGACTGGGCCACTAGTGGAGGGCAACTCGTTCCGAATCTGAGTGATTTTGTCCTGCAGAAATACTCCAAATTCCTCTGCTCGACCCTGCAGAGGGGCTTCCCGCGGCCTCAAATGAAGGAGGGAGCGGGTCACCCCAAACAGGGCGGCAGGGCGGTTTTCCGCGGACGCGATAAGGGTGGCACAATACTCACGTTTGGCCACCCTTAGCGCCACTAAGTAAGTCCTAATATGGTCTCTCACTAGTGTTCGGTCAGCTTCGGATCGAGAAGATCTCCACCTACTCTCTAGGCATCTCTTGCGGCGTTTCATCTCCCGAAGCTCCTCGGTAAACCAAGGAGCCTGGGTGACTCGACGCCGCATGAGAGGCCGCAAGGGCGCGACTCGGTCCAAGGCCCCCGTGGCCGCACTATACCACGCGGCCACTAGGTCCTCAGTCGAGCCGCGGGGCAGGGATACAGGTACTGGCCCAAGCTCCCTTCCATATCAGAAGATATGGAACGCTATCCTTACAAAATGCAAATTAAAACAAAACAAAAATTAGATATCATGAGCCCAATCTTTTATCCTCTTTTGAAACGGAAAGATAATTAACACTTGTACAGTAATAATTTGCAATAGCAAATCTTTATTTCTAGGTGCATTTAATAAGGCGGCTTTCTTTCTGTAGCTATGCAAAATGCATTTGTCCTATTTGTTCAATATTAGAGTAGCAGAAAAGGAAAGGAAAGAGGACTCTCATCAACTAATCCTTCATCTGGTAAAAGAAGAACTCGTTCACCATCTGCCTTCAGAAGTAAACCAGCTGCTTGGTAAGTAACTTAATATTAGCTTTTATTTCATCTTAGTTTTGTTTGCATCATGCATAGTTGCTGTAAGAATTCGTTGATATCTGAACATTAAAAAACAGTTGGCTATACAAATAGGAAGAAGATACATATATTACAGGATCAACCCTATTTTGAATTTTTTCCAGATTGATGGAGAGTCAGTGGGACCTTAAAACCGAGTCCTCCAATCTGCTAATATCCCCTTGGGAATAATGATGTCTGTAGGCAGGTACATTTAGTGATTACTCTGAGGTGAGGCAAGGCTTCTGCTTCTCAAAAAAATGCCCTGCCAAAGTCATTTCATAATCATTTTGTGATTATGAAAATGGTACCACATTGTTGATTTCTAGCTGAAGAGAATCTTCTTCTTTGTGAGAAAAAGAAGCAGATAAATTTTAATAAATCTTTAGCAAAGTGTACTAAGCTGTGCCTCACTGAGGTAAAACATCCGCTTTCTGTGGTCCTCTTTTTATAAGATAAAATGATCTTTTCAGGTAGATTATTTTTCCCCACTCCTCTCAAAGCTACTTCAGAAGGGTAGGGAAGAATGGATAGAGATAGAAAAATGTTTAAAAGCAATAAAATGAAGTAACAATAACTCAATAATATAAATGTACTAGATTGTGTTGTTTCTCTGTGTCATATGTGGGTATATACATAATGTTTATTCTTTGTTTGTTTATATTTTTGACATGTTTATGTAGTATATATTGGAGGTGATGACCCTTTGAGAGCTGTATCAATGAAATTTCATTTTAATGTATGCTGATTAGTGTAGATTTAAAGTGACAATAAAGTTATTCAAGAACTAAATCTAAATTGTGATTACTGTCCCTCTGTGATTCAAATAGGCATGCCTCCAGATCAATGCCTGTCCTGCCAGGAACACCCAGGAAGATCATTTTGCTGTCTGGATCTTCCAAAACACCTTCAATTCAAACTCGCCCTCCTTCCCCTGGCAACATTCGTCCAACAAAACATGGGAAAAAGAGGATGCTGAAGGAATCTGAGAAGATAATGGAACAAAAGTCAGACACTAAAAAAACAGCTTCAAATCCCAGAGTAGCTACAAGTGAAGAGACCTGTAAACCAGAGTCTACTCAAAGTAAGGATCAGGCTATCAGTCTTCAAAATGTTCCTTACCCAATTAAGTGCTTTGCTCCCTTTTCATTATGTGGTTTTTGGATATTGTTTTGAATCAATGTGGATAATTGTAACATGTTTACTTCCAATGGTTTAGGTTGGGAAGCTAAGCAGGGTTGGTTACTAGTTAAATGGGAGAGCAGAGAAACTACCAGGATCACAGGCTAAAATCGACCTAGTTGTCTGCGTGAAATCACTGGGACTATTTGTTTAAACATTGACTACATGCTTTGTGTTTTGTTTTGTTTTTAAATCAAAGTGGAATGTGGTTTTAATGACTAAATTGAAATACTTGTCATAATATTCACATACACTACATGTTCTAACTAGTGGTTATTTCAGATTTTAAGATCTCCTTCGGCAGTAATTCATGAGTGTCTCTCTTGTTAATGGCAATTCTGACTTAATAGAGCTACATCCTCCTCACTAAGTCATGGCCCACAGGAGTGCACAACTTGTCTATCACCAAAGTTACCTGTGGTCTCACTAAAGTATTGGGTGTAGTCTTCCAAAACTCTCCCAAAGTTATGGAGAAATTGTAATTTTAAATGTATATGGGGTTATTTAATCATAGGAAGTAATTACATTAATTGAGTTTCAACAATTAGTGTTAGTGTGGATGAAAAGATCAGACCCTAGGCACCTGAAGTATGGGATACCTTAGGTTGCAGGTCTCTTGCTGCTCTTCTGTAATAAGTACATGAAACCACTGGGTGAGGTCATTCAACACCACAGAATGCAATATCTGTGCTGTTGATACTCAGGTATGCATTCCTACCATTGGCCAGCTAGGAGCTGACCCAGTGCCTGGGCAGGAACGAACTCTGACTCAACCCTACCAAGACAGAATGGCTTTGTGTTTTGCCCCCGCATCGACCCTCAGGGTTTGACGTTATGTTGTCTTTGCTCAGTGAGGTAGCACTCCCCTGAACAGAGTTTGTATGGAATTCAGGACTCTTCCTAGATTCATTGTTCCTATTAAAGGAGCCATGGCTAGGGTGTCTTTGTACAGATTCATCTTGTGCACACCAGATGCACCTGTTCTTATCCTTGTTCACAATCATTCATGCTTTGGCCACTTTCTTTTACAGCAGTGTGCTGTACTTTGGTCTTCCCTTGAAGACCACCCAGAAGTTGCAACTGGTCCAGAATGCAGCAATTTGTATAATTCTGAGCACCTGGTGGTTTCCTATATTTTACTGCTGCTGCATTGACTTCTTGTTGAGTGCAATTCAAGGTGTTGTTTATCCTTTTATAGTCCTGAATGGCACAGGGTCAAGTTATTTAAGGGACTTCCTTTCCCTGTGGATGTCTATTTGTCCTACTAGATAGTTGGGTTCACTCTAGTTCTCTCTCTTAAATGTTATCTGATAGGACCTAGGAAACTCGCCTTCTTTGTAGTAGCCCCTGTCCTGGTAAAACAACCTCCTCTAAGGTCTGGTAGGGTCTTATCTCACAACCTTTCAGTAAGGTCTTGGAAAGTTGACTTTCCTCCTTCCAAACATTTGACCCTTTTACTCCTATTTTTGTGAGCTACCCAGATTTAGTGTATACAGAATGGGTTTGCTCTGAGCCCACCACTACGAAACCTCAACTAGTAAATGGCATTTTCATATTTTATAATGTTCCTTTTCCAGATGTTGTATTCTGTACATGGCTTTTTTTTTAAAAAAAAGATCCCAACTCTGATGGTATAAACCTGACTTTTCTTCTAGGTCCTGTTCCAGTTCTGCCCCCTGTTCCTTCAGCAGCTTCACCATCTCCCATCTGTAGCAAATCTTCAGCAGGGACAACAGATCCAGAAGAAGCCACCCGGTTGCTTAGTGAAAAAAGGCGACTCGCCCGGGAGCAACGAGAACGGGAGGAGCAGCAAAGAAAGGAGCAGGAAGAGATTGAAAGGTGATCCAGTCACCATTAGTTGTCTAATGGAAAATGCACTTCTTTGAACACACCATAGGCCAAGATTACAAAACAAAGCATTTGTATAAAGCTTATATTCTATTCATCTCCATGATTTAGCAGAAGCAGGCTGTTAAAAGATATCTCTGTCTGGAATAGTGTCCACCCAACAACATAGACCAGACTAAGTAACCTATGCCATATAGGCAGGACTGTTTTTATAGCTGTAACAACTATAGTAATAGACTCTTGTAAGTCTGAATGTGCTTCTCTCTTTCTCCTTTTATCTTCATGTGAATTAGGGAGAAACATGTCCAAGATGTTTTCTCAACTTATTTTCTTTGAAATATTATTTGACCATTGACTTGCTAGTGGCACTTCCTCCTGCCTTTCTAAGCCATTACTTCTGCCTTTACAAATAGGGCTATTTAATACATTGTGGTAATTTGTTATAGATTGTCCTGATTGTACAGATTTTATGCAATCTAGATTCTATAGATTTAATGTGATAATTAATATAGAATAGATGATCCTGATTAACTAAGAGCCAGATGAGTGTGTGGTGATTAAGGCATTGGCCTAGAAACCAGGAGACTATGAGTTCTAATCCTACCTTAGACATGACAGCCAGCTGGGCAATTTTGGACCAGTCACTCTTTCTCAGCCCAACCCACCTCACAGAGAACTTGTGGGGAAAACAGAAAGAGAAATGAGTATTAGGTATAGATGCCCCCTTAAATTACTTATAAGATAGTAAAGGTGGATTTAAAAAAAATAAGCAAATGAACAGTGTGATCCAGATGTTCAAAAGGACAGCATCATTTCTCAACCTGTTATTATCCAGTTGGATTGAGGTAAACCCATCATTTTAGCCATTGGCCATGTTGACTTGGGAGATAGAAGTTGTATTTCAAAATGCTGGAGGGTCATCATGATAGAAAAAGCCACTCTAGTGCCTCTTAGGTTGTTCTGACTAACAAATGCCTGGATTTTGCATTCTCATAAAGTATCTCCAAGTTTGTGCCACTTGCATTCTGAAATGATATAGTAATGTTAGAAATATGAACACTCTTATTCCTATTCTCTACGTAAAGGGCATCTTTCTGCTGGAGAGAGAAAGGTAAAACCAGTAATTCAGAATTCACTTCTTTAGTAGGTGATTTATATCCCACCTTTTGTTCAAGAGCTTAAGGTAGAGTAGTTAAGTAGCTTTTCTTCTATTCTTTCCCCCCACCACAGCAATCCTGTGAGGAAAGTTGAGCTAAGAGAGCAACTGGCTGCAAGTCAGCCAATGAGCTCCTATGGCTGAAGGAAGGCTAGAATATGGCTCTTCCTAATCATAACCCAATCCCTTCATCCCTATGCTACAGAGGATCTTGTTAAACTTGCTCACTACAGTCTTAGACATCCTTCCACAGGAATACTATAATTTGGTTTCTGGCATCAAGTAACATTTCAAATTCCTCACGATTCTATTTAAGGAAATTTCCCAATTAATCCAAGAATAATCTTCAATTTACCTCAGATAAAGTGAGAAGAAGAAACATTTCCTCTTTTTTCCATTTCATTCTGTTTCATTTATTCATTTTTTGGAGGCGGCCTGACATGCCAAAACAGGTGTTTTATTTGTTTAAATATTTTTTTTAAAATATTTAAAAAATATTGTTTTCATTAGACAAAAGAAGGAGGCCTTGGCGCAGAAGATCGCTGAGGAAAGAGCGCGCCGAGAGGAGGAAGCTCAGAAGCAGGATGCAGAAAGGAAGCAAAAAGAAGCAGAACAGGAGCAGGAGAAGGAGGAAGAGCTACGCCGCTTGGCAGAAGAAAAGGAGGAGAAAGAAAAAAGGGAAATGGAACTCCTTCAGAAGCAGGTAGTGTAAACACCAGTGGGCTTTGCAAATTATGTGTTCTACAATTGGCTCATTGTTCTGTGGAACTGCATGAAGGAAAGCAAGGAGGTGCAAACAGTGGCATCTCTGGACAGGGAAGGAGTTAAAAAAAGTTTAGATGGAAGCCATGACTCCATGGTTGAAATCCCATCAATCCCATATATGTGTTGATGTCCCGTGCATGGAGAAAGCTGGAGAATGTTACATTTTGCAAGTACCATCTTGATAATGCCGGCCCAAAAGCATCCTTAAAAAAAAGTTTTCCATGGAATTCAATGCTGCTGTTCTGCTTATTTTAAGGCAGCTGGTCCCTCTGTCAGTGCAAAAGCATTTGCAATTCCTTAACCCATTCTGTTTTTTCCTGGGACCAAGTGACCTTTCAGAAGGGCAGTTGTCAGGCTTAGCCCAAGAACAATGTAAAACAATGCAGTCAGTCTTTATTTCCTGACACAGAATAGAAAGACATATCCTGGAAGATTTCAGGGAGTGGCTAACCTAGCTCTCTTCCTTTGTCTTCTATCCGGGCTGTGCTGTCTCTTGCCTGCCCCCCTCCGAATGTTTCCAGGAAAACTGCCACTTCACTATATTCCATCACATCACTTCCCCCTCCATAGGTACCATCCATCAAGATATCACAGGAATAGATCAGCTACTTTAAGGAATAGGCAAGCCACTTAGTGGTGGGTTCCTACCAGTTTGGCCCAGTTTGGCCGAACTGCAGTGGTGGGTTTCTGCAGGCTCGCACCTACTTGCGAGAACCGGTTGGTGAAATTTAGAGAACCGGTGAGAGGGGGTTCCTGGAAGTAAATCTGGCCCGCCGCTGCCAGTGACCCAACGGGAAGGAAAGGAAAGGAAAGGAAGGAAGAAAAGAAAGAAAGAAAGAAGGAAGGAAAGAAAGAAAGAAAGAAAGAAAGAAAGAAAGAAAGAAAGAAAGAAAGAAAGAAAGAAAGAAAGAAAGAAAGAAAGAAAGAAAGAAAGAAAATGAATTTATCATCACAATTGAGTCCAAAATTTTGGTTGCTAAGCAAGAGCGTTGTTAAATGAGTTTCACCACATTTTAAAAGGTGGCTACTCCCACGCTGTCACATGACTGCCAAGCCACGCCCACAAAATAGGCCACACCTACAGAGTAGGTTCTAAAAAATTTGAAACCCACCACTGCCGAACTGGTAGTGTTTTGGCAGCCTGGGTTTCTGGAACAGCAGCAACCCAGGCCTGTTATGCCCCTGAACCGGTTCTCTGGGTGGCATCTTGTTTTTCACTTCTGTGCATGTGCAGAACAATATTTATTGCATTGTGCATGCGCGCAGAGCACGCACACAAACGAACCAGCAGTAGTGCCTGCCAGAACCCATCCCTGAAGCCACTCCTCCACTGATACTCCAAAGCACATTTTTTGTCTTTACAAGTGATATGTATGTGTATACAAAATGCGTATGACTATGGGTTTTGGAATATTGGTATTCTCTGGAAAGACTTCTGGCGGTTATAAAAGGTTATACAGTATTTCCTTCCTTTTTTTCTGTATATTTAGGACCTATTCTTTCTGAAGTTGAATGCACTTTTTGGTCTAATTTGCATGCTGTTTTCCAATGCAAATAAATTTCCCTCCCTGAAAAAAAAATTTTTTAGAAGAGGAATTTTTACCAGGATTGCAAAGCATTAATTTTCCTCTTCATGCCTCTTCTGATCTTGTTAATTATGAACCTTGCCAGCTGCTGCTATTTGCATTTGAATGTATCCTGCAGGTTAGATACAAAAAATGCCATTAATATTTGTGACTTGGGCCTTAAACATACGATGCATATTTCCCTAATATAGCATGCAAAATAGAAAAGGGAGCACTTAATTTTTACCTTACATAAAATCACGAACAGCAACAGATTATGTGCAATCAGAAAGGCTAATGATTGTTGAAGTAATCAAGAAACGCTGGTATTTTAATTTTATGGAGTGAAGGTACATAAGTACTCAGTATTTAATTTAGAATCTCATCACCTTTTCAAAATGTGTTTGCACTACAGAGAAGTAATTAAATTGTACGTTCATTTGCAATTATAAAAGAAGCTGCTTTTTGGATACAAAAGATTCCCTTTGCGACTACGTTGGGACTATACAGCCTCTTACCCTGTTCTTTTGGGATTACAGCAATGGAAAGCAAAAGTGAAAGTAACTTGATTGCTATAATATAACCAATGTCCATATTTTCCTTTTTGGTGCCATAATTAAGAAGGAAGAGGAAACTCGGTTACGAGAAGACCAGATTCGACTGGAACGTGAAAAACATTTCCAGAAAGAAGAACAAGAGCGCTTAGAAAGAAAGAAGGTAATAGAAATCAGTTCTTGCAGACAACTACATGTGTATTTTCATGTGGCAAGTGACCCACCCAATGAATTCACTTTTGTGGACTTAACATAAGGACTAAAATAGATTTAAAAACCTCCTGGAAGCATTATCTTCCACACAATTGAAATCACAGTTGCATTTGCTGTTTACAATGCCACCTTTGGATTTTTGCACATAGCTGCTCAACAAAGCATCTATGAAGGGGAGTCTTTTGTGATTTAGAACCCATTGCAGCCAAACTTCCAAATCATGGGAAGAACCTACAGGAATCCACAGGAATGAGGTAGCCTCTTGCCTTCATGTATGATCAAAAGCTTACAAAGAACATCTCCAAAGGGATTCATAATATGACGGATAAGCTTTGAATTATTACCGTGTTTCCCCCAAAATAAGACAGGGTCTTATTTTCTTTTGACCCCTGAAATAAGCACTTGGCCTTATTTTTGGAGAGGTCTTATTATTTTTGAGGTGCAGGTGGCAGCAAGCACGATCACCTCATGGCTGCTGCTGTGTTGCAGTATTTTCAGGAGAGGGCTTATTTTAGAGCATGCGCTCAAAAGCCCAATTGGGTTATTATCCGGGGAGGTCTTATTTTGGGGGAAACAGGGTAGTAGGTTGTTATACATCTCAGGCAAGCTTTCATTGCCACTTCTCTTTTGGCTTCAGTCTCACATTTGGAAATAAAGTGTTTACTTAAAGTGGAGAAGTTTACCCACCCATGCATTTGTCTGAAGTGGAGACAATAATGGATTAGAGGAGGGAGGGAACAAATGTAAGTTGATCTGATTTCTGAAAAAAGGCAGGGGTTGCAGGAAGCTTACAAAAAGGATGTTTGCTCAATTACTTTCTGATCACCCATAGCGCTTAGCACTTAGACTTATATACCGCTTTACAGTGCTTTACAGCCCTCTCTAAGCAGTTTACAGAGTCAGCATATTGCCCACAACAATCTGGGTCCTCATTTTACCAACCTCAGAAGGCTGGAAGGCTGAGTCAATCTTGAGCCTGGTGAGATTAGATCTGCCAGATTGCAGGCACCCAGAAGGCAGCAGTAGCCTGCAATAGTGCACTCTAACCACTGTGCCACCATGGTTCTATGTTGCTATTGTTGATGCTTGCTCCTCCAGCTGATTCCAAGGAGGATGAGTGGCTCATTTTGTAAAAATTTGTTGCAGGCCACCACCAAGTTGGTGGAGGAAGAGGTGGCAGTGGTGAAGTAACTGTAGCATATAACTGAAGATGAATTTGGTTATTGCATGTAGGGTGCTCATGATTAATATATCTAAATCTGTTCTCCAGTGAAAACATCTTAGAAAGCCTGTTAAAAGTCATCTCTCTATCTGAAGCTAAGGGAACATGGAGATGATGACAGTCCTTCTTTGTAGCAGCTCCCTCACATAGGAACTCTTTAGCACCAAATGTTTATAAATCTTCCTTGTTCACGGCATCTAGAACTGGGGTGTCATGACAACTCATGTTGTCACGGCATCGTGACATATGATATATCTGGACTTTTTCCCGCTTTGCTAAACCGGGTGGGGGTGTGGCCAACACATGATGCATCCAGCCTGTGGGCTGGGAGTTTGACAGCCCTGATCTAGAAGATAATTGAAAGCTTTATTATTCCACGTTTAATTAACTAATAGTTATCAGCATCCATTTTGGGGGATTATTATTTTTCATATCATTAGCATATTACAGTATAACCTACCCAGAGATTTTTTATTGAGGTGGCCCATAAAAATGTAAAATAAATTAATAAATGTTATAAACTATGGATAAATCTGGAAGATGTTCATTATAAATATTCTTTTTCTTTATTATGTAGCGTCTTGAGGAAATTATGAAAAGAACTAGGCGATCAGAACCTGTGGAAAGAGTATGTATGGAACCTTTTCCTTTTTCAGAAGTATATTTTTTATATTTATTTATCTTCTAGAATAGATGTTTATGTAAAATCTTTTTTTATTTTTCAGAAATCAGATGAGCAGCAGAATGGAGTGATAGCAAAAGAAATAGGTATTACTTTTGATGTACATTTAGTTTAACACTGAAACTTACTCAGAGCATGAATAAGAAAGAATTAAGTAATAAATCATTTAAACATTAACAACCTGGTTGTATTTAATGAAAAGTAGGTGATTTGACATTTGAATACTTATAAAGACATATCATTCCATTGTGTGTATAATTATATACACAATGAAACATAATAGCACTGTGATTAATTTTTCAGTTCTATATCATTAGTTTTAATTATTACTGACAAAATACTAAGTTACTGTATTTTTCGGAGTGTAAGACACACCAGAGTATAAAACACACCCAGGTTTTGAAGAGGCAATTTTTTTTTAAAAAGTAGGTAAGTAAATAGAGCTGGCATGTCCAAAGTCCGGCCCGGGGGCCATTTGCGGCCCGGGGGTCGGTTTAATACGGCCCTCCAACAGCCCTCCCTGCTCTGTGTAAATGTGGCCCTCCCTTCCTCCCTCTGTGCCTGGGGCTGTGTGGCTGGGAGGGAGGTGGACGGAGGTTACGGACGCCTCCTCCCGCAGCGGGCAAAGGAGCAGGCGGGGTGAGCACCCAAGGCTACCGTCATCTTAAGCAGCACCAAGGCTGTCGCCCAGCAGGGGTGTCAGGCAGGGAAGCCAGTCGCGCCTCCATCACTGCACATTCTAGGGCTGCGAAGCTGGGAGGGAGGTGAACGTGCGGCCCCAGAACGTCCGCTTGGTGCCTGCTGGAGGGAGCCGCAATGGAGCCGCGAACGGCTTCCCTGCCTGCATCGGCAGGGCAGCCAGTCGCAGCTCCATCGCGGCTCCCTCTGGCGGGCACCACGGCTTACATTCTGGGGCCACGCATTCACCTCCCTCCCAGCCACGCAGCCCCAGAATGTGTAGCTCCCGCCACACAAGGTTGCCCGGCAGGGGTGTCAGGCCGGGAAGATGGACGCACGGCCTCAGAACGTAAGCCGTGGTGCCTGCCGGAGGGAGCTGCGATGGAGACGTGACCAGCTTCCCTGCCTGACACCCCTGCCGGGTGACCTTGTGCAGTGGGAGCTGTACATTTTGGGGCTGCGTGGCTGGGAGGGAGGTGAACTCGCGGCCCCAGAACATAAGCCAGAGAGAGAGACAGAAGGGGAGGGAGGGAAAGACAGAGAGACAGACAGAAAGAGAGGGAGGGAGAGAGTCGGAGAGAGACACAGATAGAGAAAGACACAGGGAGGGATTGAATCGGAGACAGATGGGGAAAGAGGGAGAGACAGACATACAGAGAGAGGGAGGGAGAGAATCAGAGAGAGTGACACACACAGAGACAGGGAGAGACAGAGGGTGGGAGGGAGAGATAGATAGATATAGACTGATTAAGTGAGTGAGAGACAGACAGACAGACAGACACACACACACAGAGTGACAGAGAGAAAGAGAGAAAGAGAAAGAGAGAAAGAAAGAAAGAAAGAAAGAAAAAGAAAGAGAAAGAGAGAGAGAAAGAAAGAGACAGAGAGACAGAAAGAAAGAGAAAAAGAGAGAGAGAGAGAAAAAGGGAAAGAAAGAAAGAGCGAAAGAGAGAGAGAGAGAGACAGAAAGAAAGAGAGAGAGAAAGAAAGAGAGAAAGAGAGAGAAATGGAGAGAGAGAGGAAGAAAGAGAGAAAGAGAGAGAGAGTGAGAAAGGGAGACAGAAAGAAAGAGGAAAAGAGAGAGAAAGAAAGAGAGAGACAGAAATGGAGAGAGAGGGGGAGAAGAAAGAGAGAAAGAAAGAGAGAAAGAAAGAAAGAGAGAGAAAAAGAGAGAGAGAAATGGAGAGAGAGAGAGGAAGAAAGAGAGAGAGAAAGAGGTAGGTAAGTTTTTTTAAAAATTTATTTTCAATACATTGTGAAAACTCAATTGTCAGTTGATCTTAATGTTATGAAATGAAATGTATGTCATTTGCAATTAACTTGGCATAAAATAATTTATTTGCATTTAATTGTAATGGTTCAAAGAATGTTCGGAAAAATGTTCGGCCCTCCACCATGTTCACTTCATCCAATCTGGCCCTCTTTGAAAAAAGTTTGGACACCACTGAAATAGAGGGATAGAGAGGGAGAGAAAGAGAGAGAAATACAGTAGGTAGGTAGGAAGAGAGAGAGTAGGTAGGGAGGGAGGGAGATAAAGGGATAGAGAGACAGAGAGAGAAATAGAAAGAGAGAGAGAGAAATACAAAAGGTAGGTAGATAGGAAGAGAGAGAGTATAGGAAGGTAGGTAGGTAGGTAGGTAGGTAGAGGGATAGAGAGAGAAATAGAGAGAGAGAAATACAGTAGCTAGGTAGGGTGAGAGAGAGAGAGAGTAAGGAGGGAGGGAGGAAGATGTTTCCAGGTGTATTTAAACATGTGCTGGAGAAGGAAATCCCTGACAACCTGTAGGACCTAAAACTTTGTTTCTGCTCGCACAGCACCTGACCAATGTAATTCTCATCAACCACTCTAATTAAACAGCTTTCCGAAAGAAGAAAGAAAAAAGATTTTGCACTTTGCAAACCTCCCCAAAATGGGCCGGTTTTTGTGAAAACAGGCCTGTTTTTTTAAAGGCATGAGTAGCCTTGGGGGGGCTTGCAGAGTGCTCCCGGGGGGGGGGGGGCAAAAATGAGCAAAAAATGGCTCGTTTTTCGCAAAAACGGGTCGTTTACTTGTCAAAAAAATTACATGCATAGCCTTATGGAGGCTTATAGAGTACTCCTGGGGACTGGGGGGGGGGGGGCGGAAACCTGAGCAAAATATGGCTCATTTCTGTCCTCCCAAGCTCCCAAGAGCTCTTTGAAAGTCTTCTACAGGCTCTGCATGGCCATTTTGGTGAAGGGGGCGGGGCTTCAGGAGGCAAACAATACTGTATTCATTGTATGAGGCGCACCCAGATTTTCAGCCTCTTTTTAGAGGGAAAAAGAAAGTCTTAAACTCCGAAAAATACAGTATGTCATTTTCTGATCTAGATTACAGTTTTGTTTACAATTGAGCTACTGAAAAAAAATCCTTAGCTCTGTTTTATTAAACAATTGAAATGTCAGCTCATTATTTACCTGGTATGATTTCTGAGCAAAGAAGGTATAAAAGGAAGGGTTTTATACAAGGCTATTATAAAACGAACCCAGTTATTAGTTGTATATTGCATTTTTCATTAGTACTAAAAAGGAATTAATTTTTCAGTATTCAGATAGAATCAGATCCCTGAAATTTCTCTTGGCTCTTGCCTTAGCATCATTCTCTATTAAGTAATAGGCATAGAAACGTGGGTCAAGCAATTAATTTACAGCTGGTTCACTGTTACCTCTACTGGCAAGCAGTAGCTGCCCAGGATCCCATCCTATTTTCCCCCAACAGTATTGAATATTGTATTTAGGATTGCACGCAACCACTCTCCAAAAGACCACTTTTCAAAATGGAAAGTATGCTATATACTTCTGATGACCATTTATTGCTATTCTCCCCCCCCCCCCCCGCATCTACTGTATTTTTCAGAGTATAAGATGCATCTTTTCCCCCCCAAAAAAGAGGGTGAAAATCTGGGTGTGTTTTATACCCTGAATACAGCATTTTTGGCCTCTTGCCCCCCTTCACAAAAATGGATGTGAAAAGGGTTAGGGAGGCCTGCAAAGTGCTCCTGAGGGCCGAGGAGGGCATGCCCTGTTTTTCAGAAAAAATGAGGCATGCAGAGGTTTTGGGAGGTCTGCAGAGTGCAAAAACTTTTTTTTTTATTTACCTCTTCAAAATCTTGGTGCGTCTTATACTCCAGTGTGTCTTATAGTCCAAAAATATGGTACATAGTGAAGGGGACATAGAGGGGAACAGAGTTTTGAGAAGCTATGTTTCTCTATTCAGTCTTACATTCTCCATTCTGCTACATTAAATAAATACGGTTTTACAGACCATTTTGTTTTCCCTCTACCAGTGAGCGGTTCTACACCTCCATTAAGCCCTGTAATGGGTTCTCAGGTTCAATGTATGACAGAAAGTCCACGCAATGGGGAAATGGTACTTCACACACCTATGCTCATTTCTCACCAGCCCAGAGTAAACTTAGACAGGTAAGAAATGTGATTCTTCCCTCCCCCCTTCTGTTCAATTGTGTCTACTCAGAACCTGCCTGGAATATTCCCTATGGTTTTCTTGGCCAGCATTTTCAGAAGTAGTTTGTCATTGCCTAGGGTTGAGAGAAAGTGACTGGCCCAAGGTAACCCAGCTGGCTTTGTGCCTCCTGGTTTCTAACCTGGGTCCTTAATCACTACCCAAACTGGTTATCAATATGAGCCTAGTATGGAGGAAAGATTCACGGGTGAATTTTAATTTTTCTTGAGATAAACTTACATTAAATTTAATTATTTCCTTTAGCTGTAGGTGTTTATTGTTTCAATCATCTATTATTTCTTTCAAATATCCAGGGAAACATTTATTGTCAAAATGTTTGGCTGTATCATACATATTGTTTCTCAGTAAGCCAAAAATTAAGCAAAGAAATCATTTGAAAACCTTGATGTTTGGGAACTAAGATCATATTATATAAGAATTAAAAAGAAATAAGTCCCTTATTCATCTGCATTCTTGCATTATTGGGGGAAAAGGTGCCCCAATTGTTAGCCAGACAGAATAGTTGCATAGATTTAATATCTGCTTTTCAATATACAGTAAATATTGTTTTTCACATGAGATGTAGTATCATTTTAGTG
Source organism: Rhabdophis nuchalis (assembly GCA_039707465.1). NCBI lineage: Eukaryota > Metazoa > Chordata > Lepidosauria > Squamata > Natricidae > Rhabdophis > Rhabdophis nuchalis. The sequence goes on along the minus strand of CM077643.1, from coordinate 305,666,600 downwards.
TTTTAACAACTTTTGTGGCATCATAGAATAAAACAAAGGGTGAAATTCTTTATATATCCAGACCCTTCTTGTGTTTCTTGATAAGTTTGTTAGCCCAACCCACTTGATAGGAGAAAATAGGAGGAGGAAGTAATATCATATTTGTTCGCCATCTTGATGTACTATTATAAAATAATAAAGACAGAATTTTAAAACAATTGAAGAAATAAGAATTCTGTCACAGTTTTATTAGGCAGCATATCAGGAAATTTTGCAGAAGTGGAAATAAAGATGTGGAAGAATTTCAACCTACCAACTTCAAACTACAGCCATGATGGCGAACCTATGGCACGCGTGCCACAGGTGACACACAGAGCCATTTGTTAGGGCACGCAAGGCACTGGCAAGCTGACTTCAGCCTTCTTTTAAGGCTGTTTTTTGTCGAAAAACTGGCCCGGACTGCCGATTTGCTTGTAGGACCATTTTTCGCCCTCCGGACCCTTCAGAGAAGCCTCCGGAGGGCAAGAAACAGCCCTACAAGCAGACCGGAAGTCACAGTTCCCAAACTTCTGGTTTGGCCATAGGGGTGTATTTTGCCTTCTGGAGGCTTTAGGGAATCTCATGAAGCCTCCAGAGGTTTTTGCCCTCCCCAGGCTCCTAGAAAACCTCTGGTGCCTGGGGAAGGTGAAAAAGCACGGCAAAAGGGGGGATTCCATACTGATCGCGTGTGCATGCATGCTGGGGTCACAAGCATAGCATTATGGGTGCAGGCACATCCGCGCACAACCCTACTGCGCTCCCCTAACCTTTGGCACCCGATCCAAAAAAGGTTAGCCATCACTGACTTACAGTATAACTTACTCTATACATTTTCTATTTTTTGCATTTTTCACTATTATTACAAATATTTTTGCAATATTTGCATTTAGAATTGCACATTTTTTTCTTGGCAGTTAGTATGCTAATTCAAATATAATTTGTACATTGACTAAATAATACTATTGGTATTTGTTTGATAATACAAACATGCAATTCACATTTAATTCTAAAAATCATCAGAAGCAACAATATAAAGATCCAATTATTATCCAATTTATTATGTTATTTATGAATGTGAACTCACTTAAAGTTTTATGTGTGAAGAAAAATCTACTATCTACCAAGGTTTGGTTGGCATGTCGATTGAATTAAGAACATCACCTGTTAGCATTCATCCATATGGATAGTGGTATCATCATCATTAGAATGCAAGATGAAGTTGAATACAGATTTTGTTTCCAAAACATTTCTTAAATTTGCCTGCATCATGACCTAAAATGTTTCTGGTAAAGGAAACGAAGCCTACAATAAATACAGATATAATTTTAAAAGCATTGTTTAGTTTAGTTTTAGTTTTAGTTTATTCGGATTTATATACCGCCCTTTCTCCCTTACGGGACTCAGGGCGGTGAACAGGCGATAGTAAAAACAACAATAAAACATCTGATACAATAACTATACTAAAAATATACTAAAAATAAATTAAACACAGGCCTGTTCTAAAATACCTTGGATTAAAATAGTCATATATTTCTGGTTTGTTATCAGTATGTTATGTTACCCATCAATGTATTTCAGTAATCTCAACCCACAAAAACATTCAAATGAAAATGGAGTAGCTACGCAGGATGAAAACTTTGAAGAGCTCATCAGTTTACCCATGGGAATAAAACCTCCTAGATTGGATACCATGAGTCCTGAAGAGAATGATAGCTCTGATATTCCTTTGACTCCCATCTTGGCCTTTGAAGAGAATGGGGCACGAGGGTCATTGCCTCAGGTAGACAATGTTCAAACACCTCAGATAGCAGGTAGGTTTGCTTTAATCCTTCTAACTTGCATGCCCTGCAACGAATCTGGCAAATGCCTCATTTGAGTATATTAAGAGCAAAGAATAAAGGGTTATACATTCTGCAATAAAGATATTAATCCTGGTTCTGAGAGCAACCTGAATCTGGAATAGGACAGAGAGAGATGGAAGCTTGATTATGAATTGCACTAGGCTCAGAGGAGAGGGCACAGATCTGAATTTCAAACTATTTATTTAAAAATTGGTTTCAATTATAAAATTTATTTCTGATAGAAAAGCAAGTTTATTAAGGGATAAATAGACCGTTAATAAAAGTAGGAAAAAGCAAGGCTTCTGTAGCAGATATATAAAAAGTGATTTCAATTATGTGCAGGGTTTCTTTTGTTATAAGGTATTTCAGTGAAAATTTTCTATTCTGGTTACTCCATGTAACAGGAACTTCGTTCAGTTTATGTGGGATTACCACAGAATGGAACTATTCCTGCACTTAATAATTGGTGCATGGATCCTGAATTATTGTCCCATGGAAGGAAGTCACTCTAATCCAATGGGGGCATCACCAGCAGGATAGAATGAGTGATGAGGGTGGGTTTTGTTTTTTTGGCCAATTTTCCCTTCTCCCTGCAGGCCTAGCACACGGTGTTTAGAGGCTGTGTGGGTCTGGATGGGGAGTAACAAACTTCAACTCAACCTGTCCAAGACCGAGTGGCTGTGGTTTCCAGCGCCCCGGCACAGCCAGCTGACTCCAACACTGGCCATCGGGGGCGAGTCACTAGCCCCCGATGGAAAGGGCTCGCAACTTACGGCTCACGTCTTTCCTTGGATGACCATGTGACGGCCGTGACCAGGGGGGCTTTTTATCAGGTTCGCCTGGTATGCCAGTTGCGCCCTTTCCTTGACCGGGATGCCCTCCGCACAGTCACTCAAGCGCTCGTTACGTCCCGCCTAGACTATTGCAATACTCTCTACATGGGGCTCCCCTTGAGGTGCACCCGGAGGCTCCAGTTAGTGCAGAATGTGGCAGCGCGGGGGATCTTGGGAGCCTCACAGTGCTCCCACGTAACACCCCTCCTGCGCGAGCTGCACTGGCTGCCGGTGGCCTTCCGGGTGCGCTTCAAGGTGCTGGTGACCATCTTTAAAACGCTCCATGGCACGGGGCCTAGCTATTTGCGGGACCGTCTCCTACCACATACCTCCCTTCGACCGATCCACTCCCACAGAGATGGCCTCCTCAGGGTGCCGTCTGTCGGTCAATGCCGGCTGGCGGCGCCCAGGGGAAGGGCCTTCTCTGTGGCAGGTCCAGCCCTCTGGAATGACCTACCCTCCGAACTTCGTGCCATCACGGACCTTCGCCTTTTCCGCCAATCACTTAAAACGCACTTCTTCCACCTAGCCAGCCTAGCTTAGATTTTAGCTTAGATTTTAGATTAGATAAAATTTTAACTGGATTTTATAGGGGATTTTAAGATTTTTAGTTAACATTTTAGCACAGATTATTTAATTTAATTATATTTTAACGTTGTATTGTATGTATTGTTGTCTGTTGTGGCATTTTAATTTCCTGTGCACCATCCTGAGTCCATTGGGGAGATAGGAGCGGTATATAAATCGAATAAAACCTGAAACCTCCCACAGTTTTAGTTGCTGTTTCAACTCTTTCAGCAGCATACAGGAGAGGTTCAGAGGGAACAGGAATTGGCAGATACTATTTCTCCTGTTCCACTCATGAGAACTTTTTACATGCAATTCCAGTCATTGGAAGTAATAAGATCCAAGTTATCTCCTATCATCATCCATGACGGGACTGTTTGTACTTTTGGATAGGAACCGTTGCTAATGTTTTCTTTATTGCTTCCCTTTGTAGAAGTTGTCTGAGATCTCATCATGAATTATTATCAAAGGCGAAGAAAAAGCCTTCTGAAGCCAATGGGATTCCTTCCATGCTATGAAGGAGTGTTATATTTTTTGTCACTCTTGAATTTTCTAAAGATTTCTTGGATGCTTTCTTTTTTTTCTTTTTTTAAAGAAAACGAGTAGTAAAACCAGCAGAAGAATATATTGGAAATAGATTTGGATTGCCTTTCTATCACTAGAACTCACTACTAGGGGAGAATTGTGTCTTTCAAAAACTGCTTCCTATAGCATAATTGATATTTTCAGCAATTCTTGAAGAAAAGGATAACTAGGTTAACAATAACAGGATGATTGGGATAAGGAACTTGTTGGTTTTGTCTTGTTTTGAAAATGGGCAGTTTAAAAGGGTTGTAAAAACACTGTAAAATCAGCAAAGAATCTTACATTTTACTGATTCAATACTTGAAAAGTAAACACCTCACTGCTCTACAGGGAGGGGCTTTAGGGGTGTTATTATTTTTTTTGTTTAAACCTGTTGGTTTAAATATTATTGCAGAGAACTATTAATTATGGGGGCAAAATATAGGCTTCTGTATCAGGTTCTTGTAAAAGTAATTCCTAAATGGACATTCTGTATATTTAGCCATCACTATGCTCCTCTCACATTTTCTTTTACAAATAAAATAACATGACAGGTTTTAAAATGTGAAAAAAAAATTGAAAGCATTATTTTTTCATAGGTGAAATGAAAAAAAAAAAGCCTATTGTATCTTAGATAATGTATTTATTAATTTTGTTGAGTACAAAATAAACAATAAAAAAATGTGGCTATAATTAACAATGCAAGTTTGGCTTTTCTTAATTTATCCATTTAGCAGAGAGTTCAACAAACACAACAAAGCTTTCTAGCTTAATGTCATTCTCTGAATTCAATGAGCTTTTTCGAGACTTGGAAAAATGAAGATGCAGCTATAATGTTCTCCATATCATATAGGCTGAACAGGAAATGTTACTGAAGTCCTGTCTAGATGTCTGGAAGCCATTAGAGTTGAATAGGGAGGAAGAGTTTTGGCTGAATCCCAGCAAGAAGGGTATTGGGTTCAGAAGCCCCCTGATGCCCGGGACATTCCATCTTTGATTCTAAGGCACTAAGACCTGGTCTCTTTGATATCATAGTATTGCAGAATGATCGTTACATGAAATAGATGATATTCAGTTATTTGAGAAGTTCAGGCACTGTCTAATGAGTGAGCTAAGAGTTGGTCTTCCTGCAGTCTAATGGGAGGTTCACCAACACTTGAGGACAGCCCATTCCTAGAAGAAATGCTGCATATGGCTCAGATGACCATTTCCATCTCAGGAGGCGATTCTTATTCTTCTGTGTCCTGTGGCATTCTTCTCTTGTAAAATATTATTTGCTTATAACACTGTTTCCTATAAACAAGTTTCTAACAATTTAAAAATCTAATTTAATAAGAGATAAAACACATGCAGGCATTTCCCGCTATAAACTGGTAGGAAGAAAATAGGTTTTGTTTCTTGTGGAAAATGTACCGGTATTTCGCTGCCACTGGGTGCAGCTCAATCTTCAACATGCAAAGGCCCGAAAACAAAAGCACAAGAAGTTATTGGAGCTTTCTTTTTTTACTATGTTTGCAGACAACTGCAGAATCACTCAAAACTAGATTAGATGCAAGCTTTGGACATGGCTTCCAGACATTTGATTGTAGAGCAGTAATCTTCTATGTAAGGGAAATGTTCAGATTTTTCCCCCAATAGGATACAATAATCGATTTAAGAGCTGAGGCTCTTAAGGCTCTTGAGGATATGCACTTCACATATGTATAGAAACAGGTTCTGAATAGGTTTCTTTGTGCAACTAGGTACAGTATGTCTTCTTTGGTGGATAGCCCCATGTCATCCAGGAGATCTTTCTACTTACAGAGCGTTTTAACACAAATATACACATACATAGAAACCTTTAGCTCCAACCACCTGTCTCCCATTGTTTCTGCCTGTTCCACATGTTCTAATATGATGGGAACGCTCTAGCTCCCTTCCCTGAAGTTGTATCAATTAATGAGCCAAGGATGTGATTACTCAGTCATGCCTATATACAAATATACAGCATCTTAAAGCAGTCACAAGAACACAACCATTTTACATAAATACATTTTTCTAGAAATGCCCATTTTAATAAAAGCTTCACAAATTTATCTTGGAAACCTACACATAATTATTTGCTAGCGGAGACCCCCCCCCCCTTTCAAAGTTCTTAAAGCTCTTAAAACAATCCAATTTCAGTTTATTAAAATAAGAATATTTGCCACAGTGTATTCTAGGGCAAGTTTATCTGCATCTACATAGATCTGCATATCAGCAAGGATGATGTTAAAATTGCAACATCTGTATGACAGAACTATGTTTAGATGGTCCATCTGTCTTGCATTTGTATAGTAGAACTATAAGCATCACGGTGGCACAGTGGTTAGAGTGCAGTACTGCAGGCTACTTCAGCTAATCTGTTGTGGTCTGTCGGCGGTCTGCGGAGCTGGCAGTAGAGTAGGACAGTGAGAAGGCTGGAGAGGAACATGGGCCAGTCCTGGAGTCTGGGGAAGGCTCGGACAAGGGCTCTGCATCAGAGGCAGAGAGTGGCAAGGGCCATCTGGGAGTTATGTGCTGCCTCCAGAGCTGGACAGCAGCAAGGCAGACGATCAGGCTCCCCCTGTTTCCAGTGCAGGCTGAGAGCTGCCAGAAGGCAAGAACAGTTAAGACAGAAGGAATGACTTGGGAGTAAGGCTTGGAGGTGATTGGCCCCTCCCATAGGACATAAAGTAGGAGCAAAGGCACATGAGCCTTTGCAGGAAGCAACTTGGTTCATGCTGGTCAGTTTACCTTCTGAAGCTCCATTTTGACTCTTTGTTCCATGTCGTCTTGCCAAGCTAATTGCCAATTAAGTCTTTGGCAGCGTTTTCAAAGAAGATAGAGGTGGGTGCTTATCAGCCTTATCCCATAGGACTTTGGCAGCCTACTGTAGAACTCTTTACAATTATTTGGGGACTCATTACAGGCTGTGAATGAATATAATTCACAGCCTTTGAAATAAAAAGAGGGTTTTTTGACCTAATTGTGTGCTTTTTACTGTATCAGGAAGCCTAGATCAGAACAGATCACCGACTGCCAGCAGTTTGGCAGTTCAGGTCTCACCAAGCTCAAGGTTGACTCAGCCTTACAGCCTTCCAAGGTGGGTAAAATGGGGACTCAGATTGCTGGGAGCAATATGCTGACTCTATAAATCACTTATAGATGGCTGTAAAGCACTGTGAAGCAGTACATAAGTGCTATTGCTATAAGACTGGTTCATGAATGCATTAAAATAATGAACAGTTATATGTGAATCAGTCATCTTAGATAAGACAACAGTGGCATATTTTGATATAATCACATGCCGAATCATTTTCAATGAATTCTGTTTACATGCCTTGTGAGGGGGGAAATGTCCCTTTCATTTCTAACCAAATAACAGACATCATAATTTATGTATGTAGCTGTTGTGGATTTACCTAAGGATGCTTTGTTAAACCTGAGATTCCAATATCTTAGCACAGCTGCTTATTCAGAGGCTAATGATCTCTATTCTGACTAATGATGTGCAGGCTGGAAGTGTCTCTCATGCCTCCATATGTCCAATAGCAACACTGAGAAGCTCTTGCATAATTTCAGTTTGTTGACAGATTTCATCAAGGTGCTTCTTCAGTTCACTGTTATTGAATGCTGCCAAAAAGTCTGGATCTTCATATAAGACAAAAGGTATTCAGATATTAAACTGCAGAACTTTTCATGTGGGAAAGTACACTTGTCTATAAATTTATTTCACATTGGATTGATGGTATTGTCTAAGGATTTACATTCGATCTATAAAATTCTACTAACACCATGAAATATAGGCTAACTTTAAATTATTTATGTTTAAAACCTGCTTTGATGTTACGATTTTTCAAGATCATGTTAAGAAATTCATGCATATTCCCGTTTCTTATACATCATGCATCTGTTCAACAAACCTCAAGAGAACCTGTTTCTACCTTTCTCAGTCAGAAATATGACAAATGTTCAGGCATTATCATGTGTCTCATGTCCCATCAGTCAGCCTTCTACTTTCAGCTGTTCAACCATAGGGGTTCTACTCCTCTTATAATGATTCAAACTTCCCTTTGGACCTTCTGTCAGAAATAACTCTCTGAGGTTGGACCTCTTATACATTACATTTTTGGTGATTCTATTTGGCTTGGTTTCACTCTCTTGAGACTTTCCCATCCAATATCCTATAAGGCAGGGGTCTCCAACCTTTGCAACTTTAAGTCTGAAGGACCAGCTCTCAGAATTCTCCAGCCAGCTTTGCTGGCTGCAGAAGTCTGGGAGCTGAAGTCCTTCAGACTTAAAGTTGCAAAGGTTGGAGACCCCTGCTTTATAGGGTATCCTATTGCACCGACTGGGGGGGTTGGGGCTGGGAGGCACCGTTCTGCGGTGGTTCTCGTCCTACCTCTCTGGTCGGTTGCAATATGTGTTGGCAGGGGGGCAGAGGTCGGCCTTGAGGCCCCTCGTATGTGGGGTACCTCAGGGGTCGGTCCTCTCGCCCCTCCTATTCAACACATATATGAAGCCGCTGGATGAGATCATCCGTGGTTTTGGGGTGGGATACCATCTGTACGCTGATTACACTCAGTTGTACATCTCCACCCCAGACCACCCCAACGATGCCGTTGAGGTGATGTCCCGGTGTTTGGAAACTGTACGGATCTGGATGGGTAGTAACAAACTCAAGCTCAACCCGTCCAAGACTGAGTGGCTGTGGTTTCCGGCACCCCGGTTCAGCCAGATTACTCCAACTCTGGCCATTGGGGGCGAAACACCGGCCCCCGTGGAGAGGGCGCGCAATTTGGGTGTCCTCCTGGATTCCCGGCTGTCCATGGAGGACCATGTGGCGGCCGTGACCAGGGGGGCGTTTCATCAGGTACGCCTGATGCGCCAATTGCGCCCCTTACTGGACCGGGCTGCCCTTCGCACAGTCACTCAGGCCCTCATGACATCCCGACTGGACTACTGCAATGCTCTCTACATGGGGCTTCCCTTGAGGTGCACTCGAAAGCTACAGTTAGTGCAGAACGCAGCCGTGCGGGTGATTACGGGAGCCCCTAGATGCTCCCACATAACACCGATCCTGCGCGAGCTGCACTGGCTTCCTGTGGTCTTTCGGGTGCGCTTCAAGGTCCTGACGACCATCTTCAAAGCGCTCCATGGCTCGGGACCTAGTTATATGCGAGATCGTCTCCTGCCCCATACATCCCTTAGACCGATACGCTCCCACAGAGAGGGCCTTCTCAGGGTGCCGTCGGCCGGACAATGCCGGCTGGCGACACCCAGGGGAAGGGCCTTCTCTGTGGCGGGCCCTACCCTGTGGAACGACCTACCCCCTGAACTCCGCACCATCACCGACCTCCGCCTCTTCCGCCAGTGTTTAAAAACACACTTATTCCATCAAGCTGGCCTTGCATAGCCTCTGCTGCGACTAATTTTAGATAGTTTTAATTGGGGGATTTTAATTGGTTTTAGCACAGGTTTCGTTATTTAATAGATTTTAAATTATATGTTTTGTATTATTTTGTATATTGTTTTAAATTCCTGTGCGCCGCCCTGGGTCCTTTTTGGAGAAGGGCGGGATATAAATTGAATAAAATAAATAAATAAATAAAGGGTACACCTTGAGTTCTTTACTACTGCTAATAAAAATAGTTGGGGAAAATTCAGGAAACTAGAATCGTGAAATTATTGATGCTCCTTTTCTAAAAATTATTTTTAGAAGTATAAAATATGTGATAATGAGAATGAACTTCTATACAAGTCTGATCAAAATATCAGTGAAAAGCGATTAATCAGAAATTTATAAAGCTGGAGTTTATTTACTAGACATTTCTACGGTAGAAGCAATAAGGATTCAAATCCTAGTAAAATCTAGTGAGCCTAGTCATTATGCTAGACACCACATGAAACTCCTGGGATTTAATTTGGACCATTATTTTATTTATTTAATTAATTTGAAAGACTTACTGGGATTTTTTAAATCATAGCAGTCCATACCTTTCTGTAATGCACAGAGAGTGGTTATGCCCAAATGCTGAAAACGACTTTCCCGGTGAAGAAGATACTTCATCAGATATTGCTGAACCTGGTTCAGGTGAGTTTTTAATAGAGAGACTATCTCCTCTATGCAATGGATATGGAAAACAGAAAAAAAAAATACAGAATAAAATCCATTAGTTACACTGCACTATTAAATCAAAACAACAACGTCCTTCTGCTTGTGATGGCTGCTACTGCTTGCTTTTCCGGTTACTAATTTGTTAAGCTAAGAATATTTTAATATTGCAAATTTATGAATGTAGTTCACTATAAAGCGATGCATTACAGCAAGCAGAGCTCCGAGCTTCAGCCCTAATTCATTTTAAGTTTTATTTTGTGAAATAAAAATGCAAGTGCTAAATCTCCTAAAGAGCTTCATCTACTTTGAAATTAAAGCACAGCGATAATAATACTGCATAATTGTGTATGTGTAATAATAAATGCATTATTTTAAGAGAGGGGGGTTTAAAGAAGCTTCATGCTGCAATGATTTTTCAAATTAAATATCACTTCAGTTTGCAGCAGTAAATCTAATAATATTTGAGCAGTGATAGCATATTTAACAGGATTTGTTTCCTTATGGAAGATTCTGTTATGATGTTTAATTCCTGTCTTAAAACCATTTGCTTCACTCTCTCAAAACAAATTTTCATGTTTAAATTAGAAGAATAAGGGCTCCAGGCAAGGATGCCAAGTGTGGTCAGGCGCAAAATACCTGCCTGATGTCAATTAGATTTACATTATTAGTATATCATAGGAAAATAGATGATCATCTAGCTGTAATTCATTCATTTAATAAGTCTTTAAGAATCCCATTATGCTCTGAGAATGATATAAATAAAAGGATTTGGACTTCAAGGTTCAAGCTATTGTCCTCTTTTTTTTTAAACCCAACATCTTTTCATCACTTTAATTTATATTTTCATTAGGCTGAAAATATAAATATCAGACTCCCTGTTGATACATACCATGTCTTACAAAGTGTTTGATCATAAAGGCAGCTTGGAATGAAAGCTCGGTTTGTTCCACCTGGTTAGCTAATTTCACCAAATGATTTATCAATGGTTCATCCATCAATGCTACAATATGCGCCGTGGCTCCTTCTACTAGTAGAAAAAAGATTTAATTAGAAATTAAGAGACAAATAAACAGACCCCAACAGAACAAAGACTGTAGAATATTTGAAATAAATATATTGAACCGCAGAGTCAAATACTTGGTAGACCTCCCAAATCACAATCGGTGGAGAAATTAAAACAACCTGAACAGAAGTAAGCATAGCTTTACTTCATATTCAGCAAAGGGTACTCACCATCTCCCTCAGTAACTGGTATCATTGTTCAATTGGTCTTATCAAGAGGAAGCTTTTCCTAACATTTAAATGGAAACTGTACTTAGGAACAGGGACTTAGGATCATTGTTCCATGTCTCACACTCTGGAGTGATAAACAATAGGCCTTGAACTCCTCTGCAGCATCCATTCATGCACTTGAGAAGGGCTATCACACTTCTCTCAGGCATCTCTTCACAAAAGGGACCACACTCAGTTGTCTCGTAAGACTTACTTTTTTGCCCTTCCAGTTCCAATTTCTGTAATCTCTCTCTCAAAATGTGGAACTAACCCAGTAGTTAACGTGGCATCTGACTAATTCAAAATTTGGTAGATTATGTCCTCTGATTTGACAGAGGAATTACTTGATGGAATTTGCCCATGGTGGAATAGCTAATCCCCAAGGACGCTAGCTTGACTTTATATAATACTGATTTGACCAATAGCTGGATATTACAGATAGCTCTTGTATAATGATCATTCCTTCATGACTTTTTTTTTGGTTAAAAAAAGTTTTATTGGTTTTTACAAATTTTTTCAATCAGGAAAAGGGTATAAGGTATTAGTGAGACATTTTGAGGACATCTATGTCGGAGGCGTTGGCCCCCTCCGAGGCTTCATACAGAAAAAAAAAAGGTGATACAATAAATTTTCCATTTCCCTACAAAGTGGAAAGAGATACATACATATATCATTTCATAACTTCATGCAATCAATCATTTGTTTCTATAAACATCCAGGTAAGGGTTACACTATATTGAAAAAAGTCATTTGTGAGATCTGAGTCTTTTAGCAATTGTATCCTCTTCTCCTTGACCACCAGTGGGCGGGGCCGTGGCCCCTCCCGTTCCCCCATTTTCATCCTCCAGGATTGAGGAATGTTTTTTAAGAAAGACTTCCGCCTCTGCAATTGTTTTAATTCTTACTCTCCCTCCCTCCCAGAACACTAACATTCCTTCGGGCATCGACAACTTGAACCACACCCCTTTTTTGTATAATCTTTTTGATAAGAAGGAATATTTCCTTCTTATTTCTCTAATCTTTTTCGGGATCTGTTTCAAAATGGCAATCTCAGTCTGTTGATATATCAAGGGACCATCTCTCTGTGCTCTCAGGATCCCATTCCTCGTCGACCTTCTTACAAATTTAATATGTATCTCTCTGGGTACTTCATTTATTCTGGCATATGCTGAATTAATTCTATAAATCAAATCAATGTCCCCCCAAATATCTTCTTTGCTCTTTTTAGTATAATCTGCTAACATCGTACACATTAAATCTTTTAAATCCTCAGAGTCAGCTTCAGGAACATTTTGAAACCTTAAAAAGTAAGACATCCTTTCTAAATCCATCCTAGACATATGACCAGCTAAATCCACTAATTCTTTTGGAGAATTACTTATCTCTCCCCTCATCTCAGCCCCCCCCTCCAGTCCATCAATTCTTTGTTTATTTTCCATTAGTGCTTTCTGTGTCTCCAAAAGTTCCAGTTTTGAACTAACATTGTCTTTCCTGATTTCTTTTATTTCTTTCATGATGTTTTGTAGAGTTTCCTCTATTGCTGATAACTGTGTAGCTTCCCCCTCCGTTTCTTTGGAAAACATTGAAGTAATCTTAGGTTGGTGTGGGTGCTTTTTTGAAGCCATAATGAAAGTGTTAAATTCTTGTCACTAATATGGCGTCTGTTGGAGAGGTAGTCCGTGAGGCGAGGAGAGAGTAAGAGTCAGAGTCCAAATTTAAAATGCACTTTGCTTAAAATCCAGAGAGAGAACAATTTTTTAAACAGCAATCAAATGGGAAAAAGAAGAAGGCACATCTGGGAGAAATCCTAAGAGTCCATTGCATTAATCCAATAGTAAAACGTTCAGTCCCATAAAAACGAAGGAGTGTCAGCACTTTTCAAAGAGAAATATTTCTTGCTGAGAACAAAGGAACGCCATCTTCCCCGCCCCTCTGGCAGCCGCAGAGAACTAGTGGAAGTCCATATCAGTTGTTGCAAGACAGAGATACAAAGTATCATTAACAGTCTTAAAGTGAAAGACTTTCATTTGCTGTTTAAAAATCGGATGTTAAGTTCTCCTCCTCCCCAAGCCTGGGGAACATTTCAAAATGCCGCTTTTTTTTTCCTTCCGAGGAGGGGTTTTACAAACTCCCCCCTCCTTCTTCTTTAAAAACGAAAGTTGAAGGCATTAATTATTAAATCACTCACAGTCCACTCTGCAGCAATGACGGAGCCTCGGTGTTGCCTTCAGCTCCGGCTTTCAGCCCAACTTTAATTGCAGCTGTCCCGGCTCTCCATCGGCGAAGGGGACAAAAGGGAAACTCCCCCCCGCGACTCGTTCTCCAGCGCCTGGGACGAGGCGGGAGCCACCCCCCTGACCGCCGTCGGGGTGGGGGACTCCCCGCGAGCCATCCATGCGGTGGGGGCTCTTTAGCAAGAGCCCCCGTGCCCCCGAAGGCACCGCCAGAGCAACCAAGCAGCGGACGTGTCAAAGACCCATCCATTGCCTCCGGAAGACCGGAAACTTTTTCATGACTTTTTGATGTTATAACAGTGCTGAACAAGTGGTATTTGTTACTGGTCCTCAAAATTCCAGCCAACGCAACACCTTTGTGGTTATGTGATCACTTGGCTTGCATTTATGATGGTCACATGAGCACCATTTGCAACCTTTACTACCAGCTTCTCATAAGCAAATCAATAGGGAAGTCAGCAGGGAAAGCTGCAAGTCGCTCTGCGATTACACCTTCTTGTGAGCCCCCTGGAATCACTTCCCAACCAGTGATCTTGCAGGACAGCAATGGGGAGTGCCAGGATTGCCATTGCTAAATGGTATGGTCATACTATGTCATGCTTTAAGGGCTGCATTGATTAGTGATGAGAATTCCAGTCCCAAGGTGTTTTATGATTTCTCCAGTACAGGTAGTCATTCAGTGGTGGGTTGCTGACCGGTTTACTACCAGTTCACTTGTGCTCGCAACGCTTCTGCACATGCTCAGAAGTGTCTGGGCGGGTGGGGGGAGCCTCCCGCCACTGCCACTACTGGTTTGGCCAAACCGGGCGCAACCCACCTCTGCAGTCATTGACTTACAACCACAATTCAACGCAAAATTTCTTTTAAGTCAGATATTTGTTAAGTGAGTTTCACCCCATTTTATGACCTTTCTTGCCTCAGTTGTTAAGTGAATCACTGCAATTGATAAGTTAGTAACCTGGTTGTTAAGTGAATCTGGCTTCTCCATTGACTCTGTTTGTCAGAAGGTCACAAAAGGGGATTACATGACCCTGGGACACAGCAATGGTCATAAATATCAACCAGCAGCCAAGCATCTGACTTTTGATCACAAGATCATGGGGATGCTGCAAAGGTTGTAACTGTGAAAAATGGTCATAAATCACTTTTTTCAGTGCCATTGTAACTTTGAATGGTCACTAAATGAACTGTTGTAAACCGAGGACTACTTATCCTTTATACATTCTCTTCAAAATGTTGCCCACTCGCACTAAATATATGTATATTTTATAAGTCGATCTTAAAAAATGGGGTTTTTTTGTGAGATAAAACACTGAGAAAAGATACTTAAAGGAAAAAAAGAGTATCCAAAAATAATAATATGGTTTTCCTTTTAAATCCAGGAAGCACTTTAGAAATATTTGGTAATCTAAATATTTTATTAGTGATCGAAATCTGAGTTTGTTGAGATTAGAATTGATGCCTTCTGTATATAGAGATGAAAATCTATGTTTGCTTTATTTATTAATTCCTTCAAGTTATTGCTGATTCCTGGTAATTGCCTGGAATAATCCTTGCAGTTTCCTTGGCAAGATTTCAGAAGTGGTTAGCTGTTGCCTCCTTCCTTGTGCTGAGTGTGTGTGTGTCAAGGTTACCCAGTTGGCTTTGTGCCCCAGGTGGGGAGTAGATCTCACAGTCTGCCAGCTTTTTAGCCTGGTGCCTTAATCACTATACCAAGATAGCTCCCCTAGTTAAATATGTTTCTATTTCATTTAATTCAATAAAGGTTGTCTTATCTTACATCTTATCTTATTTATATTTCTACCCCAAGTATTTTATGTATTTTATTTATGTATTTTAGAATTTTAATGGGAATGTTTTAGCACAGGTTCTTAGTTTAATTCATTTTAGATATTATTACTGTATTTATTGCTATTTATTGATTTTAATTTCCTGTGCACCACCCTGAGTCCATCTCGATGGAGAAGGAGCGGTTATACAAATCGAAATAAATAAATAAATAAATTTGGCTTCTCACAGGTTTCCAATAAAACCACTCTTATCTTTATTATCATGGTATAAAATTTTGAAAATTAAAATTAAATTAAATTTTCCTGAAAATAAGACAGGATCTCATTTTCTTTTGGCACTTGGCCTTATTTTCGGGGAGGTATTATTTTCGGGGTACAGGAGGTGGCGAGCGTGGTCACCTCATGGCTGCTGCTGTGTTGCAATATTTTTATGGAGGGCTTATTTTCAGGGGAGGGCTTTTTTAGCACATGCGCTCAAAAAGCCAGATTGGGCTTATTATCTGGGGAGGTCTTATTTTCAGGGAAACAGTAAATTCCAGAGATCAAAACTTACATCAATATCAATGTTCAATTCCAGAAAAAAAGGCTTATCAGTTTTTTAGCCTATACAGCAGAATTAAAGCCTCCCTTACCATGCTTCACCAATTCAGCAAGACAAGATATCACGTAGAAAAGGGAATCTTCTAGTAAGTGGGCACTGTGGAGAGCCTGAAGAAGGCCTTCAATCCATGGGCTGTCTAGGATTTTCTGTAAATCACACAGAAAAGGTACTGTTTCAGTCTGTCAAACATCTTTCAAGCTATAAAAATTAGCATCATGATTTAAAAAAAATAAACATGGCAGTTTTATGGCATATCTCAGATTCATTCAAAAATCAAATTTACTTCTTCCCCAGTCAACACTGGGTTAATTTCAGAATTGGGTAGAAGGATGCAGGATGCGAGATAGATAATATCATACAAGAGATCCTTATGTCTGCAATAACCAATTGTGGTTGCATTGCTTTCTTTCTTAAAACATTTGTGGCATAAGTTGCCTCCAAATTCTATTATTAGTTCCAAATACGAGAAGAGATCTCCAATACTTTTAGGCCCATCTTGCATTTGGTACTCATGAACTCCAGAAAACAGATTTGAAGAAACCTGCAATATTTTATAAAAAAATAGGTGGAGAGATTAACATGAGAAGAAAGCATGCAGGCAGGTGCATTGTTTGCTAATGTAAACTCTCTTTCTTCCTATATATGTTGTTTAAATAAGAACTATTACATTGCAAAATTTATTTAGTACTCTGATACTCCGTCATTTTTCACTGTAAAATTAAACAATTTTTTAAAGCATCATAAGGATTTTCAGACGGTTTCCCAGAATTGATCAGTCAAGTTTAGCTTTAACAATTCTCTACAATGTGCTCCTCAGGAAATTTAGCATCTGCAAAATCCATTGCTATAGATTTTCCAGTGATTGCTATAATGTCCATTACAGAAATCCATTCCACAGTGATAGCAGTAGCCAAATGTGAGATCAATACGAGGTATAATGTAGTTCACAGTACACTGTAATTACCGTATTTTTTGGAGAATATGACGCTCCAAAGTATGACACACTTAGCTGTTTGCAACGAACAGCAAACAGTACAGACAATATACACTGTTTGTAGTGTTACATTTCAGACTATACTTGTACAGATGCTGTTAAAATTGATGTGCTTTCTGGAAGTATAGTTATTCTCTGCTATTTAAAAGACGTAAAAATAGCACTGGGCCTCTTCAGATCAAGCATTTATTTTAAAAAGCTTCTTCATTTTGTTAAACTGTCTAGAACAATAATAAAGCAGTCTTTAAAAAAATAAGTCTAATAATTTGAACATTCTATAGTTTATTTATAGTTATTGAATTACCTCTTTGTAGCAAACAGCCTGATTAGCAGAAGAAAAAAATATCTGCCTTTGCCTCCCAGCAATTTGCCTTGAGAAGCAAACAGCAAGTTTCACTTTCAATTTCTCCCGATCATCAGCTGTTTCAGGCTGCAGGGATTGCTATAGCCTATTGCAGCCTCTGCAAGCCCCCGTTTGCTGCAAAAAGGTAAATTGCTGGGAGCAGAGACCAAAGGGTTAGGGACGGTGGGGGGGACGGTGGGGGGGGTGGAGGGGGGGCTACATTCAGTGTATAAGACGCACCCAAATTTTCACCCTCTTTTAGGGGGCGGAAAGATGCATATTATACTCCAAAAAATACAGTAGTTCATTCAAACTACAGCAGCAAGAAAAAGAAATAAGCACATTGTCCTTTTAATCTGAATTCTAAATTGATTTCTAGTATCTTTCTAGGTGCCTTTCAATGTGATGGCTGTGGCATAAGGTTCTTAAGGGTACTAGGGCCAATATATGGTGGGGGACGGACGGACTATATTTTCTGTATACATCAATTCTATTAAATAAATATTAGAGGACCAGATATGGAAACTAGAGGAAAACCTTTTATCAATATCACGCCTTTGGAAAGCAATGTCCAGAGATAGCTACAGAGCATTGAACCTATAATCTTGGAGGCAATGTGTAATGGCTCCAGACCCTTTATTTGATATGAAATCGGGGCTTGTGTATTTATGCTGGCTGCTTCTCTCCCCTCTTCATGTGCTTCTTTTGTAAACACTCTAGAGACTCCACTCACAAATTATATGACCATCAACATTGTGGAAGGAAAGTTGCATTACATCTGGACAATGCAAGCTCTTCCTTACCACGCAGGTCTATAGGAAAATGTGGCTCTATTGTCAAATTCTTTCCTCTCAGGTTTATTCACAATTATTCTAAAAGCATTTCCAACTTCTGTTAGGAATGGCATGTGAGCTAGCCTGAAAACTGCATCAAGCAAGCAAGCAAGCAAGAGAAAACAACACGGGACAATGAAGAAAGGTAGCTGAAGCGTTGAGGAACACAAGATGGCAAGCGGTAGTCATTATGAGCAGCCTGCAGGAAAGGGGAAAGAATCATGCAACAAAGACAATGAGAAAAGAAGCAACAATGTAAAATGCTAGTATTCCAAAAAAGAATACATAGGAGAAAGGCAATCTGAACAGCAATAAACAAGTTAATAAGAATAAATCTGGTTTAAGAAAGGAAATAGCTTTAGGATTTAATGATAGTGAAACTGAAGTTCTACAGGTAGTCATTGACTTACAACAGTTCATTTAGTGACCATTCAAAGTTATAACAGCACTGAAAATAGTGACATGGCCATTTTTAACACTAATGACCATTGCAGCATCCCCATAGTCATGTGATTTACATTCAGATGCTTGACACATGGTTCATATTTATGATGGTTGCAGTGTCCCGAGGTCACATGATTCCCTTTGACAACTTTCTGACAAGCAAAATCAATGGGGAGGCCAGATTCGCTTAACAACCATGTTACTAACTTAGCAACTGCAAGGATTCACTTAACAAATGTGGCAAGAAAAGTTATAGCATGGGGCAAAATGCAGTTAACAAATTGTTCACTTAGGAGCATAAATGTTGGGCTCAACTGTGATCATAAGTTGAGGACTACCTGTAGTGCTACTGCTTTATTGAGCAATAAATAAAATTTTTGAAAGTAAAATGCATTCCTAGTTTCCTGCTTGCTGTCTGTACTAAAGAAGACAAACCTGTGATAATAACATACTTGAACAAAAAGGTCTTTATTTTTGTTCTCTCTCTTTCTCTTTCTCTCTCTCTCTGTCTGTGAGTATGAGTGTGTATGTGTATTCGTATGTGAATGTTTAGAGTAGAGAACAGTATATAAAATGGTCATCGTATTTCCTTACAGTGGAACATGAGTGTCTTTAAGTTATAAATTCTGAGAGAACTGAGTCTTAAAAATCACATCTTTAAAATGTTCAATTAAAAAAACCAGTGCGAATGCATAAAAACATACCAATTCCATGTATGCTCTCGAAAATATCTGCTGAGAATTCAGCAAGCACTTAATATTTTCATATAATAATATCACTCAGTTGGCCGAATTGTGAATTGAATATTTGGATCAATATGCAAAACTGCTTGAGACTTGCCTGTATGTTTTTAGAAAGGCTGAGATTTTTGATGAGGCAAGCCATATGGCCAACAATTACTGGGTCTGTTCTCCAGGTAAGCAACAGTTCCCCCAAAGTTTGCAGCATCTCATCA
The DNA here is from genome assembly GCA_039707465.1 of Rhabdophis nuchalis. Taxonomy (NCBI): domain Eukaryota; kingdom Metazoa; phylum Chordata; class Lepidosauria; order Squamata; family Natricidae; genus Rhabdophis; species Rhabdophis nuchalis. The sequence goes on along the minus strand of CM077643.1, from coordinate 305,647,193 downwards.
GACATCAGGGCATCCTGCAAAGATCAAAGTAGCGCTTAAAATACAGTAAGAACACTTTTTCAATAACAATCTGCACAGGGTAAACCCAAATGTACAAAATTGGTATAATACAGCTGCAGGTGCCAAGTAATGTTGCACCAAAGAGCTAAGGTTGCCCAATATCATCACAGATAGGGAGGGAGGGAGCCAGAGCATCTCTGTGTAATAATAACCAGTTTGGGGGGGGGGGTGAACCTGTGCCATTATTAAGCAATTGAAAAATCCAGTGAACGGTGCTATCCTTACAGTTGGTAAATTCAATAAACATCAATATAAATACTTGCACTGATACCATTCAGTCAAGGTTTTATCCAATCATGGATAGCTTTTTCCACTACTGGTAGTGCTCGACTTACCACCACAACTGAGCCCAGTATTTTCTGTTAAGTGAGACATTTCTTAAGTGAGTTTTGCCCCATTTTACTACCTTTCCTGCCATGGTTGTTAAGTGAATCACTGCGGTTGTTCAGCTAGTACCACAGTTGTTAAGTGAGTCTGGCTAGCCACGTTGACTTCGCTTGTCAGAAGGTCGCCAAAGGGGATCACATGACCCCGTGACACTGCAACCGTCATAAATCTGAGTCAGTTGCCAAGTGTCTGAATGTTGATCATGTGACCATGGGGATATTGCAATGGTCGTTGGTTGTAAGACACTTATTTCAGTGCTGTTGTAACTCTGAACGGTCAGTAAATGAACTGTTGTAAGTCGAGGACTAACTGCAGTAGTAATTACTAAAACTGATTACGAATCCAACAAAAAGGAGTTCTGCCATTAATTTACTTGTCAATCTGAAAAAAAAATCTCAGGTGGAAACTGGGAGACACAAAGGATCTAAATAAGCAGCAGGAAGGAGAGAGCTATTAACCTACCAACGTAGGTACTTTTTAAATAATAAATATACTTTATTTGCAAGGAAACTGATGGGCAAGTAAAGTTAAAGAAGGTATCCTACGAATCTAAAGATAAAATATAGTGCGGAACCAAGTACCGTATTTTTAAGAGTATAAGATTTTGAAGATTTTAAAAAAAAAAGTTTTTGCAATCTGCAGACATCCCCAAAATGCCCAGTTTTTCACGAAAACAGGCCCGTTTTCTGTCAAAAAAAAGGGCATGCATAGTCTTTAGGATGCTTACAGAGTACTCCAAGGGGCTGGGCAAAATTGAGCAAAAAATGGTCCATTTTTCACTCATTTCTGACCATCCAGGAGCACTCTGAAAGCCTCCTAAAGACTCTGCACGGCTATTTTGATGAAGGGGTCAGGATTTCGGGAGGCAAAAAATGCTGTGTTCAGTGTATAAGATGCACCCAGATTTTCAGCCTCTTTTGTGAGGGGAAAAGGTGCGTCTTATACTCTGAAAAATATGGTAAACAATCTTGAATATATGAGTAATAAGGAAAATAGTAGAAAAAAGTTCCATCTAACTTAGCGAGACTGAACTATAGTAGAAAAATACAGAACTGTTATGAATAAAAACCTTGTTAACTGCACATTCTCCCATCTCCCCAATAAAATTCTATGAATTACAATATCAAAAGAACTAATATATCTCTGAATAACATAAATTATGAACACTTCCTGTCATATCGATATAGGAAGCATGCCTGTTTGAACATTTGCCCTATCACAAAATGCTTTTCATCTCATAAGCGATCCGAAGGTCAATGGTATTAAGAAAATATGTACCTGGTTGCCTGAGTGTTGGGATAATATCTGGAGGAGAATTACTGAATTCTGCTGAGTCTCTTTATTGCTAAATGTCAAGAGAGGAAGAAGACGGGACTGGATATGCATAGCAACAAGACTGGTCAGAACAAACTCTGCAACAGAAGAACACTGCTTAAAGCTGTCTGTCAGTCAACAAAAATTGTTCTGCAAAAAGGAACTTGAGGATAAAGCACATCACCAAGTTTAAGAGAGTCAAATTAGTTCATCTGTCTCCTAGAAGCAGATAATTCCATGTAATATCAATACAGTGGTTAGATCCTGAGCTCTGTTTCATGAAAAATCAACAAAAAGACAAACTAAACTTGATATAAAAAAGCTAGCCTCTGATCAAAATAATTAAACCATGTTGGCTCTGATCTCACTAAAAATCCAGGTAGTATTAATGTTAGCATCAGAAAAAAGCTTAAAGCATTCATGCCCCCTTCTGGCACAGACTAGAACACAAGAAGCTCATTCAAAGCCAAGGAGACACATGACAAATTATTATCCAGACTGAGTAACATCTTCAGAGGGGTATAGTAGTCAGAATAGCCACATTTACAACCAAATACTGCAGGCATATGACTTTTGTAAATTAAAGTCCGTTCCATAAATATTGAAAGCTTAAAATGTGCACATTTACTGTAAATGTTTAATGTTTATGCTTGCAAACAGGTAGTCCTTGACTTAGGAATATAATTGAGCCCAAAATTTCTGTTGCTAAATGAAACATTTGTTAAGTGAGTTTTGCCCATTTTATGACCTATCTTGCCACAGTTGCTAAGCAAATCACTGCAGTCGTTAAGTTAGTAACACAGTTGTTAAGTGAATATGGCTTCCCCCTTGACTTTGCTGGTCAGGAAGCCGCAAAAGGAGATCACATGACCCAAGGACACTGCAACCGTCATAAATACAAGTCAGTTGCATCTGAATTTTGATCATGTGACCATGGGAATGCTGCAAGGGTTGTAAGTGTAAAAAGCTGTCATAAATCACTTTTATCAGTGCTGTCATATCTCTGAAAGGTCACTAAACAAACTGCCGTAAAGGACTATATTCTTCTTTCAGCTACAGTAATCAGAAAGGCAATATCTAGATTTGGTTAATAATGTTGAGGAAAAATATTAGCGTGCATCAAAGGTGTATGGGAGTGGGAGAGAAGAGGTACGATGGAGGCTCAGGGCTTTCAGTAGTGTAGTCCCTGTTACACTGGCATGTGACCCCCTACCAGTGGTGGGTTCCTACTGGTTTGGACTGATTCGGCCAAACCAGTAGTGGTTTGGCGACCTGGGTCACTGGAACCAGCAGCGACCCAGGCCTGCCAAGCCCCCAAACCAGTTCTCCGCGGGGCGCCATCTTGTTTTTCGCTTCTGCGCAGGTGCAGAACAAATTTTATTATACTGCGCATGCACGGTACCCATGAGTGAACCGGCAGTAGTGCTGCTGGAACCTACCCCTGCCCTCTATCTCGTGTTTGCTAACCACCAATTCAATCCAGCACTGAAATAGGTTCTCCACCTCTGCGCTAGGTTCACTACACATGTCAAATTTAAATAAGAACCTGGGGAGTGAAATTTTGCAGAAAATTATTTGCGGTACAAGCACAAAAGTAACACTTTAGGTCTTAAATTGGACTGGTGAATTTGTACCAAGATGGGAATTTGGACTTGAATTTGGACTTGATTTAACAGAATGAATTATACTAATAAATGTGTCAATTACAGAATCCAATTAGAGATCACTGCTTCATCGATAAAACCAACGGCTCAATTCTTCTGCAAAATTTATGTGTGTGTTTGTGTGCATTTCTCCCACAAATTAAAATCTTTGTGAAAGAGTAATGTGCCCCTTGTTTGCAATATAATGCCATTTTCTCTTAAATTTTATAATTAAGTAGCCTGTAAATCCATTACGCTATCCAATGTAGAAAGTAAAAAATACCTCTGAAAAATAGAAAGATTAATAGAAAGTTGAAGGAAAGATTTATAAAGGACATTGCTAGCCAGGTGGTAAGAATCCAAGAAAATCTAAGAGAAATCTAAATAGTAGTGCTTTTTTACTAGGACTAAAGTAAATAAAGACAAGGGCCTTTTTCAAATATTTTGTCCACCAGGAATCAAATGCAAGCTTCACTGAATCAGGGGAGGTGGTGATGTTATCATCAGATAAACATACTAAGCAGAGCCAGTTCTGTGTTGGAGGTTTAAGGCACCAGCTTATGAACCGGGAGACGACGACTTCTAGTTCCACGTGAGGCACAAAGCCAGCTGTGTGACCTTGGGCCTGTTCCTTTCTCTCCGTTCCAGGAAGACGACAGTGGCAAACCACTTCTGAAATCTTGCCAAGAAAACTGCAGGGATTTGTCCAGGCAGTTGCCAGGAGTCAAGACCGACTTGAAGGCACCAAACAAAGAAACCTATTCTGCTTTTTCCCATGTGTATGCTGTGCTGATCAGAGAAGAGATGCTTTGTTCACATTTCCATGCATTACAAGACATCTCTTCTGAAAGATTTACAGAGCTGTCGTTACAGGGGGGAAAAAACATTTTTTTCTCCAATTTCTTTCAAGGTTATAGATTTTTGATGGGGTTGCTGCTTTTTCCTCACCCACAGGATCAGACAGGCTGACTTTTTTTTTTTGCTCAAGAATCATCTAATAGTGCAAGTGACTAACCGTGGCATCTTGTTAGAAAAAGTAGCATTGAAACTAATTTTTGTTTAGAAAAAGTAGCATTGAAACTAATTTTTGTTTTGTTTAGACGCATATAATGGCGGGAGTTTAGGATGATAAAAGAGTGTGACTTGGCAGCTGTAATCTGTATTAATGACCTTGAGTACTCTAGCTAGAGCAATTTGGATTTAAACACACAGAGAGGAATAATTGCATTATAAGAACATAATAACATAGAGTAGTTGCAAGGTCAGGGACAGTTTATCACCAAACATTTCTTGTCAGCTTCTTCTAATTATTAGTATGAAACTCAAGTCTGATAAAGTATTTTTCCAATTCATCAGTGCTAGAAATGCATGTCACGTACCAAGCCAATTTTACCATTTTGTTATTATAACATAATATTATACGTTTAATGTTAAATAGTATGATACTGGGTTGATTTTTTCCCAAGAAAAATCACCCTAGATCAGTGATGGCGAACCTATGGCACAGGTGCCACAGGTGGCACGCGGAACCATTTCTTAGGGCATGTGAGGCATTGCCCTGTCAGCACTAGGGCGCATATGTGCACTAGCCAGCTGATTTAGGCCTTCTTTTGAGGCTGTTTTTCGCCTCTAGAGGTGGGGGGGAGGCTGTTTTCACCCTCCCCAGGCTCCTAGAAAGCCTCTGGAGCCTGGGGAGGGCAAAAAAAGCATGCCAAAAGCAGGGGGCCGCGCATATAGCATTATGGGTGTGGCACGCCCACACATGACACCCCCTGCCCTCCCCCCACTTTTGGCACGCGAGCCAAAAAAGGTTAGCCACCACTGCCCTAGATCATGTAGATGTCCTTATAGCTGGACTTAGAATAAGCAGGCTGCTCTTCTCTAAACCTGCCCGACTGGTCTGGGACTTCATTACTGCAAGTTTTATTAAACCAGAAAAAGCTTCAACACAATAGGTGTGCCTGAAACCAAAATATAACATTCTTCCTACTTCACAGAGTAAAGAACAACCTGAGAACATTCTTTCCAAAGGCTAGGCACAGGACAAAATAACACGGGGGAAAAACATTTTATGTTCTGTATGACTGGGGTACTGGTGTGTTGTTTGCCTGTTGGCCATTTTTCTTTTACTCCCATATTAGGTCTCTACTTACCATTGGAGGCTAAATTCCTGAGACAAATACAAGCCTGGTTTGAAATCTAGTTGAAGGAAACAAGCAAATCAAGAGGTGAGAAAAAGCACTCTTGTCTGCAAAAACAATCTAAATGGCTGACAAGTTCATGTTAGTTTTATTTAAACACATTATTTATCACCAGGATATTTGGATGGGATATGCTTTAAATATGGGAAGTGCAAGAGCAAAAAGATTCTCTGTCACAACATAACCCAGCTTTGATACTTTAAAACTGTACCATCAGTGTTTCACATGTGTGTGAGAGTAGCTTTTGTGGATTGATTAACTTAATACTGTAGCTCATTGCAGTCCTTACAAATTCTGAAATCTCCCCCACAAATCTTCCCAACGCTTCCCAAAATACCAAATCATTTGTTTTACCAATGTCAGTCATAAAATCACTGTCCATGTCTTATACCCTCCCAGGAAGGCTGCAAAGGCAAAGTATATTCCCCAGGCCAAAAAAGTTACTGTTAGCATTTGTATCAGAGGTGGTATTCAGCAGGTTCTGGCCAGTTCTGGAGAACCGGTAGCGGAAATTTTGAGTAGTTCGGAGAACTGGTAAATACCACCTCTGACTGGTGCCGCCCCCATATATTCTCTGCCTCACAAGTCCCAGCTGATCGGGAGGGAATGGGGATTTTGCAGTAATTTTCCCCTGGAGTGGGGATTTTACAGTATCTTTCCTCTGCCACGCCCATCATACCATGTCCACCAAGCCACACCTACAGAACCAGTAGTAAAAATATTTGAATCCCACCACTGAATTGTATCCATATACAAATGGATACAGATACAGCAGCATCATTATCCAAAAATCCCAAGCTTTACCTTGTCCACACCTGAAGACAAGAGAGAAAGCAGAGTCTGCAGAAGAAACCTGTCACCAACGTGAAGCATAGCTTTGTGGTGCTGTGAATTTGTAGCCACATTGCTGAGAGCAGCACAACTGTAGTACTGTAAGGACAGAATGCAACATTGGTATAGATGCAGTAAAGAGACAAGAGTTTGTCTACAATGGGTCGGAAAAATAAAGATCATGTTGTCTGGTCTACCTCTGAATAATGTAACTGTTGACTCATCACAAAAGCAATGAAAAATATATAAGGAGTTTGAGATGGAGACACTTTATGGCTTAAAGTTCTAAAACTGTATTAAGAACCCATCACGCACCTATCAAGGAACATTCAAGTTCAAGTTAAGAGCTCAGGATCCTATCCAAAGCTCTGGGATGTCAAATGAGAATTCTGTAAGCAGTGAATTCAAATGGAATTGCTCAGTTCTTGAGCAAATACATGATTGCAGTAGATGTGAAGATTCTAATACCAGAGCTTAGGCTTGAGAGAAAAGACCATATGTTATGCTAATATAATACTTAAAATCAGTTTTCAATAGATTTTTATGGAACGCAAGCCATGTGGAGAAATATATTCTTTTGCCTCTTTGCAGAAAACAGGAAAAAATACAGAACAGCACAGCAAACTAAAAAAAGAAAATGGCTCCCAAAGCTTCAGCAATATCAGCCTGGAACAATTCGATATGAAAACTGGGGGGGGGGGGGGGAAGAAAAGTGACTACAGTCCATTCAGATGGAGCTGATCTTACATAAATTGGGGGTTAAGTGTGAAGATAAACTGAAATTCATATTTCTATTCTGTGAGGCTTAGTGTCAGCCTCCGCTTTGCTGTTTGCTTCGGCTGCCATATGAAACGGGGAGGGGCTTTGCTATTAGGGTTTGGGATTGTAACGGTGCAGGAGGTTGATTTGCAGAAGGGAGTAAATTCTCGCCATCTACTTTGCATACCAGTGGCTGAGGCCGTGCGGTGGTCAAGATCAACGGTCTTGCATGCCATCCTGATGATGCTCCTGAAGATGCAACCCACATGACACGTGAGGGGTCTGCGTATTGGACAATGGGGTGGGGGTTATTGGGAAAAGGGGGTTGGACATATATTGATATGTATGCTTTCGCGCCTAAATGGAACTGATATTCCTATGTGGTTCCGCCCTAGGCTCCTGATGGACCCAGCAAGGTTCCAGAGGGAGCTTGGGCCAATTCCTGTGGACTTGCCCCGCGACTCGACTGAGGACCTAGTGGCCGCATGGTTATGTGCGGCCACGGGGGCCTTGGACTGAGTCGCGCCCTTGCGGCCTCTCTTGCGGTGACGAACCACCCAGGCTCCTTGGTTTACCGAGGAGCTTAGGGAGATGAAACGCCACAAGAGACGCCTAGAGAGCAGATGGAGATCCTCTCGCTCCGAAGCCGACCGAACACTAGTGGGAACCTATATTAGGACTTACTTAGTGGCGATAAGGGTGGCCAAGCGTGAATATTGTGCCACCCTTATTGCATCCGCAGATAACCGCCCTGCCGCCCTGTTTGGGGTGACCCGCTCCCTCCTTCATCAGAGGCCGCGGGAAGCCCCTTTGCAGGGTCGAGCAGAGGAATTTGCGATTTATCTACAGGAGAAAATCACTCGGATTCGGAATGAGCTACCCTCCATCGAGAATGGTCCAGTCGGACTGTCCGAGGCTGTTCTTGTGACACCATCCTGGGAGGAGTTTGACTTTGTTACTACCGAGGATATGGACAGGTTGTCAAAGAGACTTAAGGCTACCACATGTTTATTGGACCCGTGTTCCTCCTGGCTTGTACTGACATCCTGGGAGACGACACGAGACTGTCTCCAGGGCATTATCAACGCATCTCTGAGTGAGGGGTCCTTGCCTGCCATCTTGAAAGAGGCGGTAGTAAGGTCCCTCCTCAAGAAGCCGTCCCTGGATCCAGCATTGTTAGAGAACTATCGTCCGGTCTCCAACCTTCACTTTTTAGTGAAGGTTGTTGAGAGTGTGGTGGCCCAACAGTTTCCGCGACACCTGGAGGAAATTGATTATCTAGACCCGCGCCAGTCCGGCTTCCGACCCGGGCACAGCACTGAGACGGCATTGGTCGCGTTGGTTGATGATCTCTGGAGGACGCGGGATAGACGATATTCCTCTATCCTAGTCCTGTTAGACCTCTCAGCGGCTTTTGATACCATCTACCATGGTATCCTATTGCACTGACTGGGGGGATTGGGGCTGGGAGGCACCGTTTTACGATGGTTCTCGTCCTACCTCTCTGGTCGGTCGCAATATGTGTTGACAGGGGGGCAGAGGTCGGCCTCGAGACCCCTCTTATGTGGGGTTCCTCAGGGGTCGGTCCTCTCGCCCCTACTATTCAACACATATATGAAGCCGCTGGGCGAGATCATCCGTGGTTTTGGGGTGGGATATCATCTGTACGCTGATGATACTCAGCTGTACATATCCACCCCAGACCACCCCAACAATGCTGCCGAGGTGATGTCCTGGTGTTTGGAAGCCATACGGATCTGGATGGGTAGTAACAAACTCAAGCTCAACCCGTCCAAGACTGAGTGGCTGTGGCTCCCGGCACCCCGGTTCAGCCAGATTACTCCAACTCTGGCCATTAGGGGCGAAACACCGGCCCCCGTGGAGAGGGCGCGCAATTTGGGTGTCCTCCTGGATTCCCGGCTGTCCATGGAGGACCATGTGGTGGCCGTGGCCAGGGGGGCCTTTCATCAGGTATGCTTGATGCGCCAATTGCGCCCCTTACTGGACCGGCCTGCCCTGCGCACAGTCACTCAAGCACTCGTGACATCCCGACTCGACTACTGTAATGCTCTCTACATGGGGCTTCCCTTGAGGTGCACTCGAAAGCTACAGTTAGTCCAGAATGCAGCTGCGCGGGTGATTGGGGGAGCTCCTAGACACTCCCATATAACACCAACCCTGCGCGAGCTTCACTGGCTTCCTGTGGTCTTTCGGGTGCACTTCAAGGTTTTGACGACCATCTTTAAAGCGCTCCATGGCTCGGGACCTAGTTATATGCGAGACCGCCTCCTGCCCCATGCATCCCTTAGACCGATACGCTCCCACAGAGAGGGCCTTCTCAGGGTGCCGTCGACCGGACAATGCCGACTGGCGACACCCAGGGGAAGAGCCTTCTCTGTGGCGGACCCTGCCCTTTGGAACGACCTACCCCCTGAACTTCGCACCATCTCCGACCTCCACCTCTTCCGCCAGTGTTTAAAGACACATTTGTTCCATTTAGCCGGCCTAGCGTAACCTCCACAAATGACTATTTTAGACAGTTTTAAATTGGGGGATTTTAATTTGTTTTTAGCGCAGGATGGTATCAAATAAGTTTTTAAAAATTTTTACTTGATTTTGTATTGTATTTTAAATTCCTGTGCGCCGCCCTGGGTCCTTTTGGAGAAGGGCGGGGTATAAATTTAATAAAATATAAATATAAACGCTTCAGACCTTGCTTAGCATCTATGCTATTTATTTCATAACCAGTAAAAGTACTCTTAATTCCTTCCAAAATGGAGTTGAGTGGTTTCTTTCTTGGTTATCGTTAGAAGCAGACCTGACACTTAGACGCGTGGAAATTATTGTCTGCTTCAATTACTTCTACTTTCCACCTGAAGACCCTTCATGTTCTCCCAAATGGATTCCTATTCATGCTTGTCTTAATCACAATACAGTAAATCTAATTGTTTTCACTTGATTGTGTACAAAGAGGAAGATTGTACAAAGAATGTTTGGGGGACCTTCCTCAGGCATTTTTTTTTTTACAGGAATTCAGCAATGTTTGGAGGGGGGGGGACAAACACTTTCTACTCCCATGTTACCTTACAGTTATAGGCACAGATTTGCAGTGGATGAGGGCAAAATGTTCAGGCCCATTTCTCTATATGGTAAAAAGATTTAAAGATATTCCAGGGATTTAAAACATGTATTTTTTCCCATAAAACATACAACCCTCCCCCATGTCCACAGCCAGAAAATATTTTGAAAGGGAAGGAGCAACACATCACTTCCCCCCACCCCAGCATATAATTCACCCTTACCACAATATTGATGGAAAGAAAATCAAATATGGGTTCAAAACTTAAAACTTAAGTAGAGCAATGGCCATCCGTGATTATGTCGGACAAAAAGTCAAGAACAAAAAGTAGTGCTAGAGTTGTTCCAAAGTATGTTTTTTCAAACCTCTGAACAAAGGCAACAAAGCAAAGAAGACCCCATTTACTTAAGCTGCTTGTGGCGTCTCTCACAATCTCTTTCACAATATGAACAACTGGCTCTCAGATCACATGGCTCTTATCTTTCCCGTGGAAGACTTACTCATCCATAAAACTTTATTTTAAACTAGCCATTCCCAGCCACGCGTTGCTGTGGCCCAGTCTGCTTAAATGGCCAACCAATCTGTGTGTAGATCTACACCTGAACACACAAACATTTACACACAACCACCGTATAACTCCCATCCTACCTACCTACTCTATTTCTACCTCTCTCCCTCTACCTACCTACCTACCTACCTACCTACCTACCTACCTACTCTCCCTCTCCCTCTCCCTCTCTATCCCTCTACATACCTACCTTCTGCATTTCTCCCTTCATCTCTATGGACAGAGTATTTTATGTCATAAAGGGTGACATAATACCTGTGGCCCACTGCTCTCTCTGTATTCATCTACCTACCTTTTTTACAATGTTTTACATTTCCATTGCATGTACCTGGCACAGGTGTGACATCTATACAATCTCTATATATCATTGGGGCCGTATTTCAAAGGGACGTTGTGTGAAAATTTGGAAGCAATCGGTGCAGTACTTTTGGAGATTAGTGGTTTTAAACAAACTCTTGTTATATTTTTATTTATATAGATGTTGGCTACCATCTATAAGGTTTCAGACAGTCTTGCCTTTTTTGTTGGATCTTTTCAACTCAGTTGAGGATTCAGGTTCTGTCAGGGCACTTTTGAATTCAACAATGCATCCATCCTGTTTCCAGAATCATCGGACTAATGATGTTCAGTTTCAAAAGTTTCACTGAATGGATGGATACAAATTTTACCTGGACGTCTGTGTCAGGAGACTCTAATAAACGGGTGAGAATTGGGAGAGCACTTTGACGAACCAAAACCCTTTGGATCCATTCTGTAAAGGAACAGATTAACACTCAAATGGCAACTGTAATCAGTTACGTGGCTCTTACCACTACTACCTAAGTATGTACCGTAGTTAAAAACTAAAGAAATTGTATTTTCCCAAAAACATACCTGCAAGAAAACCAGTTTATTTTATTGCTATTCTGTGCATGAACAATAAAATTACTTCGTTAGCAAAGGCTGCAAATAGAATTAAAAGAATATGGCTAACTTATTCTGCATGACAACAATATTCAGACTGCGTATCCTAGAAAAATGTGTTCTGATGAGGTAGCAATTAAATGAGATTTGGACTCATGTAGATATTAAAAAGTGGCTGGAAATGATTGTGCTATATATAATGCTATATTTTTTAAAAATTGAAAATTGCAATGCAATGTTATTAATTAATTCAATACATCTACAAAACAATAGTGTGTTCATAAAAATCTCCCCCCTGATCCCACTGACAGTATACAGCTTTAATAGTCAGCAACCAGCTTCACAAATTCACTCTTTGCTGCCTAGATTTCCTCCATTTCCTAAATTAAGTAGGCACTAGTGTTTAACTTAGGGACGTGGTAGCTCAGTGGCTAAGACCTTGAGCTTGTCGATCAGAAAGATCGGCAGTATGGCAGTTCAAATCCCTAGCACCACGTAATGGAGTGAGCTCCCGTTACTTGTCCCAGCTTTTGCCAACCTAACAGTTTGAAAGCGTGTAAAAATGCAAGTGGAAAAATAGGGACCACCTTTGGTGGGAAGGTAACAGCGTTCTGTGCACCTTCGGCATTTAGTCATGCCGACTACGTGACCACAGAGACATTTTTGGATAGCGCTGGCTCTTTGCCTTTGAAATGGAGATGACCACTGCCCCCCTATAGTCGGGAACAACTATGTGCGAGGGGAACCGTTACCTTTACCTTATGTTTAACTTAAACTCTGTTCTCTAAAAATTATTGAAATACAAATGTTACCAGAAAGTCCTCAACGAAACTATCTCTAATTCTCTTTTTCTTACTATTCTTGCATTTGGCATAGTCAAAATAAATCACAGCTGCCACGTTACCTGATCGTGTGAGGTTGAAAATAGCTTGAACAGCATTTTGTTGAACGCCAATATCGCACGATTTAGAAAGGGATAATAAAGGTATAGTTCCTCCAGCTGCTGCAATTGCATTCCGACAGGCCTCTGAAGGAAGCAGCAGAAAAAAAGAGAAATTAAGTGTTCTGACCTAGGTTTCCCAAGAGCATGCAGCAAACTCCGTGTCCTGACAAAAACCCCTGTTATGAATTTACTGTGAATTCTGCTCATTCACACCCAGCAAAGTCTTTCAAGGGAGGATGTACAGTTAGAGACCTTATCTGGCTTGGAGAGCTGGCAGGCCGATATTTGCAAAACTTGGCAAGGAGTCTCAGAGAGTCATGAAACAATTAAGGAAACTAATTGTATCCTGCAAACTCCACTCCCCTTTCACTCCTCTTCTATTTCCTCTGGGAGAGCCATTCATTGTCTACCTGTGGCCTTATTCCCAAGTCGACCCTTGTTCTTTAGCTTCGTCTGGCAACTCTGTGCATGTGCACACTAGGACAGGTTCCAGCTGTTTTTCTGCCTCACTGATGTCTGACTCTGAAGGCAGCTGATAACTGGCATATTTATTTATTTATTTATTTATTTATTTGGATTTATTGACCGCCCCCTCTCTCCGAAGAGACTCGGGGCGGTGTACAAGAATTTAAGAGCATATACATATATAACAATTATAAATAATAAAACTAAATTAAATGTTTAACCCTGTATTAAAATATCTTGTTTAAATTTATAACCTAAAAACCCAATTAGGTAATATTTACAACTAGGCTGGTATGGTAGATATGTACCCTGGCCTCCTCTCTGCCTCCGACACAGAGCCCTCATCAGAGCCTTCCCCAGACTACAGGACTGGCCTGTGTTGCTCCCCAACCTCCTTACTGTCCGAATCTTCTGCCAGCTCTGCTGATCGCTGGCAGGACACAACATTAAGGGAGGCTTAGCTGTGTTGAGCTTGGAAGCAATCATTCAAGATTAGAGACTGAACATTGGGCCTAATCTTCAACTCTCTGGATAATAACTATTTTTATTTTTTATTTTATTAAATTTATATCCCGCCCTTCTCCAAACGGACCCAGGGCGGCGCACAGGAATATTAAAATACATACAAAACATATAAAATTTAAAAAATTTAAAAAACTTATTCTAGTAACTGTCCAGAAATTTTAATCAAGCAAAGCATATTAATATGTATCCTGAAGTGCCACACTGGAAGAGAACAGATGAAGAGCCCTCTGGAATGGGATATGGCAACAGAAGGAGCAAGCAGCAAGAAGAAGGCAATTTGGCTGCCGGGTTGAAAGCTCCTTTCAAACACCAGTTAGCTGAAAATGAAATAAGGAGTCAGGCTAACTTTGGCTTGAGTACCTAAGCCTTGAAAGCTGAAAGATGTTTTGAGGGTGCCATCTTCTTTTGTTTTGATACGCTGAAGACTCTAGTCATGTGACACATAGTGACATTTCTTTGGGCAGTGATTATGTAGAACAGATTCTATGGCAACTGTTGCAATAAAATGGCTGGGAATTTATTGCAGCGCCTATCTGGGAGCCAGAAAGAATACTCCAGAGAATATTGAGGGGCCCATGGCTACCTCATTATAATGGCCACCTGGTGCCCTCTTCTGAAGCTCTCTATAGCTCTTGCTTTAAAGCTCTCTATAGATCTTGCTCTGCGCTCCAAGATGAACTACAGATAAGCGAAGCAAATAACATTCCTATCTATATAATACAAATGTACACATCTGCATAATCCAACAGTTATTCAAACAAATTGGGGTGTGTGTAAGTGTGGAAAAAGGAAAGTATTCATAGTGATAATCAGTGCAGTATAATAATTACGGTGTTGAACCTGGGCTAGAGCGGGCTAATTTTGATCCTTCACTCAATCACCACCCTGGGGGGCTTTGTGGCAGTTACTGTTTTCAGCCCATCTTCTCTTTTATAGAGTTGTTTTTGTAGGATAAAACTAGGGGAGACTCAAATAGATGTAGATTAGAGCTCAAAAAATACAGGAAATAACTGCAGGAAGTGGAATTGTTGCTGACCTTAGCTGTTACTGTAAGCCTGACCTTTGGGAACCCTGCTCACCTGACTCAGCCAGCATTATTAAGCAGGCACAGGAATTACCCTGGACCGTGATATCATCCGATTCAAGTAGCTCTAGTATTGGCTCAAGTAAATCCATCTCTATGACATGCTCCTTGGTTACTGTATGTAAACAAAGATAGTAGTAAATACTCTTAAACATTATTATAAATTCAATGCTAAATACATTTAATAGTAAATAACCTTAAATACGAAGCTTAAGTATTTAAGTATTTAAGTAACACTTAAGATAGCAAAAAGCTACTGGCATTTTTACTCAGTACTAGAGAAATGTGTTCCATTTGACTAGGAAGTAAAATCCACTTTCAGAATTCCTGTGAAATAAACCATTTAATTGGTGCAAGAATCTAAGAAATTGATTATCAGCTACACACTTCAAGTGCAAAAAAAGTGAGCGCCAAGAGCTATATGTGCACCTGTCAATCTTTAGTTTTTCGGTCCCAAAATCGTAAGCAACTGTGATGAAAGTATAATTTTAATAGGACAAGGAAAATTATTCAACATGATTGGAAGTTTTATTATATTAATTTTAATGATATGTAAATGAAATGAAATAAAATCAATTTGTAAATATGTATATTTTAATCCAGTCCATAATCAGACTGGATTTTTGCACTACTGAAGCATTTCCCTCTCCAAATGAATCTGCAGGGCAGTTCAAAAACCAACTTGTAGTTCTTTAGGGCAGAGCTGAAAAGAACTCACATTCTAAGCAGGTGTTGCATTCAACTTTCTCAGAAAGAGATTTCTTGGTTATCAACTCACCATTTCCTTCTAATAAAAAAACGAGCAGGGATAAGGATGAAATCTGCTGAACCTCCAAATCATTAGACTTCAGCAAAGCATAATATGCTTCCAAATGCTCTTGGGACAGATGGATGTTTACTGCTAAAATGAGAAGAAATATGTGAACATTCAGAACACCGATCGTTTTGTCTTGGAACTGTGGATGTTCAAGCACAAAAGCAGTCGTAACTAGGAGATATCTTAGTCCACTTTCAGAAGATGCCTTCCACCAACCTATCCTATGTAAACCCTCCAGATTTATAAACAGTGCTGATAGCAATGCATTCTACCACACATCAGAGCTTCATATACTTAAAATTCTCATGTAGCAGCTTCTACAATTCGAAGGAAAGCCTCACAGCAGTGGTGGGTTGCAAAAATTCTTACTACCAGTTCGGGCGTGCTCCTGCACATGTGCAATGTTTCTGCGCATGTACAGAAGTGTCCGAGTGGGTGGGCAGGGCCTCCCACCACCGCTACTACCGGTTCGGTCGAACCAAGCCGAACCGAGAGCAACCCACCACTGCTTCACAGTATATGGGATTATCATATCATGTTTCCATAGGAGCAAGTTGCTAAAATCAAGACAGAAAATCCTTCCAGGATCCCTTGAGCTTCCATGCTAGAAAGAGTGCAGTGGTAGGATTCAGCACTTTGCACCACTTTGGGAGATCCAGTTGTTAACTTTCTGAGCAGTTTGGCAAACTGGTTGTTGGAAGAAATCATTAGGACAGAGAACCAGCTGTTAAATTACTTGAATCCCACCACTGATCCAGTGTATAAATCAAAGAAACAGCCAGCCAAGGTGTGTCCTCCATTAAACATCTGATTCTATGGTGAAAAGTATAGCACTCTGTGTTCTAACAGAATGAAGAGCAATGTAACTCCATCTTCACAGGCTGAGAATGCATTTTCAACTGTAATCTTAACTTCCACCTGAAAGTGAAGGAGTTAATGTTACAAAAAAGCCCCTCTCTGAAAGTTTAAGTCCTATTTAACTATATGTTTGCTACCCTAGTAAACAGCTGCTGATTAGCAACTGAACTTATTATGTCCCAAGATATAACATCCACATCAGTGATACATTTTGGTCTCTCCAAATGAATTTTCAAGGCAGCGCAACAACCAATTTGTCGTTCCTTAAGAGCAGAGATGAAACAAACCCACATTCAGGTTTGTGAAAGGAAGGTGGGATTGAATTTGAGAATTAAATTAAGTACATCTATAGAAAAATGGTACAGTTAAATTGGATTAGTATATCAACTTTATATATGAATGTTTTCCTCTTTTTATACACCAAACTTCCCAGAATCCTATCAGCCAAGGGCTCCCCCTTCCTCGATACTTCTCAATATGCAAGCCACAAAAAATATTTTAAGCATTTGGTTGATGGCTGTCTGCTAAAACAGAGCAAGGTTGTGGCATACACTTCAAAGAAGACTGGGAAGCCTGTAATTGTGGAGTCTGTCTGGCAAGAACAAAGAATGCTTATTCACAGGGAATATGCATGTGCAAAGCTTGTGACAAGCTGATAAAAGTAATAAACAGTTAGACATCTTGCATAGCTCAGCTAGAAATTAGGAATAGGGATGGCCTGGAGCAAATAGAATGTGTATTAGATAACTCCTGGTGTATTCATTAGCCAAGTTTTAGGAATAGGGACACCTAGAGGCCAATAGGACAATTGTTAGATCATTACTAAAATGTTTATTAGATCAGGGGTCCCCAACCTTTTTTGCACCAGGGACCGGTTTCATTTTAAAGAAAATTCTGCGGACCGGCTGGCCTAGAGGAGGAGAGGGGGAGGGGGAACAGGCGGCGCATGCGCACGTGGGGGGGGGGGGAGTCGGCTTACTTGGCCCTCTAGGGCAGTGGTGGGCAAACCTATTAGTCAATAGAGCCAAATATCAACAGTACCACTACTGAATTTTCTTTTGAGAGCCAGAAGGTGTGGCCTTTTTTGTGGGAGTGGCTCAGTTGTCATGTGACCCATGGCCAACTTGGAAAATGTGGTGAAACTCACTTAACGGTCTTGCTTAGCAACCAAAATTTTGGGCTCAATAGTGGTCATAAGTCCTTCCTTCCTTCCTTCCTTCCTTCCTTCCTTCCTTCCTTCCTTCCTTCCTTCCTTCCTTCCATTTCTGGCTGGTCTTTGGTCTTCTGAAGATGGTAAAAATGGATTTATGGGCACTCGTTATATATAAAGGCAGCCCATGACTCTTTGGGATGCTGGTTTGAATCCAGGAAATGACTCAGAGGATGTGATTCCTTTGAAATGATCACTGGGAGAAAAATAGATCTTTAACCTGGTTAACCAAACAGGTAGCTTGAGGTGGAAGGAAATAGGAAAATAGATTTCTTCCTTTCCTTTCCTTTCCTTTCCTTTCCTTTCCTTTCCTTTCCTTTCCATTCCATTCCTTTCCATTCCTTTCCTTTCCTTCCTTCCATTGCCTCCCTCCCCCTCCCTCCCTCCTACCCTCCATCCCTCTTTCTTTTTCTTTCTTTCTTTCCTTCCTTCCTTCCTTCTTTCACTCCTCCCTTCCTCCTCCCTCCCCCTTCTTTCCTTCACTCCCTCCCTCCCACCCTGCCTTTTCATCTTTTTTCCCTATTTTTCTTTCTCTCTCTCTCTCTCTCTCTCTCTCTCTCTCTCTCTCTCTCTCTCTCTCTCCTCCCCCCCACCCATCTGTCACTCTGTGTGTGTGTGTGTCTGTGTGTGTGTGTGTCTGTTTCCCTCTCTCTCTCTTTCTGTCTCTCTAAGTCTGCCTCTCTGTGCGTCTGCCATTCTCTCCCTCCCTCCACCCGGGGAAGCAGCAGAGGGGTCAGCATGTCGGTTGCGGAGGTTATCCCGCAGCGAGCGAACGGAGGACCCGAGCTGCGGCTAGTGCAGGCGAGGAGGAGGGAGCAGCGCCCTGGGCAGAGGACGGGCGAGCACGCCTCCACCACCTTCCTTCCGACGGCCACCGCGGCGCACTGCACTTCCCGGGGCTTCCTGGAGGGGCCAGCATGTCGACTGGGGAGGTTATCCCGCAGCGGGCGGGCGAAGGACCCAAGCTGCGTGCTGCCGAAGCCGTCCGGGCGCGCTCGCCCATCCTCTGCCCAGGGCGCTGCTCCCTCCTCCTCGCCGGCCCTGCGGCCCGGTTCCTATGAAGCCGCGGACCGGCACCGGTCCGCAGATCGGGGGTTGGGGACCCCTGTATTAGATGATTTGTTTTATATATCCTGCCTTATCCTGTCTTCTGCTTTAATGAAATTATATAAAGCTTTCTTAATCCTTTGTTCTGGGTCCTGACATTTTTCTGGTTGGGACTCCTTTTGCTGAAGTGCTTCAATAAAAGGAAGCAAAATCTTGTGTCTGGTGTTCTTCATTGGCTTTGTCACCAGGCTCAGACCAGAATTGGAGACAACATGGTCAGATGATACTGTCAGGTGATCTAAAGGCCCCAGTATTATCTTACTACATCCACCATAACTCTCCTTACTTAGCACACACTTGAACCCCTGTGAATCCTAATATTCCATACAATTGTGCATGTATGAAATTTTAATATTAAATTAGTCCATGTTTTAATTAAACATGGACTAATTAGTCCATGTTTTAATTAAAAAAAACATGTTCATCCATGTTCAGCTAGAGGGGAAGTGCTTTGCTTTCCTAGTTATTATGCTGCTTACTTACAGTCTTGGCTTATGTGTAGATAATAGAGAGCAGCAAGCATTTGCAAGCCGGGATGATCAGAAAATGCCAATGTCTTCAAGGCCTCTAAAGAAATCTTGCCAAGTGATGACATTTCAAAACCTTAGAGAAAAATATAAAAACAGATTCTGAATTGTGTCAGAAGTAGTGAAAGTACTGAAGAATTCATGGAACTGAAAGAAGTAGATAAAGGGAAAAAACTCTTTTATATGAAAATATTCTCTGTGCATGCTTTGAAAACAGTGGATAGAATTGAATAAGCAATTGAAAAGATGTTCACCTTGTTCTTAATTCTTAAAAAAATAGTTTAGCATTATTTCCTTCCCTTAGTTACCTTTTGTTCTTGATGTAATTTCCCTCCATCTTCTTAGTATAATTTCCCTCCAATTTCCATTTTTACTGATTTTGGGTTCAGACTCTCTTTACTGAGGGAATATACAATCTGATCCAAATGAATTTAGATTTACAATAACTAAGATTTCATTCCTTCAGGAGTTACCATAATCTCACTAACAAAATCATGTAAATTGACAAATCTACTCTGTTGAAATTGATTGTGAATTTGTGATGCTACATATGGGAATCATATAGCCAAAAAGGGAAGCAAGTACATGCTTAATGGCTATGGAGATTCTCGGTCATCCAGGTTATGGTTGTCCCAAAGGTGCTTTTTCAAAAGGCAACTGGACTTTGGGGGGGGGGGGGGAAATGAATTATTAGCTTTGCTGGCTGGAGAATTCTGGGAGCTGAAGTCCTTCAGACTTAAAGTTGCAAAGGTTGGAGATCCCTGCACTATGGGATATAATGGGAAAAAATAATCTGGAAGGCAGGAGAGTTCTCCAAATAATTCAGCAAGGATTTTATGTGTTTAGAAACATATAAGCATAAAATGCTGAATGATTGCAGGGAAAGGTAATGATAAATTTCAATCCTTTGTATATTTTAAGAGTTTCCTATAAACTACTTTGAACTTAATTTACAAAGAAAAGGTAAATATAATTTTAAAAGGATAAAATTCATCATTATGTATCTCTTTATTTAAAAACCCCATGAATTTTCTAGGTATGTATAAAAATTATTTGTCTCTCTGCGTGTGTCCCCATAATTCATTTGCTACTAAAATTTCAAATATCCCACATCTTAACAAGATTTCCCTCTTTTTAGTAATGAGTGTGAAGAATGTGGTAATGGAATTGGAAAAGTAAACATTCTTTTTTTTTGTAGATCTGAGCAGATGATTATCTCAAAGTGAAGATTTTTTCTAAGAAAATAGTGCTTGGTAAGCTATGGTTGATTTTGTCTTATTATGTCCCATCATGGTGCACCACTGAACCCAGAGGCATCGTGGTTCTTGCCCTGCCAAGGAATGAAAATGCTTGAATGAAAATGTAAAAATGCTTTGGCAAGAAAAATCAAGGTAATTGACATGTAAACAAAACTCTGCACAGTTAAAAGCAGGGATTTAAGCAGAAAATCTAGAATTGAGAATCAATTGTACAAGAATTGTTTGGAATACTTTAAATTTAGGCTTTTGCTCTGTTCCACCATTATTCACACAAAAAACCAAAACAACCAGGAACAAAAATAACAGGACTCTCTGATCTGATAGTAGTTTAAAGCAAAGCAGCAGAGTGCTAACAAACAATTCAACAGAGTTGGCTGACACACTTTCAAAACAGAAATGTCTCACCTTTTTCAATGTGTTGCAGAAACTCTTGGGCAGTTTCCTCTTCATAGCGACGAAGAACAGGTTTGTAGAGCTGCCTCATTTCAACATTTTTTCGTTTTAGGCAAGGGCAGTCAGCGATCTGAGCCAAACACTCTCTAATGTCAAGCAACAAACCTGAGAACAGTGTTTTCACTGAGACAGCAAAGTCGTAAAGCAATTGAACACACTTGGTACATAGCTGACCCATTTTTATTTTCCTAATCCAACCAAAACCCTGAGAGCAAAAAGGGAGCGTCTATACTTTGTTTATTTTATTGCTCATCTATTCCTTGTATTGGAAATTTTAGATCGAGATAATGCCAAACATGATGTGGAATAGTTATTTAAAAGTTCAAATTGTTCCCTAAGTGCAGACAGAAAGTCTAACTCTACATTTAACCACTCCAAATTAAGCCTTTCCCTCTATTTTAGACAGGAGAACAATAAATAATTAAACAAAAAATGAAGCATTCAGAATCACCCTTTGTCCTGACTCAAAACAAAAGATATTAAAACAAGGCACCACAGTCCTAGAAAGCTAGCAACAACCTCCAGGATAACAAAGAAAGGTGATGCTTATATAGAATGACATCACAGGTGAGAGCAACAAATATATTGGTCCCTGCCTCCTTAATTGATCAGCCAATCAGTGGAGAAGAAAACAAAAAGTTAAACAGGTTGTTCCAGTTTCTTCCAGACAAAGCAATAGTGCCCTTTGACTGGCACAAGCCCAGAACGTCTCTCAATATCTTGTGTCTGCAAAAACAGAAAGATACTTAGAAACCCTTTGTAATTTTCTGTTCTACCTTTCTCATTCAAGCACCAAGAATGAAGTTAGTAAAAATGAGCATAAGAAACAAATACACCAAATATTTAGGCCCAGATTCTAGCTAAAAGTATTCATAAGCAGGATCGTTGTAGGGAAAATAGGCAGAGGAAGTTGTGTTGGATAACGCTTTGAGTTATTTGTAAAAATAATAAAGGTAGATATAAATACAAAATATGTATGTATATATAAGCTTCTTCCTGCTTATTGTGGCAAAGGATGGATATGAAGAAGCTATGCATTTGCTATTTGTTCTTATGATAGACCTTGCATATCCTTATCTTTTATTTTTCCCAATTCCCAAGATATTTGCTTTCACTTGTACTCTCCTTGTAGCTCTATCCTCATTTCCATTTACTTTAGTGAACTAAACACCATTCTTATCTACCTCCAAGTAAACATATTGGCTATATTCATGTAACATACTGAACTGCAGATTTCATCCTTTTTTGACCAAACATATCATGCAAATTTACTAATTTATGATTCAACCTGTCAAGTAAACCTAGAAAATTGGGTTGAGTCCATTATTATCAACTGAATGTCTATTGTGCAAAGTCAGTCATATAGGATTGCTCTGTTAAAAGAGTATTTTTAATCTGAATCTGGCCATTTTCATCTAGCTCTCCTATCTCTTTCCAGCAGCAGAAAACCAAATTAATTCAGGGACACAAGCAGGAATCATACTAATGTTCTCTCTAATAACTAATATTTTAAGAGCCAGTGGTTAAGACAACAGGGTAGAAACTGGAAGACTGTGAGTTCTAGTCTCAATTTAGGCACAAAGACAGCTGTGACTTTGGGCCGTTCATTCTCTGTCTCAGCCTGGGAAAGAAGCAATGGCAAACCACTTCCAAAAACATTGCCAAGAAAATTGCAGAGACTTCTCCAGGTAGTTGCTAGGAATCAACATTGAATTAAAGGTTCCCCCCCCCCTCCCAAAACTTCACTAGTATTTAGGGAAAAAATTGTTTCTATGTACAAAAGTTAATGATCATGTTGAATATCCATTTATAGGATAGGTTCTCTATTAATTTGTCATATAGCTCATTTAAAGCTATCTTTAAACTCTAAAAAAGATAATCTCATTTAAGTCAACCTTGAGTTTTGGTAGGTAGAGTAACATAGCGTTGTTGCGTTGGGAGAAATGTCCTTCTGGGTTCAGTTCCAAGTGGGGAAAAAGACACTGGAAACATGGAGGCTTCTTGGACAGGATCACATGGCTTGAGCTCCTGAACAGAAAAGGGGGATACCCTTCCAGATGTTGGGTGAAGAAGAAAAGAGACAGAGATGCTGAAAGATTATGATATTATGCCCTCTCTGGCTTTTGATCTTGATCTTGTATTCTGATTGGTTGTCAGACTCCCATGGGGCCATGCAGGGGCAACTCTCTAGGCTGTTTTGAGTCCAGGTTTGGTTGAGCATTGCTTCTTCTCAGGTGCCCTGTGGTGAGGTGGGCTAATGCTATCATGCCTTAATCCCATCATCCTGGAGCTGAAGGGGGAGATCTTTGTTATGTAGAATAGACCGGTTCAGGCATTTTAATGGCCCATCAACAAAGTGGGGGCTATTAAGAGTGAGTCTGTTTCCTGCCTAAAACATGTTTCTCCATTTCTTAGCTATGGAAATATAATATTCTGCCTTTTTCAATATTTCCTATTTTCATTCGTCTAGGAGTGGAGTGGGTGCTAACTTCCTACAGTTGAAAACAGTGCATGAATTGCCTGCCATTGCATTTAAAAAAAGTTTAGCCTATACACACTGTATTCAAGCACCAAAAACACTTTGTATTTTGTTTCAGCTTCAGCTCGAACAAACAGCTGTTAGGAACAACCCCGCAAAGACACCTTGCATTCTGCAGACGATATGAAAAGCTATACTGTATGCCCATTCAGAGATATAAGAGAATAAAACTCAAAACATAAACATCCTTTGAAATTATGCACCCTGGATAAGGAAGACTTCTCCGCATGCGCAGTGGAGTAGTTTATCTCTTGTTTTTCCATGCCGTTTTTTCCCCAGAAGGACACAGAAACATCCCTCGGCTGCCATCTAGCAGTCGATTGGAGTTTGCAGTCTTCAGGGAAGGGATTATAACATGTGACTCGGAAAAAAACTAACAACTATGGGACTGTTAAGTATTTTTCCCCTGTTATAAGCGCCATTTTTCTGACGGGCAAGACTCAGGTTGGCGGCTTTCCTATCTTTTTTCCGGCCGCCTTCCGGCAGCGGAAGTGACGCATCCGTTTATTCTTAACGCCGCAGAAGGCCCGTGTCCTCTATGATTTTCCTCTTCCGTTCCGTCCTCTCCGCCCCATTTCTTTTTCCTTCGTCGAGACTGGAAATGGCCGCCGGGTGGTGAGAGTCGGAAGGGAAGTATCGACCAGAAAGGGTGAGCCACGACTAGGCCGGGATCCGAATGAGCGGCTAAAGGTCAAGCCAGGGTGGGATACAGACCCCGATTTTGTGTATTTTGTGGAGAGGGTGTGTGTGTTGGGGTTCGACCGTTATACTTCCACGCGATGGTGTCGACCTCGTTTCCTTCTCTTCCCTCCTCCCCCCCCTCTCCTCGCGTGTTGTGGCGCGCGAATCTCTCAGCGCGCGACGCAGCTTCCCCCTCCCACTTTTTGCCCCCCTCTCCCTTTGGCTAATCATTTCTCATCCCCCCCCCCCCAATTTTCTCTCTCGCGAGCGCGCGGTGAGCTGATGAGGAGGGGGGGGGGAGGGAAGGACAAGAGAAAAAAAGGAGACGCGGAAGAGCTTCGGTTGCTCTCCACGCCTTTGCCGAGGCTCGGTCAGCTGCCTTATCTCCTCCCTCCCTCCCTCCGTCGTCTCTTCCCCCCCCCTCCCCCAGCTCTTGTTTGGGCGCGGCCAAGGCAACCTGGACGCCTCGTCGCCGCTCGCGGATATTCCGGGACTGCCAGGAGAGAGAGGGGGGAAGAAAGTGTGTGTGTGTGTGGGGGAAACCGCCTCTTTTCGGTGTTATTCTCAAATTGCGGGGCTTTCCGTGTTGTTCTCAACTGCGAGGCGTGCGGTCCCTCACCTGCTCGCCCTGTGGCTGCACGCGGGTTACGTATCGGGAGAAGAGGCCGTGAAGGGGATTAAAAGCATAAAGCCATCGGCCGGGTTGGCTATTGAACTCCTATATTTTATTTTATTTCTTAAAAAAGGATTTTCTGGTATGTTGCGCTGTTTCAAAACTTAAGAGAGTTCGGTTTTGTAAATTTCAAGGCCTCGTGCCAAACAGCTTTTAACAACGGCGGCGTGTTTTATATGTATTTATTTGTATTCAAGAACAGAACGTGTAAAAGTATCCATCTCTTGAATTTCTCAAGTGTAGTAGGGGATAATTGGCGAATAATTGGTTTTAGTTTTAAGTTAAGAAAATTGGAAGTAAGAGCGCAGCCTGCAGATTTTGAAAATCTGGGGTTCTTGCTACCGTTTTCTCCCCCCATTATGCTTAAAATCCGATGCTGTCGATTATTCTTAGGCGTTCTGTTTTGAGATCGAGTGGAGCTATAGGAAACATTTGTGTGGACAGGGTTAGGGTTTCCTTTAATCTTTCATTACTAAGAAACATTAGATTGGATCCAAATCTACACAGATTCAGTTTCTTCAGCTAACTGAAGGAGATGCTTCCACCTCTCCTATCATACTAGGCCTGCCCCCCCTCCCCCATATTACCCAAGGGTCATAGAATTGGATTAAGTTGTGCAGGAGATAAGGTAAAGATAAAATTGTGCTAATGGGCTTTGCTTTTTAGTCTGTTTTAATAAAAATGGAGACATATGTGTTATGATCTATTTAGATTCAAATATGAAGTAATTTACGTCTGCTAATAATAAAATTGGGACCACATGTTACCTTCTATTGGGCAGGTATAAGCTGTTGTGGAAAATATGGGTCGCTCAAATACTAGATCCCATTCCTCAAGATCAAAGAGTAGATCTCACTCCTCTTCAAGATCCAGATCCAGATCACATTCTAGAAAAAAACGTTACAGGTACTTACTTTTTATTTTACATGTTAACTCAACTTAGTTGCTTGATTTTTACATGCTGATTTTTAAGAAAAACTTGAAAATACTGCTTAAAATTGCACACCTCTGGTTGCATTCAAATATCCTACATGAGTCACATTTCTTTCTGTCCTTTTTTGTAACTCTTGGTCCATTCTTGTTGCCCTCCATTTTGTTAAAGTCTTCCCATTGACTCCAGGCTTCTGCTTGCTGTTAGTTTGCTTTTTCTAGTTTCATATCCTTCTACCCAGTGGTTTTATATTAATACCCCAGTTCTGCCTTTTCACTAAAAGTTCATGGCTCAAACTATATTTGTTCCATTTTCCTAAAAAGGAGGTAGAAAGATTTGCTGCTTGTTGAATAAGCAGACAGAGGATAGTGGATTCTTTCCACAGTTGTTTTTTGTTACTTAACCCAGAATGTATCGGGGTTCTAAAAATATTAGAGTGCTTTATGGTTAGTGAGAGCTGCTGTTGATTATGGAGACAGCAGAGAAAAAAACAATAATCAAATAAGTTGCAAATACACCTGGGGAAGAGGGAAGAGGGAAGAGAGAGAGAGAAAGCCAAAGGTGTTTAAAACAATGGTAGATATGGAATATATCTAAGCCAAGGAAACAAAGTATAAAATAGTCTGCTTAATGTAGGAAATAGGGGAGGAAAACCGTACAGAGTTTCTCTTTTGTTGAGAACTTAGATGAAATCAGCCAGGAAGGAGGCAAGCCTTAATAAATGTATAGTAGTTGTAGATATTTAACTTTGTAGATACCAATGAGTCTTTTTCCTGATGTAGACATTTTACTTATTAATCTCTGAAATGTACCAGTTCAGAATACCAATTTTCTGCTCTCAACAAATAGGATAGTTTTATAATGTCTATAGATAACACTAGAGAAATAGCCATAGGTTTCTGTTAATTTATAGCTTCCATCACAACGTGTCAATAAAGATAAAATATTTCTATTTGCAAATCTGGGCCAGGTGATATATTCTGGTGGCAATTCTTAATATCCTTGGGACTTGCTGTTCCAAAGTATTTCTTGCCTTATAGTATTTTTCATGTAAATTTTATATTCTTGTTCATAATATTAAATAATTTGCTGTGGATCTTGGACAATGCAATGTGTTGTGGTTTTTGTTTTTTTTAATTTTGAAATTTGGAGATACTAACATGCTTTTTATCTTAGTTCTAGGTCTCGGTCTAGAACATACTCACGGTCTCGCAGTAGAGATCGTGTATATAATAGAGATTACCGCAGGGATTACAGAAATAATAGAGGAATGAGACGTCCTTATGGCTATAGAGGAAGAGGTAGAGGATATTACCCGGGAGGTGGAGGCAGATACCATCGTGGAGGTTATAGGCCTGTCTGGAATAGAAGGCATTCTCGAAGTCCAAGACGAGGCCGCTCACGTTCCAGGAGTCCAAAAAGACGTTCAGTCTCTTCTCAAAGATCTCGGAGCAGATCACGTAGATCCTACAAATCTTCTAGATCTCCAAGATCCTCTTCATCTCGGTCTTCATCTCCATATAGCAAATCTCCAGTTTCTTCCAAAAGACGTGGGTCATCAGAAAAACAGCCGAAGAAAACTGAGGCAGCTGCTTTACAGGATAGCCCATTAAAAAGTAAATCCCAAGAAGAAGAGAAAAATACATTTGAACATGACCCTTCTGAGGCTTTAGATGATTTTAATAAATCAGCAGCAGCTTCAGCTGATATTTGGCCTGGCCTTTCTGCTTATGATAACAGTCCACGGTCACCTCGTAGCCCTTCTATTGCCTCTCCACCTAGTCAGAGTTCTTCATGCTCTGATGCTCACTTACTCAGCACAGCCCACTCAGCAAAAGACACCCCTCAGCATTCACATTCCATCCAGCACAGCCCTGAAAGATCTGGGTCTGGTTCCCTTGGAAATGGTTCCAGTCGTTATAGCCCTTCTCAGAATAGCCCATTACATCACATTCCTTCAAGGAGAAGCCCTGCAAAAACAGTTGCATCACAGAATGCTCCACGGGAAGAGACTCGCATGCGTTCCTTTTATCCAGAGGCTGGGGAACAGGAAAGTGCAAAAGGAGGAAAGTTTCTGAAGAGGTGAGCAATATAAAAAATAATGGTGCTTAATATTAGTCAACATAAAACATTTCTGTTATGCTGTTCAATAAAAAGTATCTGCAGATTTATTCAAAATAACATTTTGGTTTTAGAAGGTGAACAATATTTGATGTCTATATTTCACTGAATCAGAAATATAAATGTCTGTTTTTCTGGAATATAATGGATTTTGGAATATAATGAATTCATAGAAAATCTGTAAATATTTAAAAGTGAAATGCTATTTCACTTTGAAAAAAAATTGTTTTGAAAATATTACTGTACTGCTAGCAAATATAATATAACTTTTCTAGTAAGCACTTACACATTAACATATGTTAAAACTTTGTTCAGTAGTACAATACAGAAGAATCCTTAGGATTGTGTGAACTCCAGTGATTTGAGAACTGATTTTTTTCAGCAAACATTGGAATGTTATCTCAAATTCTGTCCAACTTCAGGAAGTTGCTCCTGGAAATTTTCATAGTGCTTCTGAAACAATATGTTCTGAAGGGGAAACAATGTTTTGGAATTGTCCAGAATATTCCATTCCTAAATTGCCAAAGTTTGCACATTCAAACTTAATAAATAATCATTATTATGATTTACAGTAGTATGTCATAGACCATGCATAATTTACATTTGACTATTAAGTTTAACTGTGATTGCTTTGTAAGATCGATTTAAAATATTTTTCATTTATGAAGTTGGCAATATTTATCTTATGTATGAAACATAACAGTAAGATATAGTTATGCATAATTTTATCTCCCTGCCCAGCTGCTAAATTAATCAGAAAACAAGTTATACTTTTATTTTAAAAAAACCACACTACCTATAATAGGTCATGGCAGCAGCAGGAAGAAGGACTGTCTTCTATTTGTGGACTTTCTATATCTATCTGGTAGACCATGTGAGATAAAAGGCTGATCAGATGGACTTAGTCCTGTTCCACCAAGCTATTCTCATATTTTTATGAAATAAAATAGTATTTTAGATACTGATTTGTATTGAAAGCTGCTCCTGTCTATACAGTTTAACTTCTCTATCAAAATTACAAAGGACTTAGAAGTAATGGAATTTGTGGAAAAACAATGTTTAGATTTTGAAATAATTAACTTTTGAAAAGTTAATTTTAAAATTATTTTAAAATTAATTAAAGTAAATTTAATTGCATTGGTTTTGGATTTTGCATTATTTTTCAGTGAAAATAGATGTTATCTTCTTTGCTATTTACAGGTATACAGATGAAGAATCTAGGGTATACCTGCTTGATAGGAACAACACTAGAGAAAAAGATGCTCAGAAAGATAGAGGATCAGAAAAGGGGAGGACAGAGGGAGAGAGAGAATGGGAAGACCAGGAAGCTTTGGAATATTATATGGATAAAGACCCTGGAAAACAAAAATTTAATTATTCAGAAGGGGAAGACACAGAAGAAACCGAAGATTATAGACAGTTCAGGAAGTCTGTTCTGGCAGATCAGGGTAAGAACTTTGCTGCATCTCATCGTAATGTTGAGGAAGAAGGCTCCAAATACAAGTCTAAAATCTCTATGAAGACAAACAGAGAAGGTGAAGCATTTAGAGAAGATAAGGGCTATAAAGTTAAAGAGACAACTAGCTACATAGTTGAAAGACCTATTTTAGTAAAAGATAAGCACAAGGAAGATGAGAAAGTCTCTGAAAGAATGATGAAGAAAGAGATACAATCACCTGAACAGGTAAAGTCTGAAAAGCTCAAAGAACTCTTTGATTATAGTCCTCCTCTACACAAGAATCTGGATATGAGAGAGAAATCCATCTTCAGAGAGGAGAGCCCTCTTAGAATCAAAATGATAGCCAGTGACTCCCATCGACCTGAAGTTAAACTTAAAATGGCACCCGTGCCACTTGATGATTCAAACAGGTAATTTATCCCCAATTTTAATCGCTTCTCGTATCCATAGAAGAGCTCATTTTTCATAGACCTTATTTTCCTTTTTTTTTGTTTTGTTTTTATTACTCATCTTAGACCTGCTTCCTTGACTAAAGACAGGCTGCTCGCTAGCACACTTGTCCATTCGGTCAAGAAGGAGCAAGAATTCCGATCCATCTTTGACCACATTAAGCTTCCACAAGCCAGCAAAAGCACATCGGAGTCATTTATTCAGCACATTGTGTCCTTAGTCCATCATGTAAAAGGTACGTCTTGAGTTTACTGTATGAGACAAGTATCACATGATGTTAAGAGAAGAATAGTATTTTGGATTGTTAAATTCATCTCTTTTATTCATCTTGATTTTTTATACATGCTTTCCTGTTAAAAAACATTCTAGAAAATTTTGTAAGAATTGGAAAGCTCTTTAGGAATAATATAACATTACTTGATCCTTTTCTTCTATAGATTCAGAAAGAAGAGCTATAGGAAATATATAAGCAGAAGAGGAGATTTTTATAGTGTAGAAAAAAGAATGGGATTTTATACGGTGGAAAGAGAAAGCAAAGATGATTTCAAAGGACCAGATCATGTAGATGGGAAATAAGAGGGGAAAAGAATAATATAAGAGATAAAGATTCTACATTGTGGTGATCCAATAGTAAAGAAATGAATGTTTGAAGAATTAGCCATGAACTAATCATAAAACAAAAATAGTAGTGATATGGCCTTTTTGGGCCAGTAGAAATTATAAAGGTTACCAAGAGAATTGTGCATCTATAACATAAGCTGTTAGGCTTCAGGTATGTGTATGTTTGTATATAGAATTTCTGCTGCAATATGTATTATTGAATATGTATTAGCTACAGTATAGAACAATGAGCAACTAACTGATCTTAATACTAAACACATGTTATACAATGTCGAATTAACACTTGCATTTTATGTTATGATACCCTCAAATTGCATAGTACTGTATGTTAATTAAATAACTTTTCAGCGATACTGGGAAAAGCTTGGATTTCACCAAGATATGCTTCAAAATAGGATGGTTTGAGAATACAAGACTAACAGCAGCACACAAATCCAGGGGACAAGTAGTGTGACACTCATTTGCAAATAATGCCCTTTGGGTAGTGCCAAATTAATGGAATTATTTGAATAAAACAATCCTTTTGCTTTTCATGAAAGCTTTAATGGAAGACATATACTTAAAAGATAAGATGCAACTTTGGAATTCCAAAAATCGCTAATAGACTACTTACCGGATCATCACACATAATAAAGATAGAATGGTAATTAGGCAAATATAAATACAAGGTTTTGACTAACTTCAAGTACAGCAGTGGCATCTTGGTCTTTGTAAAGAGACATTTTTCTTTTTCTTTTACAGTACAATGAGCTAATCTTTGCATTTCAGTTTATTTGTTTGTCATTTGATTCAAAGAAATATCTTAAGTGTTATTTGTTTACATTTCCAGGAATGTACACTCTAATTCAAGAAAATATGCAGTGAAATAAAACTAGTTCATTTGTAATTTTCTTCTTAAACGTATTCCTTCTTTGGAAGCTAAAATGTTGCAGTTTGATGATCAAATCCAAGAGTTCCCTTAAAATTTAACAGAACAAGCTAAAACTTAGAGAATTGTGCAGAAAGCAATGTGTTGGCATATCATAACTTTCATAGCCTAGTACTCTACATTTATTTTGAGAGTTAAGTCTTTACTGGAGGATAGGCATTGGTGGAAAAAGCTGACTTTGTGTTATATGTAAAATAGGAACAAACTGCTAGACTAAAACTGGAAGTCTTTAGTTTTGATTGCAAATAGAAAAGGTAGCGGAAAGCACTGGACAATTTGTACAGCATGCCAGCCTGTAAATTAACATGACCTTGCAGAGTCACTAATTCCTCTGTTATATATTAGGTTGGAGGAACATTATTTCCAGCAGTAACTGGGAGCATATAATTATATACCTAAAGTATAGCAAAATGTATTATATACACTGGTTTTCAATTATACAAATTGCTTGATTTCCCTTAGAATAGGCAAGAAAGTAAACATGCTTATGTGACTTATGTTGGACTGTTTGCCTACCTTTCTCAATGTTAGCTTCATTTACTGTGATTCTACCACCCCAAAATCTTTTATATAAATTACTATCTGAACCTGGAACTGTGTGATGGAAATTGAATGCTGCCTTGTTACATTATTTCCCTTATTGTAGCTTTCCAGTGCAGAAACTATTACATTTGAGTAATGCTGGAGTACTGTAGGGAAGTCATCATAGTTGAACATAATGCAAGAAATCCAATTTAAACAGATGCTATATTTATGTACCTTAATTAATTATATTTGATAATTTGAACACTCATCTTGAAATTGGATTCTGCCATTAAATTCTACATAGGTAACAATATCATCTATTTTATATTGCTCATACTGATGGAATAGTTAACATTATCAGGTAAAGAAAAATTGTGAAAATGTGTATGAAGAATGGTCAAATTTACTGATGAAAAGCCCAACAGTCCTATAATTCTTTTTTCTAAAGTTATAGTCTTTGAAAAGAAAACACATTTTCTTTTTAAAGATGTCATAATATATATTTTACTGTTCTGACTTTAAAGCTATTACTTGTTTAATAAAGGATCAGCAGACAATTGTTTTTGACTTATTTACAATAAAACATTTCTTGGCTTATTAAAAAGCTTCTGTATAACAAGTACATAATTTTGAATCCAGATTTTGCCACTGTTATTAGGAGCATTTCTTGTAAAGCTTCATGTTTAGAAGCTGTGAAAAACTTTGGATGATTTACAGTGTTTTAGAACCACATACCAAATTTTAGACATCTCTAAAATGTAGAAAGCTTACTGCTTTACATTACTCCAAAAAAAGCTGTATTTTCATATAAAATCCTGTAAGTATGCTTGCCAAAGAGATCATTTAAGTTGAATGTTTTCAGTTAGTATATCAAATATTTACACATACCTTGTTGTTTTAACTACTGGTCTTTGGCCAGTTTGTTAATATGTCTCAATCCCAGTTTGCTCCCCAAGGTTATTTAAATTTTTCTGCACACAGTAAAAAGAATCTGTGGATCACATTTTGTTAAAAATGTAGTAATTTTACATTATTGGTGCAATGCAGCTAGACTGAACAGCTCTTCTCTTACATAGAGCTGAAAATGCCCAGTGATGTTTTCTTTTTCATTGCAACTAGGTCCTGGAATGTGTTTTGAAATGGCAAAATCCATATTACAAAAGTAAAATAGCTGTTGAAAGATAACAGATGCACAAACAGGCAAAGTTGAACTTCTATCTTCCTGGCAAAAATGGCACAAAAACTGAATTGCTAGCTCAAATTCCTGTGTTTGATGGAATTATGATTGAGGCACTACCCTTGTAGTGGCCGTGTCAAGTTTTAATGATTGGTTTTGAGAGATGTGCTGGATGTTGGGCGGTAAGTTGATACAGATGTACATTGACCTGTTAAGCAGATAGTTTACTTTATTTGTAACATTTCATAGTCCTTTTTAATTTACACATATACTATTTTACATTTAAACACATCTGTTGAACTGGTCTTTCAGAATGTAGCGTGTGTGTGTGTTATCAATTTATTCGTCTTGGTTAAAAGACAAGAATCTTTATCCTGTCAAGTTTGCCAGAATGCCAGATGTTAAAAGTGATACCTTGGTGAATGTAAAAAAGAAAAAGAAATTGTGATCTTTAAAAGAAAATGACGTGTGAAACTTCATTTTATGTATGCCTTTTGGAGAATAAATCCAGCTGAGTTCAAAAGGGTTTATTCTCACAGCAGTATGCATAGGATGACAACATTATTTTAAAATTGCAATGTATGACCATGCTCCCTCTAATACTGCAATATTTCTCTCATGTATTTGGCTCCTGTGGATAAACAAGATGTGCACTATAAACTTTGACTGCTTTTTAAATGAATAAATAAAAGGAACATTCAGTTTATAATGGCATAAAGAGTACAGATGTGTAAGGAATTTCTATATGTGATTGGTACAAACAGATGGGGCAAATGCTTGTTGCTTACATTGTGAAGTCCCTGGCTCTTCTGCATTCTCATTTGATATATTATGTTGATATATTTTGGTTAATTAGTACTTATTCTCTGAAATTCTACAGAACAATACTTCAAATCAGCTGGAATGACCCTCAGTGAGAGATTCACTGCTTATCAGAAGGCTACTGAAGAACATAGCACCCGGCAAAAGAGTCCTGAAATACACAGGTAAAGCATTGTGTTATTGTTTAGTGTAAATGTGGCTCACTTTTCAAATAATGTTTACATTTATAAAAAGCACTATGTCTCTTGAATATAGAACTTGAATAGGATAGATATTCCTGAGTAAAACTGCTGTATCTCTTGTGAGATTTTATAATAAGGTAAGTACAATGTATATTCATCAGTTCTGTTTTTCATTCCATTTAAATGGAAAGCCATTTAAAATTGAAGAAAGTAATAAATTATCTCTGGGGTTTAAAGAATTGCTGGGTGCATTTTTTTTAACATAAAAGATAAAACTGAAAGAAAAATGCCCATGTATTCACATACAAAGAATATGTATTGCACGTTTTTTCAATACTGCAGTTGGATTCTTGAATTGTGTGGGAGTTGATTTGTTGATATACATGGATGACATTTTTAGAGGAGCATATTTAATGTT
This sequence comes from Rhabdophis nuchalis, assembly GCA_039707465.1. NCBI lineage: Eukaryota > Metazoa > Chordata > Lepidosauria > Squamata > Natricidae > Rhabdophis > Rhabdophis nuchalis. The sequence continues at coordinate 305,612,673 of CM077643.1, read as the reverse complement.
AAGAGTTTTAGTCACTCCTTTTTGTGTTTTCAGTTTTCCATTTGGCAATTCTGGAGGTAGACATAATAATTACTTTTGACAATCTTGCATTTAGAAGGATTGACATCTCTCCAAGTGCCCTGAGGAAGCATACCCGTTTATCAGGAGAAGAAAGAACCTTTAAAGAAGAAACTCAGAAAGTAGGTTCTAAATTGATACACTTTTTTTCAGTAAAAGGATCCTATATAGTCGATATCTAAATATCTATCCTAAAACTTTTATCCTTCATAAATTGCATTTATAGCTTACTTAAGTAATACTAAGATTGATCTATTTATCATCTTTTAAGGATAGGTCAGTTTTGTGCGTCTTGAATTATGAGACATGAACATGAAAAGATAATTATATTTAATGTTCTTACAAAACAAAGGTCATTGCTTTCTAACATTATTCCATAAAATAACTGAATTAAACAAGGCTATTATAGTAATAACATTAATAAGAAATTATGCTGACATTTCATTCCCATGAAACATTTGAAAGTGTTTTTTGTTTCATTTTTTAGATATTTTTTTAAAATCAAATGTATTTACAGTCTAATGCAGAAAACTTTTAATTCTATGCAAAACAATCTTGTTCTATATATAAAAATATTGTTTGGAGGTTTAGCCTTCTAGGAAAATGGCAAGATAGAAATTTAATAAATCTGTTTATAGTTATAATTGTCTTTTGAATCAAGTCTCATTTCCGGTGACTACATGAACAAGTCCCTGCAGTTTTCTTGGTAGTGTCATCTTCCTAAGACTGACTGTCCCAAAGTCATTCAGATGGATTTTGTGCGTAAAACAGTACTAAAACCCATAGTGTTTTGACTTCTAATCCAGCATCTTTAACCCCTCTACTTTATATTGACTTCTATGTAAAATACTTTTGCTGTAAGCAAAATTTGCAAAATATTAAGTGGAGTTTTCAAGAAAATATGCATAAGGCTATAAACGCAAGAAATTCATGTACTCCAACATTTGTAGTTATAAAATATTTCAATGAAATGGTTTTGATCTAGGGTGATAAAAAATTAAAGTGCGATTCTGCTGATCTTCGACATGACATCGATCGTCGTAGAAAAGAACGAAGTAAAGAGCGAGGAGACTCTAAAGGTTCCAGGGAATCCAGTGGGTCAAGAAAGCAAGAGAAAGTTCCAAAAGATTACAAGGATTATAAAACTTTCAAAGATGATAGGTAAAAAAACATAATTTTGTAATTAATATTCTAGTTAAATGTCTAATTATGTAATTGTAAGCTTAATTGCTTTCAGTTTTCCCTTTACAATGGCACATCTAAATGTAAACAATTAAAATTATTTGTTTTACAGCAAAAATGTATTTGTCTTTTACACGGCTTATGGTGGATGAGGACAAAAACTTTGGAATAGCAAGCTAACTGAAAAAAAATGACAAATTAATCTGTCCTATTATCCAGGCTACATCAGGAGTTGGACTTCAATGCAGTGCATTTCTGTAAACAGTTTGTGTAAGAACTTTGGTTCGTTATGCTTGATTCCGCACTTTTTCAACTCATAACACCCAGATTATGAGAATTTTTCTGAAATTTAAATTTAACTTGGGCAATGGGTGGGTTGGCAAGAGGATTTTCTTTTTCTCAATATGAAATTATACTGGTTAGTAGTTTAGGAGCAACGTAATTCTATGTACAATACTTGCTGCAGGGATAATACTGGAAATAACTCTTTTATGCTTTTGAATTTGGTATTAATATTAGAAATCTATGGTAAACTCAATGCCAAATGTTTTTCCTATGAGAATATTGAATATGAATGTTTTATGTTCTGCTCATTTGTATACAGTATATATTAATATTATTAAATCACTGATTTACTTGTACTTTCCATTTACTTCTCCTCAACTGATGTCCACATGGTTATCAGTTACTGATTAGTTCTGCATCTTGTGGCAATATAATGTAGTTAAAAGATAATATCAATTTTAATTGATATTTTACTGTAAGGGTAAGGTGTTAAAATAGATGGAATTAGGCAAAAGCTAGAAACTTTACCTTTAGTCATTTTTCCCTCTCATTCTGAGTTTGTGTTAAAGCATGCATTTAAATGTAGCTTTTTATGGCTAATTAGCTTTTTTTTTATTAACATGCTAATGAGCCATAACTGTTAAGTTTATAGATGGAAGCTGGATGGAGTAATAATGTTCCACATTAGCTTCAAAACAAGAACAGAGGATAACTTCTAAGAATACACAAAATACATCCAGTACGTAGGGCACAACAGCAAATAGTATGGTTTCTTATTTTTCAGTAAGCAAAAAAGAGAACAAGACCATTCTCGATCTTCCTCAACTTCCTCCCCATCTTCCTCATCCAGTTCCCGAGAAGAAAAGGACTGCAAGAAAGAAAGAGATGAAGAACTTAAACCCCATCACGAGCAGAAAGAATATCCAGGTTTTACGGGAGTTGGAAGACCTAGAGGCACATTTGTAAGTTTCTTCTCTGCAGTTATTTTAACTGTACATTATAACCATTGGATTAAAATACCCAGAAGCACATAGGAATGCAATTAGAAATAGTCACGTTGGACAGCAACTTGCAGCAAGGTGTATTTATATTAATTATAGGAAAATAATACATTAGTTTGGCATAAAGTGAAAAATATGCAAGAGCATCTTAATAATAATCTTTATTGTCATTGTAGAAATTACAACGAAATTGGTTATTGTGCCTATATTATTATGCTACCTAGATAAATTGTTGCTGTAAATATTCACAAACATTTTGTGTGTTTAAAACCAAAGCATCATTAATGATCTAATTCTATTCTCTGTTCTTTCTGATTTCTTGCACCTATTTGTAATAATTTATTGATAGGCATTTTCTCTGATTTGTTCCTCAGGATTGACACGTTGATTTCCTTCTTTTTTAAAATATTAACTCTATGTATTGGGAGTTCGCCAATAGTATCTTATATTAACATAGAACATAACAGCTAGTGGCAAATGCAGTTTACTGAAATTAGGTGACAGTTGTTGAAAACTGCTACCTGAAATTTTATACACATTTTTAGTTATTTAGAAACACATGTTAATGATTAGAATCAACATAACTATTAAATGGCTATCAAAATTGCATTTAAAATAATTGAACTAATATTGTTATCTAAACTAATTATTTTTCTCATATAGTTTCTTAGAAAGTGTTAATGTTAATTAAGCATACTGAACCATTTAGGTTCTTTTTTTCACTTTTTGTTTTTTCTGTTGACCAGACTTTGTATTATTATTTATTATACATTGTGACTTATGACTCCACAGTAACTCCCAAAGCGTGACCTTCATTTCCTTCATTTTTCAAACCTGAAGCCTTTTGTCTGTATTGGGGGAAAATTGGAGGGGCTGACAAACATTGCAGAATTGGTAAAGCATTTAATCCTGCAGTGGGGATGTCCCCACTTGGTCTTCCCTTTAACCTTCCCTAGCTGTTAGAGAAGAAGGAAATGTTATTTTCGGATTCTATGTTTTATCTACTGCCTTCCCCAGTTTTGGCACTCTGAATTTAACAATGCTGACATTCTGGGAGGTGACTCATATATTTAGAGGATGGTCATGTTGAGAAAGGCTTCCCTAGTGCAATTGTCTGCTGAGACCTGAAAGTTTTTCCAGCTGCAGTCAGCAATTTGGGGAAAGTGTGAAGTGAAAAGTAATTACTGGAAATCACTTCTCTTATTCAACCAGAAAAAAGTGGCCTCTATATCTGGGTCAGGAAGCTGTTGCTATATTTGGTTATTAACTATCGTGCACACAAAACCAGTTTTTAAACACTTTTTTTTTCAATAAATGCTGCACATAAACGTTACTGTGCAGCACTGAACCTTTATATTAAAGGAGGTATAAATAGCTTTATTTTAATTTTGAAATATCTTCATTTTATGCTGTGCTAACAGAGGATTTTAGTTAATGCAATAATAATTTATTGCTATGTGTAAATAAATTAAATATATTTATTATTTAAATACATACATGCTTTGGTTAATCAGTTTCGAATTAGAGGCAGAGGAAGAGCCAGAGGCGTGTTTGCTGGAACAAATACTGGTCCTAGCAATTCAAACCCTACTTTTCAAAAGAGGCCAAAAGAGGAAGAATGGGATCCTGAATATACTCCAAAAAGCAAGAAATACTTCTTGGTGGGTGTCATATTATATGCATGCATGTTTTCTAAAGTCTTATTTTATAGCAGCAATATCTAAAACATTCCGTAATTTCAAGAATCTTTATTGAGTCCTCTGACAGTGAACATCAGTATTTGTATTTGCTTTTACATCCATTGACATCGTCTAATGCAAGGGTGTCAAACTTGCCATGTCACATTGCCATCACGTGATGTTTTGTGACGTTTTTCCCATTTGTGGAGCTGGGGTGGGCATGGCCTGCCCGTGACTCATCCGGCCTGTGGGCCTCCAGTTTGACACCCCTGGTCTAATGAAAGAAGTTATTTTGCTATCTCTAGCTAGTCAGTTGGCAAGAGGAGAGAAAAGATCTAGTCTGTGCAGGCTACAGCATGCAATTATAGATTTTGTTCAATGGATTGCCTTCCGTTATTTGCAAGTGAAGCTCTAGGCCTTCCTTAAAGCCAAGGAAAAGCCAGATGGTATAATAATATCTCAATTGCTTGGCTGACATAATGCTATCCTGTAATTTTGGGTAATGGTATTTATGGTCACGAAATCAAAATAATTATTAAATAATAATGATGTGCTAAACTGCTTTTCAAAGAAATTTTCTAATGTTTAATTTTTTTCACTGTGTAAATTTTCTTCTTCATTTTCACTCACTGTATTTTCCTTTTCATGAGTAACTATACTTCTCAGTGAATAGCAGGTGTGCACACAAGCACTCTTTTCGGGTGATACAATATTTTCTGTTGCTCTAATGTTTATTAAACTAATTGTTTATTTAGAAAAAACAGGATTTTGATCAGCATTACTTTTCACCTGTTGGAGGCACTGTTACGAAGGATGAACTCTGCGGAGAAGGGCGGGATATAAATGTAAATAAAATGAAATGAAAAAAATGAACATTAAAAAAATGTGATACTTTCTATTTATTTTGTTAAAGACAGATTTAAGACCTTCAGAAAATAAAATCCAGGTCACAAATCAAAAGTTTGCTATGATATTTACAAAAGATAATAATGCCTATTATCTCTCTTTCTTCTGTGGTCTACTCCTAACCAGGTATAAATTTCTTGGGTTGGATAGAAGTGGGGTGATTCTTCTTGGATCAATCAGCCATGTCCTCCTCCATGATACTTATTCTATTTCCTGTCTGGTTTATATTTTTCAGCTGATGTTACATGATTGAAGAAAGTATTTGGTTGTTAACAATTTGGGTAGTAGGTTCTATTGGGGAAATTGCTTTTAACACTTCTACTTTTTAAGATTATTTGAGATTCTGCCATCTTATTTATTATTTATTTAATATGCTGCCTGTGTCACTATCCAAACCCACTTTGATATCTTTGTATCTTCCAGTACTTCACTCTTTGTGCATGTTATATTTTGGGTAACATAAACCACCAGCAATTATTTCTATTAGTGTATAAGGGAATTAAATTGTAGGGATATTTAGGATTTTGCCCTTTTCTTTCTCCCTCTTTTTACCATCTCATGTAATAAAGAATCCTGCGTAACTTTAAAATTACTGTTAATTTTGTTGCCTGTAATAATCGTTGAGAGCCAGTTTAATGTAGTTGCTAGTGCATCAAATCAGAAGACTGAATTCTAGTCCTGCCTTAGGCACAAAGCCAACTGGGTGGTCTTCGGCTAGTCACTTTCTATCAGCCCTAGCAAGGAGGCAGTTACTTTGGGGCAGGGGGAATCTTGCAAAAAAAAAAAAAAAAAAAAAAAATCTGCAGGGATTTGTCCAGGCAGTCTCTGAGAATCAAACATGATTGAACAGATGAAAAACAATAATTTGTTACTCATTTCTTTCTGTAGTTTTTAAAAAAATTTGTTACGTATTGTTTCTACAAATTTGTTTTTCAGTGGACCTATCTTATTTTTTTGCACTCCATAAACAAAAAACCAGATAGTTAAGGCACAGAACATAACATAGAATATGTAACAGAACTTAAAAAATAATATTCACTCAAGTTGTTAGAAATGTGTATAAAGAAAGACTAATAACCTAAATTTGTTGCACTTAAAGTCATGAGCATAAAGTTGTCAGTTTCCCAGTGGGTGGGTAGGTTGAACTGCCGTGAAATAATTGGTGTCTCAAAACTTTAATACAGCTAGCAAGCATACAAAAAAGAGGAAGAAATAGAAAAAAAAAATGGTGTGCAGAGTATTGGGAGTTAGAACAACTTAGTGAAACCTAGGGTAATTCAACTAAATTGAATGTGCTTTGTCAAACTGGTCCTTAGGGGCCTTTGATGACATTGCATAACTTGGAGAGCATTACACCAACTGGAAAATTCCAGGAGCTGTATGCCTTGCTCTCCATGTTAACCAGCGTTTATATCTTTGCTTAGAATTTTGAATATGGACAGGGCAAGTTTTATGTTTTTGTATCTTTCCAAATTACTGATTCATTTTTAAAGAAGTAACTCTTTAGCTCAGTGGTAGAGCATGTGTATTATATATATTTCTGCCCTAACTTCAGGGCATGTTGGAGAGATGTGTCCCTAAACTTGGAATCCTTGATTAACCAAATATAATGTATTAGAATAGCTTGACTAATGATTGAACTTGGTATATATGTTATCTTTTTATCTTTTAGAATAGTAAGATCAAAGAATTCAACTAGAGTAATTAATTAAATTGATGATAAATACAACTGTTCTTAGTGCTCCTTGGGTTCTACATTTTCTTTAACTGAATTCCATTTACTCTAGCATGATGACAGAGATGATGGTGTTGATTACTGGGCTAAAAGAGGAAGAGGACGTGGTACTTTTCAGCGTGGCAGAGGAAGATTCAACTTCAAAAAATCAGGTAGCAGTCCAAAATGGACACATGATAAATACCAAGGTGATGGGCTTGTAGAAGATGAAGAAGAAACAATGGAAAACGAAGACAAGGAGAGACGTAAAGAAGAAAAGGTATGTATTGTTAGTTAGGTTTTTGTTTTTGCATTGGTAGTTGTATTTTAAATAGGTTAAAATGCTTTAACTCATAATTGCATACATGTTTACTTTTCCCCCCCACAGGAATAATAACTGAAGATCAGTTGCAGCTGAAAAAACTGTTTGCTATCTGCGCAGCATTTTTAATATGACTTGTCATCAAATGAATGTAAGCATTTTACTTAAATCTTACTGTTGGAGAGTAGTTTAGTTTTGTTTCTGTTTTAATTCTTTTGTAATCTCACTAGTAATTGTTGAAGATTATACAAAGCAAGTAGTAAAGGTATGATGCTATTTGTCATGATCAACTTTTTAAAATGTTTACTGTTATACACAGTGTAACTTTGTTTTGTCCAAAAGATCTGATTTTAAACAGAGTTGTACTTCATTATCCCCTCCACAGCTATGTTTTCGTTATTGAAATAAAATTTACCGTAGGTCTGCGCATTTAGATATTGAGGCAGCATTTAAAAATAAATCTGTACTAAATCTTGGAGCTAATAATTTCCTGTAGCTTTTTGTTTGTGTGGCTTATATTTAAATTGCAAAATTGTATAATCTGGAGTGGGAGACTTATATTTTGTTTAATTCAGTCATCAAGTAATTGTGGCAGCATGTAAACAGCACTGCAAGATTAAAAGTTTGCGATGAGTTTTCACAAGGCTTGTTCTTGGATAGGTTTGAGAATTAGAGTATCCCAGTAAAATGAGTGTAAGTAGGAGATTATAAAAGTACTTTGGGGATCTTATTAATTTTCTCATACATTCACATTTCTAGAAAACGATGGGCGTTCTCTTCTGAACAGATCTAGATCTGACAAGTAGAGCTGTAGCTTAACAGGTGCTACGTTTCTCCGTCCACATAATCTTACTTCTAATGGGGAAATGCTTCAACTATTTGTGTAACAGCACTAAAAGTAGTTTGACCTTCTGCATATTCTATTCTTGTGAGAAGACCTATCCTACATTCCAAACGTTTAGGCGTACAACAGAAAGGTAAATTGTAGTGAAAGTTACCTTTAACACAAGCATGCTTTGAGTGTATTGTTTCAGTGTTTATATGCCTAATAGACATAGTCTTATGTAAAACACAGGATGCAATTCATTTATAAAATTTAAACTGTATATAATGAATGTGAAATGGAGTTATTATGCAAGAGCATTAGATGAAGTTTCATTGGCATCTGGTGAAAAATATTGGCCACAAATTTACGCCAATACTGATTCAGCTATTATTGCATCAACATTTTCCCCAATTTGTAAAATAATAGTTCTGTGGGCTTCCTTTAGCAAAATAACCTAAACTATGGGATATCTCAGTCGTGTTTTCAGTCCTTGGTGGAATAAAGATGTGAATATATAAAAGGAAATGAGCTTGTTATTACAGTTGAATATTACAGAAGCTTTATATCACTGCTATACCTGAAACCATGAAGTAAAAGAATAAACTAGATTAAAGCCAGAATCATATGAACTAGAAATTTAAAAAAATTACAATTTAATCTTTCTGTCCAATCACATGTATTTTAAACTTTTGTTGAACTCTTGAAATACAAAATTGAATTATTCATGTACTCATGGTGCCATTTGGATGACCTGTAAGAAACAGAAGTGTTTACACTAAATCAGACTTGCCCTTTTAGCTTACTAATATCTACCATTTCAGCCACCAGGTTTTCAAGCCACTTGAAGCAGAATTTTTATCAAGCCTTTATATCAGATATTAAATTAAGTACCAGTTACAAGTTGAGGCTTCCCTTATTATTACAGTTTGAAGTACACCTAAATTGATAATTATATCTACATCAAAATAGATCTATTATGACAGATTAGTAGCCTTACCACATGAAATCACAAATGAACATAGATTGCAAATTAGATAGGGCTAACTAATTGGATTGCAATGGTACTTGACGCATCAAAATATCTATCACTTCCTTGGTTCCCAATGGACTTTCTGCCCCACCTCAGTTGGAAGGATGAGTTGGTGGGTGGCTATATATTTATAGAGCTCAGCGTGTAGCATTTATTTGCAGCAATACTTTTCGGTCTTCCAAAATTCCCATTAGGATGGTGAGCAACTGAGAGAGATAATTTACCTTCCTGGAAATAAGTTTGTCAGTGGCACACCAATGCAATTCTTTTAGGTCCTTCCCCACAGCACGTTATCCAAATTTCCAATGTTTCCCACGCCCCCAAATGTTTTATTTCTTGTGACTTTAAAACATACATATGTACCTACAATTGACAGACTAGGCAAAGGAACATGAATCCTTATGCTGCAGAAGTATTTGACAAAATTTATTACCAACATTATTTTGCAAAATTTGGCTTGTTTGTAAGATTTTTTTAAAATGTAATCATTTTTATAAATCTTTGTAGTTGGAATTGTTTTGGAAATAGACTCATTGAGGATGCTGTCTCCTTTTTGTGACTTTTCTTTGTAGCTATTAGCATGCTGTAAATAAAATCTTTCTGAGTGTTAAGAGAGAAGACAATGTATATCAAGTGAATATTTAGCTGATTAAGTATTCTATTTCATGTCATGAATAATTTTAGTTCACCGCTAAAGTCTTTGGATTATGGATGTATGCAACATTTGAGTTTAAATTGCTTCAAACATAAAACAGCGTTTCTCAAGCCTTTTGGAAGAGTTCCATCATAATGGGATTTTTTGTGATATCTTATGTTCACAATGGGAAACAAATTTTTTCCATACTTCAACTTGGAATTCCTTTCTACCTATTTGGTTACTAACATAAATAAAAATCCTTGGCTTCAAAATTTACTAAAAAGTTTAAGTTCTCATAATGACATATGAACACTGCATAGGTTACCAGGATGGTTAGCAGGCAATAATCTGTTACCGGTACTTCTTTAATCATGACTTGGTTCACACCATTAACTTACTTACTTTTTGGCTAAAAAGTAAGCTTTACTGATAATTAATCTTATGTGTAGCCTGAAACTGGTTTATTACACTATGTGAGAACTCAGTCCATCTTCATTATTGTTAAAAAAAGTTTTTTTTACAATTTCATTTATTTTTAATAAGATTTGTAGATTGTCCAGCCCCAACAATTTTGTGTAGGTTAAGAAATGCTAGCAATAGTTGTTTTTTTTAAATGAGGACAATGCAATTTAGATGGTTCAACAACTAATCCCCCCCCCCCCCCCAGTAACGGATAAACTAGCACTCCATTACCTTGACTTTAACTGCAACCCTACAGCCTGAGGAAATATAATGCTTTTAATGCTATTTAAAAAGCTGATAAGGTGGAAACATGAATCTCGAGGTGGGGGGATGTAGAGAAGGCCCACTTCCTGGCCCCTGCTAGTTAACTATTGGCTGGAACTAGAAGTAGCCAACTGAATCAGATGTTATAATGTGGGCAGAAATCATAGGACACATATGTCTCTTAATTAGCTACGCTGTATGCCAAATAGGGTTGTAAAAGTGACAATTGGTTCCTTAAATTGTACTCCAAAGCAAACTGGAACCAGTGCAGTTCATGAAGCATGGATGTCCCTGGGTATGGCACAACCTGCCCAATTCTCATGCAGCTGTGGAACCACTGGTATCTTTCAAGTAATTATCAAAGCAACCCCTTCTACAGCCCATTGCAACAAGAAGCCTCCCAGTCGAAGAAAGGACACAACTTGGTGAACAAGATTAGTGTGAAAGGCCTTCCTGAACACAGCTGCCACCTGCCTATCAAGCATTGAGGTTCAAAGATGGAAGAACTTTCACTAGGAATCTCAAACACCCACAACCAATCTTGCTAGGGTTGAGGCTGTTTGCTCTTCCTCATCCAACCTTAAGAGCAAGTGCTGTAAAAGGTATTGGGTGGGGTTTTTTGTTTTGTTACTTGTTTTAATCAGCAGGGGGGAAATGAATTACACAAAATAGTAAAAAACACAAGAATAGATGGCCTTATATTGCCTAGCAAAGTTAGGTAAAACACAATCTAAGCCACAGGGGAAAAGTACAGAGTAGTTGTGTTAGTAGTAGTATCTGAAAAGGTGTTCTCCAATTTCTTTTGACCCTAAAATAAAGGGCTGGGTAAAACAAAAATAGGAAATGAAGAAATAGTACTGTCTGCCAAGCAGTCAAATAAAGGGGTGGTGGTATTTGGGCACATCAAATCAGCGAACAATATGAAGACACAAAGGTTACATGTTTTATAGTGCCATGTTTAGGGAGCTGCCATTGGCTATAATTCTAAGATTGGAGCGTAAGCATAGGTAGTCTTTCTAGTAAAAAATTGTATATTCCGAGGCTTAAAAAATATTCTAAAATATCTACCAGTAATGCTCTATATCCTCTATATTACATAACGAGGAAAATCCTGGCATCTCAAACAACAAACAAAATGAAATAGGTTTGGATAGTATGAATTAATATATTTGAGCAACTCAGAAAAATGCACTTGGAGAAAATCTCTGGAAAAGAATACATTTTTCATTAACATTTCCATGCAGTATATTATATATGTGTGTTTACATTCACTCTTAATAAGCATTGGCAAGCAAGAATCTTTCTGTCCTGAAAGTGTCCTAGGACAAATCACAATATAACCTAAAGTTTGGGTTCATACTTCATTTTACGCCTGCTGTAGGCATTCTTTAGTGTCTAAGGTTCATGCTTTCGAGATGGAGGGACATTATATATGTAGCAATGTGTGGAGTAGTTCATACAATATGGAAAAAATACCCAGAAGACAATACTGGCGCAAGACCACTTTCATGATTTTCAGAAAAATGTGTAGGTTAATGCCAAGCTTTATTTAAGAGTGCTATCAGCCAATAAACAATAATGGCCTTAAATAAATTATTTTTGTAGCAGCAAAAGAAAAAAATATAGACCAAACTACTTCAGATGAAAAAGACTAGCAAGGATTGCTAGCAATGCATATCAAAACATTCAGTGATAAAGTAATTATAAACTTGATATATTTTTGCAGTCAAGATCAAATAAATCGACAATAAACCATTAACAGTAGAAGCAATATAGGTCGTAGCTCAAAGCCGATTTTTCTTTCCGGCCATCAATGAATTTAGTTGAACGTAGGCCTCGCTCACGATCTCGTTGACATCGGAAGCAGGAAGTAGGAAAGCAAGAAATCGCTTGATCTTCAAAGGAGGTTGGTTTAGCAGTTGGCGGGCGGGGGGGGGGGGCAGATCAAGTGGCCGACACTAAGCCAGTGCCTTCTGCGAGGCCGAGCAATAACGTTCTTATTTAGCAACCGACCTTCTCCCCAGTTTGGAAAAAATAAGGTTTCGCTTCTGCGTGGTAAATTACGCAAATCTCGTGAACCTGCTTAACGAAAGTCACTTTTATTTTCCCCAAGATGTCTATTTTTATTTTTCCTCCTCCCTCCTGCATAGATCTATGAACAAAAAGTAAGCTCTGTGATTGGCTGGAGCCTCAGATGCTCCCTTGCACCCGCTTGATTGGCTGGAGCGAATCACTTGCGTTTCCAATCCCGCCAATCAAGAAAAAGGGTGCCAACTTTTGATTGTCGCGCAGGAGACGCTCGTGGCCGCTACCTTCTCTCGCTGCTCTCCTGTTAGGAACCTTTGGGTGAAGAACGGACGGAGGGGAGTGTGGTGCGCCGCTCCCGCAGGGGTTCCAGCGAAAAGGTCCGCGCCACTCCTGGTGGGGTCCGTCAGTATCCCGCGGTTCTTCGACGGGCTGGCAGCTCTGAAGCCCCCGTCCACGGTGGGTCCCGGATGGCTTGAGTCTTGGCCAGCTTGCACCTTCGCTCCGCTTCTGTTTGTTTTTATCCGCATGTGATTAAAGTGAATTTTAGTATAGTATTGTATATAATATAGTATAAAGATAATCCCACTGGTCAAAGCCAGGAAGAAGTTAGCCTTACTAACAATAATAATCTTTATTATCATTGTACTAAAATTACAATGAAATTGAAACTGAAGAACGGTTCTTAAATCCCGGTTCAAAATGTTTTGGGAGTGGCTGTATTATTACGACTGGCGTAATGCAAAACTAATCTATATTCATATTGATTGTCTGCCTTCAGAATACACGTTCTCATTTTTGTTCACATCAAACTATAGCTATGTGTCTATCAGTCCATCCATCCATCCATCCTCAAGGTATTTCGATTTTACCGTTTCGAGTGCAGACCTAGAATTTAAAACTCCCGTTGGAGTCAAGTTTAAATCTTTTTAAAATTTGATTGCTGCCTGACTTTTTGAGATAGTGTTGTTTTGGTAGAATATGAAGATATTTATTGTAAAACATTTCTGAATAAATTTTAAATGTATTTAAATGATTATATAAACACTATAGGTTTTTTATGTTTGTAAACCTGATATTTTTCATGTCAATTTATGAAAAATAGTAGATGTTATACAGAGAACAAAAATGATATTTATGTTTGTGAAAGGATCAAATAGGAAACTTCTAATTCAGATCTGATTGGTGCTATCAGAACTGGGATGTAAAAATCTGAATGACTTCCAAATAGCAGCAAAGAATCAGTATAATATATTTCTTTTCTAATATTTTGTGACTGTCTGTATTTTTATTTTGTCAAATTCACAAGTAAAATTCTAATGTATTTTATGTGCATAAAATACAAAAAAATCAAATAATATAATTAGATTTAAAAACTAATACAGTAAATAATTTGTTTTCATTTTAATCCATAGACAAGCTTTGTCCTGATCAATAAATGTATATATTGCACTGAAAAATGCAACAAAATTTCTTGTGATTCTGGAATAGTTTCACATTGGTTCCCACCCAATTTTTTCACTCCATGCAGTTTCCCCCCCCCTAAGTCGGTATCTCATGATTCTGTCACAAACATTTTGGGAAAGATGATTAAATATGTATGAATGTTAAGCTAGGAGAATGCACACATACAGTATGTAGGCAAGCTTATTTTTCGTAACTTTAAATCAGTCTTATTTTCCTATCATTACATTCTGTTGTTCACAATAGAATAGCACAAACTGCTTTACATTATGTTTATAAATTGGATACTGGCACTAAACTGAAACTAAATGTATTGTAAAGGTTGATCTAAAATACCGTATTTTTTGGATTATAAAACGCACCTGACTATAAGACACACCTAAATTTAGAAGGGGGGCGGTGACTTCTGTGTGCCACATTTTCAGCTCTTTTTGGGGGCCTTTTTTTGGCCCTTTTCCAGCCTTTTTTCTACCCATTTCCCAAGGTTTTTTCAGTCCGTTTTTGAGGCTTCTTTCGGCCTGTTTTTAGGCGTTTCCAGCCCGTTTTAGGCTTTTTTTCAGCCTGTTTTTAGGCTTTTGGCCCATTTTCAAGGCTTTTTGGCTCATATTTTTGGAACCAAAAAGCCTAATAAACAGGCCGAAAAAAGCCTCAAAAAAGGGACTGAAAGCTTCAAAAAGGGTTGAAAAAACCTCAAAAAGGGGCCAAAAAAGCTGCCAAAACAGACTGAAAAAAGCCCCCCAAAACAGACCGGAAAAAGGCCTGAAAATGGAGTGTGGAGAGGCCAAAAAATGGCTGGTGGGTGGGCGGAGCTTCGGCAATATTTGGTCTATAGCATGGGTCCCCAACCCCTGGGGCGGAGCGGTGCCAGTCCGTGGCTTGATAGTAACCGGGCCGGAGTGAGCGGCGGAGAGTGTAGTGCAACTCTTAGGAAAGTGTAGCAAATGCTCCACTATCCTGGCGGCTGGCCGGGGTGCTCCCCGGGGGCAGGACGGGGGCAACGGCCTGCATTGGGGCACCACCCGGCCCTGCGCGGGGGGAAGGGGCTGCCAGGCCCTCCTGCCTGGGATGCAGCCCGTCCTTCCCTGCCCCAGCCGAGGATCCTTTGCCTGGGACCCCTGGCAGCTTTCCCGCCCGGTTGCACGTGACCACCGAACGCGCGCACGGCCCACATGACTCGACTCACCTGCTGGAGGCTCCCACCGGTCCGTGGAATTTTTTTTACATGAAACTGGTCCCTGGTGCCAAAAGGGTTGGGGACCCCTGGTCTATAAGATGCACAGACATTTTCATTCCCTTTTGGGAAACAAAGGTGCATCTTAAAGTCTGAAAAATGCGGTACATATTTTTCCTTGCAGCTAAGTAAATGGTTAGTGAACTCTTCTGGCATGTTCATCAATTTTAATTTGTGTCTGTCTTAATAGATTACACTATTCTTTAAATGTCTCTGCTATTGAATCTCTTACGGCAATTGCTGGAGTATTATGGTGTTGTCCCAGAACTGGTAAGCAGATATATCTGAATAACAAACTTGTGTTTGCATGATTTTTTTATATTAAAATTCCATACCACTTCTCTTTCTCTTGTCTTCTGAGAATTATAGCCTATCTCTATACACATTGTTTTAAGTTTTAACGGTGCTGAAAAGTGACTTACAAACACCTTGCACTTAATCATAGTAGTTTTCCCATGGTTACATGCACAAAATTCATGTGCTTGGAAACTGGCATGTATTTATGACAGTTGCAATGTCCCAGATTCATGGGATTTCCATTTGCAACTTTCTTTAGCTTCTGAAAGACAAAGTCAATGGGGGAAACCAGATTCACTTAATGACTGCAACAAAAAAAGATAAAATTGGGCATTACATAATAACCACCTGACTTAGTGATAGAAGGTCTCAATTGTGGTGGAATGGGATTGGAGGTATATCTTTCAAGTTGATTGGCTGTTAATTGGCTGGTTAACCAATTTCATTGTAATTTTATTACAGTATTATTACAATGACAGTAAAGATTATTATTATTATTATTATTATTATTATTATTATTATTATTATTATTATTATTATTATTATTATTATTATTATTATTATTATTATTATTATTAGCCATGAAGCAAGGGTCATATATTCCTGAAGCTAAATTTACTTTAATCATACTGCAAATGAAAGCGAGAAGTGGTAAGAAATTACAACCTTAGTATACACATATTTAGATTATTTTGAGGCAGCTGCCTGCTATGTTTTAAATAATTTTAAATTATAACTTTTATATCTCTTCCTTTTAAATAACATATCTGTTGAAGTGTTTTTGAAGCCCACATATGGTAGCTCTAAAGTTACACCAATTGTACCAACAGAAGTTTCCATTTGGAACTAAGTCACTTCTTTTGTTATTATTTTTCTCCCAATTCAGGCCTTGCAGAGGTGTAAATTGTATCTAAATGGCCTTGTGTGTATGATTGGATCTCGTCTTTCTTCAAATACCTTTTCACGAACATACTTCCAAGAATTGTGTATTATTTCCAGGAATTGTTTGGTGAGGTCATCAATGCTCCCCCCTCCCTTTATTCCTAGAGGTTATATAGATATTTGTATATTGATTGCATCCATTCTGTTTCGTATTACCTTTTCAGCCTTAGATAGATTGCTTTCTTCATTTGTCATTGCTATTAATAGGGAAAGAAAACATACTGACATTTATCTAGCATCTCCAATAACAGAATTTTACCTGTTAGAGAGGGGGAAAAGATACATATTGCCAAAAGTATTTGCTCACCCATCCAAATAATCAATCAGGTGTTCCAATCACTTCTATGGCCACAGATGTATAAAAGTACCTAGGCATGCAGACTGTTTTTACAAACATTTGTGAATGAATGGGTCACTCTCAAGCGCTCAGCGTGGAACTGTGATAGGATGCCACCTGTGCAACAATCCAGTCGTGAAATGTCCTCGTTCCTAAATATTCCACAGTCAGCTATCAGCTGTATTATAAGAAAGTAGAAGTGTTTGGGAACGACAGCAACTCAGCCACGAAGTGGTAGGCCACGTAAACTGACGGAGTGGGGTCAGCGGATGCTGAGGCGCATAGTGCGAAGAGGTCGCCAACGTTCTGCAGAGTCAATCACTACAGACCTCCAAACTTCATGTGGCCTTCAGATTAGCTCAAGAAAAGTGTGCAGTGGACCGACATCATATTGAACCCTATGGATTAGGAATGGGATGTTACTGTAAGTTCATATGCGAGTAAAGGCAGGTGAGTGAATACTTTTGGCAATATGGTGTAGTTAAATCTACTCACAATCTGTACCTCTGTAAGACTGGAAGTTCCTATAGCAGTGATGGCTAACCTTTTTTGGCTCGTGTGCCAAAAGTGGGAGGAGCACAGGGGGGGTTGTCCATGGGCGTGCCACACCCATAATGCTATGTGTGCAACCCCCTGCTTTTGGTGTGCCCTCCCCAGGCTCCAGAGGCTTTCTAGGAGCTTGGGGAGGGTGAAAACAGCCTTCCCTCCCCACTTCCAGAGGCTTCAGGAGCTTCTCTAAAGCCCCCAGAGGGTGAAAAATGGCCTCAAAAGAAGGCCTAAGTCAGCTGGCCAGCACACACATGCGCGCTGGAGCTGACAGGGCAACACCTCGCATGCCCTAAGAAATGGTTTCGCGTGCCACTTGTGGCACCCGTGCCATAGGTTCACCATCACTGTCCTATAGGATACTATGGAAGATGGCACGGACTATAAATTACCATCCCTTTCCATTCACAGGGTTTTCTGGTACCTTTCACAGAATAAAAGTGTCTTTTGCAAGAAGAACTTAAATCTAGCCTTTATAAAGCAACATTTTTTAAAAAAAATAATAATTCAAAAAATACAGGTAGCCCTTGACTTACAATAGTTCATTTAGTGACTGTTCAAAGTTACAGTAGTGCTTTTTTACGACCACTGCAGCATCCCCATTATCATGTGATCAAAATTCAGATGCTTGTCAATTGACTCATATTTGTGACAGTTGCCGTGTCCCAAGGTCATGCAATCATCTTTTGTGATTTTCTGGCAAGCAAAGTCAATGGGAAAGCCAGATTCACTTAATAACTATCTTACTAACTTGAAAACTACAATGATTCATTTAACAACTGTGGCAAGAAAGATCATAAAATGGGGCAAAACTCACTTAACAAATGTCTCACTTAGCAATATAAATTTTGGGCTCATTTGTGGTCGTAAGTTAAAAACCACCTCTACTACAATTTAAATAATTGTAATTCATATTTTCCTTGCCATGTCAGATATAGTGAGATTTAATTGATATATAGCTAAAATAGTTAATTAACTTTTGATTTTTTTCATTTAAAAATGTTTCCATTGAACTTCAACAAGCTTCTCAATCCTTAGATATCCTGGGTTTCAGAAGGAAAAAGATACGGACCTACCCGAAGTTTTGTCCGTAGATTGGGAGCATGTCTTACATTAATTCCTTTTTCAAGACCTCACTTTCAGGTAAAGGGCTTATTTGTAAAATTAATAACTTGTCAACTTATATATTTTTCAATATTGCTATATGTAGCATGTAGTAATAGAGAAAACATATAGCATAAATTTATCATTTGGAAAAAAAGTTGAACATGAATTAATAGAAATGCATTTTAAATAAAGTGGCCACTGTAAAATAATGAGTAAAAGAGATTTAAATTTATATGTCATAGTCACCTAGATGTCTTACGAATATGTAATTGAAATATATAATTAATTGCAGTTTACAAAAGCTGAATTTCAGACAATGAATTATTAACTCTCTCTTGCTACTTTGTATAATGTTTGAATGCGTTAGTTTATATTTTGTTGTATGCTGCTACTATTATACTTCAGCTGAAAAATGTTGCAACTGTCATTATTAAAAATGAATCGGAAAACATGGTATTATTTTGTTACCCTAGTATTCATTCTGAGGGAGATTAATAAGGATTTTAGTCATTGTATCCTAAATATCTTTTATCAATTAAATAGGAAATCTTATTTAGGCAGCTCCTTACCTAAAAATAGATGAGTAGAATTTTGGAAGAGCTAAAAATTGTTGAAATATTGGTATTACTACTATGAAATAATATTAATAGTAAGCAGTATATCTTAATTCTTTTGTTTACTCTTATCAGAGGTATTTGTAGAGGTCATGAGGAGGGGTAGAAATAACAGAGAACAGGTGGTCTTTGCTTAATGACCTCTCATTCAGTGGCAGTTTTAATGTATTTTTGTATTTACAAGGGCGGTAGTACCGGTATCTCTACAATCATATGACTGCAACCTAGACATTCAGCACCCACCTTGCCATTATGATGTTTCAGTGTCCTGTGATATGTGATCCCCATTTGCAATCTTATCTACCAGACTCCCTGGTAAAGTGTCCATGGAGATTCTCAGTCATCCAGGTCATGGTTGTCCCAAAGGTGCTTTTTGAAGAGGCTGACCCACCATCCAGTCAGAGTGTCAGGCTGGCAGCCAGTTCCTTTTAGGATCTTTGGCCTGCCACACTCTCTATTATTGTGCTATGCCAGGGGTCTGCAAAGTTGGCTCTTTTAAGACTGGTGGACTTCAACTCCCAGAATTCCCCAGCCAGCATGGCAGACCCCTGTGCTATGCTGTTTCATTAGTGGGGAATTGGGAGGGGGAATAGTAAGGAGTAAAATGTGTTGTCGTCAAAATAAACCCCTTTCTAGAAAGCCAAGGTCATCTTTTGTTCTCTACACCTCTGAGCCTGACCGGAACTGGATGTGTGGAACTGCCAGCGTAGCAGTGGAAGATTGGACCATGTGGTGGACTTGTGGGTGTGGGGGCAAGATCATGAACTTTCAGCTAGGTGGGGAAAACTGGGAAGCTTTCAGATTCTGGTTTCCACAGATGTGCCAACATGTCTCTCTAATAAATTGGAACTTTGAAGAATACTTTTCCTTGGACTCCGATTTAATTTTGGATGACATTTGGAAGGCTGACACAGAGCTGAAGAAGCTTCTTGGATGAGAAGCGAAACATCTTCAAAGAAAAATCAGAAAGTCCAGTTGCCTCTTCAAAAAGCACATTTGGTTCAATGGTAAAGCTGGTAGGAGGTTGCAAATGGCGGCCACATGATGTCCATGCCTAACTAGCTGATGTGATTTACTTAACAATGATAACCAGAGATGCCAGAATTCATATTGCTAAGAAGTGTTGTCATGTGATGTCATGATTTACAACTGCTTTATTTACCCTGTAATTCCAGTCCCAAATTAATATCTGTAAACACTGCAAAACCATAGGGCAAGCGCTGGTATTCCTGTCCATGTACCATGAGATCATAAAATTCAGTGCTTAAATAGCAATATGGTTTATTTTCATGAAACTGGGATTCTGTAGACTCCTCTGCTCCTTAATTGCTTCTTTCCTATTGAAAAGGGATTAGAACAAATACACATCTTTTGGACTACTGCTAGAAAGCTAATAATTAAAAACAATTGTTTATATAAAAGTGTGTTTATGATGCTTTAGCTGGTCCAAAGTCTGAAGACTTCAGAGGAACAATACAGCTTCGTTAATTCTGTTCAACCGTCTCTTGCTGATGCCTTGTGGGTGGTAGATGAAGACAGAAATACATGCACTAAATTCAGGCAAGTAAAACCAACTAGACTTTTTCAAGTGTTGTCAGGTAAAAGCCCAAAGATGACCCAATAAAATCCAAGTTATTACAATCCTATTTTTGCTTGCGCAAAATCTTGCCAAACTAAAGCTATAATCCTCTACCCTGATAGAATTATCCTGAGGGATTCCAGGATGTGGCTTCCCTGAACCTCTCTCCCTTCCCCATTCAGTTTGGGATTGCCCATTCTCCTAATCTGGGTTTCTCTCTGATGGAATTTACTGCCACCCACCCTGGGAGAGACTCCCCTTCATTGATTCTTCAGGCACATGTTCTATCAGTGGTATATTTATCAGTTAATCACTATCAGTCAATGACCAGCGATATGCCATAATTAAGAAAATTAAAATAGTAACATAGAATTTAACCCTATAAAATTGCAGTGCTATATGGAATTGAGAAGATTTAAATAAATAATATAGCCAATCATAATTAACGGTTACTGCTGATTAAGTATCTGTATTTTTGAAATGGAGTTGTTTTACGCATGTTGTCATTAGTTTATGGATTTTGAAAAATCAGTGCAATGCAAACGAGTACTGATGCTATAAAAAGTACATTTACTATTCTGTTCGGGGTGCTATTTATAGCCAATTATTTGGAGTAAATCCTTCTGAATTCAGGGCTACTTCTGTGAATATATGATTGTGTTGTAGATATATGAGTTAAAATGTTAGGCATGGGCGAGTTTGCTTTATCCCAAATGTCTTGGCTTTTTGAATGCTTACATTTATTCACACAGTGGTATCCTGATATTTCCTAGATTTGAGGAATGGAGAGGGGTTGCCACTCCATCTGTACTTCCTTCGCCAATTTCTTCAAAAGAAAAAAGTGAAAAAACAACTGTTGCGGGTGAAGATGCCTTCCAAAAAATTCATGTTCTTGAAAATGAATTAGCACATCTTCGTAAACAGATTGCTGCAATTTTGGCAGCAGATAGGGCAGTAAATGATCAATCCCGTAAGTCTGTCTCTCTGGATCCGAATGAATGTGTTTCTATGCGTTTCTCTTGTTCCTAATGATACTAAGTTGTATTGCCATCTGACGGCACTTTTGTGTGGTAAATTGTCTTGCTTATAATTGCTTCGGGTTATGTTTGTGTCTAAGATTTACTCATTTTACCAGCAACAATAAGAGATGAGCCCAGATTTTTTCTAAACATAAACATCTAATTAACTTACTGGCTAGGGGGGATGGTGGGATTTTGAGCTTGAATCTAAAGAATTGCACATTTATTTCTACTTATTTTTAAGAGATTTGAATGAGTTTCTTAAATTGCAATGTGCCATGTGACATATTTCTTTTGAACTGAGGAAATGTTTTTAAACAGATGGCATGGAAATTTCTTTTCAGAGGAAAAAAATGAATTCTCCAATTTTGTATTCTATCTATCTATCTATCTATCTATCTATCTATCTATCTATCTATCTATCTATCTATCTATCTGTCTGTCTGTCTATCTATCTATCTATCTATCTATCTATCTATCTATCTATCTATCGCTGTGTGTGTGTTCCAGCATAACTCTGGAACGCCTTGAGCAATTTCAACCAAACTTGGTACCACAGATGACTTATTCTCTGGAACCAAATACTGTGGGGTAAGACACTCCAACACCCCTCAGGGTATGTGTCTTGTTTTAAGGCCTGTTACAAGGGGACTCTCTCTGGTAAGGGAGAAAATTCAACATTAGAAATTATGCTTCTGGGGGCACAGGGAAAATTTTTTAACTAATTTGTCGCCGAAATCAACGCTCAGGGAGAAATTGCTTTTGTAGGCTTCACAGTACTCCCCAAGGGAGCTCCCTCTGGTAAGGGGGAAAATTCAACATTAGAAATTACGTTTGATCTGGACATTTTCCCCTTATAAATAAATACCTGGGCAATGCCAGGTTATTGGCTGGTTATTAATAAGAATGTTAAAGAAATGTAGCCCAGGATGAGAGATGGGATCAAAATTATCTAATGACTTTTGTGGGACTCCGCCTCGAGTCCCTTCGGGGAGAGAGAGTGGTTTACAAATTAAATTCTTCTTCTTCTTCTTCTTCTTCTTCTTCTTCTTCTTCTTCTTCTTCTTCTTCTTCTTCTTCTTCTTCTTCTTCTTCTTCTTCTTATTATTATTATTATTATTATTATTATTATTATTATTAATTATCATCAATAATAATAATAATAATAATAATAATAATAATAATAATAATTATTATTATTATTATTATTATTATTATTATTATTATTATTATTATTATTATTATTATTATTATATTTTTTATTTTTCATATTTATATACCGCCCTATCTCCCTGAGGGGACTCAGGGCGGTGCACAGAAATATAAAAACGAATACTTACAAGACAGTTTAAAATAAATTAAATTAGGGTCTGTGCTAAAAATTTGGATTAGAAAACATTAAATTAAAACTCTACCCATTAAAATTATGCCAGGTCGGCCTCTTGAAATAAATGTGTCTTTAATGCCCGGCGGAAGAGGCGTAGGTCCGTGGTGGTACGAAGTATGAGGGCCATTCTGGTGTGGTCTTGCTTTCCTTTGTTTTGATTTTATTAGCTCCTTTCCGGTTATCCATGCTTTCTGGTTTTCAAATGTAGCACTGTTTTAAAATAAGCAGTCACTATCTGCTCTTCACATTTATCCATCAATGCTGCAGGTGCCTATTTTGATATTATCTCTCTTTTCAATTGTTTAATAGGTTCAGATATTGGGATTTCATCAAACACTCCTAATGATTTCCTGCAGCCAGGAATGTTTTCTACACCAGCTCCTACTTCTCTTTGTAATGTAATCATACCTCCACCTCCACCGCTGCCACCTTCGTTTGGGTTAAAATCTGATTTTGATTCCCACAATTCAGCAGTTCAGCTTATTAAACAACGTCGGTCTATAAAGACTGAAAAGATTAAAGATGAGGCTGAACTTCAGAAGGTTAAAGCTATTCCTGATATGATGGATGTTCTCAAGGATATTAATAATGTTAAACTCAGAGCTATTGAGAAGTAAGTTGAACAAAATGTGATTATTATTTTTTTAAGTGGTGTTACAAACTTATAAAATTGTACATGGCTCGGTTCTTAGTTATCTGTGCTCTCCCATGAGAACCAGCCTAACCCAAAAAAATTGTGTGTGCCACTTTAAAGGGATGAAGGCACCTGAGACTCTGTCACTGCCTTTCATTGGCAGTCCTGGTCCTTAGGAAGGACAATTGGTTCTCACCCTGACTACTTCCCAGGTTGCTTAGGACACAATTCTGCTTCGTTTGGTTAATTTGATTTTGTTCTTTGTTTGTGGGCCTTTCATTTTTATGCCTTTGATTATTATAATTTGTTCTTGTCTATTGTCCTTGTACAATGACAAGTATCCTTAGGGAGCTAGTAGTTTACAAAAGTAATAAATAAATTTCAGTCTTACAAAGAATATTCCTTTCTGGAATAGGTTTACTTGGAAGAATTAGGAGTTCCTGCTTTCAAACTGTACAGCCCTTGTTTTATGACCTGTTGCTTAATGATTGTTTGAAGTTACTACAAACTTGAAAAAAGCTACTTAAAATCTGGCCTGAAATTACAACTGCTGCACTACCCTTAAGGTCATGTGATTGGCACTTGGCAACCAGCTGATATGTATGACTGGTGGCACACTCACTTTGTGACCTTTTTTTCTATTTTCTAGTATAAAACACCTATTAGGTAAACTAGATTTGGACATTCAACCATGATTCGTCTAGCAAACAAGGGATTCACTTCACAACCAGTGTAAAACCGATTCCAGTCACATGGTAACTCACAATTGCAATGACTTATGATAAAAATTCCAGGGTCAGCTATAAGACAAGGAGTACCTGTAAGAATAAAAAGTAGCCAAGGGTAGTTTAAACATCAGAAGACTGACTGCTCTATAACTGCCTGAAAACTAACATGTATAATATTCCTACAGTTCATAGGGCCGTGATGGTGAACCTATGACACCATGCCAGAAGTTGCACGTAGACCCATCTCTCTGCGCACGCCAGCCATTGCCCGTTGCTCTTTTGGGTTCCAACATGCCAGACAGCTAGTCTTTGCGTGCAGGAGTGCCAGAAACCAGAAGAGTAGCTCTCTGGTGCGCATGGGTGAGCCGGGAAGCTGAGTTTCTGGTTTCTGGCACACGCATGCATGCTGGTGAATTGGTCTCATGCTCACATGCTCTCCAGAAAATAGAAGACCAGGTGACTGGCGTGCCCATGCGCATGCTAGAAACTGGAAACTCAGTTTCCTGGGATGCACATGCTTGCTGGGGAACTGCTCATCCAGTTTCTAGCACTCCTGCGCGCAAAGACTAGCTGGTTGGCGCGTTGGAACCCGTTTTGGCACTTGGTGCTAAAAAGGTTAGCCAACACTGTCCTAGGGCAATCAAAGGTCCTTCAGAAAGGATGCGTAATAAGTTAGAACAAATGCGGGTTAGAAAATATAACATGTTTTAATTTTTCAACAGCAATGTCTTGCATTAAAAATTGCAAATGTTCTGCTTTTCTTTCTCCAGATCTCCTGGAGGTACCCCTCTACCCAAAAGAAATAAAATAAAGCCATCTCAGTGGGACCCAGCAGCTTTAATAGCAGAAGCTCTTAAAGAGAAATTTGCATCACAAAATGATGATTCATTTGACAAAGAGAACAGTTCTTATGGTGTTTCACCATTTTCTAGTCCAGATACTCCAATGGTATACATATACTGTATTTATATATGGTTCTTTTCTTAGTTTTTTTTTCTCATTTGAAGTAAGATTCATCATCATATACTGTAGAGGAACAAATATTCTGGGGATGAAAAATTGAGATAAATATTATATAGATAATCCAAGGATAGAACTTAATTATATTAATTATTGGATTCCATGAAATGTTGAACATATGGGAGGGTTCACAGCTTTTGAGTGATTGGGAATGAGAGTTTAGAGTCTAGAATTATTGTACTTTCTCACAGTGCTCTGAATAGGAGATTTGGATTTTCCCCTGTCTCTAGTCCTTTTGGTGATGCTTGATGATGGATGCTTTTTATATGCTCTGTAAAGTTTAATACAGATAGTCCATCATTCAGTGACCATAATTGGGACTGTCCACTTTTTCGCTCAGCAAAGCGGTTGCTATGTGGAAAATCACATGACTTCAACTTCTTTCCAGCGTAAAGCTGACAATACTCCCGTGTTTTCTAGAAAATAAGACCTCCCCAGATAATAAGACCAACTGGGCTTTTGGGCGCATGCGCTAAAATAAGCCCTCCCCGAAATTATGGCAACACAGCAGCAGCCATGAGGTGACCACGCTGACTAGTCTAAACACACTCCCACAGTTAACCTTCTAACTCTTGCCCCACACTCCGCTCCTGAGCTCTTTAGAAGATGTTGAGTTCATTTCTTTGTTGATGCCTATGATTAGCTGATGGTTCCTCAGGGCTTTCTTTTGTCCTTTTGGCATTCAAAGGTGCCTGATTTTCAGACAATATAAAATTCTAGGGTTAGACACCATCACAATGCTTGTCTTAACCAGCCCTGTCTTTATCACTGCTATCATTCATTGTATGAAAACTGTGATGAATTGAAGTAAACTAATAAGATGAAATTCAGTCAGGCCAATTGGTGTTCATCAGAAGACACACTAATAGGCCAGAGATATTGCTTGTTTTGAAAGGAACTGAATTCTTCTGAAAAAACAACTTCTACGTCAATTGTTTTTTTTAGGCTATAGATTTGATGCGCTATTAAGCAAACCTTTGCTCGTTTTTAGCTGGTATCCATGTAGTGCTGGTCCTAGACTCAGCAAAAACTTTCCACTGTAATCATTGTCTTAATCATTTCTTATCTAGACCACTGTTGTGGATTCTTCATGGTTCTGCCAACGAAGTTGTAAATAATGTAAACTAAGGTAACAACTCAATTGATGACAATATTACGTAAATCATACACCCATTCCATTGGCTTCCGTTCTGTTTCAATACATGGGGAAGATGCTAGTAGAGGTTTTTCTTTGACTTTAATTACATTGCCCGCTTTTAAAAATGAATTATCTTACTTTAGTTTTATTATATTTTATTTCTTTTAATTTTTATGTCATCTTGAATCAAAAAGCAGTATGATTATGAATAAAATGTTTTTGATTACAGGTTGACTGTTGCATTTTGAAGCCAAGCATGAAGCAGCGACTTAACAAAACTGAGGAACCAATAAATGTATCATCTCCAAAAGCAAAACTTCATATGTAGTCACGATGTTGATCTTGTGGAGCCACCTGTGACTATTAGGGGAGGACCCTGATTGTTGGGGCTAATATGCTGACTCTGTAAACCGCTTAGAGAGAGCTGTAAAGCGGTATATAAGTCCAACTGCTATTGTTACCAGGACTACTGTGCTTTGATTCTATTGTGCAGAGACGTATGAATCTGATTGTTCTGAATTGTGCTAACGGAGTGTTGAGATGAATTTTTTAATTGCATTTTTTATCAGCTATAAATCTCTGCAGTTCATTTATATCAGTTTTATGATATTGGTTGCAAAGTTAGTAAATATGTAAAAAGATAGTAATATGGAAACAAAATATCAATAGAGAGGAAAGTTACATTTTAACCTAGTCTAAACAAACATGCTATATTGTTTAAAAAAATGACACCTTCCTAAAAAGAATGTTATTTCCTTGATATATGGAAAGAGTCATTTTAAGTTTGTCTAACTGATGCTTTTGCATTTGCTTCCCCTTGCATGCAAGTTGAGAACTCTATGCAGTTGCAAGTGGAGTGGAAGATTATGAAGAAACATTGGGAAATACATTTATATTTGACATTTATGATGCAAAGTTACTAATGTGATTTCTTAGTATCCCTCTAAATTTATCTTCTAAAATAGCTTTTTTAATGTCTGTGCAAGACTGTTAAACTTCTTCATAGCTTAAATGTATCAAGTTTCACAGCTCTTGTGTGTTTGTCAAAGTTTATGCAAGGTCATAAGCTCTCATTAATAATTAGCCCCTTGTAATGCCCAGGTGCTAAACAGGGCAGTCATCTAAAATTAGTTCACACATCTCTACAAATAGCTAAATCAGCTTTGTGTGAGCTGGTTCCAGGAGCATTAGACAGCAGTGGCTACGAATCCCAAGACTTAAATGTTGCCTATTGCAGATGTATGTTTACCATTGCTACTGGTATGCTCTTATTTTTATAGTTGTTTGAAACTCTTCTGTATACAATATGGTGTTGTATTGTTCTCAGCAGTGATCTTTTTAACTGGATAACTTTGATAACGAGAAGAATAAATCTCGCAGAAGATTATTGGTTTCCTTATCAAATATGTAGGTGCTTCTTTATGGCAGTTTATTGACTCATACTTCGCTGTTATATGTTGTTACAGGCTTCTTTCTTGGGTGGGAAATATTTGCATTGGATGTTTCAACATTGATGTCAGGTTATTACTAAATAATGTGCTACAATGCAATCAGCTAATATATTTAGGCGCCTTCCTTAGTAGTTCAGTCTTGAATTTAATTTAAAGTGGCTTGTATGTAGCTTTTTCTTTAAAAAAAGTGGGCTGTGCCAAACGGTTACCCTTGATAGAAGAAAATATCTGAAATAGTGTATAATTTTATATATATATATGTCTTTAAAAAAACCCAGAATAATTACTGGATAAGTTGAAACATGTTCTTATTTGTGTATAGTTGTATGTGTTGTGTCACTGATTTTTTTTCTCACTGCATAATAATGATTTTTCAAGACAACGTTTCAGGTTGCACATTGCAGTTTTGCATATATTGTGCTTCAAATCCTAATAGCAAAATACAGCAGAAATGTCTGCTGTGAACTAAACTCAGAATTTAAGTTTGTCTAAAGGCTCAACTTGCAATAATTCTATATTCAGGGAATGGATTCATAACTGGAAATAATAAGGATGGATTTTTGGTAGGATTCTGGCTTTGATGGTTTTTATGAATAACATTTTTATGATTTTTGGCTTAAATTTACGCATAATGAACAGGATACAGGATACATTCACATCACTCACCTGAAGTATTTATTTCTTTTAGGCACCTTTTCAGAGTCTTTAGAACAAGTATCTACGGGGATTCTCAGTCATCCAGGTCATGGTTGTCCCAAAGGTGTTTTTTTCAAGAGGCAACTGGATTTCCTGGGTTTTCTTTGAAGAAGTTTTGCTTCTTATCCAAGAAGCTTTTTCAGGTCATTCTTCACAGCTTCTTCAGAGCTGAAGAAAAACTAGAAAGTCCAGCTGCCTCTTTAGAACAAATAGCACATTTCCAGAAATGTGTTAGCTCATGCAAATAACCACTAGAGGGCAGTAATACACTATCTGCAAACAGTTGTATCCTCTGTAGAGACCCCTTCTCAAAGCTGTTCATTCCCAGATTCTAGGCCTACAAAAGTGTGCAGCTAATTTGGTTATATACAGTTAGTATATAAGAGTTGTGGTGGACTGTTCTGCCTCAGTATTAGTCCCTCATTTCATTTCCTCCCTGAAGTCCTGATTGGTGCTATTGCTCGGTCTAAATATGCAGAAGTGGCTGCTGGTGCAATTTGTTTTGGGTGAAAACAAACTTTCTATTTGTTCTTAACTGTATTTGTGAGTCAGTTTTTCTACCTGAATTCTTTGCTCAGAATGCTTCCTGTCCTATATCTATTCTCTATTTACTGTTTTGCCTATGAACACAAGTATCTATGGAATGAAATCTGGGCCATCCTGGTACATAATTAGCCTCTGCTAGGTATGCTATATAGAAAAAAAATATAGTTTGATACACCTATTAGTCCAGTGTTTCTCAACCTTGGCCACTTGAAGATGTTCGGACTTCAACTCCAAAATGCTGGCTGGGGAATTCTGGGAGTTGAAGTCCGGACATCTTCAAGTGGCCAAGGTTGAGAAACACTTTATTAGTCCATAGGACCAAAGAAAATAACAATAACAGTACACCTGGAATACAAGTACAGTGCTGCTCTTCAGACTTATGTAGACATTAAATATGAGTCATACACACGATTATACAGGTAGTCCCTGATTTACTACAATTGAGCCCATAATTTCTGTTGCTAAGTGAAACATTTGTTGTGAGTCCCGTCCTCCCCCCAATTTATGACTTCTTGCCACAGTTAAGTGAATCACTGCAGCTGATAAGTAACAAATTGATAAGTGAATCTGATTTCCTCATTGACCTTGCTTGTCAGACGATTGCAAAAGGGGATCGATCCCATGACCTCAGGACACTTTGACTGTCCTAAATATGAACCAGTTGCCAAGCGTGTGAATTTTGATAATGTGGCTATGGAGAAGTTACAATGGTTGAAAAACAGTCATAACTCACTTTTTTCAATGCCACTGCAACTTTGATCGGTCAAGGAGAGGGCGCGCAATTTGGGTGTCCTCCTAGATTCCCGGCTGTCCATGGAGGACCATGTGGCAGCCGTGGCCAGGGGGGCGTTCCATCAGGTACGCCTGATGCGCCAATTGCGCCCCATACTGGACCGGGCTGCCCTTCGCACAGTCACTCAAGCCCTCGTGACATCCCGACTTGACTACTGTAATGCTCTCTACACGGGGCTTCCCTTGAGGTGCACTCGAAAGCTACAGCTAGTCCAGAATGCAGCCGCGCGGGTGATTATGGGAGCCCCCAGATACTCCCGCATAACACCGCTCCTGCGCGAGCTGCACTGGCTACCTGTGACCTTTCGGGTGCGCTTCAAGGTGTTGACGACCATCTTTAAAGCGCTCCATGGCTCGGGGCCTAGCTACATACGAGACCGTCTCCTGCCCCGTACATCCCTTCGTCCGCTCCGCTCCCACAGAGGGCCTTCTTAGGGTGCTGTCGGCCGGGCAATGCCAGTTGGCGACACCCAGGGGAAGGGCCTTCTCTGTGGCGGGCCCTACACTTTGGAACGACTAACCCCCTGAACTACGCACCATCTCTGACCTCCGCCTCTTCCGCCAGTGTCTAAAGACACATCTCTTCCATCAAGCTGGCCTAGCATAACCTTCCGCTGTGACTGCTTTTAGACAGTTTTAAATTGGGGATTTTTATTGATTTTAGCACAGGTTGGGAGTTTAATATCTTTTTAAATTTTATATTGTTATATTTGTATGTTTTTAATTCCTGTGCGCCGCCCTGGGTCCTTCTGGAGAAGGGCGGGATATAAATTTAAATAATAATAATAATTAAATGAACTGTTGTAAATTGAGGACTACCTATTATAGGAAAGAGTGAAAAATTGGATACCTAATTTGAAATTTACTCATGGGTGTAAAGTGCTCCAGAAGCCTTGAAGTTGTAGTTCTTCCCTGCTATAGGACCATGGTGGAATGCAATTGTGTAGAAAGGTTTCCCGTGGCAATTTGCTATGTTCAGCCTTCTGGTAGAAGGCAAGCTACAGTATACTTGCACAAACAGCATTTGGAAGGAATAAAAATTCTATATCTTGAAATACCAAGTTTAGGAAAGCAGAAAGCAAGGGTCTTTTTAAATGTAACATGCACCACATTACTGGGGTTCTTATATGGTGTTTATGTTGTTGTTTCTTGAAGGGTATTGTTTAGTGTTTAATAAAAGTTTTTTAATATGTGTGAGCTGCCCAGAGTCACATATTTGAGATGGGCAGCTATATAAAATGGAACAATAAATTATTTGATTTGACATAAAGAGTACTATATTTTAAAAGTCTCAAATATCCCTTTAGTTCATAGCATCACTAAGCAACCATAGCATTTCACACAAGCCCATACTTGACTATAATATTAAGCCTTAAGGTGGCTTTCCAGTGTGTGTGCATATTTGCTTTAATATACCTGAACCCTCCTAGACCAATTTGATCACATTATGTTCCACAAAGCATGTCCTTAAAATTGTGATACGCTGATATTGGCAAATTGGCACAGAGTAATTATAATTTATTATTGTCCTGTCTTAATTCTCGTTTGCTTTGAGTTTCTATTCCTGCCATTCATAGGACTACGGCAAAAACAAAGCAAGCAACCAGAATCATGCTTATAGGCTAACATGGTTTTTCTCTAGAGTCCCCTAGTTACCCTTCCTTTTCCTGTTCATCTCCTTGTTGACAAAACCTCCCTTGCCTGCCAGCTTGCCTAGTTTTGTAGCAGCCTCGCAAAGTGAGAAGTCTTAAAAGACTTATTTACTTAATAAGTGTTTTTTTTAAAAAAAAAATGTACTTGTACTTTATTTTGCACTTGTTATATATTAGTCACCCATATTTGTATTCAATCAACCTTTGTTGCTTACAAATTGTCAACTCTGTCCTTATTTTATAATACATGCAGTATTTTTCAGCCCATTACATGAAGCTTCGGTTTGTCTGTCCCCTGACACACCCCACTCTTCCATCCGTATAACAAACTGGGCAGGAACAGGCTCTTAAAAATGTCATCTTTTTTTTTTTTTTTGACAAACATTCAATTGTAGCAACTGGCCTCACAGCCACTAACTTTCTATCAATATTTGCTTAACTTCAAATTTCTCCATTCAGTTCTGCTGTCTTGAAGTATTTGCTAAGCATTGCATTTATTCTCATGTGTGGCCATTGTAGACCACTTTTATTACATTCATTGACCAACCTTTCTTTCTATATGTGTACAAAAGCATTCCATCTTTCCCACTTATTCATTTTATTATACTTTCTTTAAATGAAATATCAAAAACGCAAAGCATTAAGGACGAGTTAATTAGGCCAAATACTACAATAATATGGAAGTCTCCAGTGAGTAAAAAAATGAAGACTGTTACAGGGTGTTATTAACCATAGTTTTTTTTAAAGTACTTTTACTTCTGTAGCAGCATTAACTAAAGCACCAATTTTGGGTTTGTTGCCAAATAACAAAATCATTAAATCCAGTTATGTGTAATTTGGCAACCACTTGTGAGAGGCAACCATGCCTAATAATTATGTTCAGTTCTGGGTAACAGCTACCAATATTAGCTGTTCCCTTTAAAGGAGAAAAGCCTCATTTTATTATTTTGGTAACAGTCACTAATAAGCTATAATTTTTGCAAATTTAGCTCAGTTTCAAATTGCATTTGATGGAAAGCAGGCTAAAAAATGATTTAAAAATATTGTGTGACAGGAAGAAGTCTTCTCTTGTTTCCCAGGTACGGTATATTGAAAGAAAAACCCTTGGAAGCTTGGAATTTCAAATAAAGGTTAAGAGTTCTTATTACATTTTGGTCTGCCAGTGTGTTGGGGCTGCTTATTTTGGGATGTATTCTACTTGCAAATATGCATTTATCTGTTGTCAGTAAAACCTTTTTCGACATAAGGTTTTACCACTAGTGGTGGCCAAAAAAAGGAACAAAAGCCAAGTTAACGATTTGAGCCAACCTGTTTATCCCTCACAGCTCTAATAATATATTTAGTTATAAGATTTTTATCCAGTCTTTATTACTTTATAAAGAAATAAGTAAAGTAAATAAAGTAAAAGGAACTGAGCTAAATTTGCAAAAATTATTAAAAATTTAAAAGTGACTCAAAGCAGAGAACATTCGTGATACTCCTCCTTCCTCTTATTCTCCCCAAAATAGCATTTATGTAAGGATTGCATAAAAAAAAAAAATGGCCTAAAGTCAGCCAACTGGCTTTCATGCCTAAGAAGGACTAGAACTTACAGCCTCCTGGTTTCTTGATCAGCAACTTTAACTAAACTGGCTGGCTAGCTTGCCCATCAAATATAAAAAGTGTGAAGATGTTTATGTTAGGTCCCTGAGGTTTAAAGAGAAGGCTGCATTAGAAGAACTGAGATGGTAAAAGCTACTTTTCTATTACCAATTTGCCCTTCGACACATCTTCATAATTGATGCCGCCTGATGATGGGAATGTGTGTATGCTGCAATTATTATCAAGGTCTATAGTGGCTTACGATACACTGCATTAAGAGTAAGGAATTAACATATTCCAAATAATATTAACGTAATACATAAGCAAAACGCTAATTATGTTCTGCTATAGATACAAACAGATGAAAGTGCCAAATGGCATGCAATCATTCTATTTAGGCCATTCAGAAAAGTTAACTCTTGGGACTTCTGAGGCAGCATGGTAGACAGATTGCTTTTTGTGGAGCCAATGAAGAGGGCTGAAATAGGAGCAGGTGAAGGGATCGGCTCCTTGGAAGTTGAACTAAGAAGAAAAGAAAACCCATGTTTTTAGCTCTATACAGATTCTCCCTCCAAAGAGATCGCTAATGTCCAGTTGGTTTGAGAGGTCTGATGAAATATTTGCCTAAGCCATCCCTGGGGCTTTTTAAAGAGACATTGTGTTTGCTTACTTCCTCTTTTAATTACTTTACGAAGCTACTTATTACTGATTTCTTTGGAGTCAAAAGTTTTGAAAAACAAGTTATATTACACTGAAAGACTTTCTTTCCATCCTGGATGAAAGAGGCTCTGAGTAAATTTTAAGGATTAACAAGAGAGGTTTTAATTTTTAGAAAACAGAAGAAGTGGGACTAGAATGTTGATTTCGGAAAGTCAAGGGGTTAAATGAACTTGAAAGAATATTTCTGGTGGGGTATTTAAGATTTATAAAATAGTATGTGAAGTTTTTGAAATTAACAGTAACAAATCCTCTCATGGGAAACTTGCTGACTGGAAAATAAATAGATGATAAGCAGGGATATGAAAGCTGACTACAGGGAACCAGGAACTACAAAGGATTACTGCACTGTTAGAGGAGGACAGACCCTTCAAAATAATGGAACAATAATACTATTAGACTGTAGAACAAATTAAGGCTGTTCAGGAACAATTTACTCAGAAAGTACTTATAATATTGTGTGGCACTATAGAGAGAAAATAGAAAAACAATAGATTTTATCAGATAAAACAAACTGATTTCAATATTGATTTGGAGTTTAAAAATGATTGAACTATAAACGTGATATGGAAAAAGATGTTAGGATTTGAAAATGGCTTTAAAAATGCCAGAATTTGAGTAATAGGGAAAATGACATCAAAATGGATTTACAAATGAAACCAGTTTATGTTTTGATAATTAAAAGGGACATATAAACAACAAATCAGAAGAGTGACTTGGAAAGCCTTCTTACTGTGGATTTACAAGAGGGATGGGGAGAGCCAAGAAAACTGAGACGAGACAAACAGCTCAAACTGTTCCAAGAAAAGGACAAAAGAGAAACTGATAAGAAATCAGCTTCTAACTAGATTGGGGTCAAACTTTTTTAAAATGAAAAGAAGACTTATAAAGTGATTCTGTTAGATAATGGTTTATATATGTATGTGTGTGTCTGTGCGTGCATGCGTGCATGCATGCATGTATGTATAGTTTCTGGTAGCTATTAATGGGACCCCTTTTTGACCAGGATTGTATGATGATTCAAATCAAAAAGACTTGTTTGCAAATGGAAAGAGATTTCTTTTGCGTTATTTCTTAGAGAAAATGACAAGCTTGGATTATAAAATTAAATTTTTTGGTTAAGAACAAATGTATGAGAAATTGATTACATTTTTTGAAATTGGATTATTGATAAGGAATTGTTGATGGGAAGATTTTTTTTTCTTAAGCTTTTTTTAAAAAGTATTAGATTAGGTGTTGTTAGCCAAATGGTTTATATGCGACTGGAGGAAAAGTAATCTTTTATATATCTTCTCTCATCTTTCTGCTTTTAAAAAATATTTCCCTCGCACATATGTGTTAGTCGTTCCCAACTCTAGGGGGCAGTGCTCATCCCTGTTTCAAAGCCAAAGAGCCAGTGCTGTCTGAAGATGTCTCCATGGTTATGTAGCTGGCATGACTAGATGCTGAAGGCACCTGGAACACTATTACCTTCCCACCAAGGCTGGTCCCTATTTTTCTACTTGCATTTTTACATACTTTCGAACTGCTAGGTTGGCAGAAGCTGGGACAAGTAATGGGAGCTTACTCCGTTGTGCTGCGCTAGGGATTCGAATTGCTGAACCCCTGACCTTCTGATTGACAAGCTCAGCATCTTAGGCACTTAGCAAATTTTAATACAGATTTGTTAGCTATAAAAAGCGCTACCAAACTTCCTTTTTTGATTCCACAGACCAACAAAGTATCTTCCTACGATGCCTGAAAAGTATTCATCTTGCTTGCTTAATTTCTAGAGTCAGACTATGGTGACAAAAAAATACATAACTACCAGTTCTTAAAGGATGAAAAGGCATTTTGCAAAGTATCATTCACAAAGTTTATGAGAGCAGCAACCATTAGACAAAAGGGGGGAAAAAACCCATACTTTCATTGTTCATCTGTATGCTCGGTTCAGGATGTGGCTTATTCGACAGACATTAGAAAAACAAACTTACATTTCAGCATTAGGTTGAAGTGTAGCCTGGTTCTTTCAGCTTAATGGCTAATACTTACACCCATGGCAATTGAATCTTGATCCCACTGACGTCAATCGCCACTGATTTTTGTTTGCTCAGAAGTGCACTTTACATATCAAATCTTTTTGTTTGGTAAAAATGCTGGCAGAGAATATTTAATATCCAATTTAAACATTTTCTTTTCATTAAGCTCTTGTGAATAGAAAATACAAGAATTGTGCTGCTGGTATTGTAGAACAGAAATACAATGTTCTCCCACCATTTTTCCCCTTGAAGTAGCCCTGCTTGTGGTAATCACAAAATTTTTAATCATGGACCCTGCTCAAATCCGTGTTGAACAGGGAATTAAACAGTATTTCATGCATGGCATAACAGGGTAAAATTGTTCACATTGATTCCATTAGAATTAGAAACCCAACATGTGGACTTCTATGCAAATCTGAAGGTTTTGTAAATCATAATCCTTCTGAGACAAAAATGCAAGGACAGAATAAAATCTGAGAAATAAAATGTATGCATGTATGTACATATGTATGTGTATAACCCATTACCCCACAAGCTATTTTGAGCTTGGAGGGATTGGTGCTAAGAACCTGCATTTGGATGGCAAGTATTAGCTGAGTAAATCAAAAGTAGAATTTTGAAAAATCATAATCATGTCATAATGTATGGAATGGCCCACAGTACCTGAAATAAAAAATGATGTGAAAATGGTTACTGTAAATATTGAGAACTTTGGTAACTGATTTTTTCTCCTGCAAATTTGTGTTTAATTTTTGGTTAACTCTTCAGAAAAAACACAGGAATGCTAAATAGAAAGAATGAAAATACTGTTGAAATCCAATCAATTCATTTTTGCCCTATTGTGCTAAATATCTCTGCCCATAGTTTTGGCAGAGTGAATCCTGCTGTTCCTGCCTATATGCTTTCTACAAGCCCCCCCAAATTGTTTGATCAATGCTTCTACCAATTGGAAGAATTTTTCAGTCTAAGTTCTCAATTCAACTCAAGACTCGGTGATACATTCTTTTCGCTTCACCATTTTGTGACTTGTCTTCGAATTTGACCACCGACTTCTTTCTATATTATGTTTAAAAATATAAGGGTAGCACTTCTACGTGGTGGCTGCGTCCACATACATTTCTCAATCATATCAGAGTAAATCCACTTTTTAATTGAGCACTGCTTATATCTATGGCTGGGAAATTGAGGAATAAAAACAGATAATCTTCACATTTTACCTTTAGAATTAGTCTTAAGGAGGTTGCTTGAAAACTGTAAAGGTGATAGAAGTTTAAGTATTGGAGAATGTTTGAGAATAATCAGGATTCTAATAAAGGAGAATATTTGTAGCTCAGGGTTGAAATAAGGGTTCCTTGGTGCTCTCTGAGCTCGGTTGCTTTCTTAGTTTGGGTAATGAAATGTCAGCAAGAAAACAACCGAGTTCAGTGAACACTAAGGATTTCTCAATCAGGATTCTGTTGAGCAAGCATATGTCATAGGTTTGGTTGGTCTGCCAGTCTAGTTCTCCCTTGATATTTTTCATGCTGACCAAATTCTAGACAATAGAATTCAACAACTCCTGGGGATCACACTCCCTACCCCCCATCTTTTAGTAAAGATGTACACACTCAAACATTGCTCTTTTATGACTTCCTGACGTTGTGTTATTGATGAAATGAGTTTTGTACTAGGAAGAAAGAGGGACCAATAGCCTTACTGTATAATATCCAAATGGAATGTTGTTCTTCATTTGACTTGCAAACATATGACTTAGACTTTAATTTGCCTTACTATGCAACTACCTTTTTGCATTCTGTTCCAACTATATATGATATTTCGTCATGATTGGTATTGTTTCTCTTCAATACAAAACAGAGTTAAAATCTGCCATTGTTATGCCACTTCTGCTCCATAAGGAAAGCTGGGCTCAGTTGCTTTCCTGTTCGAAGTTCATTTATCAAGAAATCTCCCTTCTTTGTAGTGTTTCTGTATTCTCTGAAAATGATATACATTTAATTAGCAATAACATAAAAAGAATGTGTAAAATATATATAATGAATCAAAAATACCAAGGTTTTGTTGGGAAAAAAATACCATACTACTAAACAATGCATATACTTTTTGCATATGTTCATTTGGAGAATACATTTGCTTTTTTGGAAGTAGCCCATGTGCATTTTGTTGGATTTTCGTATAATAAAATGTGAACTGATCATTAGCAAGAGAACTGACCTATCCAAAATCATTTCCAAAACTATTGAATAAAGTCAGCTCCATCGATGTTTCTCCACCTCTAATCCCACCCCTCTGTTATAGGCACACAAAGGTATTCCTAAAGCATTTAGCCTGTCAGTCTATTAAAAGTACTGCAAGTTGCGGAAATAGCCTTTAACTTTAATGGGTTTAACTGACTTTTTATTTTTTTCATTACATCTTAAATTCTGTCTCCATGTATTGAGGGCTGCCTTATGTACCATTTTGATAGAAAGACAGACTGTAAACCTAATCAACAAGCAAAGTCAAAAAATCCCTGAAAAACTGGATAATTCTTTAGCGATTTACAGGCATTAATAGCATATTTCTGCACATTTTGATTGGTAGCATTGTTTGGGTTCGAAATACATCCTGAACTTCAAAGTGAGTCATTAATGCAGGGGTGAATTATGCTTTGAGCTTCAATTCTCATAACAAAACTGGGTGTAGGCAAGAGATGGTGAGAATTATCATTCAAATCACTGCAGAGTCTAAGACTGCCTATTCTAGCCTTAATGGATAGAGTAAGAAGGGGACGACAGAAAATGAGGTGGCTGGATGCAGTCACTGAAACAATAGGCGTGAGCTTAAATGGACTCCAGAGGACGGTAGAGGACAGGAACGTCTGGATGAATGTTGTCCATGGGGTCATGATGGGTTGGACACAACTTCGCATCTAGCAACAACAACAAGTAAGTGTACCTCAGTTTATGACAAAAAGAACTGGACACCCTTTGGGGGCAAATATAATTCTGCGTAAAACTATGTAGGATTATGGCTCTGCCATTATTTTTACACTTTTACTAGAAATGCCTGTGGATATCTTTCAACATAATATAATAATCTTGGAGACTTTTAACAAAATCCCTTGATATGATGCAACCCTTGGCTACTTCAAGGTCCAATTTCATTTGGTCAGTTTGGCATTAGCATTTTTACATAAAACAAAGTTTATCCACTGAAGTTGTTTTTTTTTTAAATGACAAAAATTGTGCCGAATGGCATCTTCATTAATTACTGGAACTCATGCCCACAAATGAATGCAAATCAAACCTGCAAACAAACAAAAACAAACAAACAAACAAAAACCTCCAGCAGATATTGACCATGTAATCCTTGGCTGGGCAAATGAAAACAGGTCACACTTAAATTATAAGACTTTCAGTAGCCATCAGAAAGTTAAAAGTACTGTATACTGGAACCTGAAGGCCTTTATCTGCAAACAAACGAAAGTATATTAATAGTATTTACAAATACTAAAACTAACAGTATTTTGTTCACAGTGCCATTGCTTATACAGGTAGCTTTCCCATGATACTTGTATTTTTGCATGAGAAAATATATATATATATATATATAATTTTATATATATATATATAATTATATATATATATATAATTATATATGTATATATAATGAAAAACATACAAGTGTGAATATAAACAGGCCACGGATACAGCCATCAAAAGAGACATCTGGGAACATTTAAACTGTACAGCTCTTCCCTTTTGATTCGAGAGGAAACATTGTTCTTGCGGTGAGAATGTCAGTCTTATCCACAGTGGCTTAAAATGATCAATGGGTACCACTATGAAAAAAAATCATTGCGTACGCAGAATAACCTTACTTCAAGGTTCTTTAAATGCCTTTTCCAGTGCATCAAATACAAAAATTATAAAAGACATTAGTCAGTTAAAACGTCTCTCTGTGTGGCCAAATGTCTTCTGAATTCTGATGATGCTGGTGGTGAGTTTTAATGTGCAGCCCAGCTGCCAATTGACTGTACATTACTCCAAGCCTTTGTTCAAAACACCTATCTCAATATCACACAAAGTTAATGCAACTTGATAACCCCAAATGCACTGGTCTTTCCTGTGTCCTCCAGTACTCCTGTGAGTTGATTCCTGCTTATCAGTCCAGCTTTGTTATCTTACCCAAGCTTGAGATCAGAGGTGATGAATGGCTTCAGGTATTAAGATGAAGAAGGAAGATTTGGTGGCACTTCAGAATCAAACCTACAAATAATGTAGGTTTTTCCAATAGGAGGTTACTTCAGGTTCAGTTTCCCTCCTGCTTTCTTGATTTTCTGTCCTGATGATGGGCCACAGACCTGTAGGATTTTGTTGCTGTACCACCTCTATGGGGTTTCTCCTTCATTAAAAGTCTGCTCTTTGTTTTCAGAAATTTGAAGTGAGTGGTCAATGGTTATGCCATGTTGCTTAGGAAGCAATCTCTTCCACTTGGTCTTGTTTCTTCTCAGATGGTTCAGCATGTTTTCAGATAAATGAGTGTTCCCGGTAAAGTTGGCCCATTCTTCAAAGAGTGGCTCCACAATATAGGTCATGAAACCTGGAGAAAAGTTACATCAGGAGTTTAGTTGGTTACTAAATGCCCTTTTCTGCTAAGCCAACATTCTACTCTGAAAAAGGGTTCTAGCATAGCTTCAAGGTTGGATTATTTGGGTGTACTTAATTAATGCAAAATTAATTGATATTAATTTTATTTAACTTACTGAAAATTATTTTGCTTTTCTTTTACAAATAAACTTTTGCTCTCACACTGCTCTATGCCTGCTGGAATGTAATGCTATTTGAACAGATCTGATGGTATGGCGCCTGGTTATTTGAGGGACCAACTATTTCTCATAACCAGTGGAACATTGACCATTAATCAGTGGAATAGGTTGCCTTCAGAGGTTGTGAGTGCTTCATCACTGGAGTTTTTAAGAAGAGACTGGATAGCCACTTCTCTCAAATGGTTGGATTAGAAGATCTCCAAGGTTCCTTCCAGCTCTATTCTGATTGAACATCTGCCTGGCTAATTTCACCCTGCAGGACTGGTGCATTCTGAGTTGCTTTGATTAAACAATGTCGTCTCTCAGGATCTCAAAAATGCTCCTTTTTAGCACTGCCTACCCTCTGAAATAAAGCTTCCCCAAGTTCTGGATGGCCCCCACTCTACTATTGTTTAGAAGAGGTCTGACTCTTTACCTAAGCTTTCAGTGAGGGAGAATGGGACTCCCTGCTTCCTTGTGCTTGCTATTTTTTATTTTTTTATTTCATTGTAATTTGATTATTGTAAGCTGCCCAGAGCCATTGAGAGACATCATCATCATCATCATCATTATTATTCTGTGGTTAATCTTTGGTGAGATTCCAGCCTTTGGGGCTGGTTGGTAGCTCAACAGCTCGAGTCCTAACCAAGGACC
The DNA here is from genome assembly GCA_039707465.1 of Rhabdophis nuchalis. Classification (NCBI taxonomy): domain Eukaryota; kingdom Metazoa; phylum Chordata; class Lepidosauria; order Squamata; family Natricidae; genus Rhabdophis; species Rhabdophis nuchalis. Next base: position 305,571,347 of record CM077643.1, on the reverse strand, counting down.
TAGGAACTGTTAAAGTAACATCGGAGGATATAAGCTGTTCCAAGTAGGGTGGTTTTTGTAGAGAGAGAATGTTCAAGTCCGGTAAATTTAGAATTTCCAAATAGCGAGGCAGCCCTTTAGGTATTGCTCCAAGGGCTCCAATTACAATCGGGACAACCCACGATTTCTTTTCCCACAGTCGCTCAACTTCAATTTGCAAGTCCCGGTACTTTGTGATTTTTTCTTGCTGCTTATTTTTCAATTCATGCATCACCAGGTATTGCAATGTCAATGAACCATACTTTTCCCCCCAACTATTGTTATGTCAGGTGTGTTGTAGGCTAAGTGCCTGTCAGTCTGAATTCTGAAGTCCCACAAGATCTTGACTTATTATTATTATTGTTATTATTATTATTCATACAATCAGCCAGATGTTTAGACTGCAAATGACATTTTATTTTTCTTCTTCTCTATCATCCTTATCATAAGAACTTATTTACTAATTCAAGAAGTCTTATGGCTGTTTTACACCTAATTAAAATGTTACTAAATGTAAAGATGGAAGATTACAGAAATACCCACAATGGAGAAATGGATCACGAAGATGGCAAAGGTCGAAGAAATGACTAAAATGACCTGTTTGATAAAGGAGGGAACCAATAATTAATTTTATAAAAGACTGGAAACCCTTTAAAGCAGAGGTTCCCAAACTTGGCAACTTTAAGAATTCTGGGAGTTGAAGTCCACAAGTCTTAAAGTTGCCAAGTTTGGGAACCTCTGCTTTAAAGGCTATGAAAATGGACAAAAACAAATTGGTAATTTGATGATTTATTTAAAGGCTTGTTTATGGAAAGAATTTCAGGAGGATAGAGGTGGTAACTTCTGCAAAGAAGTCGTTTATTTTACATATCTTTCTCTATTGTTATTACTTTTTTCTTTTATGTTTTCAGAACACCCTTTTCTCCTTTTCCTTTTACATTTCCAAGTTTTTTAATCTTATGTAAAATATTTTTTTAATACAAGTTATATTTAAAAAAACCTCTAATTGCATTTTTGGGATGACTACTACTATGTGTAGTGAGATGTACCTAAAACTAGACCATGGCACACATTTCTATAGCTGGGCTGAGAAAGGCTCCACATGGATAAAAAGAGAGGAAAAAGATATTTTACCTGAAAAATCATTACTGCTTCTTAAATTGCCACTGGCCATAATTCCTGTGGGCACTTAGCTCCTTTTTAAAACCTTTTATTTCTTGTATAATACAGTGGTTGTCACAAATGACCTGGTACAACAGTCAATTCATCTTGGCATCCTTGTCACATAATTGTTGACCTATTAGTAGCTAAAATTTAATTTGATTCAGTATTATTAGCATTGATAGATTAGAAAATGTTTGGCCTTTGATTTTGATCTTAAGCGTTCAACTTAAATACACCTAGTCCTTGAATTACAACCGTTCATTTAGTGGCTGTTCAAAGTTACGACGACACTGATATGAGTGACTTATGACAGTATCTCCATGGTCATATGATCAAAATTGGCAATTGACTCATATTTATGACAGTTGGAGTGCCCCGGTGTCATGTGATCACTTTTTGTGACAAGTAAAGTCAATGGGAAAGCCAGAGTCACTTAGTAACTGTGTTACTAACTTAAAACTGCAGTGATTCACATTACAACTAGAATAGAATAGAATAGAATAGAATAACGGAGTTGGAAGGGACCTTGGAGGCCTTCTATCCAACCGCCTGCTTAGGCAGGAAACCCTACACCTTTCAGACAAATAGTTATCCAATCTGTTCTTAAAAATTTCCAGTGTTGGAGCATTTAAAACTACTGGAGACAAATTGTTCCATTGATTACTAATTGTTCTAACAATTTCTCCTTAGTTCTAGGTTGCTTCTCTCCTTGATTAGTTTCCACCCATTGCTTTCTGTCCTGCCCTCAGGTGCTTTGGAGAATAGCCTGATTCCCTGTTCTTTGTGGCAGCCCCTGAGATATTGGAACGCTGCTATCATATCTCCCCTAGTCCTTCTTTTCATTAAACTAGACATACCCAATTCCAGCAACCACGGCCAGAAAGGTTGTAAAATGGAACAAAACTCACAAGCAGTTTAGTTTTGTATCCCAAAGGAATGTAAAATGTATTTTATCTGACTGCGAAGTGGTTTTTCATGGAATAGAAAAATTATGGTACCTATTAGGAAGTCAGGCTAATGATACATGGTATACTCACCAATTTGTATACTAGGTATTGTGTCTTTCTTCTGATTACAAAGAGGACTTATTTCCAAGTCAAATTTCTGCTCCAGATCACCTATCAGAAAGGATGATTAAATTTTGACAGCATAAATGTTTTTGTGTGTAGAGCTCTAACAATTCGGTCTACTGGGTAAGGCACTAGGCTAGTAAGTGGGAGATCATGAGTTCTAGTCCTGCCTTAAATATGAAAGCCAGCTGGATGTCCTTGGGCCAATCACTTTCTCTCAGCCCAGTTCACCTTCACAGGAACCCCAGGAACTTGTGGGGAAAATAGGAGAAGGAAGATATGTTAGATATCTTCACCGCCTTGAATTATTTATAAAAATAAATAAAGGCAGAATACAAATAAATGAATAAAATTTAATAATTACGCTAATCTGTCTGAATGTTGCAAATCCTAGAGGAAAATAGTTGAATCTATCTGATATTCATACACAGCTTTCTACAATCTACATTGCACATGCCTGTTACCAAATCATGTAAGGCTAAGAAAAGATATACGACTCCTTCCTTGCCCACATTATTTTATGGTCATTTGTAGTACTTAAGTGTGCTGGAAATCTTTACATTTGTATACATAGAGTATAGTGGTTGTATTCATATTTCATTACTTTATTGGTAGACATTTGTAAGTCATTTTATCTTATTAAACTGCAAATTTTATATTATTTCTTGGAGAAGATGTTTATTTAATCTAAGATATGTACCACAACGTGTTACTTGCTATCATTCCTTTCATACACCTTTTATATGCATTGCAACTATCAGTAGCTTTGGGTGGTCAGAAGCATAACTTGTAATGTAAATCTTCCCTAACTTTATGCTCCACACATTTACAAGATTCCAACACCCAAAATTCCCAGCCAGAGGGTCACATTTCGGCTAGATATTTCATAGATTGTGATCCAAATGCAGCTGAAGGGTACTTGATTGGGATAATCTGGACAAGATGCCCTTTCAGGTGGAAACTACTTCGCAAGTCACTAGCCAAGTAGGTCCTTCCTACCTGTTGGTTTAGTCATACTATTTAAAGTGAGAACAATTATATCAATACACAATGTTTTGATTCGAAGGCTCTTCCAAACACCTGCAAATGGATTTTCCTTTGGGATGGAATAGTGAGGGGAAATCAAAATGTTGAGAGTTCTACATGTAGGCCAAGTCAGTCCCTTAATCCAGGGGTCTGCAAAGTTGGCTCTTTTAAGACTGGTGGACTTCAACTCCCAGAATTCCCCAGACAGCTGAGGCTGTCTGGGGAATTCTGGGAGTTGAAGTCCACCAGTCTTAAAAGAGCCAACTTTGCAGACCCCTGCCTTAATCCATTCTGGGGAATTCTGGGTGTTAAAGTCCACAATCTTAAAGTTGCCAAGTTTTGAGAACTCTGGCCCTGATTGGGGCCTAATCTTTTGTTATTATTAAAAAGACTAGTGAACACAACTGTTCAAGGTTAATCAAGGCAATTAAATGGCTATGGTTGTATTAATCACTTTTAAAAAAAAGAAGGCATTTATTTAAGAAGGTTGGATTTCCCCAGATATTTTTTTTTTTAGCAACTTCAAATAAGATGACTGGTCACAGCCACTTCATATTAAAATTATGATTCAGAAACACAGAGCCAAGGTGAAAATATATCAGATTGCTGACCTTGCCTGTAGAATTCCTCACAAACTCGCTCGCTCCATTGTTTGCTCAACTCCCAGAGCCGGCAAGGATTGCAAATGTCTGCACACTTAAGTGCAATCTGAAATTAAAAGACATCCATGATGCAGTAAGACATATAATACTTTATTGGCCGTTGCAAGTTTTATGCTGTTCTACACTCAGAACACTAAAGACACTCAGAAGGGGAATTATTCCATAATACCAAACAAACAATCAAAATGAAAAAGACCAGTAACAAGCAATAGATTCAATATATACTGAATAACTTTTTACAGTTATAATTATAACACTGTAAACCTGTACATTTTATAAATGCGAATATACCCTGATGTTGGATTTATTTATTTATTTTATTTTATTAGATTTATATCCCGCCCTTCTCCAAAGAGGACCCAGGGCGGCGCACAGGAATTTAAAATACATACAAAAACAAATATAAAAATTAAAAACTTATTAAATACCCATCCTGCGCTAAAACCAAATTAAAATCCCCCTAAAATAGAAGCTATCTAAAATAGTCACAGCGGAGGTTACACTAGGCCGGCTTGATGAAAGAAATGTGTCTTTAGACACTGGCGGAAGAGGCGGAGGTCTGAGATGGTGCAAAGTTCTGGGGGTAGGTCATTCCAAAGGGCGGGGCCCGCCACAGAGAAGGCCCTTCCCTGTCCGGCCGACAGCACCCTGAGAAGGCCCTCCCTGTGGGAGCGGATCAGTTGAAGGGATGTATGGGGCAGGAGACGGTCTCGCAAATAACTAGGTCCCGAACCATGGAGCGCTTTGAAGATGGTCGTCAAAACCTTGAAGTGCACCCGAAAGACCACAGGAAGCCAGTGCAGCTTGCGCAGGATCGGTGTTATATGGGAGTGTCTAGGAGCTCCCGTAATCACCCGCGCGGCTACATTCTGAACTAGCTGTAGCTTTCGAGTGCACCTCAAGGGAAGCCCCATGTAGAGAGTATTACAGTAGTCGAGTCGGGATGTCACGAGTGCTTGAGTGACTGTGCGAAGGGCAGCCCGGTCCAGTAAGGGGCGCAATTGGCGCATCAGGCGTACCTGATGAAATGCCCCCCTGGCCACAGCCGCCACATGGTCCTCCATAACACTCTATATACAGTACTAATAGCAAATTAATTTTTTAAAGTACAAAAGAAACCCCATATTCTGTATATTATTAAGAAATACCATCAGGTAGAAGAAGGGATAAAAAAAAAATCAGGTTTAATCAGGTTTAAATATGCTTTAGGGGCACAATTCCAGTTAACAGTTGTGAGGGGAGGAAATGGAATGACATCTTGGAATTAGCTAATTGTCTGGAATGCTGTATTTTTGCTTCAAAGATACCTTAGCACTAATATAAATCATTTTGGAATGTTTTATTTTGTTATATGCAACTACAATCAAAGCAGTTAACATTAATTAACAATGGTTGAGGCTGCCAGAATAACGAGAAGCAGAACTCTGGATCTCCCTTGACACCTGAGGGAGGTAAAAGTGGAAGTTAAGAAGAAAATCAAATCAGCTAATTGTGCTGATTCCGCTGAATTGTGGCTCCCTTTAATTTGCTAGTAATTCCCTCAACAGCAAAGTTTGAGAAAGAGGCTTCATTGAGAGAGAGTGGCTGAAGACAGCCTGTCAACATCTCTGGGGATTTGGGGGATAATCCTAAATTCAAACCGATTTGGCTGTATCACTGCCAGCCAAGCCATATGTAGTCACTACCTTAATTGAATGAACAGATTCAAAATATTTGGGGATGAGTTGGCATCTACTGTTAACAAAATGAGAGGAAATTGTTCCTGTTAGAGGAAAAATAGATGGGATTGCCAGCTTTAGTAAGATAGCCACATTGCTGGCCCAAAACATTTTGCTTGAGGCAAAACATCAAATCCCTTGCCCACCGGTATGATTGCCTGGTGCTTAAGATCAACCAAAGTATGATGGAATGCGAGGGAAAAAATACTGCATTTCTCTTCCTGAAATAAAGGCATAACAAAAATAAATTAAACACTAATGATATCTGATCTTTTCATAACATCTCAAAATAGCTATCTGAGAGGATTCTGACTATTGTTGGAGATGCTGAGCAATAATTTCATAAATAAGATGCTTCCCCACTGGAAGTTATCAAGTTGCAAATCTTATCGCAAAAGATTTTTGTGAAGTTACAATCTCAAATCCCATAATTATACTAAAATTAAGATAGCCTCACTTCAGTGATGCATTCTGTAGTAACTGTATTGTTGCAACATATTATATTTAGAGCTTTATTGAAAATTATCTAAAAGCTGAAAGTGGAGCTCAAGTGTTCAGAAAGGCAGGCAAATGAAACTGTGTAATGTTGAGGGACGTGGTGGCTCAGTGGCTAAAACGCTGAGCTTGTTGATCAGAAAAGTTGGCATTTCAGCAATTCGAATCTGTAGCACCACATAACAGAGTGAGCTCCCGTTACTTGTCCCAGCTTCTGCCAACCTAGCAGTTCGAAAGCATGTAAAAAATGCAAGTAGAAAAATAGGGAACCATCTTTGGTGGGAAGGTAACAGCGTTCTGTGCTCCTTCGCCATTTAGTCATGCTGGCCCTATGACCATGGAGACGTCTTCGGACAGCGCTGGCTCTTTAGTTTTGAAACGGAGATGAGCACCGACACCTAGAGTCGGGAACGACTAGCACATATGCATAAGGGGAACCTTTACCTTTTAATGTTGGTCCTAAAAGGATTGCATACAAAATGTTTACATGTTGACATCAAACTATGCCATACAATCAGCTGGGAAAGTTTCTGTTGATGATCCCACAGGTTGTCTCAGTTCACAATAATGTGACCAGAAGTTGGCATTCTCAGTGGCAGGAACCCAACAATACAATTCTCTAATTTGAAGTCAGGTAGGGATTCTTGAGGGAAGAAGGAACCCTTCTTGAAGGAGAGCTGTTTGCCTGTCACCTGGCCTTTTTTTTAGCCAACAACTGAAGACACACCTGCTACTTCCAGGATAACAATGACTTTTGGACTAAAAGTTTCAGAACATCTTTTAGACTGCCTGTCTGTCATGTTATTGTTCTGTCTTCAAATGAATTATGTTTTAATGTGCACGTATATTATGTTAAAGTCTGTTAATTTTTAAGGTGATGGTTTTATCTAATCACAGTTTTTATTAATCCTTTGTAAATTGCATTGGCTCCTCCAGAGGAACAAGGATTTGCTAAAGAAATAATATGTTTGTGGTAATGCCATATTTCTCAGAAGTTTTCTTTTGCTTTCTTTCATTTTGCCAGCTCAAATTATGGGCTCAGTTCCTCCCATTTCTCTACAATATGCTTTCATGCAGAGAGCATTAGCTTAGATCGTGGGCTGTATAAATAACAGAATAAATATGAATGAACTATGAATTCATTATCAACACCAATAATAACTGATATACTGTTTTTCTCCTTATGTAATAAGAATGTTAAGGATACAATGAACAAGGCAATACAAAAACAGAACTAAATACATTAATTATTGCATTAAAAAAATAAATTCAATTAAATAAATAAAATAAAATAAATAAATAAATAAATACATGTAGCCAAGTAGATTTTCTCTATACAGCTCCTACTAATTTATGGAAGGGCAGAATAATTGGGTTTATCAGCTCCTCTTAGTATTAATTTGTTACTGGAAAATATTATTGTACTTAGGGACTTTCAAAGGTCATGTGTCAAATGAACATGAAAGTATTTAGAATAACATGACATTTAATGTAATTTTTATATTAAATGGAAAAGTCAGTAGTAAATTTGCATAGTGTGACCATGTGCTGTCTCGCTTAATGACTGCAGATGATTTGCTTAATGACTGCAGCAGGGCTGAGTTCATAAGCTCATTGTGGTCCTATGCTGTCTTGCTTAATGATCATATCGCTAGCAATGGGGTTGTTCGTCCTAATCATAGTCACTAAGCAAGGAGTACCGATATAAGGAGTGTCAAACTCGATTGTGTTGCAGGACAGATGGGGATGTATTGCAATGTTTTTTTGCCTTTGCAGGATGGGCATGGCGGGCATGGCCTGACCTATATTGTGAGAATAAAATACTGGTTATCTGAATGACTGAAGTAGCCGGTCTGTCAAATTCAGCACCTCAGGGATCTCTCCTATCCAGTTAACCATGATGGTGTGTGTGTGTGTGGTGTGTGTGTGTATGTTTGGGTGCATAACACATGTTGACAAGCCTTCTTTATTCACTTTCCTTATTCAATCAGGTGCAGCTATGTCACTTGAAAGGCAACTGAGATTAGATATATCCAGTGTATCATGGATGACATGAAGAAAGTGGGCAGGGAGAAATTTTTCTCTCAGCTTGAAAAAAATAAGGCCAGGGATCAGTCAACAAAGCTGTCTGGGACAAGGCTTTAGAGTAAAAGAGTGTATTTCCTTACACACCATTAACCTCCCAGAATTCATAACCACAACTGCAGTAAATTTGAATGGCAACTAGACACGTAGGAAACATGGGATTTGGGTGACATTTAGATAAATTTAAGGAGAAAGCATTTCTCAAGAGCCATAAATCTTGAAAAGCTAATGTTGCTCTAGGGTTGAGAACAACTTGGCCCCAAATACCAGCTGGAGGGGAGCAATGTTGGAAGAGGGATTTGTCACTATTTTCTATATTTGAACACCCTTTCTTAGTCACTGTAAAAAACAAATGCTTGACTTGGCCAACAAGGCCTTGTGCTGTTTTCACCTAATAGCATAATGCTGTGATGGCGAACCTATGGCACACCTGCCACAGGTGGCACATGGAGCCATTATTGAGGGCACGTGAGGTGTTGCCCTGTCAGCTCCAGCACGCACGTGTGCGCTGGGAAGCTGATTTTCACCCATTTTTCGCTCTCCAGAGGCTTCCTTGAAGCCTCCGGAAGGTGAAAAACCACCCAATGCGCAACCCGGAAGCTCGGGATTGGACTTCCGGAATGCACGTTGGGCTGTTTTTCACCCTCCGGAGGCTTCAGGAGGCTTCCCTGAAACCTGCAGAAGGCAAAAACAGCCCAATGCGTCTCCCGGAAGTCGGGAGGCTTTAGTGATGCCTGCGCGCATATGCAGGGTTGTGTGTGCATGCGTGCATTGAAGTTGCACGGGCAACTTCCCCATGCTCTCCATGCTTTTGGCATACCTCAACAAAAAGGTTAGCCATCACTGGCATAATGTGTAAATTGGATGAAAGTGAATAATTCAATGAATGCTACAAAATAATCAAAGAAACTGGTTCTTTGCTTCACGTCTCCTCTGCTCTGGGCCACCAGAGAAAATATCTATTTTTAAACAGAAACCTTCAACATTTACCTGGAGCATAAAATGCCTGTCTGAAGCATCCTCTAATTTCAAGTCCTGGTTTTTTAGATGAGCTTTCAGCTGGGTCAAAAATTCATTCTGCCTGTTGATATCTGTTGCCAAGATCAGGGAACCGAGCTGTTGTTCAATGTCATGACTACAGGATAATGCAAAATAAAAGAAGCTGTTATTAACAGATGTCATTTCCCCCATTTTGTATTGTTAATGCCTCCTCTTATTATGCGGCCACCAGGAACATCATCATCAAAATGTTGGGCATAATTGGAGCGATCCAAGCCCTGCCTATTTTTGCATATATGTGAGGCGTGAGTGACATCTTTAAAAGAGGTGGGGCTTCAATTGCTTAGCTGTGCCCACCATTTTGGTACCATTGACCATTCTTGTGTACATCCTCAAAGAACTCCATTTCATCTGGCTTATGATTAGGGTGGTGAAATGGAAGTATGCTTCAGAAACTGAATGTAGCATCTTTCTTGCAGCTCATTAAAACAGCTACATCTTTTTCCATAATCACACAGCCTTCAATACAATACAATACAATACAATACAATACAATACAATACAATACAATACAATACAATACAATACAATACAATACAATACAATACAATACAATACAATACAATAGCAGAGTTGGAAGGGACCTTGTAGGTCTTCTAGTCCAACCCCCTGCGTGGGCAGGAACCTTATACCATTTCAGACAAATGGCTATCTAACATCTTTTTAAAGACTTCCAGGGTTGGGGCATTCACAACTTCTGGAGGCAAGCTGTTCCAGAGGTTAATTGTTCTAACTGTCAGGAAATTTCTCCTCAGTTCTAAGTTGCTTCTCTCCTTGATTAGTTTCCACCCATTGCTTCTTGTCCTGCCCCCAGGTGCCTTGGAGAATAGTTTGACTCCCTCTTCTTTGTGGCAACCTCTGAGATATCGGAACACTGCTATCATATCTCCCCTGGTCCTTCTCTTCATCAAACTAGACATACCCAGCTTCTGCAACTGTTCTTCATATGTTTTCGTCTCCAGTCCCCTAATCATCTTGGTTGCTCTTCTCTGCACTCTTTCCAGAGTCTCCACATCTTTTCTACATCATGGCGACCAAAACTGTATGCAGTATTCCAAGTGTGGCCTTACCAAGGCACTATACAGTGGCATTAACACTTCATAGTGGCATTAACACTTCAGCCTTATTTCTCATAGCGCTGGTATAAACCTCACCACAGTCCTCCTATAGTTTGAATGAGGCAGCAAGCACTCTGGAGGGATGCAGAACAGTATTTCACACACGTGCCCTAACTATGTGCTGACGATCCATGAGAGTTCACAATTTTTGCTACATAGAGATTTTGAATGTGGAGAAGGAAAATATTTAAGCTTGGCATAGAGATTGCCCTTAGAACAATTTCTAAGTTGTATTTTATATTTTTTTCAGACAAATGTGATTGGGAAGCATGCATGTATCCACATAGATATGCATGCATCAACATGCATACCACATCCACACTGATCACACAGGGATTCCACACCATACTATATTTATTTATTTATTTATTTTTCGAATTTATACCCCGCCCTTCTCCTTGTTAGGACTCAGGGCGGCGCACAGGCATTTATTAAAAACCATTTACAAAACAATACAAACTCTTAAAAACATATTAAATTAACCTAAAACCCGTGCTAAAACCCTTTAAAACCCTAAAAAATTAAAATTTATAAATATAGTCAGAAATGTGGATCTTTTCAGAATTTTTGAATCTGGTGCTTTTATAGTGTTCTAGGGCCAATAACTAGTAAAGGAATAAATGGATGGAGTCACAAATCAGGCCAGGCAAAACTCAAAAAACTCACCATTCATTTGTACACCTGTTCATCCTATAAAGTGCACTGTAAAAACACTGCATTCAAAAAGGTTCTGGGAATCCACATGAGATCAGCTCATTTCCCAGAATCTGATGCTCACCTCTCTTCTTTCGGCAGATGTGCAAGGAGCCTTGATTCTCGAAGCATGCCTATTGTAGATCTCCAATGATGGTTTTCTAATACAGAGACATTCTGGAAAAGGGATGGAAAAAAATGAAAAGCACATTAAACTGGAATGGGTACAATTTAAATAAAAAGAATAGGTGTATTTTAAAAAAGGACAAAGTATTGAATTTCATTCAATGTTGAGTAAGGCAGTGAGGTTGTCCTACAGTAGCCTTGTCTTTCTTCACAGGGCAATAATGTTTCTCCATCCTTTTTCTTTACTTCTCCCTATAAGCCCTGACATTATAAAGACTTTGCAGCCAGGCCTTAGATCACCCCAGCTGTATGCCTAGCATTTGGCTGTGCCTTGTCAAAACTGATAGAGAAAGATGAGCTTGTCACAAGATAATCTCATCATCATTCTGTACTAGCCTTGGTACTTGTGGCCCTGTCTGTTCCTTTATCTTTGAGTACAAGGACTGTCTAAATTGTTGCATAGCTGACATCTCAGAGAAGGGAAAGAAAAATGGGAGGGAGGACCTCAAGCTTTTAAAAAAGCATATGCAGCACTCCTCTTATTTCTGTAATTAGCTAATTATAAAACTGGGATTCTCTTATCACGTTTCCCCCGAAAATAAGACTGGGTCTTATATTAATCTTTGCTCCAAAAGATGCATTAGGGCTTATTTTCTGATTAGAACCTATTTTCAGAGAAATATGGTACAAAATGCATCCATCTGGCTGACAATCTTAAGTGGGGCTTATTTTAGAGGGGGTAGTGCTAATATTATGAGTATCCTGAAAAATCATGCTAGGACTTATTTTCCGGTTAGGTCTTATTTCAGGGAAATAAGGTATAACCCATTTATACCTATTGTCTGAGATCCTTGGGTATATTTTACAACTGAAAGGAAAGTAAATTCAATCAGTGTCACATGCCAAGGTAGTAGGGCCAACTAGGCTTGGGGATATCCAAATTCCAATCCCAACCATTGAGATCCCTCAGTAAGTTTAGCAGACATTATCTCATCGTTCAAGGCTACTTCATGAATTGTTGTGAAGACAAACATGTATTTATGGGGAAGAAGAGAGAAATGCTTAGAGAAAATATTGTCTAGGAATTCAATAAGTAAATGTGTTACTAAATGGTGGACCATAGAGATTTATGTCTGGCAAGGTTCTATGCCAGCCAGATAAAAACTGTTGGATCCAGAGGCCATCTGGGTGGGGAACTGTTAAAAAACTATTAAATCATAAATAATGGCCTGTGCTACTATAATTCTTTAACCAAGGTTAGAAACTTACAAAGCTAACACTGCTTATTGAATGCAACCTCTGTTTATTAAAGAATACTATGGAAGACTCATCTTCAGTCTCACATATATATTCGACTGCAGCATTTGTCTTGGGAGAGAATTCATGTAATCTTCGGCACCATTTCCAAATTATCTTTCTTTTTGATTTTAGGCTACAAAATGTATGTTTGTTCCAATATATATTTCAAATCAGTGCTTTGTGCCTGCCTCTAATTTTAATTTCTGAAAATTTTGAACAGAAAGTCAGTTCCCTAAAACTCAACTATGACATTAAGCAATTTTGCGCCATTTTCTTAGTTTACAGTACATAGCATAGGGCAGCGATGGCAAATCTTTTTAGGCTCATGTGCCATAAGGGGGGGAACGCAGGGGGTTTGTGCACGGGCATGCTGCACCCATAATGTAATGTGCGCCCCCACAGTGTGCATGCGTGCATGACAGGCACTCCCCCCCCATTTTTTACATGCTTTTTTCGCCCTCCCCAGGCTCCAGAGGCTTTATAGGAGCCTGGGGAGGGTGAAAACAGCCCCCCGCCCCCCAGAGGCCCTCCAGAGGCTTCAGGAGCTTCCCTGAAGGCTCCGGAGGACTAAAAATGACCCTACGAGCAAACCCGAAGTGACTTCCGGTTTGCTCGTAGGGCCCTTTTTAGTCCTCCGGAGCCTTCAGGGGCCTTCAGGAGGCTTCCCTAAAGGCTCCGGAAGTCTAAAAACAACCTGACCCCAGGGGGATAGGGTGGGGCTGTTTTCGCCCTCCCCAGGCTCCTATAAAGCCCGGGGAGGGAGAAAAATGGCTTTAAAAAGGGCTTTAAAAATGGCTGAACCAGCTGACCAGTGTGCGCATGTGCACTGGCCAGCTAACAGGGCAACACCTCGCATGCCCTGCCAAATGGCTCCGCGTGCCACCTGTGGCATGCATGCCATAGGTTCACCATCACTGGCATAGGGAGTACCTATTCTTTCAAGTCTATCTTTACAGCTATTTGCTTTTTTAAATGAGGCACAATCTGCCTCCTTGTCATATTCTGCACTTTCCCCCCCACATCACTATAGAATTATTATTTTTTAATTTTTTTTAATTAAATTTATACCCCGCCCTTCTCCTTGTTAGGACCCAGGGCGGCGCACAGGCATCATTTAAAAACACAAAGTACAATAAATATCAGTTAAAATGTATTAAATTAATAAACCCGTGCTAAAACCCAATATTAAAACCCTTACCAAATTATAAATTTTCTTTAAAAAGTCAGAAACAGGAGGCTATCCTAGGCCGGCTTGTTGGAATAAATACGTATTAAGACGTTGGCGGAAGAGGCGGAGGTCCGAGATAGTACGAAGGTCGGGGGGTAGGTCGTTCCAGAGGGCCTGGATGTAATGTAATGTATTTTTACATTAAGCTACTGTTTCATCTCATAAAACTAGGAATAGATTTTTGGAAAGTTCTGTTTCCTACAAATACTGTCTGTATATATGGAGGAGTAAATGAGTTATGTGAATCATTTTTGTAGGTAGGGATGACCGTTTCCCACACTTCACTTTCTACATCTTGAAAATAGTTCTGCAATAACTGAAACGTTAGGTGACCATGGCAAAAACAAGGGACCAGCAACCTCTAATACTGTACAATCATAACAAAAGATGATTTAAAAAAGCAATAATTTATGCCAACTGCTATTCTCACCTGATATAAACCGGCAAGATGATGTTTAGTTTTTATTAAAAATGGCTGGTTGACTCCTGGATGGTCTACATCATGTGCTGCAGCAGCCAATAATCCAAGCATAACATCCAGAGGGGTGAGGAAGTTAGCAAGCTGGAGCATGTAAAAAGGGGTTCAGAGTTAAAGGTGACTGCATTTTTACAATATGTATTTTTACATATTACAATTGCCATACGTTGTAATCTCATGCGCTGGGTTAAGCTTTATGCAGGTTTTGTATTATTTTGTTGAATAATACTGGGCCTAAGACAGAATCTTGGAGTACCCAACTGCTAGATGTAGTCCCATTCAGGTCTAGATAAAGTCAGCAAGCACCTTCTGCTTATTTGTTAAATTTGTTTGCTGCCCATCTCGCCTTGGATAGCTTACAACAATAAAACAGAAAAAAAACCCGATAAAAATATAACAATAGTAAAACACTGAAATATAAAAAATAAGAATACAGTTAAGATTAAAAATAAGGTTCCTGAAAGCTCTGAAAACCTGACTTGGGGTTGAAGTTTATTATTTGACTAGGGACCTTGTTTTGTTTTATTTGATTTTTCCTGCTCATAAGTTTATTTTAGTCTGGGCTGTCTGATTTGATGTTTTTATGCTTTTTTAATGTTCTTTTCTACTTTTATATGCCCCCAGAGTCTATTGGAGCTGGGAGGACAATAAATTCAAACAAATAAGCAAATAAATAAATCAGAGTTTTACACCGTATCTGGTGTGTAACTTTTGAGAAACAAGCAATGATATTTTAATTCTGGCAAATATGCCGTAAAGTTCAATATGTAGGGGGGGTTTGGGGGGGAGGGGGGGACTAGAAAGTAGAATTTTGTTTTATAATATTTATTGAAAAAAGTGGTGTATTTGTATTATGCGCATAAAAAAGCATACGTACTCAGGACGGATGTAAAAGAAAGGGAATCGGGGAATTGAATAATCTGTGGAAAAAATACATTTTTCGAGAGCTGTTGTAGCTTTTTTCATTTTTGTTGGGAATAAATAAGATTTTCCTCTTTTGCTTCCACTGGATCTTTTCACCTAGAATCACTTTACCTCGTTGACTTGTGGACTGTGTTATCATTCAGGTACCAAGGAAAAAGACTAAAGGTTGTATGTAAATTGCAAGTAGCTGTATAGTATAATTTTTTTTTAAAGGTTTAAGGTATTTTATGTGACCAATGATATCTCAGGCGAAGAATGTTAGTAATTTTAAAAAGTATACTGGGGAATTGTGTTTATCTTGTTAATGGCAATGGAAAATGCCATGGAGAGTAGTATATTTAAAAATGAGAATCAATAAAGGCAAAATTGCCCCTTCCCCCCATCCCCTTTGCAGGTCTCTGTTAATTATTTTTAAAAGTTTCTGTCCCAACAGGTAAGTGAAAAACAATATCAAAGAAGTGCATTTGCAGGAATGAATTGGGTACATAGAACTCTTAAACATGTCTCTTTTCTCTTCAGCCTGTCTTTCTCCAATAATTTGCTTTTTCAGCAAATGCGGATTGGCATTGTGCATCTACTGCTTTAATGGCCCAGTTTGACTGTAATATTAAACTCTGTATTATGGTCATGAACTGGCATAGATTTTAGCCTTGTAGGCTTTCCATTTGTCTTTTGCTTCTCTTGGCATTTCTGCAAAAAAAGAATCTGGAAGCATTACTTCCAACTGTAAACAAATTCAGACTTCATTTATCTGAAATCAGGAAATGCTGGTTAGTTTCAAGTTTTCAAAACACTGACAAAAGAACCCAAGACTAAACATTGGCAAGTTTTTCTGGACTGTTAACACCCTTTCTCTCAATCTACTTTGGGCCAAAAAAGATTTAGAATTGCTTAAATTCCACAAAATGTGTACCAGACTATTAATACCTCTCCAACTTGGGTGAGAAGTTATCAGATTTTTTTAAATGAGATCTCAGGGTTTGCTTGTTTCGGGTTTTTGGCTTCCTGATGAAAGAGCTTCTAACTTTTTTTTTACAATCTCACAAAGAGTTGGACAATTTTTCAAAATATTGATGGGCTGGGCTGTCTCCCCTAAAGTCACCCTTCTGGATAAGTTCTATCTTTAAGATTGGTTTGAATGGCTGCATCATTTTTTTTTGATCTGTATGTTCCATCCCTCAGTTGGAATGAGTACTGGAGATTCCACTGGCGGTTTTTACTGACATAAGTACAATTGTGGAACACTTTTGTTTTCTCAGTAAAATGTGTTCATCGCTGTGTGGTCTATGGAAATTCTCAGCTAAGCTTGTGTGGTTACCTTGGCCTCTTTCAAGTAGCAGTGCATAGCTTGCGTGACATCAGCAGCATGGACAGCATTGTGATATGGGTTTTGGCTGTGATAATCTTCCTGCACCATACCTAGAAGCAACAGAAGAGATGTGAACATTTTCCTCAACCTTTGGGTATCTCAAATTCAATTGCTTTTAACATTTTGGGCTGAAAGCTAAAACTTAAACTGGAGCTTTTTCTAAAATCGCAATAGCTTATTATTCCTTGGGTTAAAGAGAAAATCTATACCATAGAAAAGATTTGTTTCTAAATCACTTTTTATTGCTTTTAATGAAAGCAATCAAATTCAGAAGAAAAAAATAAAATAGCTTAAGGGGGGAAAATAAAGGGCAAACAATGAGATGGTATACATTTTGTACAAAAAGCACGCCCCTGAATGTTGAGCATGCATTCACCTCCTACACAATTGTTCTGGGCTAGGTATAGACACCAGGAATAGTAGCATGCCTGTGAGATTTCCCTCACACCAGGGATAGGTTGCTGCCGGCATTACTGCCGGTTTGATACACGCACAATTTTGCTCTGCGTGCATGCACAGTTGCCCATAAATGCATGCGTAGAACATTAAAAAATGAAAAAAAAACCATGGTGCACCAACCAGGGAACTGGTTTGGAGGCATGGCAGGCCTGGGTCACTGCAGGTTCCAGTGACCCAGGCCGACAAACTACTACCAGTTTGGTCAAAGTGGTCTGAACTGGTAGGAACCAGTGATGGGTTCCGGCTCCCATTGCAACTGATACAATGCAACAGGGCCAGGCATCCACCACATGAATGTGCGCAGAGTGCACATGCATCCTTGCCACCCGCGACACCTCCGTGACGCTCCAGTTGCTTCGTGTAGCATTGTACAGGCGCTGTATGCTCCGTGCACGGAAGCGCCAAAAACCTCAAATACCGGTACGGAGCGAGGGTGGCCGGGTGGTTCCTCTGGAGCACCGTATCGGAACGCTACCTAGTGCTCCCAGAAGGCACCGGTATGCCTGTACCAGAGCGTACTGGTCATATCCCACCACTGGTAGGAACCCACCTCTGCCTCACACCCCACTCTAACCCTAACTTTCAAGAACCTATTTCCATATTTAGAGTTCATCTCTGAAATATACCACTGTTGGTATATTATGGGAAGAACCCTGCATTGGTCAGACCTTCTGGGCACAAAATTTGAAGAAGGCTTCAGAGAAAATGAATCAGGAATTGGAATGGAAGTCCTGAAAGAAGTGATTAGGAAAAGTAGCACTACATAGAAGATAGCTAAGTCTTATTCTCAATCTTCATGGACTGCATGGCAAGAATAATCGACCTCAGTTACAGGAAGGCAGATTATAAGTAAACATTAGGAAAATGTTCCTATGAGTAAAAACATTTTGATAGTGATGACTTAGGGAATGACTTAGGGAAGTAACAGCTACCCTTAATAGAACATACATTATCTGGAATATCTGGGAATACCTTGATATCAAAGTAATTAGTAGACTAACAAATTTACATCCCTTATTCAATTTGATGTTGAAATGGCTCTTTTATAGTCATATAAATGAATCTAGACTACAGGAAAAAAATTTAAATGGATACATGGCAAAATCATTTCTGTAGTGAGGCAAAAAAAAAGACCAAACACTTTGGTTTGGATTTTACTTTTTCAGTCTAGCACTTTTAGACTTCTTAAACTATTCGGGTTTTCTAGTCCTGTAATAGTCACATTTCAGCTGGAAGACTGGCAATGAGATTCTTTTGCTCTTTTGGCTCCTGCTGGCAACAGAAGTGAGAATTCTACCACTTTGCTGCTAAACTTTGATTGCGGCCAAGTAGTTGTTCAATTTCACTTCGCAGAGAAGTGATAAATAAACTGTCACACTAACCTGGTGTTTAAGACGAACGTATTTTATAAACCTTTTCCCACATAAGAAAAATAAAAGTAAAGGTGAGACAAATGGAACCAGGGAAAATGGCCATGACTTCAGACACAGCCTATGGATAGCCATGAAGTCAAAATGAAGCAAGCAAAATTGTGTTGCTTCCCACCAAATTAATAATAAAAGCAAAAAGTCTATGAAACTGCAGCACAGTGGTGGGTTTCAAATTTTTTAGAACCTACTCTGTAGGTGTGGCCTATTTTGTGGGCGTGGCTTGGCAGTCATGTGACAGGGTGGGAGTGGCCATCTTTTAAAATGTGGTGAAACTCATTTAACAATGCTCTTGCTTAGCAACCAAAATTTTGGACTCAATTGTGATGATAAATTCTCTTTCTTTCTTTCTTTCTTTCTTTCTTTCTTTCTTTCTTTCTTTCTTTCTTTCTTTCCTTTCCTTTCCTTTTTCTTTTCCTTCTCTTTGGGTCACTGGCAGCGGCGGGCCAGATTTACTTCCAGGTATGCCGGTGGGACCCCCTCTCACCGGTTCTCTAAATTTCACCAACCGGCTCTCGCGAGTAGGTGTGAGCCTGCAGAAACCCACCACTGCTGCAGCAGTATACACAAATTGGATGGCTGGACAAAAGGAGATAGATGGATGGATGGATGGATGGATAGACGGACAGACGGATGGATGGACGGACGGACAGACGAGAGATGGATCAGAGAGAGATGATAAATAAAGAGACATTGACAATTGATGAAAGAATATGCTTACCTAAAAACCTGTATAATGTAACCATATCTAACTGAAAATGATGAATAAGTCCATGTATATTAAAAAGGTGGCACAACAAGGTTACCAGGCTGTTTCCTGAAAGAACAAAAAGGGCATATCAGTTACCTGCATTTACTATACTAAGAAGTAGGTAGAATGCAGGCTCTGTAACTCTAGAAATCTTCCCACTAGTTTTTAATTACCTAAACAAGTAGTGGTGTAAGTTTATTGGAACAAGAAAAAATTCCAGCTAGCATGGCAGCTAAAGACATTTCCAGAACATCTGGAGGGCCAATAGCAGGAACATCCTTCTACCCACATTCTAGCACAGGGGTGGGCAAACTTTGCAACTTTAAGTCTGAAGGCTGGAGAAGCAAAGCTGGCTGGAGAAGTCTGGGAGCTGAAGTCCTTCAGACTTAAAGTTGCAAAGTTTGCCCACCCCTGTTCTAGCAGTACTGAGTCAACTTCAGATACGAAATAAGGGTATTTCTTATATTTGCCACATGGTCAGATAGGTAGTCTTCAACTTACAACCATGATTGGGACCACATTTCTGTTATTAAGCAAGGTAGTTCTTAACTGAGTTGCTCCTGATTTTACAACCTATTTTTGCTATGTTATTAAGAGAATCACTGCAGTTGTTAACTGAATCTGGGTTGCCATCGACTTTACTTGTTGGAAGCTGGTAGGAAAGGTTTCCAATGGAGAACACATGACCTCAGGACACTGTAACCATTATAAATACACGCTGGTTGCCAAATGCCCAAATTTTGATCACATGACCAGGGGGAGGCTTATGATGGTCGTGTGGGGATGAGTCATAAACCCAAATGTTGATCATGTGACTGTGGGAATGCTGTGATGGTCGTAAGTGTTGGGACCAGTCATAAATCACTTTTTTCCCAGTGCCATTATAATATTAAACAGTTCACCAAATGAATGGTTGTAAGTCAAGGATAACCTACACATTTTTGCGATTGGAAGAACATGTCCAGGAGTTTTCAATGATGTCCAAACATCCTATTCTTTGCACAATGATTTCACACTGCTGAAGACTATCTATATTTCATGGGAGTTACAGGTATTAACAGAAGATTCTGGATATGTACTAAGATTAATTTTTTGCTCTCAAGGAACCACAGACTAAGCTCATAGTGTTATTCAGCCACTGCTCATTGTACCTGAAAAATGGGCTACAGCCAGCAGGCTGCCTTTTTATGCAATATATCTGTTATTATCACATTTCTTCTGAAGGGGAAGGACAATAGGCTGCATACTGAATGAAAGCCAGAATTGACACCAAAGGCTGAGCTGCAAAAATAATCTTGCACCATTGTGGTCAGAGCAATGCATTTTGAAAGTTTTTTTTAAAAACTTATCCAGGATACTTTGAGCAAAAGTAAGAGATAAGTGTCACCCTGAATTTTACAGGACTTTTCTTTTGGCAGAGACATATACCACTTATGAAAGTACGGGGGTGGGATGGGGGAATTCTGGCTCCAGTCTTCCTCCTGACATCATAGCCTAAAGGCTGATTCTAATCAGCTAATTTTAAAGTTATATCTAAAGTCACACAAATTATTAAGAAAGCAGTAGTTGGATTTTGTTTGTTTTGCTTTAAAAATAACAAACACTATCCATAGGAACAAGTTAAGATAGTTGTTTTTAGCAGGATCTGGGGTGATAAAGAGAGAGGATTGAGGCCTAGCATATACTGCACCAGGAAATTAGAAGACTAAAAGTGTCAATTGACAACAAGAAAGGACATGCATGTGCTGTGAACTTACACAAATCTCTACAGACTTTTGATATCAAATGGACAATTCAGGTATCTCTTCTTTTCCTTTTATTTCTTTTTTGTCTACAGTTACAGAGTTGGTATCTTTGTACCAACAAGGGCCAAGATGTGCTGCAAAGGGTAAATTCTAGGATATAGGATAGTACCATCACAGCTGTAAAAAGGCATTTTTGCAGTCTTCTATCCTATCTGTTTAGGCTATTTCCCTTCATGTTGCTCAAGAAGAAAAGTTTCAACAAGACAAACTTTAATGTTGCAGGAACAACCTTGAGCGCAATCAGTGAAAACATTAAACATTACTGTTGGACATAGAGTTAACAAAATAGCATTTTATGCTGATTCTTTGTACCTTACCATTTGTCAAGCGGTCGAACAGGAAAATGTCAAAATCCCACATTCCCACTTTGGATAACATATGCTGGAAATAGAAAGATAAAGTGCAGAATAATTTGTATGTGCCAACTAAATGTAATGTGCTTTCTATTAAAATGAGCAGAATCCTTAAAACAGGATACAACAATTGCACAAATAAAGCCTCATCTAGAATTAGAACTACTCTGGAAATCAAATCTATACTTGCAATAGGTCCTAACAAGGAGAAGGGTGGGGTATACATTTAATAAAATTAATAATATACAGTAGGTGATTTATCCTAATTTAAGTATTTAAATATGGCAGTTGTACAGCATGAAGTTGTATAGGAGTTACTCCCACCCTCCAAATTCTGAGTAGGTAGAGGAATGTGAACACATTATGACAACATGTAGGAACTGAAGCAACTTCCTCCATTTTTATGTCTTCAGATTATTTGATAAGATCTTGCCATTAAGGGTCCCAACTTTTTCAAAAGCATTACACATTTTATTTAGGGAGGTTCTTGGGCATAAAACAAAGACTTCGAGGTTGCATGGGATTGATCAGCTTTGAGATGCCTAACCCCTATTTAAGAATGAATAATGTAAATTTTAGTTAATGCCCGAGCTTACTTAAAATGCCCACATTTTGTGTGATGGAGAAAACAATCCACAAACATTTGAAAAGGGGGAATCCTGACAGAACTGGGGAAGGAATTCTGGCTTAAAAAATAAAACACAACAGCAGGGTTCACACATTGTCCTGACTTATAAAATTGGGTCCAGAATTTCCACTGCTGAGCAAGGTGGTTGTTAAATGAGTTACATCCAATTTTACAACTTTTCCCCCATAGTTGTTCAGTGAGTCATCGCAGACTGTACAGACATACGTTCTTTAGGCAAAGTTCCCCATAGACTTTGCTTGTTGAATGCCAGCTAGGAAGGTTGCAAATGGTGACATCATATGACCTCTTGAGATTGCAACCATAGTAACGGTGTGCTGGTTGCTGAGTGATTGGATTTTGATCACGTGACTAAAGGGCTGCAGCAGTAGCTATAAGTGCGATATAATTAACTTTTTTTCAGTGCCGTTGTAATTTCAAACAGTCGCTAAGTATTGCATGTAAGTTGCGGACTATCTATATTTGGCTTGCCATGCTGATTTACAAATCGCGGCTTATACTTGAGTTCTGTTACAGAATCTAAATATATGTAATTATCAGTATGTCATACCACTCCAAACTCTGGGTGGTTTATAAAAACTCTTAAAGAAACAGATCCAAAACTTGATCCCGAGGAGACATATATCAGCAACAATAAATTATTTTCACGCTGCACTGTATGAATCCTGACACTGTGTCTCATCAACTAATTCCTGAACTTAGCCAGGATCTACAGATAAATCCATCTCGTATTAATTGTCATGATGGGACTAATTACAAATCAATACTGCAATACTGTTAAATTCCATCAAATAGGTAGTCTTCTATTTATGACCACAGTTGAACCCAAAATTTATGTCACTAAGCGAGGCAGTTGCTAAGTGAGTTTTTCCCCCTAGCATAACCTTTTCTGCCACAACTGTTAAGTGAATCGCTGCAGTTGTTAGAGTGAATCATGTGGTTATTAAGTGAACCTGGTGATCATATGACCCTGAAACAGTACAACTGTCAAAAATACATGCCAGTTGCCACACACTTGAATTTTGAACACATGATACACTACAATGGCCATAAGTGTAAAAACCAAGCATACGTCACATTTTCACTGCCGTTGTAACTATGTATGGTCACTAAGTGAATGGTTGAAAGTCGAGGACTACCTGTAATGTATCTAAACCAGTTAAAATAGATAAAGGGGTTTGGTTAAAAGGTTTCAATTCATCCCAGGACAGTTTTACTTGGATATGGTGCTGCTACGATTCTACACTTACATATTCGAGAGTTCAACAAGAAAGACCTCTGAATTGACACGTACAAGATTGTACTGTACAGCAGGGGTCCCCAACCCCTGCGCCGCGGACCAGTGCCGGTCCATGGCTTGATAGTAACCGGGCCGGAGTGAGCCTTGGGTTCCATGTGACCGTCGAACGTACGTGCGGCCCACGTGACTCGACTCACCCACTGGAGGCTCCCACTGGTCGGCGGAATTTTTTTTACATGAAACCAGTCCCTGGTGCCAAAAAGGTTGGGGACCCCTGCTGTACAGTATTAATGTTTCTGGCAACTTCTTTAAGTCAGCGTACCTTAGAATCACTCTTGCCTATATAGCAGGATTAAATTAATAATGCAGCTTAGGCCCAATTCAGATAATCAAATCCTAACTGTGAATGTGACATCTTGGCATAAGTTTCGGCGCCTTTCAAGCTGCTTTTCATTCAAACATACCCGGAAGTTTCTCATTATTCCCAATTTGGTCCAATGGTTGAGGCACCAGGATAGAAACTGGGGGACCCTGAGTTCTAGGCATGAAATCTGGGTTTCTGACTTTGGGCCATTTAGTTTCTTTCAGCCCAGACCACCTCACAGGGTTGTTGGGAAAATAGGAGAAAGGGATATTAGGTATGTTTGCTGCCTTGAACTATTCATGAAAATGATAAAGACAGGATAACAATCAATCAATCAATCAATCAATCAATCAATCAAATTATGGTTAAACTAGGAATGAGACTCCAAATGCAGCCTGATTATAAGAACTGAACTTGATAGAATAGATTGCTTTTTACCCTTGCTTGACCAAGGTAGTCTTCATCCAATAAGTACAGTGAGGCTTGTGGTATGATTCCACGCAATAGCCTGGATGCATGGAAGTATCTTTGAAAACTTAGCAGTCTC
The DNA here is from genome assembly GCA_039707465.1 of Rhabdophis nuchalis. Classification (NCBI taxonomy): domain Eukaryota; kingdom Metazoa; phylum Chordata; class Lepidosauria; order Squamata; family Natricidae; genus Rhabdophis; species Rhabdophis nuchalis. The sequence continues at coordinate 305,547,223 of CM077643.1, read as the reverse complement.
TTAACCTTTTTCTTTGTTCCAATTTCTCCAGAGTAAATGGTATCTATGGGAAAAAATGGGAACAGAAGATCTTCACTAAAGTAATAAACACCAATTTCACAAAAGTAAACAGCTTCTTGGTTAGCTTTTTTAAAATTTCTGAATAATACAATTATGCTCTTATTTTCCCTAGTCACAAGAAATAAGATACTACATCATACTCTATTTAAAAATGCAATAAGTTGTTGAAACTAGAAAGAATGAAAATATCACTTGTTTATTGCTTTCTATTGCCTAAACTGGACTACCTGTAGGCTAAGGCCTAGTATACATCAGCTTAAGGAAACCAAATTTTCCATGTCTATCTGAATAGCGTGTTGTCTGGGCATACCGTAATCAATTTTGAGTAAAGGTACAACAATAACCATATTCATACTAGCAACCTTAATAGACATATCAATATTAATCATAACATAATAATACAATTAGTTTGTCCACCTTGCTACAAAAAATAGAAAAATATTAATGTCTTATCCTGGGAATTAGTGCGCCCGCTCAAGAATTAAATAAGAGTTGTTGACATATAATAAACAGGAGCAGTGATGTACTTACAATTATTTAGAATGTACTGTATATAGGGTGAAAAAAAATGGCTCAGAGTTGAAAAATCACAACTGTAAATCTTCAAATGTCAAAGAAAAAAGGAACAAAATGACATCATTTTGAAATTCTTAGCAAACTCGGAAGATGAGTCAATCCATAAGAGACGCCAGGATATGACTTTGCCTAGAGTGCCAAAGTGTCTATAGCCAGCCCTGGCCTAAACAGATACATGAGCGAAAAGAATTATTTAAACGCATTAGAGCTATATGATCTGGGTTTGCTTGCTGGATGGCACAAAGGTTTTCTACATACATCCCTTTATTTTCATCTGCTGGCTATCCTGATTTTTGTACCCCGTAGCCCTTATATGCATCCTCATATTCAATTAAGAAATAAAACAAAATATGATTGTAGTATACAATTATTTTGTGCCTGCATTTAACACCAAGGGAATTTTAAATGAATTTCTATTCTACCGTCTCTTTGTCCTTACTGGCAAATTCACAGTGTTTTCCTTCTACATTGCAAATCCAAAAGAGAAACATCAACTTTATGCATCATATTAACATATCTCTGCACAGCTTCCTTAAAATGACTGTTATACTCAAAAAGCAAAACTTGATCATTTTTTTCAATTCGTCTCAATACAGTAACATCGAGTACATAACACAGAGATTTCAAACTGAACCTTATTATGTCCCTTTTTAATATTTTCCACATTCTTCAGTAGTATTTATGTAAGGCATATCCACATTAAAGTATAGCATTTCCCATAGTATGTACAAATCATTGCTTGGGATGGCTGCATTTCGTAGAGAATACTAAAGTGCATAATCAATCTGACTTGATTACTCAATATCCAAATCCAGTGCTACTGACATGTTTATGCTGGCCACATACAAAACATTGTCTACTTTTATTTCCGAACTAAGGCCTTAAAATGTTTTGCAAGGTGCCCTGGGATATATTTGTTTTGATTTAATAATATCTTAAATTAAATAAAGAAAAACAAATCTCCCCTTCAGTATTAAAACTAAACATTTTAGTCTTTCCAAAATAAAACTTACCTGGTTAATGCAAATGGAATTTTAAGGCTAAATCCTTGGATTTCTCCAGTCCTCCCCTGGATGAAGTTAATTTTTGCTTATTTAAAATAAATATTTTCTTATTTAAAAACATTTTTGTCCTGCACTCAGCTGCTGGCAGAATACCTTATATGTAGTAAAAAACCACCTTGGCTTTCAGGCTTCCAATTTATAAAAGCACATTGCATGCACATGTATTCTTAAACACCCATAGTGACAGAGAAGGGGAGGAAAAAAGAGGCACAGATTCCAAGTGTTTTCTATAAATGTCTAAGTACATTTTTACTAAAGTACATAACTTAAGCAAAGAAATACTTAAGTTTACTGTTCATCTATTTTAGCAAAAACAATTCTTTACATTATTTTGATGAATAATAATCTTTCAAAAATTGATATAATTTTTCTAATACAAATATCATTGCCTTCCTTTATTATTTGATTTGATATCAAAATTATTAGAATCAAGTTGATGAACACTTTTTCTCGTACTCGTCTTTCTAGATGCAACAAAGATAATTTCGCAGTGAAGTTGTTCAGCAAGGGAATTGCTACTTCAGATCTTTTTTCTAACTAACAAGCATTTGTTTTTGTCTCTTTTTGTTCAGTCCAGGTCCAAAATTCCACTGAAAATGAGGCAAATAATAAAATCATTGATTTATATTTTAAAAATTGCTATTGATTTATTTATAATAATTGATAATACAGCAGTGTGGTGGCCTAATGCAGAGGTGGTATTCAGCAGGTTCTGGCTAGTTCTGGAGAACCAGTAGCGGAAATTTTGAGTAGTTCAGAGAACCAGTAAAGACCACCTCTGACTAGCCCCGCCCCCATCTAGTCTCTGCCTCCTGAGTCCCAGCTGATTGGGAGGAAATGGGGATTTTGCAGTAACCTTTCCCTGGAACAGGGAGGGAATGGAGATTTTACAGTATCCTTCCTCTGCCACACCCACCAAGCCATGCCACGCCCACAAGCTGGTAGTAAAAAAATTAGAATCCCACCATTTAGGAGTTCAATCCTAGATAGTGGCAAATGTTTCTCTCCTACAGCGCAAAGAAAAAATATTTGCTGCAAACTCCACATGGCATCAAGCAGGACATCTGGCCAGTAAATGTTCAGCTCCATCCAGTTGCCCCAACTCTACTCCACGTTAAGGGATTACAAGGTCATAAAAAAGGGAATTTTTAAATTATTTATAAAATCTCTGCCATGATCCCACCCCAAAAGTCTAGGGTTCTATAATGCCAATTGACCCCTGAAGAGTAATTAATATCACATTATGCATTAAAGATTCAATAGAAAAAAAGGCAAAAATTAGCATGCGTGCATTGAATAGTCTGCTTGAAGGTGAGCCATTGACTGAGGGCAGACTTGTCAGTGTGCAGCAACGCCCTGAGATACCTAATTGCATGTTAACAGCACTATATGCCTTATATAATGCTGGAAACTTAGGTTTAATTTCATTACTGCACTCCATAAATTGGTGAACTCCAACTGCATGGCATCCTAGCCAGCCCAGGCAATGATAAGAGGTATTGGGGATTGAGGGGTCCTTGGTGCTTTCTGAGCTTACTTGTTTTCTTGCAGACGTTTCATTACTCCAACTAGGTAATATCATCAGTGCTAGTAAAGAATGCTGTTTGCTGTCAGTTTACATTCTGGTGTCTTGCCTGTCTATCTGTGTGGATGGAGGAGGTCTTAGGGATTCTTTGGTTGGGCTGCTTACTAATAGCTCTTTGTTGGCCAACCAAAGAATTCCTAAGACCGCCCCCACCCACAGATAGACAGGCACGTCACCAGAATACAAACTGACAGCAAACAGCACTTCTTACTATCCGTAGCACTGATGATGTTACCTAGTTAGGGAATGAAACGACTGCAAAACAACAAGCAAGTTCCGAGACCACCAAGGACCCCTCATTTCAACCGTGAGCTACAAATATTCTCCTTTATTGATATTGGGGGTTCTAAGATGGCAAATATTTGCAACTCCCACCCCCGTACTCCCCTCCCTCATTTAAAGGCCAATGAGATATCCTTAAGAAACTATATACAATACAATAGCAGAGTTGGAAGGGACCTTGGAGGTTTTCTAGTCCAACCCCCTGCCTAGGCAGGAAATCCTATACCATTTCAGACAAATGGTCTGAAATCTTCTTAAAGACTTCCAGTGTTGGAGCATTCACAACTTCTGTTCCACTGATTAATTGTTCTAATTGTCAGAAAATTTCTCCTCAATTCTAAGTTGCTTCTCTCCTTGATTAGTTTCCACCCATTGCTTCTTGTCCTGCCCTCAGGTGCTTTGGAGAATAGTTTCACTCCCTCTTCTTTGGTGCAACCCCTGAGAAATTGGAACACTGCTATCATGTCTTTCCTAGTCCTTCTTTTCATTAAACTAGACATGCCCAGTTCCTGCAACTGTTCTTCATATGTTTTAGTCTCCAGTCCCCTAATCATCTTTGTTGCTCTTCTCTGCACTCTTTCTAGAGTCTCAACACCTTTTTTACATCGTAGCGACCAAAACTGAATGCAGTATTCCAAGTGTGGCCTTACCAAGGCATAATAAAGTGGTATTAACACTTCATGTTACATATTATATACATTGAATTATAAATACAATAATTAAACACATAAGCAATTTTATAAGATAAGCTCTTTTATCTAGATACTTTTAAAGTCATTTTTAAAAGGGTTAATACTTTATGGCTGATTGTGAAGTCAAAGAAAGGAAATGACCTTCTTTCCTTGTTCCTGTTCCTCCTAAAGGCAAATGAACCTGTAATAATAGAGTATATCCAGCTTTTTCATTTATCATCTTAATGGCTCTTTAACTTTGTTTTCTCTCTTCCTTATGGCAGTTGGAAAATATCCTGTGTTATCATCACAACACCCTTTTCCTTGGAACAGAAGGTCAGGTAACAAATTAAATAACCAATCTCATGGTTTAAAGTATATATTTCAGTTTTACAAACTGTGGAAAATAATCAAGTGACTAATTAAATCCTTATGGAGATAATATTAAATAATATAAAGTGTTTCTAGATAAGAAAAGCTATACTCCTGATCCAAGAACATACTTTAAGTGGATAAAAGCACCGCAACAGGTGGGGTAATGAAATAAAATGAACATTCAAATTGGTTTTTGGTAATAAATATAACAGTTTAAAATGGTGGTGGGAATTTGGAAAATGGTGGAGCCTTTCTTCAAGCAGAATTCTATATCTATATACTATATTTTTCAGACTATAAGATGCTCTGGATTATAATAATAATAATAATATTTAATATTTGTAAACCGCTCCCTCTCCCCATAGGGACTCGGGGCGGTGCACAGGAAGAATAAAAAACAATAAATATATACAGACATTTCTTTAAAAACAAATTAAACCTATACCTGTGCTAAAATTCCCCATTAAAACTAAGCTAAACTAAAAAAGGATCCCCAATAAAACCCCAGAGACAGAGAGACTATCCTAGGCCGGCCAGACAGAAAAGATGTGTTTTTAATTTAAGACGGAAGGAGCGGAGGTCCGTGGTCGTCCTAATGTCGGGGGGAAGGTCGTTCCAGAGGGCTGGGCCCGTCACAGAGAGAGCCCTTCCCCTGGGTGTCGCCCGCTGACAAAGTCTAGTGGACGGTACCCGGAGAAGTCCCTCTCTGTGGGAGCGAATCGGCCGTGAGGATGTATGAGGCAGGATCCGATCCCGCAGATAGCTAGGTCCCGAGCCATGGAGCGCTTTAAAGATGATAACTAACACCTTGAAGCGCACCCGGAAGACGACAGGCAGCCAGTGCAGCTCGCGCAAGAGCGGTGTTACATGGGTAAACCTTGCGGTTCCCATAATTGCTCGCGCGGCTGCGTTCTGGACTAGCTGAAGTCTCCGGGTGCACCTCAAGGTGAGCCCCATGTAGAGAGAGTTACAATAGTCCAGTCGGGATGTCACGAGCGCATGAGTGACTGTGCGAAGGGCGTCCTGATCCAATAGGGGGCGCAATTGGCGAACCAGGCGAACCTGGTAGAACGCCCTCCTGGCCACGGCTGTCACTTGATCTTCCATGGACAGCCGGGCATCCAGGAGGACACCCAAATTGCGCGCCCATCCACAGGGGCAAGATGTTCGCCCCCTATGGCCAGCGATGGAGTCAGCTGGTTGAATCGGGCAGCCGGAAACCACAGCCACTCGGTCTTGGTCGGGTTGAGCCTGAGTCCGTTACTTCCCATCCAGATCCGCACGGCTTCCAGGCACTGGCACATCACCGCTACGGCATCGTTGGGGTGGTTTGGGGTAGATATATACAGCTGAGTATCATCAGCGTAGAGATGATACTCTACCCCAAAACCACGGATGATCTCACCCAGCGGCTTCATGTATGTGTTAAACAGGAGAGGCGAGAGGACCGACCCCTGAGGCACCCCACATGAGGGGTCTCGAGGTCGACCTCTGCTCTCCTGCCAACACAAATTGCGATCGGCCAGAGAGGTAGGAGGAGAACCACCGTAAAACGGTGCCTCCCACCCCCAACCCCCCCAGCCGATGCAATAGGATACCATGGTCGATGGTATCGAAAGCCGCCGAGAGGTCTAATAGGACCAGGATGGAGGAACAACCCCCATCTCTGGCCCTCCAGAGATCATCAACCAACGCGACCAATGCCGTCTCGGTGCTATGCCCGGGCCGAAAGCCGGACTGGCGCGGGTCTAGATAGTCAACTTCCTCCAGGTGACGGGGAAACTGTTGTGCCACCACACTCTCAACAACCTTCGCCAAAAAGGGAAGGTTGGAGACTGGACGATAGTTGTTTAATAGAGCTGGATCCAAAGAGGGCTTCTTAAGGAGGGGCCTCACCATAGCCTCTTTTAGGGAAGCAGGCAAGGAACCCTCACTTAAGGATGCGTTGACAACCTCTTGGAGCCAGCCTCGTGTCACCTCCCAGGATGCCAGTACAAGCCAGGAGGGACACGGGTCCAATAAACATGTGGTGGCTCGCAGTCGCCCACGTAACCTGTCCATATCCTCGGAAGCAACGGAGTCAAACTCCTCCCAAACAAGATCTGTCTCGTGGCATCCCACTGGGCCATCAATGGGGGCTAGCCCGTTCTGTATCTGAGCAGTTTTCTCCTGCAGAAAAATCACAAATTCCTCTGCTCTACCCTGTAACGGGGCTTCCCGCACCCTCTGTTGAAGGAGGGAGCGGGTCACCCTAAACAGGGTGGCAGGGCAGTTGTCTGCGGATGCTATGAGAGTAGCACAATGATGACGTTTGGCCACTCTCAGCGCCACAATGTAAGTCCGTAAATGGGCTCTTACCTGTGTCCGGTCAGATTCAGATCGGGTAGACCTCCATCTTCTCTCTAGGCATCTCTTGCGGCCGATTCATCACCCGCAGCTCCTCGGTAAACCAAGGAGCCAGGGTGGTTCGCCGCCGCAAGAGAAGCCGCAAGGGCGCGACCCGATCCAAGGCTCCTGCGGTTGCAGTATTCCATGCGGCCGCGAGGTCCTCCATCGGGGCGCGGGTCAGGGGTACAGGAAATGGCCCAAGCGCCGTCTGGAACCCATCCGGGTCCATCAGGCGCCTGGGGCGGAACCAGATTGGTAACTCAGGTTCCGCCTCCCCGCGGAGGGGAGCAGCGGTCGGAAAGTCGAGCCGGAGAAGTGAGTGGTCTGACCATGACAAGGGCGTGATGACTATATCCTCTATACCCAGATCACTCTTCCATTGGCCTGAGACAAAGATGAGGTCCGGCGTATGTCCACCCTCATGAGTGGGGCCTTGAATTAGTTGGGTCAGGTCCATGGCCGTCATGGAAGCCATGAACTCCCGAGCTACCTCGGATGATTCGCCCAACGATGGCAGATTAAATTATAAGATGCACCTAACTTTTGAGGAGAAAAACAAGAAAAAAAATCTCTCATTAATTTGCTTCCTTGCAGCAAACAGCCTGGTCAGCTTCAACACAGCCTGATTTAGCAAGAGCAGCTGATTGTCGGTTGGATCTGCTTTCCAGAATTCTGCCTATCAGCTGTTCCTGGCTGCAGGGATTGCCATTGCCCATCGCCACCATACTTGTAAAAATAATGAATTACAAATTGAATATTGCATTATTATGCGGCTCCAAAAATATAAATTCAGATTTAAGTTGCATCCACAGAAGCACTGCATCTAAATATATTTGTTCAATTAGATTTCTCCATTGACTAGATTCCTTACCTCTCACCTTCAAGTACTATGCCTGGTTGTTGCTGTTATATTTTTAAAAGAATTCAAAGAGACTGAAATAATTCAGAGAAAGGCAACAAGGAAGATCAAAGAACTAGAAACTAAAGCCTGTGATAAGCAATTCTATGAAATTGGAATTTTTAGTTTTAGAAATTAGAATTTTAGCCCGTTTCCCTGAAAATAAGACCTCCCCGGATAATAAGCCCTGGGTAATAATCCCAATTGGGCTTTTGTGCTAAAATAAGCCCTCCCTGAAAATATTGCAAGACAGCAGCTGGCATGAGATGGCCACGCTCACCTCCTCCTGCACCTCAAAAATAATGACTGCTCTGAAAATAAGGCCAAGCGCTTATTTTGGGGTGGGGTGGGTATCAAGAAAATAAGACCTGTCTTATTTTCACAGTAGTAAAAAACACTGTAGTAAGAATTTTTAACCTACCTAAAATAATAGTAAGGGCCTTTAAAAAAAAAAGTTATATTGAAGGTGGAATATATTAACTGATTATGAATCAGCAAAACTGTGTTGACTCTTAACAATAACAAAAACAGATCTTCTCCGTGATAATTTGACCTTAGCTTGGTCCTTATCTTCCCAATAATGGATCCAATATTGCTATTTCTGTAGATTGTCTTCTTATGCTCCTTGTCCCTTTCCCACCATTATGGACTTCTCAAAAAGCTGGGTCTTTGTATAAACAACCAAAGTATATAATAATTTGAATCTAATCATTAATACTTTAAGTGAGAATTCTTGATAAATTAGTCATATACAGTAATTGTTTTCTTGACAAGAAGTATATTGACATTGTTCTTAAATCTTTGCTTTTTGTTGGCTTTGGCTTTTGATCTTTAATAACCAGTTTTCAGTTAGGAACAATACATGAAAAGCATATTCCATTTTTTATAAACTATGGTGTGAATCACTGATGCCATTTCAACAATGCAGCATGGAATTTCCTCTTGTTCTTAATTAAGGCAATCAAGAAGTGTGTTCATCAGTCACTGACAGGCAGTATGACATGATAATGGAAGCTAATTTTAATTACCACATACAAGTTACCAAAAGGATCTGCTTCAATGACTCAACAAGCAACTTAGTCAATCAGAGAATTAAATTATCACTGCTTTACCAGGAAAACTCTTTTTGAACCAGACTAGCTTCCAATAAACGAAAAGCGAATGAAGTAAATGTTTGATACAGAGATGTTTGAAGTCTGAAATGTGCATCCCACAGCTAACAGGTAATGCACTCAGATCACACTCTGAGAGAGAGTAAAAGACTGACAGTTGTTATTTACAAAGGGATAAAAGATTAAAATTAGGTTGTTGATTTCAGTATGATTTTTACCCCTGGTGTGATCACAACACATTTAACAAGACTAAAAGTTACCAAATGTTTATACCAATAGCAATACAATACAATACAATACAATAGCAGAGTTGGAAGGGACCTTGTAGGTCTTCTAGTCCAACCCCCTGCGTGGGCAGGAACCTTATACCATTTCAGACAAATGGCTGTCTAACATCTTTTTAAAGACTTCCAGGGTTGGGGCATTCACAACTGCTGGAGGCAAGCTGTTCCAGAGGTTAATTGTTCTTACTGTTAGGAAATTTCTCCTTAGTTCTAAGTTGCTTCTCTCCTTGGTTAGTTTCCACCCATTGCTCCTTGTCCTGCCCCCAGGTGCCTTGGAGAAAAGTTTGACTCCCTCTTCTTTGTGGCACCCTCTGAGATATCGGAACACTGCTATCATGTCTCCCCTGGTCCTTCTCTTCATCAAACTAGACATACCCAGCTCCTGCAGCCGTTCTTCATATGTCTTAGTCTCCAGTCCTCTAATCATCTTGGTTGCTCTTCTTTGCACTCTTTCCAGAGTCTCCACGTCTTTTCTACATCGTGGCGACCAAAACTGTATGCAGTATTCCAAGTGTGGCCTTACCAAGGCACTATACAGTGGCATTAACACTTCACGCGATCTAGATTCTATCCCTCTGTTGATGCAGCCTAGAACTGTGTTGGCTTTTTTGGCAGCTGCTGCACACTGCTGGCTCATATTTAAATGGTTGTCCACTAGGATACCAAGATCCCTCTCACAGTTGCTACTATTGAGCAAGGTACCACCTATACTGTACTTGTGCATTTGGTTTTTCTTGCCTATATGTAGGACCTTACTTTTTTCACAATTGAATTTCATTTTATTAGACAGTGCCCAATGTTCAAGTTTGTCTAGATCCTTCTGTATCTTAAGCCTATCTTCTGGAGTGTTGGCTATTCCTGCCAGCTTGGTGTCGTCTGCGAATTTGATGAGTTCCCCATTTATCCCCTCATCCAAATCGTTGATGAAGATGTTAAAGAGTACTGGGCCTAAAACAGAGCCTTGGGGGACTCCACTGCATACTTCCTTCCATGTAGATGCAGTTCCATTGAGGACTACACGTTGAGTGCGGTTGGTCAGCCAGTTGCGAATCCATTTGGTGGTGCTGCTGTCTAACCCACAATTTTCTACTTTATCTAATAGTAGGTTATGGTCTACTTTATCAAATGCCTTACTGAAGTCCAGGTAAATTATATCAACAGCATTCCTCTGGTCCACTGATTTTGTTACTTTGTCAAAGAATGCAATTAGATTCGTCTGGCATGATCTGTTTTTGACAAACCCATGTTGGCTTTTGGCTATTACTTTGTTTGCTTCTAGGTGTTCACTTATTTGTTGTTTAATTATCTTTTCCAGAATCTTTCCTGGTATTGAGGTCAGGCTGATGGGTCTATAGTTTCCTGGATCTGTTTTTTTTCCTTTTTTGAAGATGGGAACCACATCTGCTCTTTTCCAGTCTTCTGGCAGTTCCCCGGTGCTCCAGGATCTCTGAAAGATATAGTTCAGTGGTTCTGAGATCTCGTCTGCCAGTTCCTTCAGAACCCTGGGGTGTAATCCATCCGGTCCTGGTGATTTGAACTTGTCCAGGGCAGACAGGTGCTCACTTACCATTTTCTTCCCTATTTCAACTTGTGTTCCTAATCTGATATTTGTGGTGCTGTTTTTGATTGGTTGGACTGTTTTATCCCTTTGTGTAAAGACAGATGCAATAGTACTTAGACTTATATACTGCTTCACAGTGCTTTACAGCCCTCTCTAAGTGGTTTACAGAGTCAGCCTATTGCCCTCAACAATCTGGGTCCTCATTTTACCGACCTCAGAAGGATGGAAGTCAGAGTTAACCTTGACTCAGTGAGGATCAAACTCTTGGCAGTCAGCAGAATTAACCTGCAATACTGCATTCTAGGCACTGCGCCACCTTGGCTCATAATATAATAAATATAATAAAAATATTAAATATATAACATTGCCTAATTAGTTAATTTGCTTATAAGCACTGATCTGCCATCTATTATTTCATTTTATATTGTGTTATACGTTATTTTGTTTGTTCTCATATATCAAATAAACATGCATGAAAAATAAAAATTAAAGCTAAAAGTAATAGTGCAAAAAGTTCCATTCCATGATGTCTTTTGCCATAGGGATTGCTTTTCTGCTTGATCCATAAGGTTGCTTAGAAATGATCTAACATGATGTTTTCTAAGATGCAGTGATGAGAGGAATCGTGAACATATGAAACTATTATATAACTGAACACCTTCATCTTTTGAAACATTTGTACAAAGTCACATCCGCACTGCCTCAAAAGTAGCTACTCAGTTAACTAAAAGTACACATTAACAGAAACACAGCATTTTGCCTATCAGGATAGCATATTCCTGAATTTTTATTTAATGATAGATTGCAGAAAGCAGATGTGGAAAACTATAATAATAATAAACAATGCATTAGAAAACCTTTGAGAGATATAGTTAAAAATGTATGTCATATCAAAATGGGTTTTTTGTGATCATAAAATATTTTCTTATTTTTAATTCAATTCAGTTTTCTCTTGTTCCTCCTTTTAAGTAGTGTTATTATTAATAAGGCCTAGCAACTGCTCATGATAATTTTATATGATTTCCCAGAAAACGTACGTGCTCAAAATCCATTCTCATGACACACTTCTTCCATTATGTGTTTATAGAGTTGCACATAAGCACAATATCATCAGTTTCCCCCTGTTTTTGATTCATTGACTCCATTTTCACTCTGCCTTTTCTTTAGAAGCTGAAGGCAGCGCAGTTTGAGAGCAAGGAAAAGAACTAAAGCACCCATATTCACTTAAGTGAGATAAACGGTGTAGAAATAAATAAATTAGTCATAAGTTGAATGGATTTGACGAGACCCTTAAAAAGAGATACTGTAGGTCCAAAGTTTTATGAACTAAAGGTAACATATTCATAGAAGCCAGCATGATTGGCCAGGATAGAAATATTTAGTGAACCGGGTTGATAAAAATTAGTTGTAATTACATTTCCTTTGAAATATTTTTTTGCCATTTATTAATTTCTTTTAGTATTTCTTGTCCTTTTTTGGCACCCTGTCAATCCTGAAAGAGACGAGCACTATACATTCATGCAAACATTTTCCATTTAATAAATTTGGAGAGAATAAATAAATAAATAAAATACACTCCGTCTTTCCTAGAAGCATTTCAGCGGGGTGCTACACTTACTGTTAAGAAGACGGAAGTCTATGAACGGGTAGGAACCACGTCGCTCAGAAAGAACCCCTGTCTGACCTCTCAGGCGTGCATCTCCTGCAAAATATAATGGGGGCAATGTTAGAGATACTGGTTTCCCCTCCAATAATTACTTAATCACTTATACATTATTTAAGAGTGAGATCAATTCAGAATGTTCTACTTCAGGGGTGTCAAACTTGATTTCATTGAAGGTCACATCAGGGTTCTGTTTGACCTTGGGGGGCAAGGGTGGGCATGGCCAGTTCAACGTCACTCGTATTGGGAGGAATGTAGTGGCCCGGGTGCTTGCCAACAAAAATGGGCTCCTGAGCACCATCTTCGGCTGCAACAATTTCCTGCAACCCTGTGCCAGCAAAAATGGAGCTCAGGAGGGCTGTGGGCATTTTCACTGGCAGAGGCACCTTAGGCCAATCCTTTGCTGTTTCCAAGGGACCTCCGCAGTCCAGATCTAAGCCCCCACGGGCCACATGCAGCCCCGGGACCTTGAGTTTGACACCCCTGTTCTACATAGAAAATAAAGTTTCTAAAAGCAAAAAAACCCTTTACAGTTTTATTTATTTATCTAATATAGTCTTATACTGCCAGGGAAAAAGCTCCAATGCCTTCAATACTATGTGCAATCAAACACATAATATAAATTGGTTTAAAAATGATAAGCACTGGCCATGAATAATGGGAGAGTACAAATACATATGCAAATAAAAATATTTCAAAATATAAATAATAATCTTTTATCTTTAAACAAGAATCTTTTTTCAGGATCCAGGGTTTTTTCCCAGGGTAGACAGAATTGAGAATTCTGGATTCATTTCTTTTTTTAATCTGGGGTGGTTTCAAGAACTAGGAGTCTTCCATTGACATCACACCTTACTCTGCTAATTGCACAAAATTGGTTTGCTTTTCCCCATACTGATTGTTATACTTACTTAAGCCTTATCCCTCTGAAAACAAAGATCCGAATACCTGGTCTCTCTCATTTCAGTGATATTACCCCCTTGACCAGATTCTCTGTGTCAGGAAAGACAGGGAAGAAAGAAGAAGTGTAGCCACCCCTAAAGTGTCTTGGTGATTTACGTCTGGATGATTCTTCTTATCTGGTAGAAAATGCTATATATGTTATATGCTATATATATATATATACAGTGGTACCTCGGACCACGAACGCCTCTCATCACGTCCAATTCGCTTCACGACCAAAAATTTCCCAAAAAATGTGCCCCGGTTCACGAACACCGTTTCGCTGCACGAACGGAAAAGTTCGTAAAAAATGCTCCGCTGCACGAACTCTGCCTCACTTCACGAACTCCGCCTCGCATCACGAACTCCGCCCTCGCATCACGAACGGAAAAGTTCGTAAAAATGCCCGGATTCACAACCTCCGTTTCGCTTCATGAACCGGAGCCGCGGACATTTTAAAAACAAGGTCAGAACGGATTAACTGGATTTACATTGAACCCTATGGGAAACTGTGCCTCGCATCACAACCAAAAAACAAGGTCGGAACGGATTAATCGGATTTACATTGAACCCTATGGGAAATTGTGCCTCGCATCACAACCAAATCGGATCGCGACCAGAGTCATTTCACGAATTAAGTTCGTGATCCGAGGTACCACTGTATATATATCCCTGCACTATATGCTAGGGATTGTGGGAACTGTAACTAGACAGTTGTTATGAGCTAGGCAGCACTTTCTTTGTTTGTCTTTAGTCTAGTTTTTTAAGCAGCTGTCAGGGAAGGCAGAAAACATTGATGACAGGTTCCCATGTCTGGGACATCAGCTCCCGACAAACTTCATATAAAGTGCAACATTTAAATTTCTGTGCTGCTTGACTCAGTTGTCAAAGAAGAAATGCTATTAGATCCAGAGCAGGAAAGTGGGCTAGGAAAGGTTTAAAACCTGTAATATTACTTCTTTCCTTTCCCCATCTTTTCTTCCTTTCAAGACATTCTAATTGTCATAACTCCTGTTTCCACCATCACCTCTTTATGTCTCCTCTAGACAAAGCTGCCTCTAGAAGAGGGGTCTCCAATAACTTTATTCTGGGGGTTTGTGGCACGAGGGGGCACTGACAGGGCAAAAGATGCACCTGCTAGGAATTTAGCTCCTTGACATAATTCAACCTTAGGAAACATTTTTAAGACTCCTTTTGAAGGAACCACCTCAAACATTAAAAATGAGTGAATTTGAAGAAGCTTGGTAGAAATCCTGATAGTTAAATATTAGTACTCAGGTATATTATGTAACTTTTTGTTCGGAGGGATGATTAACAGAATAAAAATAAAGGATGCATATTAACTTAGCTTTTGTGGATTAAATACTTCCCACGGAATAAGGGGTTTGTTTTATTTTAGTGCAGAGGACATGAAGGGAGATATAACTAAATTGCTCACTTAGCAACAGATAATGCATGGGGTTGCTATGGCAACCTTGCAGCCGGGGGTACTTTGTTAAATGTTTCTAAAATGTTACATTATTGTAAAATGCATTTTTAATTTTGTAATTAATACATAATTGCCAGCCTTCCTTCCACCTTATTAAAAATGTGTGTATCAATATGGAGACTGAAAGAAAAAATGTGGTTCATCACTGACATTTTGAGAAAAATAATAATGCCAAATAATCTTCTTTCAGCTGCTATCTGCCCCCTTCCATTTTTTCAACTCTGGTGCCAGACTTGTTCTTTTCCCCTTCTGAAGCCACTCAACATACATTTTAGCAGTTGAAATTTCACAGATAGTAATGAAAACAGCTTATCAGCAGCATGCCATTTTGCCTGCTCAGCTTTTGTTAGATTTAACCATTGGCCTCGTAGCCACCTTTTTATTTTTATTTTTTTCCTGTCAGCACAACTAACTCAGATGTCTGCTCCTATTTCTCAACCAGACAAAAACCTGGAGTTGATAAAGATTGGGCTAAGTAAGGAATGTTATGTTATGAAAGTAGAAGGGAAGACGCAACCTTGAGAGAAGTAAAAAAATAAAAGAGGTTAATTACAAACCTGAATTAAGAAAGTTAAAAAAAAGAAAAGAAAAAGAAAGCATTACTTTAGGCCGTGATCTGTCAGAAATTATTCAGGAAAAGAAAATATCTTATCAGAAAGCTAGCAGAACTTTGGCCCTGGAAGAGATTAACTATGTGTGACAAGATCATGTTGAGTTCTAAGCACATGGCTTTTCTTCCCAACCATATATGTATGAAAGGATTTAAATTCAATGTCCCTCTGACTAAACTGCTCTATATATATAACATAAAATCCTGTTGGGCTGAAGTGGACTGCATTAGTGTAGGACTGTGATGGTCAACCTATGGCAGGCATGCCAGAGGTGGTACACAGAGCCCTCTCTGTGGGCATTCACATGGTCACCAGCTGCTCTTGTGGTTTCCAGTGCACGCATGCGCACAGGCCAGTGGTGAGTTGCTCTTACTGTCGCTACCGGCACGCTGATTGCAGTCTGTTTGTGCACATGCCGGACGTGCGCTGTGCATGTGTCTGATGTGTGCTGCACATGAATGCGCAATCCACCACCCCTGCGACAACCAGCTGCTTTTTGGGGCTCGCACAGGCACTGCACACTGTGCGCATGTACGCACTTTGCCTTTTGCCATAAAAACAAGCTATAGAGTGTGGGCCAAATGAGCCACTGTACTGGTACGCTCTCAGCTGCTCCTGGCCACTACCGGCCGTACCAAACCATACCTGCAGCAACCCACCTCTGCCACAGGCAACTTGGTCTTCACGCATGCCAAAGTGCCAGAAACCCGAAGACCAGCATGCGCACCAGCCCTGTGGTCTTCAGGATTCCGGATCTTGGGCACACACGAAGACCAGTGGAAACCCAAAGACCAGGTGCCAAAAAGGTTCTGCATCACTGCTGTAGAATGTAAATTGAGAATTTTCCTGCTTAGGCAATAAACCACCAAAAAATCATGGAAAAGCAGCAGTGAGCGTGAAGGTAGTTTTGTTCTCACAAAACTGTACCACAGTACAAAGATATGATTATAATATCTGTAGCATGAATCTACCTATGCCGAGTACAGTATTGTATGTGAAGAGGAGATGCTATACTAGATTTTGCCATTCCAAAATAAATAAAATATGAAAGTTTTAGATGCATTCCTGCATTTTAGAAAAGACATTAGTGACTTGCATAACAATGCAGCTGGTTTTCACTTTCCTGCCAGATATCATGGATTTTCATTCATATGGTGAAGCATAGTACAAAAAGAGGACGGCAACAACTTCCAGAAACACTTGCAAATCATCTTAGCCCAAAATAATGGTCTGTAACATGGAGGTAGCTGATGAAGAAGTGAATCCTTTTCCAATAATGGATTCTCATATTCAGCAAGTTAGGGTCAAACAATGTCACTCAGGCAACCATGTCCTCCTTAAGCCTCTCAAATTACTAAAATATATTAAAAATATCTTTTGAAAACGTGGAGAAATAAAAAACAATCATATGGATAATTTATTATTTGTATGAAATGTATGACATTTTTGGGGGGGCATGAGGATTTTCTGAGTCACTTATTGTAGCATATATTATACAATGTGATTGTGCAGTTAAGGCAATCTGTACCCTATAACCTCTGCATAACCTCTTATTAAAGATAAACTTGGTGCTTTTCCTGTGGCAGGGGAAGGCGGAAGCAATTTCACACAACTCTTGCTAGAATTACACCTGCATTTTAAAGGGCTTTTGTGGTCATTGGTAATCTCTACCCTTTGGGCTAATAGGATTTCCCCAGTTTAAATGTGAGTTAATGTGAGAAAAGAAAAATCACCTACAGTATCTCTGTGAAAGATGATGGCCACATACAACCTTGAGAGAAGAGAATATTTGTAGGTTAAATGTTTGAACTGAGAGGTCCTTGGTGGTCTGTGAGCATGGTAGTTTCCTCGCAAATGTTTCATTACCAAACTAGATAACATCATCAGTTCACTGATATGTTATGATGACATCAGTGTGTATGACAATAGTCTAACAGCATGTTAACCTTCATTTCTGAATTATGTGCTACAAAACCTTGCTTATTTCATTGATGTTCATATGTGTGTAGGAAATACTCATGTTATATAAAATAGACAGGAAGAGAAGAGGGAATAATTAAAGATGCCGCATGTCACCTGATCACGAAAAAAAATAACAAATGGGAAAAGAAATTCGGGCCATCCCAACTATAAAAAATGTTGTCTGGAAGAGTAAAATATGCCTAGGAAAAAAGAAAAGCTGAAATTCAGTTATGTAAGTATCTTTTAGAGCAGGGATCCCCAACCTTTGCAACTTTAAGTCTGAAGGACTTCAGCTCCCAGAATTCTCCAGCCAGGAATTAAGTCCTTCAGACTTAAAGTTGCAAAGGTTGGGGACCCCTGTTTTAGAGGGGCAACAGCAGATGAAAAAATTATATGATACAAATACATTTAAAATTAAATTTAGTATTTCACACTTAGGAATCAACAGTAAGGAAGAGACTCAAAATAGCACTGAACAGCATGCAAGAAAATGCAAAAGTATTAAACAGATGCAGGGATATTTGAATTCCACATGACTGGAAGATATTTCAGTGGAAAGTTATAATCGATTTATTATTTCAATTTATATAGCTGTTCATGTCAAGTATATGATTCTGGACATCTAATAACAATTAAAAGCTCTATAAAATAACAAAAATAAAATTAACAAGCCATATATTTTTTTTAAAAAAAATCAAATGTGCACAAATCTATCCGCACCACATATGTGCTGTAAAGCACACTGGTTTTGATTTAAAAACATGTTTACATATGAAATGGCCTGGCTCTAAGAAATCAATCAAAGTGAAAGAACTGTCATCCGTTTAAAATATTTTACCTTTTAAAGAATTAACCAGTTAATCAACTCCAGAGGAAAAGAGAGATGCCTATTTCAGTATTGAATATGGGATTCATTAAGATAGCACATTGAGTTTCCTTCCCTGCATTTTATATTCCCCCTCTCGTTGCCAATTAAAGTACAACATATCCCATTATCGAGGAGATGCTGTAACATCTGGATTTTCCACAGCATCTGTGTTACCATTGCTACCTGTTGGAAAAGCAAATTAGGCCATCTTTAATTTTGCTTATTCTCCCAAGTGCCATCTGCTTTGGGAATTATGATGGCAACAAGTTTCCTTATTTCCAAACACTAGAAAAATTGTTTCCTCAATCATGAGGACTGGATCCTCTTTTTATTTGGGAAACCCCAAATCCATATTCAATCTAGGACTGCATGTTCTACAGTTGTGCTAATCTTGGTGTTATTATTCCCACATCAATGAACCATCAGGACCATTTGATGTGATGGTGATTAAGGTAAGATGTGATGCAAGGGAAAAAAGAACATTCTCTACATGCCACTTGTTTAAGTAGTTGCTACTTTTTCAAAGAGAACAGAATGTTTCACATGTCAAACTTTTCCTCTCATTATTGTACATAAAAAATGCTAATAACCCAGTTTCTGGTCTTTTAAACATTTTCTTTTGAACTTTTTTATACTCTATCCCTGTTTTTTTTTGACATAATAATTTAGAATTATATATTTGGAGGACTGTAGTACCTATACCATGTTGTGTCAGCAAGAAGGAACAAGCAGGTCACAGTGTCTGCTCACCTCACTCAAAATAAGCCATTGAGGCAGAGATTCTTGTGTTCAGACTCTTCACACAGTGAAGAGAAATCAGAAGTGCACTTATGGTTGGAACATGTTGCTCAAAAATAAAAAAGATCAGAAGTTCCTAGTTACCACCCTTATTCTTTAGTTTAAGAACCAAGGACATTCTGGCGTTCAGACAGTAATCTCTTCACATAATAGATTTTGTGTTTACTTGCATTCTAGACAGTATATGCACCAAGGGAAATAGCTACACAACAGCTGGCATTTCAAGCTGTAATCAGACTCCTAAATTACTTGTTATACACCAAATTTTCCTCAAAGGCTGATGTGCTACACACTTTGCATTTAAATGACATCACAGCAAAATTTGATCCATAGCATTTCTTTCCTTAACGCTTACAATTACATGCATGCAATTAGGGTTCTGCCTGGTTTGACCCCTGATGTGGCTAAATACAAGTTTTGTAAAAAAGAAAAACAACAACATTCGAGCTTGGCTATTTATCTATTTAACACAAAAACATACATTTAAATTAGAACTATAAAACAGGCTGGTTTTTTTCTTAATCAAACACAGCTCCACAAAAGAGAAATAACATATATTGAGATGGATCAATCATATTATACTAACTACCAAGTAAACTGCATTTAGACTTATTTTCTTTGCACTAAAGCACACAAAGACTATTATATATAATCCTTGGATGGACATCATCTCTTTTATCATTATTTGTCATGTTTCCTTTTTACATTAATTTAATAATTTTTATGCATCAGGAATGTAGTAGAAGACCCATATCTCTTTTTTTAATAAATACTCTGAAACTTTTATATAATTAGCGAAGAATTGTTTTAAGCATTTATTCAACATGCACTTAGTTGTACTTTAATATTCCCCAATACTCTTCATGTTTTATGCAAGCAAAACAAAAAACAAAAAAACCCCAGAGATTTTGTGGCTGAAGTTTCACTTTTTCATACACCGTTTTGAATTCCAAAAGAAAGTAGTCTCCGGTTAAGTCTTTTCTGGCAACTCTGTGCAAAGAGGACATATCAAATGAAGTCCTTAACTCATCACATCTTCATGCTATTTGTACAATACCAAATGTTTTTCCAATTATTTTGTTGCCCCGATGGCCCGTATTTCATAAGGCAGGGGTCCCCAACCCCTGGGCCGCGGACCGGTGCCCAGTGCAGTGAGCGGCACAACTCTTAGAAAGGGCCAGAGAGGAGGAGAAGGGAGGAAGGGGCAGCCCCCTGGGCAGAGCGCACACCAGGGGCGGGAGAGCGCAGGCGCAGCTGCTCGCACCGTTGGGGGCCCAAGAGGGGCGAGTGAACCGACTCACCCCCCCATGCGCGCATGTTCCCCCTCCCCCCGCTCTCCCTCTACGCCAGCCGAGCCATGGTCACCGGTCCGCAGAATTTTTTTAACATGAAACCAGTCCCTGGTGCCAAAAAGATTGGGGACCCCTGTCATAAGGCACAGGTCATAGTTGAAGAAGAAAAAACCCAGTAAGTGTCTTTGTTTTGGCAGGAAAATCCTGTAATCATATGTCTGCATTTAATTCCATTCCAGATAATAGGTATTCTTGTGATTCTTGTTATTTTTTCCTATTTGGAGACTGGATACTTATGCACAATGGATGGATAGTTTAAAATGTTGAGAGGGAAATGCTCTGCAGTTCTTGAAGTAATTACTTAGAATAACTTTACTGCCACTTTAAATGTATACTAATCGGCATACATTAAAATGAAATTTTGTTGCACATAGCTCTCAAAGAATCACCTCCTCCCATATATACTACATAAACATGACCAAATAATATATGCATAGACCCACAGATGGTTCTGTTCTGGATCTATGAAACTCTGACCCCCCACCTTACATAAGCCAAACAGCTTGCCAATTAAAATGTGTAAAAGCACATACAGCAACTGCACAACATTGAGCAAAATTAGAGAATTATTTTAGAATCTGAAAACACGTGAAATGTATGCATAATTTTGGTATACATAATTGCTTTTCTATAAGGTAGGTACATAAGCGGCATCATTGTCTTGCCTGATGTCATGAACCAAGTGTCATGGCTTGGGCTTTCCCCCCTGCCCTCTATATATGCCTGTGGTCAGTGCCCCATAAAAGAAAACAAAAAAATTCAAAACAGAAGAACTTATCAGACACTGCCAACATTCTGTTTAATCTGATCTGAGGTAAACACAGTAGGAGTCATGTATCTTTGAAGCAGAAGAATAGTTTACAGTCTACTACTGCTTTCAGTTCACATTCCTTTTGTGATTCTAATTTATCTATAGCTAGATCCATCTGAATATTTTTCACAACCATTATCATTTCACCAAAGTTTTTTTTTAAAGCTTTCAAATAAGTATTACATCCTACCAAACTGTATTTTTTTTTCAAATGTCTAACACATTTGCTTGTCCATAGCCTGATACATTGTTGTTCTAGGTACCTTGACAAAGATAAAAGTGCAACTTTTAAAAGTCAACTGTTAAGAGTAAAAAGCAAAATAAAACAAAAGCTTTGAAAAGTGAAGTTAAAAGGCATGCTTAAGAAAATGAACTGCCAAGATGGATGCCCATGACTTTCTGACCTTTTCCCGAGGGAACTGGAATCTTCAAGACTCCCCTTCTTAGTTGGGTCCACGGCTGTCTGAAAGCCATCCTGGGTTATTCCCAATTGCTCCCATTCAATCCCAGGGAGTAGGCTGCCAACCCCCACCCCCCCACCCCTCGCCCAGCTTTGGCAGCAAAACCAGCAGATAGCCAGCAGGAGAAAGAAAAGTTACTACTGTTCTGCAGCCATTTTGGGAGAAGTCACCATTGGTTTACTAATAAATACACTACTATAATATAATCAATGCAAAATATTGTTTTAAAATATCACAACATTTCTGCCATTGTAACACACCCTTTGATTAGCAGTGATCTAATGATAAACTTGGTGTTATGTAAATCTTGGTGTTATTGGAAGCTTGGCATAAACAACATCTACATACCATTCAAAAGAGAGAATTAAAAGCCAAAAAGGAAACAAAAAGACCAAAACACCTCTTCACCAGCAATCAACATTCAGATGAACAGAGATCAAAATTAACATTAGACTAACAATCACAATGCTACAAAAAGAAGCTGCAGGAGAGGACACCCAAGAATTATCAACAGATGAAATGCTCCAAAGTATAATGAAAGAAATAAAAGAAATGCGGAAGACTTGATAAGCTCAAGACTGGAATTGTTGGAGACACAAAGAACAATAGCAGATAATAAACAAAAGATTGAGGTGTTGGAGGGGGGAGCAGTTGAGATGAAAGAAGAGATAAGGGAAATACGAAAAGAAAACATAGATATTTCTGGGCGTATGTCAAGGATGGAATTTGAAAGAATGTCTTTTTTCTTAAGGTTTCAGAACGTTCCAGAGTCAGAAGCAGAGGATTTGAAGGATTTAATGAGTACAATTTTAGCAGATTATACTAAAAAGAATAAAGAATATATCTGGGGGGATAGAGACCTGATTTACAGAATTAATTCAGCATATGCTAGAATAAATGATGTACCTAGAGAGATTCACATTAAATTTGTAAGAAGGTCCACAAGGGATGAGATTCTAAGGGAACAACGAGGGGGGCCTTTGATATATCAACAAAAAGAAGTTGCCATATTGAAGCAGATTCCAAAAAGAATTCGAGAGATAAGAAGGAAGTATTCCTTCTTATCCAAAAAATTATACAAAAAAGGAGTATGGTTCAAATGGTTGATGCCTGAAGGAATGTTGGTATTCTGGGATGGAGGTAGAGCTAGAGTTAAAACAGTAGGAGAGGCGGAGGCCTTTCTAAAAAAAACATTCCTTAATCCTGGGAGATGAAGAAGAGGGAAAGGGAGGGGCCATGGCCCTGCCCACTGGCGGGAAAGAGGAAGAAGAAACAATAGCAAAGAGACTCAGATCACAAAAATGAGTTTATTTTGAAATTATTTTGTAATTCCTGAAAATGGATGTTGATACGAAACAAACGATTGAATGTATGAAGTTTATGATATGATATATATGTACCTCTTGTCAACATCTAATTAACTATATTTTGTATGAAGCCTCGGGGGCAGTCACCGCCCCTGGCATGGAAGTCCTAAAATGTTAAAAAAACACCCTATGTACCCCTTTCCCTCTTATATATGTAAAACCAATAAAAACTGTTTTCAAAAAAAAACATTAGACTAACAATCAAGAAACAAACAATACCACAATCCAGGAACTATCAATGCAGTCAAACAAGCTAACAATAAGCAAACAACCCAAGGAATCAACTCAAGGAATCACCAAGACCACTCCCACCAACACTGAAAGGGTAACCACTAGATAAGCATATAAAGGGAGAGCAAGTCTCATTCACTACTAGCATTGATGATGTTACCTAGTTTGGTAATCAAAGATCTTCAAGGAAACAACCAAGCTGAAAGAGCATCAAGGATCCTGCACCTATATAGCAGATAGGATTTGGATGCTGTCTCCACATCTTACCACAACAGCCCTAGCTAGCGATCAGCTTAGCTCATTGGACCTCATGACAACACAGCTTGGCCAAAGTTGTGCTTCTTTGCTGCTTTAGGTCACTCCAAATGGCTTATCCCTTGTATCTTATCCATCCATCCATCCATCCATCCATCCATCCATCCAAAAACAGATAAACATTTTGGTTATATGCTGCTATAGCTACATGATAGGCAAGGGACTCAAAGCTCTATGATATTTTTTCTAACTCTGGTTCTTCTTCACTAAGTAAAAAAAGGAAGAACCCCACTGTAATATAAACTAGGAATGTGATGCTGCACCTACTTTCCTATCCTGACCCCTGCTTTCCCTATCTAATTGGGGAAATCATATATTAAAGGAAAAAAGTCAATGATATTTACTTTAGGAAAGCTAATTTATTTATTTTTTAAATGAATCCATAAACTAAGATTCAGAGAGCCCTGTGCAGAAACCGAATCTTGACAAGATTAGGACAATGGCATTCTTCCATTTGCCACTGGACACTTTGCTTATTAGATGGGTGGACAGCAACCCAGATTTAAAGGAGGGACAGGTAATTCTGAGTCCTTATGTAGCACCTGCTGCTTAAAGTAACTGCACTTTTTCTTTGTGCTGCTACTTCCACATGCTGTAAGGAAAACGTGTTTGGTTTAAGAGGTGTTATGCGCAATAATAAAATAATATCAAGGAATTTAATTTATGTTAGATCAGAAGACTGATACTCTGCAGTATCTCTCTGAAATTCTCTCAGGCTATCTCAGCCCCCATTATTGTCTGGAAACTAATCCTTGCAGTTTCACATAATTTAGCCTTCAGATGGATTGGATTTCAACTTCCATAATCTTCCAATCAGCCTACTTAATTATCATGCTGCTAAAGAGAGTAAAGCCAATGCAAACCTACGTTGCGTTAACAGAGGTATACAATCAAGATCAAGTGAGGTACTAATACCAGTCTATAAAGCCCTAGTAAGACCACACCTACAGTACTCCATCCAGTTTTGGTCATCACACTATAAAAAAGAGGTTGAGACTCTAGAAAAAGTGCAGAGGAGAGCAACCAGGATGATTAGGGGACTGAAGATTAAAACATAAGAAGAATGGTTATAGTAACTGGGCATGGCTAGTCTAATGAAAAGAAGGACCAGGGGGAGACATGATAGCAGTCTTCCGATATTTAAGGGGCTGCCACAGAGAAGAGGGGATCAAGCTATTTTCCAAAACACCTGAAGGCCAGACAAGAAATAATGGATGGAAACTGACCAAGGAGTGATTCAACCTAGAAATAAGAAGGAACTTTCTGACAGTGAGAACAATCAACCAATGGAGCAGCTTGCCCTTGGAACTTAGGAAAGCTTCATCACTTGAGACTTTCAAGAAGAGATTGGACTGCCATTTATCAGAAATGGTGTAGGGTCTTCTGCCTGAGTGGGGGGTTGGACTAGATTACCTATAAGGTCCCTTCCAACTCTGTTAATCTGATCTCTTGCAGATAACTGCGATGACCCTGATGGAAATATGCAACAACCATTACCTAGGTAAAAAGGACAGAAATATTTTTTAAGTCCAGAGGAATGAGACCCCATTGGCAGTGCTAATTCACTGGAATATAAGAGGGAGGAGGGGAGGAAAAGGTATGCCATAATCAGAATTTCAAGGTTCTGATATTATATATCCAATCACAGCAAAAGCAGTTTTAGCCTTCCTGTGGAATTTTTTTCTTGGTCCTCAAGAGGTGACATGTTGACTGACATCTTATTTGATATGGTGGCTATGGGGCTGTGGGAAATAAAATCAAACATATTTACAAGATACTATGTTAGGGAAAAGCTAACTTTAAAGTTTTCTATGGAAGATGTTAAAAATGTACTTCTCTAAGGTTCTCTACTGAATTTCATATAACCTGCAAGAATGAGAACAAGGCACCCCTATATATTTTACAATGTTGCAAACTACATCATCTCTGTCAACAGTAGAACACTGTTTTCCAGAGGAATCACCTAGTACTGGCTTTGACTTCACCAACCGTACAGCCCCATGAAATCTTCTCTGGGGACCAGCTACTTGGTAGTACAAAAGATTTTGTAACTTCTAGCATTTCTTACCATGAACCAGATTGCGTGAGATTGCTTGGACTTTCAGTTCAGCAACACTTAAGAGGATCATCTGATCTACAAAAGGAAAAGTTAAGAGTTTGAAATGGAGAGGTAGAAAGTGTTTTCAGGAAATGTGTAACTGCATTAGAATCTTTTGGGAGCCATTGATTCAGATCTAAAGTACTGTTAGTTCAAGAAAGTAATATAAAGTAGCATCATTAGTGTAGAAAGCCAACGAAATAAATATTTATGTATCATTTACTCTTGTTGGAATGATTGCTAACGCTATTTTAAACAGCTGGAGAAAAATCATATACCAACCAAGAATATTGCAGTTATAAAAGTTACAGCATGATTGTTGTATCAGAGGGAGAGAGAAATTTAAATTGTGCTGCCTGGAACATGATGTTCTTTTGCATGTTTTGGTTATTGTGCTCCCTTTAAAATGTCTTGCCATGTGGACAAGAAATAAGAAATAATCAGCAGCTCTCAAACTGTAGAGCAGACTTAACATCTCTCTTTTCTGTGAAAATATATGGGAGGGGGGTAGCTTTATAATTGTGCTCTTTTAATAATAATTTAAATTATATTACAGCTGTCACAGATTGCTAAGAAAATCCTGTTCTCTCCCAGACTCCAATTACATTATCTCCTATTTCTTTGACAATCTATACAAGAAATCCTGCTTAAAAGGATCACGTTCTATAAATTGTCTTTGTTGCCAAAGAAAGAATAAGAGACAAAAGACAAGAAGTCAATAATGGAAGAACTATTTTGCTGTAAAAAGGATGGATGCGTATCTCGTGCTTAGGTAGAACCCCACTTTCTATGATATATCTTGTGCAATGAAAAAAAAAAATTAGGAGTAAAGGTTTATTAGTGAAGGAAGTCCCAAACAAGACAGGGAAACAACAATTCGTTCAAATTCATTTTAAAGAAAATTTACGTATTTTCTATTGCTGCATTTTAGCCACTCCTCACGGAAGAAATATCACTATAGTGCCCTTTTGGCAATGAGACACACACTCAGGGGTGGGCTGCTGGGGGTTCACAGGGGTTCGGGAGAACCTCTAGCTAAGATTCTATGCAGTTTGGAGAACCCCCAAATCCCACTCCTGGCTGGCCCTGCCCATCCCGCCATTCCCCATGTGGCCCATTTTGGATGCAGGTTAGTGCAGGGCCTTTGGAGCCTGGGGAGGCCATTTTCACCCGCCCGGAGGCTCGAGGAAAGCCTCGGGACCCCGGGGAGAGCAAAAAATCCCCACCCTTGGTGCAGGAGGCTGACTAGGTATGCCCACCATGGCCACACCCAGCAACTGGGTAGAGAACCCCTTGCTAAAAATTTTGAAGCCCACCATTGCACACACCTCTTCACTGAATAGACACTACTGGTCATCTCTTTTTTAAAAAAATATTAATGCTATATTTTTTCCACAATATCCTAAAGCAAGGATGGGCAGACATTTAGTCTTTGGCCTAATTTCACACCGCCTTCAGACTAATTTTAAAGCAGGCTGCAAACAAGCAATTCAGACCTCTGGCCATATCAGTCTTCTTCCCAGACAGCGAAACAGAAAATGGAACTACAGTATAAAGAAGAGAGACACACAGAGAAAGAAAGAAAACAAAAAACAACAAAAAAGGATCCTTCAAGCACTTTGAACTCATTCTCAACAACTTGCATTTCATCTACCATGGATGTAACCACGTGGGATAAAACAGTGGGAGCTGTTGTGAGAAAGGGAAAGTGCTACGTTTACATAAAGAACTACACAGAATGTCAGACCAGTCATATGCCTTGTCCCATTTGTTTAGAGAGATTTAGGAATTTGGGTGTATAGAAATGTTCTTTGATCTTTTACAAGGAATCGTTCATGACCAAGCTATGCACAATCTTTTATCAATCACACAGGTTATTATTTTCCATTACATATATCCTTAGGGATATTGCTTCATCTACACTCCCCCCCACCCCGAAAGAGAAAATGCGTCATAATAACACTTAAAACTTTGTATATGAGACTATGACGCACAAAGAGATCTCTTGAAAAGGTACTATTCAAATTTTATACAGGCCTTTTTTCATAAAATGCAAGACTGGAAGGAAAGCCAGTTTGGTGTAGTTTTTAAGGCATCAGGCTAGAAAAATGGGAGGCCAATCAATTCTAGTCTCACCTTGGGCATAAAGCTAGATTGGTAACTGTAGTGAAGCCATGGTGGCACAGTGGATAGAATGCAGAATTGCAGACTAACTCGGCCCACAGCCAAGAATGTGATCCTGACCAACTCAAGGTCGACTCAGCTTTCCATCCTTCTGAGATGGATAAAATGAAAACCCAGATTGTTGGGGGCAATATGTTGGCTCTGTAAATCGCTTAGAGAGTGCTGTTAAGCACTGGAAAACTGTATATAAATCTACGTGCTATTGCTAATGTTGGGCCATTCACTTTATCTCAGTCCTAGGAAGGAGACAATGGCAAAACACTTCTGAAAAACTTTGCCAGGAAAACTGCAGGAACTTATCCAGGCAGTCTCTGAGAACTGGACATGATTCACTAGAATAAGAGGGGAAAAAAGATTGGAAGACAAATATTAACTTTCAAGAAATTTCTGTAGTGTGTTTACAAGTATATGGCACATAGCAGAGATGTACAATGCTTTGGCCGCTGTATTTGACATGGTAGAAGCCACATATCAATTAGTGATTGGGCCAAAATAACCCTAAATCAAGACTAAAATACAGCCTCTAGCTCTCTGCCTTTAACACAAATTGGCTCTGATGAAGTATATAGGCAGAAGTGGGCATCACATACAGTAACAACCGGTTCTCCCAGAATGCGAAAATGAGAGCGTGGCAGCTAACATATGGCAATTATATAGGACAGGATAGCACTGGAATAGCAGGTGGGTGGGTGGGCCCAGCTGTTGGTCAGAACTACCGGTTTGCCTGAACCAGTCCGAACCAGCAATAGCCCACCTCTGATACTAGGCCAACTTAAAGGGAAGAAGATAGAAAACAAGAGGAGGGGTAGTAGGAAAACTGATTATATTTAAAACATGATGTCCAGATCAATTTCATGTTTTTATATTTATATTTTCAAAAATGCTGATTGAGCCATTATTTGTCCATTTTTCAGTTAAAAGGTTTTTGGAGCAATCTTGACTATGACCTCAAACCACTGCTAAATGAATGGAAAAAAGCTCAATAACTGTTTTCTCCCCCCATTTTCCCTATTATAACTCTGATGATGCAGGTATTCCTGACTTCAGGATCATGTCAGCTGATTCTGTTGCTCATTCTATCCTTTTTATAAAATCATGCTTAAATATAGAAACTGTTTGGGGACCTGAATAATGTTTGATGTATTCTCATAAGGAGAACATTGCCTACCTCCGATCTTGAAAAATTCCTTACAGCCAAGCATCACTACATGTAACTTCTGATTAAGGTAAACTACCCCCTCTTTCATTTACTCCCACAGGGCTGTACGCATTCTTTCTTTCTTTCCAAGGAATGCTTGCAATTTTGTGGTGTTATGCACACCTTAATTAGCGATCCACAAGATGTCTTGAAAACTAGTGCCTAAGGTGTGACACAAATATTTGGTGGTAGAGTTCCAGAAGTCTGGAAAAATATCCTCTTAAAAGAAACATTTAAGAATTGAGTCACTGGAGTCTGACCGGGAAATGCTGTTAGAAAATAATTCCTCTAATCATTAATGAATGTCTGTCTACTGGACAAGGCACAATGTCTTCAGTGTAGAAAGCAGGATGTTTGAGCTTCCTTTCATCTTGGAAAGACCTTTTGCTAAGTAGATGTTGTTTACCAGCATCAGCTTGGTTTGGTGACTGAGAAATCATTTCCATTTGTTGATTAACCGGCTCTTTTTTGCCATTGGACAACTCTAAGTTACAGTTTATAAACAGTGGGTTTTATTCAGTAAAGAGAATGCTTGGTCCTGCTGTTATAAATGCTCACAGATGCCGACGTTGTTTAAGTATAACTTTAAGATGAATTACTAAGGTTTGTGCTATTTGCATTTCATGACTTTATTACCCACTTTTCAGTGTGTTCTAAGCTTCTCGCTGTGTGTAAGCATATTTTGCTATCAGAAGATAACAATGGATGAACAAAATCTAGTCCCATATAGAAATCATTATATTATCAGTTTCTAAAGCAATTCCACAATCCCATTAAAGCCAACCCTACTTAAAATCAGTCGCTACTAACAGTAAATTGAGCCAAACGCTTTGGTAAAAGAGATCATCCAGTCATGCCAAAGGGATAATCTACTACCACCAGCTTATTCTGAAGTTAAAGGGCAGCAAAAAGCCTGTCAAATGTATATACTGTTATATGGATTGGGATTGTAACATATTAGGATAGTCCCATGTTACTATAGCAGCTATTGAATCCTTAGTTGGTCCTCTCTGTCCACTCCATTGCTACTGTTTGGAGGAGCTATTATTTGTCTTCAAGAACCATTATATCTAGATACACATAACAGCAGAGACTAGGTTTAGTGGAGTGGTTAAAGCATCACGTTAGAAACTGGGAGATCATGAATTCCAGTCTCACCTGGGACAAGAGCTAGGTGACCTTGGGCCTGTCCCTCTATCTCAGCCTAGGAAGAAGATAAGGGCAAACCACTTCTGAAGTCTCAAGACAATTGCAAGGATTTGTTCAAACAGTTGCCAGGAGTCAAAACCGACTTGAAGGTACATACACAACAGAGACTGCAGACTGAGTGACACAAGAACCCTATTCTGTTTTTCTATCCCAAAATAATGAACAACACTTCAAAACTGCCTCACAGATAATTATTCTAGTTGGAAGTAGAACATTTGACAATTTGGTTTATATATAAAACAGTAGATAAATATCCCACTTGATCCTCCTACTGATGCTAATGTTACTCTGAATTAGAGCAATCTGTCCCAGTCTGCCTAGCTAGGTCTGAGTAATATATACAGCATATAGAAGGATGCTTTTTTTATTACAAATTGACCTTATATTCAAAAACAGTCCAATCAAAGAGAGCAACCTGACATAACTTCCTAGAATTGGAAAGAGAAATACAGTAGCTTTCAATTCTCTGAAGCCCTTTCTTTCCTGGTTCATTTTTATGATATATAACACGGTATAAGCAATATATCAGAGACTGGAAATTTAGCAGACAAAGGAAACCTCAATTGTTCATGAAAGCATGACACAGAGATCAAACTAACAGATCTACAGAAGTCAAATGGGAAAAGTATGAAGCAAAAAAGAAAGAAAGTTAGAACCAAGAAGATAAAGAATTTAAAACTGCTATCTAAATTATAAGCCAGTTGATGTATTATTCTGTTCCAATAAAGAAAGAAAACAGAGAAAATATTATAAGATAAGCCAACATTTAATGATTACCTGGCAAAATTCTTTGTTAAGGATATGAGTTTTGCTTCAAACTGCATTCTGATGGGAAATATTTGAAACATTTAAAATGTTTAAGCCCTGAAAACAATGTGAAACTAGAGTAAGCCCCTTGCTACTTTTTTGTAACTCAGGATGCCAAGAATAGTCGGGGGTGACAGATTTTGTTTACTGAAACCAGCTACCTACGTAATACACAGAAGAAAAAAATGACCCAAGGGATTATTTTAAAACGTGCTCAAAATATCAAATCCTTGTAGGGATTAGTTGAAACAGAAGCAGAAAATCAGAATGTTTTTCTCATTTCTTTAACTAAGTACTTAGATGTTCAGCTAACCAACTGGACAAAACAGTTAGTTTCAACTGTATTCTTTTCAATTAACATTTTTTAACTCGGACACAAGCAAATCAGGCCGAAAGGGTACTTGCTGTGCTATTTATTTCCTTTCCTATATGATCATTCATCATCATCAAAATGGCCAATTTTTCAGTAGTTGGGCAGCTGATGCTCAAAACAAGCAACCATCTCAAGTACTTAGTAAGTTCAGGCATTATATTTGGTATGCTTTTTAATTACTGGAAGCTAAAACATATGAAGAACAGTTGCAGGAAAAGGTATGTCTTGTTTAATAGAAAGAAGGACTAGGGGAGACATGATAGCAGTGTTTCAATTTCTCATGAGTTGCCACAAAGAAGAGGGAGTCAAGCTATTCACCAAGTCACCTGAGGGTAGAACAAGAAGCAATAGGTGGAAACTAATCAAGGAGAGAAACAACTTAGAACTGAGGAGAAATTTCCTGACAGTTAGAACAATTAATCAGTGGAACAGCTTGCCTCCAGAAGTTGTAAATGCTCCAACACTGGAAGTTTTTAAGAAGATGTTGTATAACCATTTGTCTGAAGTGGTGTAGGGCTTCCTATCTATGCAGGAGGTTGGACTAGAAGACCTACAAGGTCCTTTCCAACTCTGTTATTCTATTCTATACTAGTCTATTCTAGTCTATTCTAGTCTATTCTAGTCCAGTCCACTCCACTCCAGTCCACTCCACTCCATTCCACTCCACTCCACTCTATTCCATCAAATAGTGCTGTCTTCAATTCATGCATAAAGAATGTACATATCTGTGTGTAAAGTACCAGTTTGTACTTTACACACAGGCATCTTTTAATGCTCTTATTTCTCTTGCAGGCAAAATGAAACCCATCCATATTAATGGCAAATGTGAATGCTAATTTCGTAGAAGATTTTGATTAACTGCATTATCAGAGTCATGACTGAATACCTTTTATATCAAGGACAATTGTAATTTTGTTAAAACTGTTCTACATCTTGTAACAGCATTCTGTGCACCTTTGGCATTTAGTCATGCCAGCCACATGACCACAGAGATGTCTTCGGACAGTGCTGGCTCATCAACTTTGAAACGGAGATGAGCACCACCCCTAGAGTCGGGAATAACTACCACATCTGTGTGAGGGGAACCTTTGCCTTTACCTTTACATCTTGTTTTCTAGATATTTCTCCCTCAAACTTTTATGTATTGGCTACCTACCATTACTTTGTGCCAGTTGCCGAGTGGTTCAGATGTGTACTATTTTCCATTATACCCTTGTAATAACAATAAACAAAATAAAAACATTTTTTCGGTTGCACCATTCTAGAAGCTACATGCATTTACAGTGGTACCTTGGTATTCAACTGCTTTGAAACTCATCAAATTTTGTAGTCAATGCATTTTGACATGGAAATTTTGTCCCAGCATTTATCATGTGTTTTGTATGCAACGCACAAGCTAAAACCTGTCAATGCTGTCTGTCTTATGACTCACTACATTATTCCTTATGGGAAAATTTGTTTGGTGCTCATAGTTTTTTGAACTCATTGCGCCTCCCAAAACAAATTAACAATGAGTACCAAGGTACCATTGTATATGAAGAAGCAAAGGCATAATTGCAATGGCATCCTAAGACACTGACTAAAAAAAAAATCTTTGGTGAACTTCATTATTTAGGAAGAGGAATGCAAAGGAAACTGCTATATCGTCAAAATATTCTTGCTCCCTTTTCCTCCAATAGTCCCTTCAGCAATTAATAAAAACACCATGTATATATTGCTATATATTTCTGATATCAGAGGCTTTTTTACAGCTATTCCCAAATTACAGATTTCAGCAATGACATCCATCTTTCATGCAAAACCAAAAGCCTAAATGAATTTCAATAACTTTAAATACAACTTAATAAACAATATTCTCAGATCACTTAATTCATATGGCTCAAGTAATGCTAACATTCTTGTGCAGTATTGATGATTATGACAATTCATCAACTAAATTTGATACTTTAGTCAAAGTGAGCTACTTCATACGATATAGGTGGAAATAAAAACAGTATTTTCGAAACAATATTTGTGTATTAGGTTCTGTAGATTGATTACTTGCAGATTTTTACTATTTGGTTTTAATGACGCATGCTTTTCATGAAGTTGTACATAATATGTGCTTCTGCACACAAGAGTATATGACAGGCTATCTAAATATAGGGGATACACTTCCCATCAATGCTGTAGTAATTTGACCTTTCCCAAACCATATAATTTCACCATAAGCAAAGCCAGATGTAAGAATATTTCTAGGGACACAGAGCCTACAGAAATATTAGTAAAAGGCTTGTGAGGTCTGGGTAGTGAACATGGTCAAGAAACATGAGGACAAAATTCTGCACGCTTTGTTACCCAACTTTCAGCAAATAAGTAAGGAAGTCTTTATCTTGCTTCATTGGCCATACAGGCTAGATGGCGAACAGAGATGGCGAACCTTTTTCACCTCGGGTGCCTAAAGCACACATGCTTGCGCTATTCTGCACCCTTGTGTGCCCACCCCCAAAATTTAATGCCTCCCATGCTGTGGCCCCTGAGAATACATGTGTGACACCCCCTGCTGTCCAGCGCATGTACACACAGCTTTTTGGGAGCCTGGGGAAAGCAAAAATGGCCTCCCCCAGAGGCCGGAAACAGCCCGCTTTCTGACTTCCGGTGGACCAGGTAGGTCCATTTTTTCACCCTCCCAAGGCTCCAGAAGCTTTCTAGGAGCCTGAGGAGGACGTAAAAAGGCCCAACACACAAACCGGAAGTTCAGGAATGGACTTCCAGGTTGCCTGTTGGGCCATTTTTCTCCCTCTGGAGGCTTCAGGAGGGCAAAAAATGGCTGAAAATCAAGGCCGAAAATCAGCTGGCCAGCACGCTCATATGCGCTGGAGCTGACAGGGCAACACCTCGCGTGCCCTCAGAAATGGCTTCGCATGCCACCTGTGGTTCGTCATCATGGGGCTAGGGTCTCCACTTAATGTTTTTTGGGTGGCAAGGGCTAGAGTAGGCAGGGTGATGATGCCAAGCGATGAGACCAAGATCTTCTGTGCATGATTCCCATGATTGGGTGGTATTTTAGCATTTTCTCTTTGCGCTTAGACTTTTTGAATTGTTTCCTGCCACAAAAATGGCAAGAAATTATGTCAACATATTCAAGAACAAGAGGATTCTCCAAAAACACACACACAAAAAGCTAGGTGGGCTGCTGCCGGTTCACGCGAACCGGTAGTTCTAACCAGTGGTTGGGGCCACCCACCCGTTCAGGCGCTATACTGTCCTATATACCGTAATTGTGTTTTTGATACCGTGAGCGCACTCACATTTTCAGTTCAGGGTAAACCGGTTGTTACATTATGTAATGCCCACCTCTGACAAAAGGGTCTGAAAGGTGCTTGCATCCTTAAACCTCCAGGTTGTCCTTCCTTGCTGTAGAACAAGACTAAGTATGCTGCATCCTTTGGTCAGAAAAAAAATCCCTCACTCCTCCTTCCTCAGTCATTTGAAAAAAGCTACAATTTTTTGTGTTGCAATTTTGGGAAACATTCATGCAGTGAAGTTGTTAAAAGATATACAAGAAAAAAGGGAAACGCTAAGATATATGACTTCCTGATGGCATCTGAAAAGCAATGTAGCAAGTAGACATTTCTGCGTCACTATATACTGTATACTGTATATAATAGCATTTTGAATGATTGTGCATGTCCGTGTTGTGGATAATTACATCAAGAGAGAATGAGAAAAATGGGCAATAATTATAGTAATCACTGAGTCTAGAACAAACCCACCAGATTTAAACAAATTTTATTTTCTATGTTTACAAACACTGAATTTCAGCTGAAATATTGAATTCAATTTAAGATCAAATTAAAAATGAGAATTTTACTCAGTTTTTCCTATTTGACCAGTTTTTTTTAGTTTTTTTATAGCTCAGTTTTGTCCCATTTTCATATATGCATATGTAACATTGGAAGGCCGCAAATAGAGGAAGAATGCCAGAATGTTTCAAGTGAAACATAGTTGAACAAATATTTTCAGCAATAGCAAGGCTACTGGATCAGATGACACAGTTGAACCATTTTAGATGGTTGATTTAATCAATATGTGGATTTTATTAATATGTAACGCCTAATCAAGATATCTTTCCAAGGATGTATTTTTATATCCTAAAATTCAGCAAAATTCTGATCAGAAGAGGTAATATTAGCCAGCTGGTAGAGAAGCCATTCTGGTGTTAATGTACTCACAAGTGATCCCAGTCTAGATGGTACAACAGTGATAACAATTAGCACATTTCCCTTGTATTCATATTTATTCCAGGTATTGCTTTAGCTCCTACAAATTATTAGGTTTACCAGCTGCAATGGGTCCAGCCCTCTGGAACGACCTGCCCCCCGAACTCCGCATCATCACGGACCTTCGCCTCTTCAGCCGGCTGCGTAAAACGCACCTTTTTCATCTAGCGGGCCTGGCTTAGATCTAATTGTCTCATATTTAGTGACTGAATTTTAATATACATTTTAATAGTTTTAATCATATTTTAGCACAGACACACCAAATTTAATTCTATTTTAAAATGTGATTGTATTTATATTTTAATTGTTTGTTGTGTTTTTAATTCTTCTGTGCACCGCCCTGAGTCCCATTGGGGAGATAGGGCGGTATAGAAATGGGATAAAATAAAATAAATACATAAATAAATATTAGTCCACAATTTCTGTTGTTACATGAGACCGTTGTTAAGTGAGTTGTGCCCCATTTTACAACCTTTCTTGCCTCAGTTGGTAAGTGAATCACTGCAGTTGATAAGTTAGTAACTCCATTGTTAAGTGAATCTGTCTTCCTCAATGACTTTGCTTTTCAGAAAGTTTCCAAAGATTATCGCATGACCTTGGGACACAGCAACAGTCATAAATATGAACCAGTTGCCAATTCAGTTGCTTCTTGATCACATGATCATGGGAATGCTGTCAAGGTTGTAACTGTGAAAAACACTGTAACTTTGAATGATTTGCCATTGAACAGTTACCGCTTTGCCATTGTAACTTTGAATGATTACTAAACAAACTGTTGTAAGTCGAGGACTATGTATATTATTGATTAAGGGTTCATAGTTCTGGATTTAGAAGAACATGACTATACAGTCTGTTTGGATTCATACTAAGGTTGTGTCAAGCTTTGAAGGTGATTACCTCCAAAAATAAGTCTTTGTAAAGGATCCCCTTAACGAAGTTGGCTTATTCCTTTGTGCTTCATTGCATTGCACTGACCCCCTTGTGTGGCAGTTCCAGTTGCTCAAATATGAACTGTCTTGTCTAGGAGTATTGTTACAGGGAAGAGAATCAATTAATCAGTGGAACAACTTGCCTCCAGAAGTTGTGAATGCTCCAACACTGGAAGTTTTTAAGAAGAGATTGGACAACCATTTGTCTGAAATGGTATCAGGTTTCCTGCCTGAGCAGGAAGTTGGACTAGAAACCTCCAAGGTCCTTCCAACTCTGTTATTTCATTCTGTAAACTGTCTCTTTGGCCCTAAGCATCTCATGAAAAACTTGGGAGGTGCTGAGTTTAATATAATGATTTTTTTAAAAACATTGATGTTACCATAAGCCTTCTATTATTCTATTATTTCCTTGAAGACATCTTTCTTTGACTTCAATGTTTCTCTTCCCTTTTTTATGACAGAGGATAGATGTATTGGCCTAAGGCAACCAAACCAAAAAACTCTTGTGGGATTTCTCTGGGCTATGAAAAAGAAAGTTATAAATTTTAGGAGGCAGATTGCACAGGAAAAGTGACCTGAAAGAGTAGAGTCCCAACACAGTATAATGAAAAATGGTATCTTAGCTGGTGACAGAAAATGAATATTGCAAGTATTGGGTAAATGAGAATGTAATGCCAAGATTTAATTTAAAACAGTTAAGAAAGTTAAGATTACTCTTAAGAAAGGATTTGAAAAGGAATTAATTTATACACAAGTCCAAGCGATTCTTAACCAGTCCTGATATTTGTCGATTCTAATTAGGAAATTATGATGAAGTCACATTTATTGAAAGCATCCAATAGTTCTTGAATAGTTAGAATTGTTCCTGTGTTCTCTATAGCCATGATGGCGAACCTATGGCATGGGTGCCACAGGTGGCACGCGGAACCATTTCCTAGGGCATGCGAGGCGTTGCCCTGTCAGCTCCAGCGCGCATGTGTGCGCTGGCCAGCTGATTTAGGCCTTCTTTTGAGGCCGTTTTTTGCCCTCTGGAGGCTTCAGGGAAGCTCCTGAAGCCTCTGGAGGTGGGGGGGGGAGGCTGCTTTCACCCTCCCCAGGCTCCTAGAAAGCCTCTGGAGCCTGGGGAGGGCGATAATAGTGCGGTAACAGCAGGGGGGCACGCACATAGCATTATAGGTGTGGCACGCCCACACACGATCCCCCTGCTTTCCCCCCGCTTTTGGCACGCGAGCCAAAAAAGGTTAGCCATCACTGCTCTATAGTAAACATTCATCTGCCATATGAACATTAAAAATATCCTGAAATATCTCTGTGACCAGAGTTATTTGATGTCTTTGGAATGTATTCATATTTTTACTTTTTCCAATAACCCAATAACTTTTTCCAATTTTTCAATAGTCCTTCTAGCGTCTTAGAAAATAAAATATCACTATTTAGCAAGTACCATATTTCCTCATACTACACCTCCTGTTCATTTAAATATACTTTTATTTAGCCATTAGAAGTCCCAGAAAGAATGGTGTTCTATTAAATTAACAGGAAGAGATGGCAATATTATTTTTTCTGCCCTGGTAGTTCTCCCCATATTTTCCAGTATCACTTGCCCACAAAATGTGGCTGATGCAGGATTACTTTCTGTCTTTCTGTCTGAGGTCTATTCCACAGAACATTCAACTACTAATTGCCCCACAAAACTTTAAAATCTTGTTTGGTTTTCCTTGTCCCCTCCCTACCCAAATTACGTTAGAAATCATATACAGCTCGCTCTCCCTTTCTAACCTTCTAATTTAGTATCATTTTAATATAAATTGTTTCCAGATTGGAAATGCACATGGTATTTTTTCCCCCCCTTTGGAGCTTGACATTTTTCTATCCTTTATCGCCTGTCTCTGTGTTTGTGTATGTGTATGTGTGCACACTCACATTCACATTTTATTTCCTCCACGGCTATTTCACTCTAATATTTATGGTTAATGTATAGAGATGCAAAAAAAGCAAGCCTCAGTATTGCTATTAAGTAAAATATTCAAAGAGCATTTCTAATAATGTATATACGGGTATATCACCTCTACCTTGTCAAAGTCTCTAGGGCAGGAATAAATTGAGAAGACAGCTGTGCAGAGTTGTGATGCTTTTTGTTGTTGAAGTTCCTTTCCCTTTTCTCTTCCTATGGCCTCTGTAGTGTGAGAGCATTACTAGGTACAGTTTCAGTTCAATTCAAGCAAATCAATTCCCTGATGCCACTGGGTACTTATCATAGAGTTAGAGGAAGTACAACTCTCTTCTGCGCCATTG
Organism: Rhabdophis nuchalis; assembly: GCA_039707465.1. NCBI lineage: Eukaryota > Metazoa > Chordata > Lepidosauria > Squamata > Natricidae > Rhabdophis > Rhabdophis nuchalis. The sequence goes on along the minus strand of CM077643.1, from coordinate 305,508,142 downwards.
TTTTACAACAGGCAGTCAGTGGGCCACTAGAGAGATATGTTCCACTCACCCTTGGCTCCCAGCAATTCATCTCCAAAGGATGATGGAATGGCAGGAATTAATACAAACTCTAAAACACAGATTCATGCCAAGAAGTGCCATCAGGGGACAGGAAATACACTTGCCTTATTTTATGGCGGATATACTTTTCAATGAGAAACTAAGGGGAAAGCTCTGTCCTCCATTGGCCAATAACTGAACATGGAGTTGTAGAAGTACCTCTACTCTTCCTATCACTTAGAAAGGTTTTGATTGGCTGTCACATTTTTGGATGCACTTCTGATTCTACCTTGATATATTTGGAGGAATACAAGTAGGCTCTATGTATACTGCAGCTAAATTTTTTCACCTTAGGAAAGGAACAAAATGCAATCACTTTGTATTTTTGGAGGTGAGCCTATAGAATTTCATAATTTCTGAGCCATTGTGCAATTAAAAAATTCTTACTGTATTTGTATTTTTCTGAATATTATGGTGGATTGTATTATTATTATTATTGTTTCAATTTATAAACTGCACCCTCTCCCCGAAGGGACTCGGGGCGATGCACAGGGAGTTAAAAAACATATATACATAACAAATATAAATATTTAAAACCAACATTAAATAGTTATCAACCTGTGCTAAAATCTTAAAAACTTAAAACTACATCCCTTAAAATCCCAGTTTAAAACAATTTAGACCTCAGACTACAGGCTAGGTGAGGTAGAGTTAGGCCAGGCCGGCCTGATGGAAAAAATAGGTCTTTAACTTTTGGCGGAAGGAGCGGAGGTCCGTGGTGGTTCAAAGTTCAGGGGGTAGGTCGTTCCAGAGGGTTGGGCCCGCCACAGAGAAGGCCCTTCCCCTGGGCGTCGCCCACTGGCATTGCCTAGTTGACGGCACCCAAAGAAGTCCCTCTCTGTGGGAGCGAATCGGCCGAAGGTTTCTCCATAAGAAATAATCACATTAGAGAAAAAGCATATACTTATTAGTTGAACTTACTGATATTTGCCACATTGGTCCAAATTTTTAGAATGTACATTTTAAGAAAATATATCTGAAAATAAGTTACCTTGTAAAAATATAACTATTTTGTAAAAATGTGACTATCTTGTAAAAATTGCAATAGCACAACATAAAATATGAAGCGATGAGGACAAAATAGGTTTATTTCTTTGGTTTGTTTTTATATTGATAATGTAATAATCAAGGGTTTCATGATGTTAGTAAGGGTAAGATAAAGAGACTGAACATTCAGTACAGATTATATGTAGTAAACACCCATCATGCTTTAAAAGCAGTGCTTATGCAACTTTAACTGGGACGTGGTGGCTCAGTGGCTAAGATGCTGAGCTTGTCGATCAGAAAGGTTGGCAGTTTGGGGGTTCAAATCCCTAGCGCCGCATAATGGAGTGAAGCTAGGACAAGTAAAGTCCCTTTACTTGTCATAGCTTCTGCCAATCTAGCAGTTTGAAAGCATGTAAAAAATGAAAATAGAAAAACAGGAACCATCTTTGGTGGGAAGGTAACAGTGATCCTTTGGTGTTTAGTCATGCTGGCTACGTGACCACAGAGACATCTTTGGACAGTGCTGGTTCCTTGGCTTTGAAATGGAGATTAGCACCGCCCCCTAGAATCGGGAACGACTAGCACATATGTGCGAGGGGAACCTTTACCTTTACCTATGTAACTTTGTACACAGTGCTGGTTCTTATCTAAAACCAAACTTAGCAGACTTAAATACAAATGCCATGAATGGAGTCTCAGTCAATTATACCTATAACATGGATAGAGTATGAAAATGAGTATTAGTTTTGTAACATTATAACTTTGCTGACTCATGAAGTAAATACCTCATTAGTATTTACTAAAGAAAATATAGGCTGAGTCAAGACTTTTGGAAATGGTCAGAATGCATTTGCCTTAATCATAAAAATTCATTTCACTTTTCAAATATTTCTGAATCTTTCTTTTTCTTTCTCTCTGTATTAAATAGTAGCCTAAAATATGGAAAGTACAATGTTACTAATTTGTTTTTAAACAACACTGTAAAGAAAAACAATTTAGAAAAAGCATTGTAGATATTTATCTAGGCACTAATGTAGATATAGAACTGCCTAAATTCCCACTGGTTTACAAGAAGTGATTTTGATCCCAAAGTATTTATTTGAACAATTCACACTTGAACATGTACAAACAAGTACGTAACTAAAAACTAAATATAATCTAGCTAGCAAACATTGATTATACTGCACTCATTCCAACAGAAAGTTAAACACTTACTTAATCTTGCTATATTGTTACTAGATATTTTTTTAAAAACCTGATTCCATTATATTTCCCCCTTAATTCCCCAATTACTAAATTTTTGTTTGCTCATTAACTTTGTTAGTTCTGCAGCTCATTAAGATTTTGGTTGCAAGGAACAAGCTTTCAATGCTGGGAAATAATCACCAAAGCTGATTCTGTCACCTTTCAGATTTAAGACATTCGTAGCACTTAATATGCCATCCAAAATTTATGCACTAATCTCTTAACATGTTAATTAACAGCACAGTTTTATGCATTTTCACTGAGAAGAAGTCTTGTTACATGCATTTGGGAGCATTTTTAAAGAAAGTGGCATAAAAGTTTTATGAGAACACAAAATGCTGATTCTTCATTGATGACTGCAGCTAGGAAGTTGACTTCGAATGCTGTCTGATATAATTGAAGTAAATATGGTAAGCCCACAAGAGCCTTCAGTGCTCTTAGCCCCTATAGAGAATGAATATATAGAGTTCATCTACATCACAGTAAACAATCAAATATACTAGGTTTTGGGGTGGGGGAATTTGGAGGAGGGCAATCCAAGCCTATTATTAGAGCTATGCCAACATAACTTTGATTGCATATTTTAAACTTACCTGAAAAAACATGAGTACTCCCTCCACTTTCCGGAACTCCTCTCCTCTTCGACTCCGCAAGCTCATTTTTGGATTTCCAAATCAGCTTTATGATTCTAAACTTCTCAGGCAAACCCCAAGATAAAATTCCTTGTTGGGAGACAGGCAGGGTCTCGGCAGGCAAGGGCATCCCATCTTCGTCAGTCCCCCACTGCCTACCCTTGTCCGATACACTGAAAAACCTATTCAGCACAGGCATTCTCAAAGAGACGGATGGATTCTTCTTTAGAAGACGAGAATGCCTTTAAATTCCAGGAGGGGTAGAAGCACCGAACATCCTTGAACCAGCTGTCTCTAACAGTTTCTCTAAGCTTACAGTAGTCTTGTTGCTCCTAAAGTTGAATCAACAAATTCTGCTTGAAATTGATCTTTCAAAGAGTCAAGTTATGACTCTTCCAAAGCTGTTCCTTCTCAACTGCATGCAAATGTTCTCGTTTTCCCCTTTCCCTCCCTCTAAAGTTGTGAGTTAACTGAGTTTGATTAAACCCAGCCTACAGCTAGTCTCAAAAGAAGAAAAATCCAAAATAGAGGACTGTTTTCTTTTGCTCCTCTTCTCTTCCCTGCCCCTGCCCCGTGTCAGCTAAGACTGCCAGGCAAATGCAATTACGTCCACAGGGAAGCTTTTATTTACCAGCCCTGTGATAATTAGGCATAAGGATGTGAGCAGCTGTTGGTTTTAGAAACCGAAAGTTTTGCCAACTTCTCCTGTGTAATTTTTCTTCTGGTGGGAGCGAGGTGCAGAGAATTTTGAGCCATCCAGCAACACCAGCTTAAATGTGCCTCGTTTTAGCTTGAAAAAAGTCCTTACAGACATTTCCCAAAACATCTACTATCTAACTGCTCCAGGATGGGAATGTTAAGATAGCTGTGTCTGAATTTCTGCACAAAGTAGTACAATTCTAAAAGTCTCTACCCACCCCCTTGCCCCCCTTCTTTTTCTCTCTTCCTAGTTGCTTGGTTTTCAATTGCAGCAAATCTGAAGTGCAGAGGATTAGCTAGTTGGTAACCTCAACTGCTCTTCAGCTGGACAGGAAATAACACTGATCCACATTCCAGAATGAACTGTGAATGAAATGAATCAGGAAAGCCACAGGATTCAGGAATGGTACAATATTCAACAGTTTTGGATTTGTCTTGAACTTAAAGTTTCATTTCTAAAAGGGGTAAAAAGATTAAAGACAAGAGAAATTGCGAAAATGCCTAGGTCAACCAGCGGGTGAAAAACCATACCTTACTTTTCCATAAGTAAGATCTTATGGAAAAACTAAAAAAAAATTAGAACAAGAAAAAAATGCCTTCTCACCACAGGTGGATTGCTCCCGGTTCAGCCTGGATCCAGGAAACCGGTAGTGGTGGTGGAGGGAAGCTCCGCCTATCCGCCCAGACCAAGGGTGGGTTGCTCCCGGCATTATTGCTGGTTTGGTGCACACAAAACTTTTGGAACCCACCTCTGGCTCAGACACTTCTGCGCATCCACAGAAGCATCACGCACACACGGGAGGGCGCCTGAACCGGTAGTAAAAATATTAACAACCCCCCCCTGCTTCTCACTTACCTGAAGCAAATTCAGGTAAGGACCTCGATTCATGTAGGTTTGCCATCATTATTTTACAACAGTATCATCCAACATTTGGCCCATGCAAATAAAATGTTCTTTGATACCAAGCCAACTGTTCACATAAAATCTTGAAATGATTCAACTGGAAATAAATATAGCTGAAACAACGTCTCCTATCAAGTTATAAAGAATAATGTTCAACTTGTCCAGCCTGAAGGATGTGGACATGATTCTTGGAAGAATGAAACTCACAATATATTTCTTAATAATTGTTCCTCTTGTTTAATAAAAATGACCAAAAATACTTATAGGTGGAAATTATTCTGAATTTTTATCTAATCCAGAAAGCTACAGTGAATCTATTAAAACTTAAAACTTGCTTAAAACAAAGCACGAACCCATTTCTAGTGAAAGTGCTGGTTAGATCTTACAACTCTCTGTGACTGGGAAACAGGATTATTCAAGCAACAATCTCTCTTCTCAACATGCCACTTCAAGACTGCAGTAAAGTCAATTTTGTTTGTTCTGCTAGTATCAGAAAGGTATCTCCGGGTTGGCAGAAAGGACTTCTGGATTGCTCATTCTAGGCCACGGGTGTCACACTTGCAGCGTCATGTTGCCGTCACATGACGTTTCACGAGGTTTTCCCCTTTGCGGAGCTGGGGTGGGGGTGGTCTGCATATGATGCAGCCAGCCCACAGACCTCCAGTTTGACACCCCTGTTCTAGGCTGTATAACATTCTGGGAAGGTGGTCAGATAAATGCTCTGTTGTTTATGTCTTTTCTGGGAAGAGTAAACTAATCCGTTCTTTTTTTTCTTTCTTATAGTTTTACAAATAATTAAAAATGAGATTAATTTTGACTTCAGAGTTTTGTGGTTTAACTTTTAGTTTCCACACAGGCTAATATTAAACCTAGTATCATTTCTAAAAAATACATTTGAAAATAAACCTGAACTTCATTCATTGAAGAAGAAGGAAAATAGAGGGGACTTAATTTTAACATCTTTGTGTTTTGAAAATTGGAACACACACACACACACACCTATTTTACTGATGCCAAAATAATCATCAGTAACAGCATGAGGTCCGAGGACCCTTAGCATTTTTATCTGAAAAAAACAAGCTGTATTATTAAGTGTTTCTTATATATTTGCTAAAGTGTTTCTTTAATAGTTTTAAATAATTAAATAGCTTTAATAGCTCCTTGAATATACTCATGTTTTACCTAAACACTTAACACAGAATTGGCATAAAAAGTGAAATCCTTCTTAAGTATTATACCATTGTTGCAATTATATTATTTTCCAGCCATGGTTAGCGCCAGGATATCCTGATCCTTTGAACAAAGAGGTTTAGAAGAAAGAAAACAATTATTCTGTGTAGCATTTCAGATGTGCTGATCCATTCATAAAACACATGGCTGTATTCCTGTTGTGTTCAACTTTGGTGCTAATGCCATTGCTTTTTAAAACGTTTGATGTTACTCCCAGATCTGTCCATACAGGAAATTCCAGGACAGAGGGAACCAACAGCCTTGAATCTGTATTACTTTGTGGCATTTATCTTGAATCAATGTCAGATTGACTTTTCTTCCAGGTGATATCAGGCACCTACAGTACTGCCACTGGTAGCCTCCCACCGTCCAGTACGATCCCACAGAGTTGGCCTCCTCAGGGTGCTGTCAGCCAGACAATGTCGGCTGGTGACCCCCAGGGAGAGAGCCTTCTCTGTGAGAGCGCCTTTCCTTTGGAATGAGCTACCCCCGGAGCTTCGCATAATTCTCGACCTCCCGTCCTTTTTCAGCTAGCCGGTCTGGCCGGAACAAAATAACTTATTAATTTTAATTCCAAATTTAATTTATTTTATATCATAATATGTAAATTGTTAATTAATGTATTGCTTGTTGCTTATTGGATTCTTTATTTAATCTCTTTTAAACTTTTGTACTCTGTGTTTCTTACGTTGTACGCCGCCCTGAGTCCTTTGGGAGGAGGGTGGCATATAAATCCAATAAATTCAAATCCAATAAATCCAAATCCTCTTACCTTTGCTACTGCTTCATATCGTTGCTATGCTTCTCTCGTATGTGGCACTTCTGTGCATGCCCAGAGCATCTATGATGATGTCTGGGCAGGTAGGCAGAGCCTCCCACCACTGCCACTACTAGTTCACCTGAACTGGGGCAAATCGGCAGAATACCACATCTGGATGATATGATAGGTGACCTGCCCAACCTTCCCAGTAGAGCTAAAATTTAATATAGACTGTGTAGGGGCACTCTGAGAACATACGAGGAAAAGTTTCCCCCATTTTTTTCAATATTAATGTGTTGACAATATTTCTATTATTCTCAAAGGCAGCCAACAAGCTTCAAGGATGGAGGTTGGCTGTATAACACAGAGAGAGTGTAAGTTCCAGTACCATCTGAGGCATGAAAACTGGCTGGGTGACTGGCCAGTCACACTTTCTCTGTCAGTTCTTCATAAGGTTATTGTTGTTATGGGAAAAATAGGAGGAGAAAGGAGAAACGACCATCTTTAAAGCGCTCCATGGCTCGGGGCCTAGTTATATGCGAGACCGCCTCCTGCCCCATAATCCCTTAGACCGATACGCTCCCACAGAGAGGGCCTTCTCAGGGTACCGTCAGCCAGAAAATGCCGACTGGCGACACCCAGGGGAAGAGCCTTCTCTGTGGCAGGCCCAGCCCTTTGGAACGACCTACCCCCTGAACTTCGCACCATCTCCGACCTCCGCCTCTTCCGCAAGTGTCTAAAGACACATTTGTTCCATCTAGCCGGCCTAGCGTAACCTCCATAACTGACTTTTAGATAGTTTTAAATTTGGGGATTTTAATTTGGCTTTTAGCGCAGGATTTTATTGAATAAGTTTTTTAAATTTTATATGGTTTTTGTATGTGCTTTTAATATTCCTGTGCGCCGCCCTGGGTCCGTTTGGAGAAGGGCGGGGTATAAATTTAATAAATGAAATGAAAATGAAGTATTAGATATGTTCTCTGCCACGAGTTATTTATAAAAATAAAATATTTATAATTATAAAAATAATAAATAATAAATATGGAATATAAATACATAAGCAAACAAGCTGATTTAGATATCGTACAGCCAACAATATTGACATTATTTAAAGTTGGAGCCTACTTTAAGATAACTCAAAATCATCAAAACCTGTGATTAAAATGGTCATGTAAATAGATGGCAAGGAATAACAAGGATCACTTCTCTACCATCATCATAAAATATGGTTGCTTGCTCCTAAATTGATTTGAAATATCAGGGGAAATTCTGTGGAGTTGAGATGGGGTGGGAACTGAGAATTTAAAAAGTGTTCAAATGCAAAGAGTTTTCTTAACCTATTGTTCACAAAGATATCAGCAATCATTGTGGCCCCACCAAAAGTAAGGGATATCTGTGAAACCTGTTACATGAAGGGAGAAAGATTAATGACATAAGCAATTAATGATCCGTAACATCAGTGGTAGGTTTCTGCAGGCTCGCACCTACTCGCGAGAGCCGGTTGGTGAAATTTAGAGAACTGAGAGGGGGTGAGAGGGGGTTCCACCAGTGTACCTGGAAGTAAATCTGGCCCGCCGCTTTCAGCGACCCAATGGGAAGGAAAGGAAAGGAAGAAAGGAAAGAAAGAAAGAAAGAAAGAAAGAAAGAAAGAAAGAAAGAATGAATTTATCATCACAATTGAGTCCAAAATTTTGGTTGCTAAGCAAGAGCGTTGTTAAATGAGTTTCATCACATTTTAAAAGGTGGCCACTCCCACCCTGTCACATGACTGCCAAACCACACCCACAAAATAGGCCACACCTACAGAGTAGGTTCTAAAATAATTTGAAACCCACCACTGCGTAACATATATGTTTTTCCCTAGGTGATCATGCTAAGAATCATGGTTTGTAAATGGTGACAGATGAGTTCTTAATATGTTTTAAATAAGCCCACTATGTCACAGTGACTTAGTCTGTACATATCACTAAAACATAAGCCATTAGTTATGAACTGTCATGCATTATGCCAAAACCACATATACTCCTAATTCATGATTTCCCATTGATGCTGTTATTTAGAAATTGCTAATTTTCAAATTTTCAGCATATATCTCAAAGAAAGAAAGAAAGAAAGAAAGAAAGAAAGAAAGAAAGAAAGAAAGAAAGAAAGAAAGAAAAGAAAGGACTCAGTCATGTTTTATCACAAGGAAATGCCAAGCTCATGAATGTCTTATATCAGCATACAACAAAGCATATATAATCTCAGTGAGTTGAAGTGACATATATAATCTCAGTGAATTGAAGTGCAAAAAAAGTTCAATAATGCTTTGAATTCTGTCTTTCCTGTTCCCCTATTTTTTAATCACTTTGGACTGATACATTAAAAAAAATCTTTTACAGACTATAAGCACCACTCATAGCCTACTATAACAGTTAATGCTATTAAAGATGTTGGCTCCCCTATGGCAGCCATAACAGCCTGTGGGACCAAAAAGATCAAAATGGCAGCATTGGTCACATGATCAAACCTCTGCCCCTTTGTTATATACACTATACACAAAATGATCAGGGCTTCAATAGCATGACTGTGGCCACTATCTTGACTTTTTTTGACTCTCAGCCCTAAGCATCTATGAAGTCTAGTTTCTTCTGGATTTGTTGGAGCTATAACTCCCAGAATCTCCTGGTAGTAGTCAAGATGTAGACATCACAATATGTCATCTAAATTATCTGGCCAACAGTAGACATCACAATATGTCATCTACATTATCTGGCCAGGGTTATCATTAATCTGCTCTACTACCAATCTGATCCACTAATTCTCATTATACTTTCTATTTTCTCATCCATTCTCATTGTAAGAATGGCACAGGTTTATTCTCTTGGCTTGTGGCAGTGTTGTTCTGTAGCATTCATCATCAATCTACTCATCAACATTCCCAACAATTAGTCAGGAGACACAAAAAACAATAAAGATTATTTCAATTCATTTCACTAATTGTTTTAATTCTGTTGTCAGAATCTATGCTTTAGTAATATGTTCCTTCCTCAATGTCTACCACTCAAATTATACTAAAACCTCTAATTCACATGCTCCATAAAAGGCTCCAGTAGCTGTGACCTACATTAATAAGTTGGAAAACGAGTTGAACAATGTTTATATTTTAGTCCCTAACACTGTTCTTGTGTCTTCCCATACTGGGAAGGTTCTGGGTCCATTTAGTAAAGCCAAAGAAAAAGGAAACAGTAGTATAAAACTAATAAACAAAGATGATTAGGGGACTGGATACTAAAACATATGAAGAATGGTTGCAGGAATTGGGCATGCCTACTCTAGTGAAGAGAAGGACCAAGGGTACATGATAGCACTGTTCCAATATTTGAGGGGGCTGTCATAGAGAGGAGCGGGTCAACCTATTTTCCAAAACCCCTGAAGGTCAAATAAGGAATAATGGATGGAAACTGATCAAGGAGAGATTCAATCTAGGAATAAGGAGAAATTTTCTGATAACCAATGGAACAGCATGCCTTCAAAAGCTTGGAAGCTTCATCACTGGAGGTTTTTAAGAAGAAACTGGACAGTCATCTGTCAGAAATGGTGTAGGGTCTCTTGCTTGAGCAGGGGGTTGGACTAGGTGACCTTCAAGTCCCTTCCAACTCTGTTATAATACACTGAAACTATATTGAGAAAATAGATATAATATTCTTAACTATTTGTTTAATTTTCTTAGCTATGATAGTTTCTTTCCTACTGTTAAATGGGTTTTTTCACTATTAAAACACTAACTAGCACCTAATATTTTTCAATTTTGTCATTGTATTCAATTCAATTGCAGAATTAAATATTAAATGCCCTCGGGACAAAATCAGGTAATGACAGTCTTTAAGCAAAGGATCTTCGATCGAGAAGATGGCAGGAAATTATTGAGGAACACATAATGATATGAATCAAATTTAATTTTTGTTCTGGCTCCACCTTCTCCTTGGTTCAGCTACTTTTGGGAGTGCAGCCTTTGGCTCAAAAGCCAAGCACAATCCTTGTTTTGAAAAATTTAGTCCACTCACAAAGTAAATAGACTATGTTTATCTTTTAGAGTTATGTATTTAACGTTAATATGCCTAAATTTTTACACCCGAATAAAAGCAAAGAGAGAAATATGAGTTGAATATGCATTTGAAATACCATTTTGGGGCAAAGAAGCAAACATAATGAGACTAAATGTAAACTGAAAGAAATACTCTTAACCATTTAATGTAGGATGATAAATATATTGCCTCAAGTATTTGGTACGTTGCATGAACTCTGGTTAAACTTCTTCTTTTTTTCCCTAAAAAGCATTTTGCAGCAAGAGTAAATGGGGCATGAATATTGTAATAGCCAACAGAAAACTCTGAGGTATTTGTGTGCTCATTTGTTTGGAAATGAAATGAGATGTTCCTTCGATATGGCATCTACATTCTCTCTTTGAAAACAGAATACAGCAATGCAAATGCCATTCCTGCAATCAAAAACTTCGTAGAAAATCACAAGACTGTAGATCAGGGGTCTGAAACCTTTGCAACTTTAAGTCTGAAGGACTTCAGCTCCCAGAATTCTCCAGCTGGCTGGAGAAGTCTGGGAGCTGACGTCCTTCAGACTTAAAGTTGCAAAGGTTGGAGACCTCTGCTGTAGATGATGCTTTCAAATATCCTAGAAACTGTCAATGAATGCACTTTCTTATGCTTTTGCTCTTTAGTCACTAGAATTGTTGATGGATCAAATAAAATCACTTCCCTTTTGTCCTCAACCATGTTAACCGAAAGAGGAACTTGAAAGGTGGTTTGATGCTCCTGACTAGCTTGTGTAGTTTGTTCTCACCATGTTTTATATCAATCGTACCAAACTTGGCTATTTTTGATTCCAAATTATCAATCGTACATTGTTGATTTCTAAATTATCACTTATCAGAAGTCTTTTTTAACTGCATCCCTGTGATTCTACAGTATGACATTTCCTAAAGTTTCATGTTAGCAAAATATATGGGCACTGTAGTCTGCATAGCTTAGAAAAATGATTTCGCACAGCACTTTCCTATTTCCTGGTTGTTTGCTTGAATAACTAGAGATAAGAAAATTCAACATGAAACATATCAATGATCACAGCATAGCTTTTAAAAAATTTAGATACATTCACAGCTATTAACCCAATTAGCCAATGGAACTAAAAGTCAGCGGAAACACAGGAGACAGTGGGAACAAAGAGTAGGAAACAACTATTTCCATTATTTCCTGATTGTGAATCCCTCAGGCAGGGTTACACCTAGCTATTTTGCTGCCTGAGGTAAAGAACAAATCAGTGGCTTCTACTGCCCTACAAAAATTAAAGTGAATTGATCACCACTGCACCTTAAGGTGGCAGACGTTGGCATGCAACATCTGTTGCCTGAGGGTCTCAGCTCATCCTGTCTAAAAAAAAGGGCAAGCTTCTGCAGTGAAGTGAATAAATTTAAAGAAATGAAAGAAAAATCTTCTTCCCTGGTGCAAATTCCCTCCCGCAGTATATTTGCAATATAATGTATAGGGTTTCTCATCTGAGAATATGCACCTCTTCATTGGAAAAACTTTCCAAATCTTTTTTTAAATTATTTTTTAATTCTTTTGAATACAAATAATACAAAGATAATAAATTAAAAAAAGAAAGAAAAAGGAAAAAGGAAAAACCCCCAAATATTACAGTGCACCCCCCACCCCAGAGACCTTTCTCCCTCCCTTATATTTCTTCATCTATAACGACTAAAAGATATACAATATATTCAAATTGTGCCCTTATATCCCCTCCAAAACAACATATATTCTTGGGTAGGTTTGTCCCCTTTGCCTTCCACCAACACTGACTTTATAAAATCCCCCCATGTTTCATTATAATTGTTTGCTTTGATCATCCTTTTTTAAAATTAAATTTCTATTGTTAATTTATCATTTATTGCCATACTCCAAATTTTATTATACCACTTATTTCTTTGAATATCCCAATTTCATTCCCAACATTTAGACATCACTAATCTACGTAGCTGCCGTTATCAAATTTACAATCAACTCCTTTTTTGTTTCATTTATATCCCATTTTTCTAAGTCTTGACAAGGAAGTTTGTCCTCACTCAGGCTGTACTGGAAAATAGATTGGTTGTTATACTAGAATTAAAATTAACCCTCTCTAATCCGGTCTAGTAGAAAATTAAGTTTAAGTTTCACAGGGCAATAAAGCGGGAATTCTGAACAACTGCAGTCTGGGAATGTCTTACCTGATAAAAGGAAGGGCAGAAAGAATTTTTGCAGAGCAGTAAAGCATATGGAGTACAAGTGGTCCTCTTCTTACAACAGTTCGAAGTTACAAAGGGATTGAAAAAAAAGTGACTTATGATTGTTTTTCCCACTTATGATCATTGCAGCATCCCCATGCTCTAGTGATCGAAATTCAGGTGCTTGGGAACTGACTCCTTTTTGTGAAGGTTGCGGTGTCCTGGGGTCACATAATCACTTCTGTGACCTTCTGACAAGCAAAGTCAATGGGGGAGCCAGATTCACTTAACAACCGTCTTACTAAGTTACTAACAACTTCAGTGATTCACTTAACCGTGGCAAGAAAAGTCATAAAATGGGTCAAAACTCACTTAACAAATGTTTCACTTAACAACAGAAATACTGGGCTCAATTGTAGTCATCAGTCTAGGATTACCTGTGCTGAATGCACCAGTAGTGGGATGCTGCCGGTTTAACAACCGGTTCGGTGAGCGTTTGCTTTGCACGCATGCATGCCTAAAGCACTTGCGAGCAGTGCTAAAAATGAACCATGTAGAAGCTCAGCTGCTTCCAAGTCAGCAACAAGTAGAGGAAAGTAGAACAGCGAGAGGAGGGAATCAATTGTGCCGCGCAATTGAGATGAGTTAGAAAGCAGGAAATAAAGGACAGGATAGGGTGAGGGCAGGTGGGCAGGTCCAACTGATCATTGGCGCTACTGGTTCGCTCAAACCAGTCTGAACCGGCTGAATACCACCTCTGGTATGCACACTACAATGCTTAGGATTTTGCTTTTTCCCCTTCCTTCAGTGGAAAGATCATTGGCAACTAGCCAGGCCTATTTCTTTTCTTTCTGCTTCAGGTTCAATCAATTTCTTTCTCCACTTGAAACCCAAGCACACTGGTTGTAAATATTTTTTACAAACTATTGGATTATTTCCCCTTACTCTCACCCCTTTTTTTAAACCTCATCTGATTCTGCAAAAGATCATAAGTGCATTTACAAGTGCAATTGAATATTTCTTGTCTTAGCAGATTTTTCAAGAGGAGGAGCATTTTGATAAAATAGATAAGGTGCCCAGAGTTGCATGGTAGGGGAGGTGGGCAGCATAGAAATTTTATAAAAAAAAAAAAAAACACAAACAGAAAAATCAAACTAATCACCCCTCCTATGAAATTCTATGAATAAAGCATGGTGACTGCATAATAAATGCCACACCTGGATGCCCTGGTACGGGTAGCCCTCAACTATGACTACAATTGAGCCAACATTTCAATTGCTAAGCAAGACAATTGGTGTGACTCATGGCCCACCTTACAAACTTTCTTGCCACAGTTGTTAAGTGAATCGCTACAGTTATTAAGTTACTAACATGGTTGTTAAATGAATCTGGCTTCCCTACAAGTTGTGTGGACTTCAACTCTGAGAATTCCCCAGGCACCATGGCTGGTTGAGAAATTGTGGAAGTTGAAGATCACACATCTTAAAGAAGAAAGAAATTGCCTGACAGTTAAACAATTAATCAGTGGAACAACTTGCCTCCAGAAGTTGTGAATTCTCCAAAACTGGAAGCTTTTAAGAAGAGATTGGACAACCATTTGTCTGAAATGGTGTAGGATTTCCTGCCTGAGCAGGGGGTTGGACTAGAAGACCTCCAAGGTCCCTTCCAACTCTGCTATGCTATGCTATGTTATTCTTTGCTAAGATTGAGAAACACTGGTTTAGGAAGACAGTTTTGCATTACCCACTTCAATAATTTGTTTGTTGGATCACTCAGCCTTAACCTTGGGAAATATTCACAAGTGGAAACTTTTTGCGATCATTTATATCAGAAGCATCATAAACTTCCTGCCTAGCAATAACTTTTCTCATTTGTATGTATCATTAGTCCCTCGTATCATTCCATTTATAACTAAACTCATCTTCTTTGGTTTATTAGTGCGCATTTGGAATCAGTTATGATAGCTAAAATGACTGCTCTTACCAGAGTTTATATTCCCATTGTGCTACAAAGATACTTGACTGAAGTAAAATAGAAACCTTCCAATAACTACTTTTGTCTAAATGTTTCCAAGAATATAATTGTACAGTTTTCCCCCCGTAACAGTCATTTCACAGACTTCAAAGGCCTTTATTTTGTTTTTCTACAAATGACAGCAAATAAGATTAGACAACTAGATTTATGTTTCTACAAATCCTGTTTCCCTTTAAAATTATGGCAATATGTTAACAATTCAAATCAGAGGTTTTTTTTTCCTGGCTCCTAAATATTTCATTTCAGGAGCAGCTCAAACCTAAAGAAGATTTGGAGAAACATGGATTGTGTCCAGTGCATTGTGTAATTTTTCCAAAATGTGTTGTAATTTAATTGTACCATGTACTGTAAATTCCCAAAGAGGATGACCCTGAAGTCAAATCGCCCCACCTAGTAGACAGAAAAATACAGGCATAAATATTGTGCAGTATTAACTGAGAATTGTCAATTTCAACTGAAACTAATTCTTAATATGCTCCCCAAATAAATGGCCACATCTGTCAATGTGCATGGAAATGTTTATGGATATTTGCCATTCTGCATATATTTCAGCTTATCAGATCTGGGCTCTCAAGGTCCATCTGCTTGGACATTTGCAACCCAGAACTGAAAGCCCTACAGTTTCAACCATTTTCTCTCACAATCAGAAACCACCCTTACTTTTGAAAGGGCATTCTGTAAACACACATCATTCTTTTCTTTCTTCTATCAAAAACCACACAAAAAAGAGGAGAAAAACAAGATGGAGGCGCTAAGAGTAAAAGCAGGGTTTCTCAATCTGGGCACTTTGAAGATGTGTGGACTTCAGCTCCCAGAATTCTCCAGCCAACATGTCTGCTGGCTGGGTAGTTTTGGGAGTTGAACTCCACATATCTTCAAGCTTAAGAAACACTGAGTAAGGTGTAAGAAAAAGTGATATCTGTGCTGAGAAGAGGAAGAAAGGGAAAGGGGGAAACTGGATGGCCTGGGACTGAAGGGAAGAGGCAATGGGGGAGGGACAGAAACAGAAGAAGGAAGCCCTGTTGAAGAGTCCTCGAAAGAAGGTTAAACCCATCTATCAGTTGGCCACACACAAGGAATGACTAAATCCATAGAAAAAGCTTCAAAGGCATCCAGCAGGGATGTCTGTAACCATTTCCTCCAGGAGTTTCAATAGCGTCAATATTCTCAGGCGCTAATGCTTGGGAACCCTCCCTCCAACACACAAGTAATGATAGATGAGGTGAGGTGGTGGACTCCTCATTTTGTGAAGAACATAGAATTTTTAAAGAATTATGTGTCCACCCCGTCCCGTCCCCCCCAAGAAATTTAGAGAACAAAATATTTCTGGAGCAGGAACGTTCCAAATGATTGCTGTTCCAATCTTCTCTTCATTATCAAGAGAACATCAGAAAGGAGGCTGAGTGAAAAGGGAGGTTAAGTTCCTGAAGGACAATTTTGGGGAGAATTTCCCAAAGAACTTATCCTTCATGTTAAATGAGGACAAATCCAAACTGAAAGCTGCTTTATATTCTTCATGAATGTTGAGTGAGAGTGAATATGAGAGAGAGTGAACGAGTGAGTGATAAATGTCTTTGTCACCATTCATTAAATTAATAATAATAATTTAATAATAATAATAATAATAATAATAATAATTTATTAAATTTCTAAACCGCCCCTTCTCCCCGAAGGGACTCGGGGCAGTGTACAGGAAAATTAAGAACATCTAAAAACATGACAATACATACATAATTAAAACCAAATTAAATAATTAACCCTGTACTAAAATTTATAAAACATTAAAACTGTATCCCATTAAAACCTGATTAAACAATTTAAACTACAGACTGGGGCGAGGAGCATAAAATTAGGCCAGGCCGGCCTGATGGAAAAGATGGGTCTTTAATTTTTGACGGAAGGAGCGGAGGTCCATAGTAGTTCTAATATCGGGGGGTAGGTCGTTCCAAAGGGTCGGGCCCACCACAGAGAAGGACCTTCCGCTGGGCATTGCCCGCTGGCATTGCCTAGTGGACAGCACCCGGAGAAGTCCCTCTCTGTGGGAGCGAATCAGCCGAAGGGATGTATGGGGCAGGATACGATCCCGCAAATAACTAGGTCCTGTGCCATGGCTCTGATTTTGTCAACTGTGCAATTTTTGACTAAATTCTCTCTCAGGTGACTTGTGTTCCTAAGAAGAAAAAAGTTACCTCCCTCACTCTCCAACCAGTGAGCAAAATTTGCCTCAAATACATTACACAAGATACATAATGTGGACACAAAGAATGGCCACTGAATTTTGCTTCAGTCTGTTTTTATTCATCACTGGGGTAACCCCAGTCAAGAGGGTAGCAGGTATACTGAGAACAAAGCTCCACCTATTTTTTTTATGTGGCATTGGTCATAAAAACCAAGTGAAGCTTCAGTTGTATCACTGTAGCCTCCATTTTTACTTTTTTGACCACAACGTTGTTTGCTCGTTCTGAGAGAGTCAGATCTGGTCTTCTGCTACCATTCTGTGGTTCACCCACTTTAACACCAGGAAAGAGATTGCTTAAAATAATCCTATTCTTATTCTATTCGATTGTTTTCCAGAGCAGCCTGCCACTTGCTTACCAAGCATCAGCCACAAACTAACAAGCTCCCCGCTTTGACCTTAATAAGTTAATAGTTATCGACTTTCACCTCCCTGGTGGCCTGTACCTCACCGTCAAATGGCTTAATGAAGCAAACAGCTTGTGCTACCAACAACCATTCTCTGTGGATTCCCTGTTGTCTGCCTACAAGTGATTTTCCTCTTCTTTAAATGTAGAGTTAAATAAACTGAACATTCAATTTTCTTGTAATTAATCTTCCCTCAACTGGGATGAGCATTCCAAGGCATGGCAGGAGGAGTTGGGGAGAGTGAGAGATTTGCCCCATAGAGGCAACCCCTTTTGTGAGCAGATGCCATGGCATTTCCTCCTAAAAGCTACTGCAAATAATATGGGAGGAATGTCGCCGATGCTGTTAAGTATTGGATTTTAATTCTTAAACCTTTATTAATTTTAATTATCTGTGTGTCTTCCATTGCACTCATCTTTTTAGATAGCCAATTCATAAATGCTGGATTAGCTGAGAACAATCACATACACACACCTGGATTTTGTTATAGAAAGTACTGTCTCTGTTGCGTAATGCCCTTTTCTTACTACCTTTCTGTTTTTCAAAAATAAAAGTTAAATTCTACTAAATCTGGCTTTCAATCCATAAAGGACCAATTTGTTTTGTTGCTACCCTCAATCATGTCTGGTTTAGAAGTTCAAATGTTTTGTTTCCTTTTGTCTTTCTTTCTCTTTTTTCTTTTTCTTTCTTTCTTTCTTTCTTTCTTTCTTTCTTTCTTTCTTTCTTTCTTTCTTTCTTTCTTTCTTTCTTTCTTTCTTTCTTTCTTTCTTTCTGTCACTCAGTTAACGGAACTAGGTGGAATGTAAGGAAGATATAGGGTGGCCAAGTCATTTTGTTAACAATGAAGAAAAAGAAATGAACTTTTATGAAAAATAACTTAACATTTCTCAGTAAATGAGATAGAGTGTATATGGTATGGGTTAAGGCAAGTGCACCCAGTCCTGCTTAACAGGATAGCTTTGAATTGTTCAATATGGTAGCATCAGGTGAGTGAGGAAAAACTCTTGCAGGTAAATGTGTAATGTACACATTAAAACAATAAAACTGACCTACAGGTACAATATGTTAAATTGTAGTAGCTGAAAAGAAAGACTGCTTAATTGCAGAACCCTGTGATGAGATTAATACACAAATGTTTTTGTATTCATCGGTGGATGTCCTACAGCAGGGGTCTCCAACCTTTGCAACTTGAAGTCTACAGGACTTCAGCTCCCAGACTTCTGGGCTTTGCTGGCTGGAGAAGTCTGGGAACTGAAGTCCTTCAGACTTCAAGTTGCAAAGGTTGGAGACCCCTGTCCTACAGGGTATAGTAATAGACTCTGCATTAATTTATAATACGTGAGGGAAACAGATCATGCCCATCTCTATAATAGATATCATTGTCAGGTTATCCAAAGGTAGCCAGGCTAGATTAGCTGACACAATACAGAATGTCTGTTTATTCAGTGTTTAACAACTGTAATTAATTGGCATCAATTTAAGAAAGAGCAACAGCTCTACCATTTCATTCTAGTGGGGAAAAAAGTTTCCACTGATTCTGAATTCATTTATCCAATATTCTTTGACAGCAGACTAATTTTTTGATTGCAGACTAATAACATTATTCCTTCCTGGCATCATCTGGAAACAAAGGAAAGATGAGGACCTGAAACACAGATGTCAAACTCACAGCGTCACATTGCATCACGTGACGTTTTGCAACATTTTCCCCATTCGTGGAAATGGGGTGGGCATATTTATATTTAAATTTTTAATTGGGTTTTTAGGGGTTTTAGTGTTTTAGGATTTCAGGTTTTAGCGCAGGGCTATAGTAGTTTAATCGGATTTTAGATATTTATATTGTTGTATGTTTTATAATCCCCTGTGCACCGCCCCGAGTCCCTTCGGGGAGAGGGAGAGGTATACAAATAAAGATTTGATTGATTGATTTGATGTGGTATATTTGGCCCGTGGGCCGCCAGTTTGACACTCCTGACCTAAAGTATAAAGAAGAACCAAATAGCAACAGAGAGAGCTAATAAGAATCTCATGATTCAATATTAAAAAATATGAAGATACACAAATAAAAACATTCTATTTATCCTCACTGGTGAAAGAAATAAACAGGAGAAGAGGCCATTATACCAAGAAATTGCAGGATCTGCTGAATGATACTATTTTAGCATTTCTTCTAGATTTAATATCTAAATGTATAAGGCTTGGAAAGTTACTATCAGTTACTATCAAAGTTCCCTTAAACCTACTTTTACTGTTTATACTGCCAGGGGCCAGCAAAACTATGGCTAATAGGACTGCGATAACACTGCAGTGGATGGGGCCAAAACAGCAAACCTAAATTTTGCCGACAGTGCCCGTGGGTCTGAATATTTTGATTCCAGCCACTTCAAAGATCGGCAAATGAGCAGCTGGATACAAAAAAGCCCAATGTCCAAGAAAATAAATGGTAATATTCCAGAAAATATAAACAAAATAAAAAAGAAATGAAAATGTCAATGTTCAAAATGCATGATCAGACAAAAAATAAATAAAAAAGGGGAACTCTACTTAATCTTGAAATCTTGAAAAACATAACACTCCAGTGAAAGTTACAGAGTGTGAGTTTCATATTCTTTGGATTCCAGCCACATGGAAGTCTCTGAGGCTAACTGTGTTCCCCTCTTTCATGTATTTTGCTTACTGCTTGTATTTTTTCACTTTGCATAACATTGCTCACCTTGGAAGGGAATAATATTAAGTAAGTATAAAAGTGTATGTAGGTATGCAAAGTTGTAATTACAGTACTGGCTGGTACTCACTGCAAATTTTAATGTGAAATATTCTTGAACAACTTTTCAAGCTGTAAGCTATATCAGTTTGCCATCATCCCCAATGCTTAGCACTTCATGTCTCGGAGCTGACTTATGGCACGCTAACTTGTTCCAGTTTTTCTCTCCTTTTTAAGAAGACATTAGACAACCACTTGTCTGAAATGGTAGAGGGTCTCCTGCTTGAGAAGGGGGTTGGACTAGAAGACCTACAAGGTCCCTTCTAACTCTGTCATTTCTTTTAAAGCTCCTACAAATCTTGGGCTTCTTCCAAGTCCACTGAGGCCTATTTGTGTTTTGACTGTGCTGTTTTGCTATAGAGAGATCCATGTTTTGAGACTATTAAAATATAGAATTAATAGTGGCTGCTAATATGAAATTGTGGGCATTTACAATACATAAAAGCACTAATTTATTTTTATTCCAATTTCCAGCAGAAAGTTCAGCATGAATCTGTTTTGATAGATGAGGTCAGTCCAGCTATGATCATTAGGAATAGATTTTATATTCTACGGTTCCTGATTTATATCATTCCATTAACTGAGCCAAAAACATCCTTCATCTTGAGTGAAGAAAGAGTTCAAAACTTTAAGACTGGTCAAGGATTTTATCATATTGTACATCAACACGATTACTTATTCCAAGATATTTACAAGCTGCTTTTCCAAACCAGCTGTGCTTCTTCTTGATTTCCTGACCTCTTGCCAGCAAGAAAAACAAATCAATAAAAGCCTACAACTTCAAACATAAAGGAAGAGACATCAGTGAGATAATAATTGAGCTCAACCTTTTTAAAAAAACAAACAAACCCAGAAGATACAGTAGGAAGCTCCTGTAGAGAAGAAAAAGAATGACAAAAGAGAAGGATAAAAAAACAAACACACAGACAAATCCTCAGCATTTTCAGGCTGCGACTGAAAATAAGCTGAAATGAGACAAAGTGAGAGTTTATTTCTCAATCTAGAGGATAAAAAAGAGAAGAAGGGACGCCTGAAATGTGCAGTGAAAGTGCCAAGTGTTTGAAAGCAGTTCTTCAGACAGAGGGGAGCTGCAACCCAAACATGTCATGGAAAGACTTACAATTGTTTGAGGGATCTAAGTGAAACACAAGCAACAGCTTCTGCATTGGGCAAACCTGTTGCTATGGCTACCTATCCTACCAAATTTCAGACAGCCCAGAGCTTGTTTGGAATCACAATTCGTGCTGCTTCCATGCGGCAACTGTATCAGTTATTTAAAAGAAAACCCTGTTTTTTTAAAAAAAAGAATGAATCTTCATCCATTGTATCATCACATAGAGTTGAATTAAAATATTCATAGTTCAGGGGTGGGGTGGGGAACCAAGAGAAAGGAAGGCCCATGTACTGCTCTGAAGTTTTAAAAAAAAGCTTAAAAGTGATTTTATTTTATATTAGAGGCACATGATCAAAAGATGCAGCGTCCAGCATCAATATTGTTGCTATAATTCATGCCAACTGAGACAATTATCCTCCTATTCCTAATGGATATTATTGTCCTATTACCTTGGAGTTGCTAACATAGGTGCAGTTAGGATAGAAATGATTGCAATTGGTGTCCTACACAAACTTGGGGTGAGGCACTTTTAGTGAACCTGTTGTTCATCTACTCCACAGCAAAGGTATCCCAAAGGATTTTCTGAGTGCATTGCCTCTTCCTTTGGAGATGGATGAGGAGGGATACTAAACCATCCAGTATAGTTCTGCCTATACTGCTATCCCTCCTTTGAGGTTCAATTATTTCCTTCTCAAATTCATTTCATGCAATCCATTGCTGACCTTCAACCGTTCACTCATTCACTGGCAGTGCAAGTCACTGGTTGATTATGCTTGCCCTCAACCTCACTCTCATCACTGTAAACGCACATGTACACACAAAGAAAGCCACACTAGTTTTTTTCAGAATCTAAAATCAGAGCTCATCATAAAATCCATCAAATTTTCAAATTGCCTCCATCTCTTTCTGAAGCAATTCAAGGGCACCTGATGTGATCCAACTAGAATAGATTAAACTACATGAAATCAAGCCTTGTTTCACTCCTTCACAGCTCGTACAACCCCATTCTGTCTCCAATTGCTGCCTTCTTTTCATATGTGTTGCAAAACTGTGCAAGTATGTGTGTGTGTATATATGTGTGTGTGTGCGTTGTTTTTTTGAGCTGATCAATAAATAAATCAGGGAGACTAGGATAGATCTATTTCGAGCTTTTTAGCTCTCATCAGCTAGTCATACCCTTACTGGGATTTGAACCGGGGCTGTATTACATGTTAGGCAGAAGCCTTAGCCACTAAGTCACCAGGTTCTCTACCTGATCAGCTGACACAGGAGGATAAGTACATACTTGTGTCACAACACCCTGTTTAGTCCCAATTAAGGGAGGAAGCATACTGCTCTCCTTTTCTGCCTTTCGGCTCATCACCAGAGACCATCTAGACAGAAAGCTATGAGTTCCGTTGTGTGCTTTTTTATATGTGTGTTAGGTTTTTGAGCTGATCAATAAATAAATCAGGGAGATGCAGGGAGAGTCAAGGGAGAGCCAAACCCAAAATAAACCTGACATACTGGTAATGCTCAACTTACAACATTCATTCAGGTTTCATAACCAACAGTCAGAAATCACTATGTAAGTTTGTAAGTAAGCTGAAGATTTGATATAATCAATAATACTCATGTATATTCATTATTTGCGCCAGTATCAGTAACAAGCAATCATACATCAAGAAGAATTATGACTCCCAACCAACCTCATTACAAATGCAGATATTCTTAAATAAGTAACACTGGCTCATTTAATCGTGTTTCACCTTATAACAAAACCCAGTTTATATGGGAATGGATGCCACTTACCTAGCATGCGAACACATCTGGCATTCTGCTCTGGGCTATCAAATGAGATTTCTCCACACCGCTGGAAAAAAGGGGAACAACATATTCAATTCAAGACATGAAGGCAGAGACATCTTTAATCCATAGCACGTTGCTTTTGTTTTTCACATGACCACTTCATACAACGTTAAGAAACAAATGCCAAAAGTTTCTTTGTAATAAGAGCAATTTACGAGTTATGAGAAAATGATTGATACTTGGAAATGGTGGAAGATAAAATAAACTCTCAGAAAATTATTCTGATTTTTAGTACATTTTAAACAATAAATTCCAATCTGGAAGCGTCAATGGGATTAATCCCCTCATTTCATAGTATAGTCTTTATTGTCGTACAAAATAAATACAACAAAATTGGTTTCCTATATAGATGACCACTGATCCAGGGGTCTGCAAAGTCGGCTCCTTTAAGACTGGTGGACTTCAACTCCCAGAATTCCCTAGCCAGCTATGCTGGCTGGGGAACTCTGGGAGTTGAAGTCCACCAGTCTTAAAAGAGCCGACTTTGCAGACCCCTGGATTAGACAGTCTAAGGTTTCCATGTGATACTTTGAGTAGCTTACAAGTTTATTAAGATATTTCCTTGCAAATGTTGTTTGTGTGTGTTTTGGAACTACAATGCATATTAGACTTCTGTTCCCCACACGATTCTGCTATCAAGAAATTATATGACACTGATAGAGAAGTATATGTAAGTTTCCTCAAGACATTGTGGTCATATATGATTTGTAATAAGCAGCAATGCACCAATATATTCTGTGGAAGCATCTGTAACACAAAGGGATCATATAACCACGAACCTCCATGATTATGTAGGAAAGCTGTGTGTGTGTGTGTGTGTGTGTGTGTGTGTGAGAGAGAGATGAAATTGCCTTGAGTTCATATTTCTGCATGTACACACACACACACACACAGAGAGAGAGAGAGAGAGAGAGAGAGAGAGAGAGAGAGAGAGAGAGAGAGAGAGAGAGAGAGAGAGAGATTTATAAAAAAGAGAAAAAATGCAGCCTGTTAAATTGGTAAACAAATTTATGTCCCATCAATTCTGCCTAATAAAATGATACAAAAAGTGTTACATTTCTCTTGCATACTTGTTTCATCAGTTTCCCTATTAGATTATAGTTTGATTGGAAAGTCCAAAACCGAAATATCACCCTGGAAGAATCATTTTATGTAAACAAAAAGCAGTTGAACTAAGAGGCAACAACATTTAGTTTCCAACAACGTTGGAAGTTCTAGGATGATGTTCCTGAACTTTTTTCAGGCCAATAAGTAGACTTCCCTGGGAGGTGTTGTTTTTTTTGGGTGGGTGGGTGGGCTTTCAGCAAGTTTTAGGAGTCATGGTTCTACACTGATGATATCATTCAGTATTTTTTAAGAATGCAATATATTTTATTCTGGTTTACCACAGGAGGAAATTGGCTACAAAGTACAACACTGTTTGGTTAAGAAAATCATTTTTTCCTTTCCTTATTTCACAGAATTTAATAAGCCTCTTCATTCGTACTTCTAAAAAATTTTTAATAAGCAGAAAAGGCCCTAGCATAGAAGACCTATGTTAAAAATAGATACTCAGGACTGAAATGATACTAAAATATTATATACTGCACACCATAAAAGTTATCTACATTGTATAAATGTCCTTCACGCTATAAAATGTCGGGCTCAAATATATATATAGTGATTTGGAGGACTTTAAAGATTAATATTTGATTGAAACCAGTTTTTCTCCTGGACTGATGAATAAACAGAAAAATGTCATGAAACACTCTTTTTCTACATAATAATTCCAGCAAGATTATTGTATGCCTGAAGTTGGAAAGATTTGGCAATACCTGCAATAGAAGAATGGCCAATGTGAATGACTATTAGCATTTCAGCAAGTTCTGTCATTTTCACCAACCATTCCTCTATTGGATGTATTGACATTTGATAAGAAAAAAGACAATATCTGCATTAGACAATATCTTAATGAAGTACAGTGAACCAACACCAGCAGATGACATGGCTCTCCAAATCAACACTGACTGTGGAAACTTCACACTGAACTTCAAGCATCATGCAGTGTGTGCCTCTCCATTCTTCCTCCATTCTTTGGGTCCTTGGTTTCCAAATGAGTTGCAAAAGTTGCTCTCATCAAAAAAGAGGACTTTGGACCACTGAGCAACAGGACTTTGGACCACTGTGCTTCATTAAGACCAGGGTCAACGCAGCCATCCACCAGGAGATTTTGGAGCACTTCATGCTTCCTTCCACAGATGAGCTTTATGGGGATGCTGACTTCATTTTCCAGCTGCCCACATTGCCAAAAGCACCAAAACCTGGTTCAGTGACCATAGGATTACTGTGCTTGATTGGCCAGCAAACTTACCTGACCTAAATCTATGGGGCATTGCCAAGAGAAAGATGAGAGACATGAGACCGAACAATGCAGAAGAGCTGAAGGCTGCTATTGAAGCATCCTGGTCTTCCATAACACCTCAGCAGTGCCACGGGCTGATAGCTTCCATGCCACGTCACATTGAAGCAGTAATTGCTGCAAAAGGGACCCAAATCAAGCACTGAGTACATATACATGCTTATACTTTCCAGAGGTCTGATATTGTTCTATGTATAATCCTTGTTTTATTGATTGCATGTAATATTCTAATTTTCTGAGATTGTGAATTTGAGGTTTTCATGAGCTGTATGGCATAACCATCACAATTATGACAAATCACGCGGCTTGAACTATCTTCCTTTGCATGTAGTGAGTCTTGTCTCATATATTAGTTTCACCTTTTAAGTTGTATTACTGAAATAAATGAACTTTTGCACGATATTCTAATTTTTCGAGTTTCACCTGTATATTGCAAATATATATTGAAATGCCTCAGAATATCTGTGTAGTTTCCCATGAAAGAGTAAGTGAATATGAAAAAGGACCGAATGTTTGGGGGGGAAATACTTTATGCAACTGAAAGAAAGCTTGTCCCACATCATCCATCTCTTTACCTTTTACTTTGGAAGGTAATCTTAGATTCACAAGAAAATAGTGTAATGGAAGCAGATAGCATCTGTTTAGCATCTATATGAAAATATTAGATGAGGAGGTCATCCATCAATATGCTGTTGATATCAAATTGTACAAACTGACTCCAGACTGAACAAGTGATTCTGTCAATGTTCTGCCCCAATGCCTGCCCCATAAGTTTGGAAGGGGAGAAACAGATTCAGTCAAGGAAACAATTGGTCCATTGCTAGGAGAAGTGGCAATATCAGGGAAGATTCTGGAAAAGGTAATCAAGGAATGAATCAGCGAACACCTAGAAACAAACAAAGTAATAACCAAAAACCAATATGGATTTGTCAAAAACAGATCATGCCAGACTAATCTTTTTGCATTCTTTCATAAAGTGACAAAATTAGTGGACCAGAGGAATACTGTTGATATAATTTACTTGGACTTTAGTAAGGCATTTGATAAAGTAGACCATAACCTCCTACTAGATAAAGTAGAAAAATGTGGGTTAGACAGCATAACCACCAGATGGATTCGTAACTGGCTGACCAACTGCACTCAACATATAGTCCTCAATGGAACTGCATCTACATGGAGGGAAGTATGCAGTGGAGTACCCCAAAGTTCTGTTTTAGGCCCAGTACTCTTCAACATCTTCATCAATGATTTGGATAAGGGGATAAATGGGGAACTCATCAAATTTGCAGATGACACCAAGCTGACAGGAATAGCCAACACTCCTTAGAAGATAGGCTTAAGATGCAGAAAGATCTTGAAAAACTTGAACATTGGGCACTATCTAACAAAATGAAATTCAATGGTGAAAAAAGTAAGGTTCTACATTTAGGCAAGAAAAACAAAATGCACAGGTACAGTATATGTGGTACCTTGCTCAATAGTAGTAACTGTGAGAGGGATCTTGGAATCCTAGTGGGCAACCATTTAAAGATGAGCCAGCAGTGTGCAACAGCTGCCAAAAAAGCTAACACAGTTCTAGGCTGCATAAACAGAAGGATAGAATCAAGATCACGTGAAGTGTTAATGACACTTTATAATGTCTTGGTAAGGCAACACTTGGAATACTGCATTCATTTTTGGTCGCCACGATGTAAAAAAGATGTGGAGGCTCTAGAAAGAGTGCAGAGAAAAGCAACAAAGATGATTAGGAGACTGGAGGCTAAAACATATGAATGGTTGCAGGAACTGAGTATGTCTAGTTTAATGAAAAGAAGGGGTGACATGATAGCAGTATCTCAGGGGTTGCCACAAAGAAGAGGGAGTCAAACTATTCTCCAGAGCACCTGAGGGTAGAACAAGCAGCAATGGGTAGAAACTAATCAAAGAGAGAAGCAACTTAGAACATAGGAGAAATTTCCTGACAGTTAAACAATTAATCAGTGGAACAACTTGCCTCCAGAAGTTGTGAATGCTCCAACACTAGAGGTTTTTAAGAAGATGTTGGATAACCATTTGTCTAAAGTGGTGTAGGGTTTCTTGCCTAGGTAGGGGGTTGGACTAGAAGACCTCCAAGGCTCCTTCCAACTCCGTTATTCTCTTTCTCTTTCTAATCTCAGTCCTGCCAAGATCCTTTGGCTGAGGTTCATTTGCTGCATTTTACATTTATTTGTTTAAGACTAACGTAGTGATAAATAATGTTGTTATTTGAACAATAAAGATAGAAAGCAAAATATAAATGTAAAATAAAGAGGTTTGTTATGGATATATGGTTATTTCTGATAACCCTTAATGGATTTTTGTTAATTAAGACGGAGTGATTGTTTATAAGGAATGGGGTATGATAGAGGATGAAGAAATGGTTAATTGTATTTTAAGAGATGGTGACAAGCTGTTATATTTGCTGCGATGAAGGGTGAGGTTTCCTTCTTTTTTCTGTATTGTTTTTTTTCGTTTTTGTATTTTTATATTCTGTAGTTTGTATTAGTTTAGTTTTATTTTAATAAAATTTTAATAAAATTATTTTTTTAAAGAATTTGAGTCTGGACATGTATACCCTTCTGCTTACTACACGTAACCTGCAAAGGTAATGGAGCCTGCCCTTTATGGTTGCAAGTGGTGACAACTTGTAAATTAGACAGCCTTGCTTAATACAGTATCTCCCACTTCCTACTCTCCCCATCAAATGAACACAAAGGTTGTTAAGTGAGGATGGGGTACCTCCTGGATGGGGGAGACTGGCCTCCAAGCAGCAAAAAGCTTGCAAAGCCAAATGTAGCCCAGTAGGAGGGAAGAGCCCAGCTAGATTAGGGCCTAGAGCAGGGATGTCAAACTCTGATGAAGCCACATTGACTGTCCTGAATCAAATCTCTAACCATCTTTTTCCTGCTTTTTTGATCGCACTTACTGAGAGTCTTCTGCTTTTTTATTTTGCCCAAGGCCACCAATTTAAACAAACTGCATCAACATCTATAAATAACAGAAATTCAACAAGCTGTATACAAGCTGTATACAGTAGCATCCAGATCTTCTCTATAAATATTTGTGGGATGCCTCTCTAGCATGTGACCAAATGGGCAATTTACATTGAACAGAAGAGTATTTGTGAAGGACTCATGGCACCTCCAGCCTAAGATGTTCTAAGCATGTGAAACTAACAATCAAATATTATTTTATTCCTCTCATTTTCAACATGGTAAACCAGCCCATGGAATTTAGTAAGTGAAAAGTGAAAATCTGAGAATTGAAAAATGCAATGCATTCCTAAAAGATTCTCATGAAACCACAAAATTGCAAAAGTGGTATTTTTGCAAGAAGGCAGTTTGCATTTTACCAATGCCGCTTATAATCATCTGAAGGCATTTAGTAATCTCCCTAAATTGTGTCTACAATAAAAGAAGCATGTACGGTATGTCTGCTTTCCTGCAAATCAGAATACTAAGACTATCATACCACTTTGTTTAGTTTAAATGGAAAGTATAACCCACATTGTAGAACCAAAGTGTAGAAAGTGTAGTATTCTTCCCCAAAATAATACCAGTGCTTTGGTTAACTCAATTACCAACTTTCCATAAAAAAAGCCTTGCAACATAGTTTGAATGTTCTTTTTATCAGTGTAAAAGAAAATAAGACGTTGCCATATGCAAACTTATGAGAACGAGTTATTTTGTTTCTAGCTCTTCTTTAAAAAATAAACAGAAGACAGCATTTACCTCCTCTTTTAAACATCCCACTTGATTAAATTCTTCAAAGGAATGAAGAAAAGACACTTTCAATAATTCAATAGATAAGAATATTTACTTTGCTCCCCCTGATAACTAAATTGTGTTTACCAACTAAGTATTATAAATTTATTTTTATTTTTCTTAAAAAGATCTAGTGCAGTTGTGTATGGTCCCAAAAGTTTACAAAAGAACTCTTAGAGATTATTATTATTATTATTTAAACATTTAGAGACTTTTAAAAGAATGTTGCTTCCAATTTATACACCTAACCTAAGAGCACAAGACCAACTCGGCTAAATGAAGCCTCTTTGTTCAGCTTTTGTTCTTCACAGTGAACTGAATGTGTGTTTTAAGGTGAAGAATCGCTGATAGACTTGCTCTCTGTTCATTTACCCAATTCACTTATTATGTCCTCCAAATTAAAGTTCATGACTATGTCTGATGGTAATCAATTTTACTGGTTAACTATGCATTGAACAAATGTTTTCCCCCTGTTATATGACATGGGATATAAAATATTTTCAGATGAAAAGTGCCTACTATGGACAAATAGCCCAACCTCATCTTTAAACATGAATATAATGTCAGGCATGTCCCAAACCTTCACACATATGTACATTGATATTTGGGCTCCCAGGGCTCTCAATCATCAAAGATTTGTTATTCTATGGATGTGTCCTTATTATTATTAGTTATCTTTATATCCCATCTTTCTTCCATGAACTTAAAGCAACATGCATTTTTCTCCTCCAACCTGAACCCTAATCCTAACACAACACAACCTCGGGGGTAGATTAGATGAACATCTCCATCTTTCTGAGCCTTTTGAAATTTTATAAAAGTTTGTAACTGTAGATGTGATATGATATAATACCAAAAGGCTGGTGCCGGAAGAAAAATAAATTACCCCAAGTAATTTTCTGGGCATGTTAATCAGAGCCTAGGAAGTTTTGGTTTAATTTATGTCTGAGAGGTGTTTGGAGCAAGGTAGCAGTAGACATATAGTAAGTTAAATATCTCTGGAAATTGCCCCCTCTTGAAATTAATTTTCCAAGAAATAATAACAGTCAGCTTATGTAGGTGTACAGATAATATGCTATTAGCCTTGGTGAGAGAATAAGCACACTGGGCATTTATAAAGGACTTGTAAATCTAGACAACCTGGTATTGACCCAGAGTGAATCTGTTTACCGGAGCAGATAGTTAATTAGAGCCAATTATCTGTGCTGTCTCATATGGTTCCCTATTTGACTGAAATCAAGCATTTCAAAAGCACAATATGCTACTGCAATTATCAAGCTTTCTTTTCTAATAATGTTCTACACTGATTTAAACCTGGAAGCTTCTTGATAAACAACACATGAAGATGCTTGTATATACCAGTAATCCTCAAGGTGGACAAGGCAGGCACAGACTGAGAGGGTCAGAGTTGTGGTAGTGCAGAAGCTGAACAAGTGGCTTGCTTAAGACTAGCTTACCCATATGTAATTATGGTTGCAGTCCTGAGTGTGCATTACCTTAGTAAAAAGCTGTATTTAATCCAACATCTTACCGTTAAGTCAGTGGTGAAATTCGATATTTTTTTTACTATCGGTTCTATGGGCATGGCTTAATGGGTGTGGCAGGAGAAGGATATTGCAAAATCTCCATTCCCACCCGACTCCGGGGCCAGCCAGAGGTGGTATTTGGTGGTTCTCCAAACTACTCAAAATTTCTGCTACCGGTTCTCCAGAACCTGCCAGAACCTGCTGAATTTCACCCCTGCTTTAAGTAAACATTCATACCATCACCCTGCAAGATGACATTTTGTACTAGCAATTTCCTGACAAAATTGCTCATACGTTTAGCCCCAGTTTTACAGCAGCTCTTAATCAAGGAATTAACCCAACCAATGGATGTCTTTGTTTTATTGCTATAATTCATTTCCCAGATGTTTACAAAAAGATGATTTTGTTCCTGCCACATCCTGCTGCTTTTGCAGCCAGTAACCTTCTAGGAAGTGACTACTAGATTTTCATACACAAACATACTTTATCCTTTCAACAAAAGCATGAAAAATCTGAAAAAGTAGCAGAAAATAAACACAAGGAATTACTTATTTTTATGAAACACATTATAATGACTAGCACCACAATAACTGCTTCATTCTCTTAAATATGCAGAAATGCACATAGTTTTGATGCCGGTCAAAAAGTGGAATAAAAATACAAAAAAAATCAGCTTTCTAAATTAAGATAACTCAGAAATGCAATGAGTGAAAAAAAATAGATATTTGTATTCATGATTCTGATTTTTTAAAGAACTATTTTAATGGCAACAGTGGAAACCTATTTAACTTTCCCCAATCTGCACACCATGTTTAATCTTAAATGAACTGTGCTCTTAAACTTAACAATTTTTCACAAGTTTTACACCCTAAAGATAAATCTTTTTATAAATTTGTTCTCCTCTCAAAATAGCCTAAATCACCTAGTAGCCATAGCTGGGGGAGAAAAAATGAATTCCCAGACTAAAAATTTTTTATTGTGAAAATATGAGTTATAATTTGCAAAGTATTGACCTGAGAAAATTTGGTTAACCATCTGTTGTTGGAAGGGAAGTATCATCTTCTCTCTGATTTGCTGACAATACCGTTACTCAATTTTGATAGGCAAGATATGTTTCTGTTGCTGTATATTGTCAATAGGACTCTTTCCTGCCTAGGGAATATCCTCAGGAAGATGTCTCTCTCCTTTAAATCTGTGCTAAAACTGCAGATCATAGAAAGAGATGAATCTGAACAAGCAGAAATCAGAATAATATGTTTTCTGAAAAAAAGAGTCACCATCTCATTTAGATAAGATAGGCAGAAATGGTATTTAGCCAGTTCTGACAGGTTCTGGAGAACTGGTAGCAGAAATTTTGAGAGTGGGGAGGGCATGGGGATTTTGCGGTATCCTTCCCCTGCCATGCCCACAGTCATGCCCACAAACCAAGCAGTAAATTTTTTTGAATCCCACCACTGTAGTTAGGTATGTTTTGAGGTCATAACAGAACAATATATACTATCCCATAGTGCTTTACAGCACTCTCTGGGTGGTTTACAATATCAGCATATTGAGTCCTAATTTTACTGACCTTGGAAGGATGGCAGGCTGATTCAACCTCAAACTCTTATCAGGTTCAAACTTCAGGCTGTGGGCAGAAATAGCCTGCAATACTGCATTCTACCACTGTGCCATTAGGGCTCCTTATGTTTGAAGTTTACATTGGATCAGCTATACATATTATTTCAATCT
The DNA here is from genome assembly GCA_039707465.1 of Rhabdophis nuchalis. NCBI lineage: Eukaryota > Metazoa > Chordata > Lepidosauria > Squamata > Natricidae > Rhabdophis > Rhabdophis nuchalis. The sequence goes on along the minus strand of CM077643.1, from coordinate 305,475,487 downwards.
AATGCAGGGGTGTCCAAACTTGGGAACTTTAAGACTTGTGGACTTCAAGCTATGCTGGCTGGGGAATTCTGGGAGTTGAAGTCCACAAGTCTTAAAGTTCCCAAGTTTGGACACCCCTGATCTAATGTATTTACTCTAGGTGCTGGGCGTGGAGTTGCTTTCTTCAAAAAAGAAAAGAATGCAGCAAGTTATACAGGTATAGTTACATGCCTTTAGTTCTTCTTTCCCAAATTCTCAGAAAAGTGGATTTACCACAGCTTAGCATACATTTTTGATAATCTTTGCAATAATGGATGTTTTGCAACCATTTATATGTTAGAATTTATTTTAGTAAGTAATACTAAGTTTACTGGTGACTTTTTAATAGGAGAGAAGCACTGGATTATTGGTTATGTTATTTATGGATAATAGATTAAATTTTGTATTATTGTTAACTGTGCGAATACAACAGCAATTATAACAGTCTTTTAAAATCGGGTTTAAAAATAGCATGATTACACTAATATAATACACTAATATGTTAAAACTCTTATGTAAGAACACCATATTGAAGTGCGTATTAAGATACTTAAATCTTAATATGCACTTCAATATGGTGTTCTTACATAAGAGTCCTCTTTCAAAAGAGCAGGCAGAAAATCAATTTAGTGTTAATTAATAAATGGATTTTAAGAATAGGATCATTGTAATGCAAATGTTCTGAGCTTTTACTTTAGACCCATTAAAGGAGACTATAGCAGAGGTACACATAGGAAAGATAAATTATCTGGTATATATCTGCAGTTATATTTGTAGCCTACAATGGATCAGCTACATTTATGTAATGCTAAGATCTAATTAGCTGAAGAAGAATAAGTCTCTCTGAAAGAGGCTATGACCCTATGTAGTTTTCTTGTGCAATTTCTGGCAATTCCTTGTATTTCTGCCAAGTCACATAACCTCATCCTACTGTATGTGATACAATAAAATCCTAGTTATATTTTATATGTTATCATCTAAAGCAGAGTTCCCCAATGATTTCAATTTTGGGGGGGAGAGGGGAGGGTTCCATGCACGCAGCGGGCAAGCACATGCGCACTCATCGCCATTTGCATGGACGGCGGGCACACACGCCCTCTGCTTGTGCAAATGGAGCACGTGTATGCCACTTCCACAGTCCAGTTTCTAAAGCATCAAGGTCCAGTAGTGGACTGTACCCCGAGGGTTGGGGACCCCTAATCTAAGGTATTCACTATACACAATTCAGGAAAAGACAATGAACCAACACAAAGTATTATTATTAATATATTAATATTAAGTTAACATGAACTATCTCTTGTACTCTTTTTCTTTCAAAATTTCAAAAAAGAGGTGTTTGGTGTTTACATAAAACTTTCTAAGCACTAAGCAAATCATTGGATTATGAATGTGGTTCATCAGGTAAAATTCCAATCAATATCCTTATTGGACTACAGTATAAGTTTGCCAACAGGATTTAATATATTACATTTTTACATTTTTAGCGAGACACACCTCAACCCTTTCTTACAAGTGAAGAATCTCCTGAATTGCATGATTTGAATCAGAGGTGGTATTCAGCCACTTCTAACAGGTTCTGGAGAACTGGTAGCGGAAATTTTGAGAGTGGAGACGGAATGGGGATTTTGCAGTATCCTTCCCCTGCCACGCTCACAAAGCCACGCCCACAGAACTGGTAGTAATTTTTTTTGGAATCCCACCAGATTTGAATGTTTCCTCTTAACAAAAGGAATGGTACTTGGAACAAATTGTAACACTATCTCTCAAGCAGAAAAACAAAAATAGGGAGTAACTTTATGGATGCATCATATAATTTTATTTCTCAGTTCAGTGCATTTTAGAGAGATCTGACATTAAAAAGGTACTTGTATTTAGGGCCAAAAATAAAATTAAAAAAAAAACACATGAAGAAACCTCTTAGTAAAGCTACTCTTGCCATCTGGATGTAATATAGTCCAGTGAAAGGATAACAAAGTTATGGTTTGGTTTTATAATGTTTTCTTTAGTGTTTTATGTGGTATTTCACAACCCATCAGGGCCTCCTCAGTTAGTATATTAGGAAAACATCCATTGCAATATTAAATTCACAAAGTGAAAAAGTAGAGTTTGCTGGAAATATGATTCTTTTAAAGCTACACCCCAATTTAAACAATTAAGTTCAATTATCTGGAATCAACTCATCAAATGAACAAGTAGGCCTACTTAAAAGGATAAGAGGAGAGAGGGGGGACTTTAATATATTCAAAACTATTGCACAATTTATTCTTAATTTTAACAAGACATTATAGATGTGATCTGAGAGCCTGAACTAAATGGGGCAAATTCATTTGTTCATTCAATTTCTTTGAATCTGAATTCCCAGATCCATAGGAAGAACTGCCCAAATAATATGATTGGTTAAAAAATTAATGTACATTCTTATTCATGGTTTATTTCAGATGTCTTATTTTCCTTTCCCCCAAGAGTTTGAGATAGAATCCCCCCTCCCCTTCTAATCTTTCCTATTATAGCAAGGTGGGGGAAGTAGCTAAATAGCTTGGGCCAAGATAAAGTCCAAAATCACCCAGTGCACAGATACGCAGTAGGCAGTCATGACCAGATGTAGATTTCAGGGGACGTGGACTTATGAGTTATTATTATTAACTGTTATTATTATTAACTGTTATTATTAACATTGCTCTATTACTCATCTTTCCTATTTCATTCTGCTTTTATAGTTTTAATGCTATTTTAATAGTTACTACATAATGCCTTTGGATAATGGGGAAAATAAGAAGGAATATTAGATATGTTCTCCGCCTTGAGATGTTTGTTTAAAAAAATAATAAAGGGGGGATAAATTAAATAAACAAATACATGATTGTTTTTATTTATTTACTGCTTTACTGGACACATATGTCATCCAGAGTCACCTTCTGTGAGATGCGTGACAGGATAAATTTAATAAACAAACAAGAATAGTAGCAGAAACCATACTATTATTCGGTCCTTGGTTTCTCAACTAATAATAAAAGAGCACCACCCACTGAGAGCTAAAGAAAGAGCATCCTGAGAAAGATATTGTTTGTTGTGCTTCAGTCACAAGTTTCAGTGTTAATTTTTTTTTCACTGGCAAAATGCATTTTGAGCATAATCCAATTGACACCTCTGTGGATGATTTTTTGTGTGTGTCTGAAGAACTGACATATATAACAATTTTCCTTCCTCTTCCACCTGTTCTAGTAGAGAACCCTCCACAGCAGATTTTTGAGAACATGGAAGAGTACACAAAATTGGACTGTGTAACAGATTGTTTCAGGCAAAAGTAAAATAAGCGTACATACCATGAATACCAATGTCTTTCAGAAGCTGCTGAAGTATAATTCTCAGCGATTCCCATCTGATACCACTAGCAATGAGTTGTGCTTGTAATTTATTTAATGGGGATGGTGAGGGGTAATTATTTATTTCCCACTTTGTTGCTTTTTAAAAAATAATAATAATAATTTGTCATTCCTCTCAGAACTTCAGGATGGAATATGAGATTCTGCATACAATCATCTTCACCAAAGCTATGTGAGATAACTTATGCCAAGCCTCCCAGGGATCCATGGACCACAGGTTGAAAACCACTGATCTACCTCGTTTTCTTGGCTACAATTCAAAAGTAATTTGCCATTATCTTCTTCTCCCAACATTGTAGCTTGCAAAGCTTTGAAGCCTCCCATTCAAAGACTATCTGGACCTACAACTGCTTAGATTGTCTCCTCAAACAAGATCATTCGGGTGTTGCCATTCACTGAGTTTCTTGGAAGACAGAATGTGTCTCAAACTATATCATCTAAAGGTCATAAACGATTAATTTCACATTCTTCAACATTCTAAACCAGAGGTTCCCAAACTTGGCAACTTTAAGACTTGTGGACTTCAACTCCCAGAATTCTCCAGCCAGCTCTGCTGGCTGGAGAATTCTGGGAGTTGAAGTCCACAAGTCTTAAAGTTGCCAAGTTTGGGAACCTCTGTTCTAAACGATTGATTGTTAAAACATGATATTCCAGTTTGTAAATTACCTGCAAATTGCCCATATCTTTTTAAATACTAGGTTTCCATAATAAATAAAAAATAATATAGGTTTAGGAACTTCGTAGAAAACCAATGCATGAAATCTAAAATGCTTCGGTCAAAAGATATTTTCACTATATGTGAATAAGTATTTTATTTATTTATTTTTATTTTATTTGTTCAAATGTACCATTTGTTTAATCTTAGGTGAACTAGTTTGTTTTTCCAAAACATGCATTTAAAAAAAAAATCTAATTAGCAATGCAGTGGGTGAAAAATATTTTTTTTAACTCACATACTCCTGAAATACGGTTTTTCAGCAACCTTAAATGTTTATCTTAGTATCAACTTTTCATAACAGTTTTGGTCAAATTCTCAAGATAATCCAAAAGTGTCTTTCAGGGCAGGAAAAAAGAGCTGAATTGTAACTAAAACCAGAGCCAAGACTGGGCCAAGATATTAAAATGGCAAGATTGTAACTTTCTAATTGTGCCTACTAGGCTTTGTTAATAAAACACATGAATTCTAAAAAGCAACAGAGGTCAAAATACAAGCCTATGTATAGCTGGTATAGCTGAACTGGGAACTTTTCTTTTTGTCGTAAGTGCTTCATTTTGACTTTAATCTTAGTGTGATGTGTAAACGTAGTAGCTTGTAAACCTTATTTTAATCCTATGTGAGTCAGGACATGGTGTCTTCTTCAATACACTAAAGTTAAAACAAAGTGTAGCATACTTTGTATCATGGCATTCACTTTTTTATTGTTTAACATTATTTTAAGGAAACGTCGGTATGGCTTTAAAAAGAAATGTCCAAAAGAAAGAAAAAACAACAGTTGGAAACTATGGTAAATTCTTAGAGGATACATTCACCCCACCCAATGTTCTAGTTTTGTTCCTTAAACTGAACCAGACAAATGCTTGGGGCAGCCCTAAACAAAGTTCTTAATTGTCAGATCCTTTGCCTTCTTAGCAGTAAATCTCTTTCAGTTCAATAGAAATTAAATAATTTTTTTGCAAAGGGTTTCTTCATAAGATGCATTTCGCCCAAAGCAGCTTTGAGTTCAGTGAGTATATTAAACAATACAGTACAAATTTATGCATGACACATTGATCAAAAGTAAAAATGAAACGTGTGGAGCAATGGCAGCAATATCTTAAATAGTCTTCAATCCTGTGAATGTGTGTCTGAATGTTATAACCACTTGAAAAAAAAGTTTCATTTCTTCGATCTAGCATTACCGTACTGAATTGTCTAGAGCAGGGGTGTCAAACTTGATTTTATTGAGGGCCGTATTAGGGTTGTGTTTAATATTGAGAGGCCAGGTTGAGGTCACTTGAGGTCAGCTTGAGGTCACTCATAGCCAGCTTGAGGTCACTCGTGTTGGGGGCACCTGTGGCGGTCCGAGTGCTCTGCCAGCAAAAATGAGCTCCATTTTCGGCTGCGACTGCCTCCTTCAACCTTCAACACACAGGCCTCCCAAACTCCATTTTTGCTTGCAGAGTCACTGTTACCAAGATGTGCCCGCAGGCCAGATCTAAGCACCTGTGGACCAGATCCGCCCCCCCCCTCCCAGCCTTGAGTTTCATACCCCTGGCCTAGACCATGTAATCCTCTGGATTAAAAATAATTAAAATGGAATCTCTGGAAAACAAAAGTTATAAGACCTGTACATGGACCCATGTGTTCTTAATAGGTGGATGTTTTTATAATAGAAAAATTTGAAACCCTGGCTGTTTTAAATCAAGATCCTGATTTAGGGGCAATGGCAAAAACACTTAATAATTTCCAAGGTATTTGCCTATTTCTATCCTTGAAAGATAAGGATCTGGACAGTGATAATTGATTAAATCTCATCGCACTCCTCTGTGCAGTCAGAGAAATATCTCTGGAATGAAAGGGTAACTCCCACCCATGCATTTAATATACTAATAATTTTCTCAGACAAGAGCAATGCATGCAATAAAGTAATCCCTTGAAAAGAATCCTGCAGGAAATTATAACTAAAGACATGAAATTTAGGAAAGAATGATAATTTTCAATGTGTTTCACTTTAACCGTTTCTCCTTATTGCTCATTATTCATCTTTGGTTCAAGACTTTCTAATAGAAATTCCATTTTCACTCACTGGGGTTTAATGGTCTTATATAAGGTATCCATCTCCAGCAAACGTTGGAAGAATAGGAGCTAAGGAGCTAGTCAAATACATAAAGGTTATTCAGCATTAAAAACCTGACCAAAAATCTCTCTCGTTCCTTGAGTTCCCTTTGCCAAAGCAATTACTGATCAGAATAATTGACTAACCAACTCTCTGTACTAAGGAACAGATTAATACATAACAACATATTTTCCTGGCAATCCTACCATTTTTACCCAGGGGCATAATTCATAATAGTGTCAATATGTACAGCTTACCCAGATGTGGCTTTTTAAATAGCAAAAACAAGCTCTTTCAAAGAAATCCCACAGTGACATCATCCAACAGATGGAACCTTTACATCAGTGTTTCTCAACCTTGGCAACTTTAAGTCCTGTGGACTTGAACTCCCAGAATTCCCCAGCCAGCTGTGCTCTGGCTGGGGGATTCTGGGAGTTGAAGTCCACAGGACTTAAAGTCGTCAGGGTTGAGAAACACTGCTTTACACTATGGCTTTTGGGGTAAATTCATATTCTTTCCCTTAAATAATGCAAGGAAACTACTAACATGATACTAAGTTGGTAGAAGAACTACTGGTATTTGTAATTCTGTCATGATCTTGAGCACCATTTGGGATTGTTTCAGAACTGTTTCGCAAGGAATTCTAATACCTAATACTAGAAATACATATCTCTGCTATAAATCTGGCTATAAGCACATAGAATAGAATAGAATAGAATAGAATACTTTATTGGCCAAGTGTGATTGGACACACAAGGAATTTGTCTTTGGTGCATATGCTCTCAGTGTACATAAAAGAAAAATGAAATATATTCATCAAGAATCATAACATACAACATTTAGTGATAGTTGTAAGTTACTAATAAGCAATCAAATCATACTAGAAAAAAAATCAAACAATATAAATTGTAAAGATACAAGCAACGTGGTTATAGTCATAAGTGGCAAGAGATAGGTACTAGGAAGGATGAGAAGAAGAATAGTAATACAGTCTTGGTAAATAATTTGACAGTATTGTGGGAATTAGTTGCTTAGCAGAGTGACGGCATTCGGGAAAAACTGTCCTTGTGTCTAGTTGTTCTGATGTGTAGTGCCCTATAGCATTGTTTTGAGGGTAGAAGTTGAAACAAATTATGCTCAGGATGTAAGGGGTCTGTAGATATATTCACAGCCCCCTATGTGACATTATATACCGAAAGATAATCAAGTAGCTTCAGATTTGGTCTACTATAATTTCTATGATTAGTGAGATGTTACTGGAAACAATTTTTAAAGTTGAACTAATCTCTGGGATAGAGGAATATAAGTATTTATGGTCACACTTGGGGAAGGTTGCCAGTTGCTCTAGGTCCATTAGCAGATGCACAGTTAATACACAGATCCCATCTATCTACTTCAAAACAAAGTAATAAAAGGCAGGGATAAGAAAATAAAAATTGCTGCAGAGAAACAGAGTGACATATCACCTGGGAAGGTGCCATATTTATGTGTGAGGCTGAAAATGCAGAAAAGAGCCAAGAGAAAGGAACAGCATGCCAGTAGGAGAAACACAAACACAATCCCACTGGCATTTGCAAGCATACTTTTCCATTTAGCATCCTCTATTCTTAGCATTTAGTAGATAAGCTGAAAACAATTGTAGTTCTCTCTATGACAGCTTTATCAATATATGTGTGCAACAACTGCAGCAGAATTAAATGGTCACATACTTCCTTAATTCTCTCAGGCAGAAAGCTGCATATTAGTGTCCTGAAGAAAAGACGGCCACAAGACTTCCTGTTTGACATGCAAGCTCTCCAGTGATCCCAGAAAGTGAAGTAAGGAAGATCTAAAAACACATGATTCTTCCAAAGTGCTATTACCTTACAGGCAGGGGTAGGCTTCAAAGATTTCAGCAACGGGTTCTCTGCTCAGTGGGCATGGCCATGGTAGGTATTGCCTAGTTGACCTCCTGCACCACGGCGGGAGTGTGTGTCTTTTTGCCTTCCCCAGGCTCTGGAGGCTTTCCTCGAGCTGTGGGGAGGGGGCGAAAACTGCCTTGCCCAGGCTCTGGAGGCCCCTCCCTGAACCTCCGCGCAGGCCCTGCACTTACCTCATATCCCAAAATGAGCCACATGGAGACTCCTGGGAGGGGCGGAGTGGAGTGGGAGGGGAGGGGCCAGTCAGGGATGGGATTTGGAGGTTCTCTGAACTGGCCATAATGTTAGCTAACAGTTCTCCCGAACCCGTAGCCGCCCACCCCTGGTTACAGGAATAGGGAGATCATAAGTACATTCTCTGTAGGGCCAGGAAATGTTATCCAAAGGTTCACATTAAGCCAAGCAAATTCCCTCTTGCCCTTGGTATGGTGCAGTTTAAAAAAATATTACCATCTGATTCAATAATTAAATTGTTTCAAAGTCACCCAATCTAATCATAAACACACACACACACACATCAGGTGAAAATCTGAACCTGCAGTCAGAGATCAAATGCTTCCTTAGTACTATCAGCAATGTTCCTTACGTGCTTTAGACTATTTAACTGAGGGAGTTAGAATTAATCACATTTTCTTGCTCAGTTGAACATTGTTTTTGTCAAGGGAACTGCAAAGCCAGGAAATACAATAAATTACAATAAGTAATAAACTTGTCTCCGCAGCTTAATAGAAGGACAGAGGCTGCACTTCTAACCTTGGATTAAGCCCCATTTAGCAAGACAGCTGTGCTCACACACTGCATTAAAGTACAGATTATTTAAGCATGGTTTGCTCAAGAAGCCACAATGAGCCTATTTTTACATAATTCTAACCCAGAAACTATGGTTTACATACAAGCCGTAGAGATTAATTGACACAACAGACTAAGCAAAAAATAAACAAATCTGTGAACTTTATTTTTTGTAAATATATGTAAAGTTCTTCTGATCAATTCATAATAAGTTTCTTCTTGATCCATAAAACTTAAAAAAAGAGATTTTTTTTTGTTAACTATTAATGGTTAAGAACAGTTAAATGCTAAGGAACTTTTCCAACTTAAAACCAGCTATAAATGCCTCAAATGTCATGCACTGAATGAAAAAAAAAATATTGCAAAAAGTGTATCTTCACTAAAATAGCAAGCAATCTGGATTCATCTACACAAAATATATCTCACACAATCTGTCTTATAACACACTGTGCAAAGAAATTATGCTAAATTCTTTTTTTTTTAATTGCTAAAAAAAATAAATACAGGAAGCTGAGCTTTTCAAAATGGATTGCATAAAATACACATTCCTTGTTTGTTTGCAAACCAATGATACACTGTTTTCTGCAAGAATGTTAGCTACTTCAATTTTAAATGAAAATTGTTTCTTCCATGAGAAATATGCTACTAAAACACATTAGATAATCCTGCATTATTTTAGTTTCACTATTTCCAAACAGAATAAGTAGGAACACTGCTCAGGAAAGAATTAAAATATGTGCAAATAAACATTTTGTAAATATTACAAGGCAGATTTTTTAAAAAACCCAAAGGGATCAAGAAGAATTGGGCTTCCCTCGGTCTTTTTGAGATCAACTCAAACCAGATTGGACCATAGTGTTGTCTTTTGGAAATCAAACATTTATTTCATGAAATACCTAGCTTGGCCTCCCATGTAGGACAGAATGCAGCCAAAGATAACATTTTAAAATCCTTTTAATATTTATGGGGAATATTTAAGGATAACTGAGACTGAAATAAATTGATTTTTTTGGGGGGGGAAACAACAATCCTGTTTGGCCTGCACTTCAACAAGCGATACTGTAATGAGGTTTTCTGCAGTTAATTCAATGTTGTTTTCTTGGGAGACAGATAAGTTGCATGACATGTAGTATTTTGAGTAGATTCACACACGCAATGTCTTCAGGTACAAAATAACATGTGAAGGGTTCAATTAAACTGATTTATTGCTATAGCCTGAACACAAGAATCTTCTCAATTAATGGCACCTGCTTAGAGTTAGATAAGGGTCAATGGCACTTAATGTGGTGGCCCCTCAGCTGTGAGCAGAGCTAGCTGCAGGGTCAGATGAGTAGGAGGTGGAGGGAGAGCCCGGGCCAGTTTCGGAGTTTTTGGAAGGTTCTAAAAAGCAAATAGCATCAGAGACAGAGGCAGAGCCAGGCCTTCCGTCCTCCCTCAGATGGTGAGGCAGCTGTCTTTGGGGCCCGAACTGAATGTGGGGAGGAACAGATATAGCCCATCCCAGATGCACGGCAGTGCTCATCTCCGTTTCAAAGCCGAAGAGCCAGCACTGTCTAAAGACGTCTCCGTGTTCATGTGGCTGCTATGAATAAACGCTCACAGGACGCTGTTACCTTCCCACCAAAGGTGATCCCTATTTTTCTACTTGCATTTTTACTTGCTTTCGAACTTCTAGGTTGGCAGAAGCTGGGACAAGTAACAGGAGCTCACTCGGTTATGCAGGCCTAGGGGTTTGAACTGCTGACCTTTTGTCTTAGCCACTGAGCCATCGCCTCTCTCAAATTCTGGCTACTGCTGCTAAATTCCAATGTCCTATTAGCTATCTTAAACATTCTCTGTAAACGACACAAAGTGTTTTTTTAATCCCACTACATTAATAACTAGTTGCTTGTGAGAAATGTTGTATACTAAGGTTTTTTTTTCTAATATTAGGTTCTACTTGAACAACTTTCAATTCAATCTATCTCAAGACCCACTAACTTCAAAGCAGTGAGATTAATAAGTATGCATAGGAATGCAGCCATCATATTTATTCCTTTCTGAGGTTATCAGTTGACTTAAGTGTTTGGATTTATGTTTCCAAGGTGGATAATGATTTATTTAAAGCAATAAATCAAAATTGAATTAAACACTTCCAGGTAGTTTACAATTAAAATAATGTAATAGTGGCAAGTGAGACTGAACAGAGCCAAACATTAATGAATGTAAAATGGTAATAAAACCAGTGCCAAAATATCAACTTATTCAACTCGCAGACCAGTATTATGTCTTGCTCATTTTTTATAGATTCATATCTTCAAAGTTGTTCTGTATATTGCCTCTTTAATGCTTCTGCTTTGTTTCAGGCTCATATTATTGTAACAAGATATAATTCTAGTATTTTATTCTGATGTCACTTCTATGCTTTCATATTTGCATGAAAAGAATATATTAAATCAGCAATGGACTTTTCTTTTTTATTCTACTTCTATGAAATGAAATGCTTTAAAAAAAAGAAAATCTGACTTGTACTTTTCCAACCTTTATTCCCCACCCCCATATTCTATATTTACAATTGTCCTACTATTTTCTACCTAGTATCTTGATTTCAATCACTATTTTTTCTTTAAAAAGATAGGTGTGATCTATTGCTAATGAGTCAATTAAAAAATGCGTGTATGGCTTATTTATTCATGTATTTGTATGATATCCTAATCAGTTTTTCGAGGAGCCCATAACTGATAAAAACAAATGAATACAACCATATAAAACTATCCCACCACAGCATCATTATTCCGACCATAAATTTACAAAATATATTTGTAACATATATAAGTTTTTTATGTATTTGAGAGTTGAGTGCTAGTGCAGTTGTTTTTATATTTTTTTGGACTGATCTCACAACCTCCTGATTGTGAGATGAGAGTTCCGTGTCTAGGCCACCACACCACTCCCAAATACCCAACAGATTATATTATGAAATTATTGTGGTCAGCACCACAAACAAGAAATATCCCACTATTCTAAATTATGCTAATAGTATATAAAACTGACTAGACCAGGGGTCTCAAACTCGCGGCCCGCGGGCCAATTGCGGCCCGCAGGACGGTATCTTGTGGCCCCCACCGTGATATGAAAGTATAATATTAGTGCAGCCCGCAGGGGGAGTGAATCCCTTATGCGGCCCAGCCTCACCCAGACTCTGCCCCCAGCGGCCCCCAGGTAAATTGAGTTTGAGACCCCTGGACTAGACTGTAGACATCTGAGGTGAAATTTGGAACTAAAGCAGCTTATACATTAGTTTAAACCAGAGACATGAATTAAATTCAGCTGCAAAAAAAGCAACAAAAGACCTGAAATCCTGCATACAGATTACTTAAATTTCATTGAAGTCATCCTACTTGTGGATTATATAACTTTGTCACTAGCTGGCCCTGAACTGAACTTTGTTCTACTCTTGTTAAAGAAATATAATACAAATGTTCTTGTATTATATATTAAATTAAATGTATTAAATGTATATCTTCTACAATTTCCTTGTCAGAGCTAAGTACTCTAACATAGCTTGCAAATGGCTAACATCAGGGTTATTTGCAAAGGTATTACTCTATTGTTCTATTTTGGAACTGATGTCTCAATTCAGTGGTAAAGCAATCGGTACATACTTACATGTGATAAATGTTATTTACAGTTCCTCTAGTTAAAAAAATAGTTAATTTTTAAAAATGACAAATCCAAAGAAAGATACTTGCTGATGAAGTATTGGGGGGGTTGGGGCTGGGAGGCACCGTTCTGCGGTGGTTCTCGTCCTACCTCTCTGGTCGGTCGCAATATGTGTTGACGGGAGGGCAGAGGTCGACCTCGAGGCCTCTCTTATGTGGGGTTCCTCAGGGGTCGGTCCTCTCGCCCCTCCTGTTTAACACATATATGAAGCCGCTGGGTGAGATCATCCGTGGTTTTGGGGTGGAGTACCATCTGTACGCTGACGACACTCAGCTGTACATATCCACCCCAAACCACCCCCAACGATGCCGCCGAAGTGCTGCCCCAGTGTTTGGAAGCCGTACGGATCTGGATGGGTGGTAACAAACTCAAGCTCAACCCTGCCAAGACTGAGTGGCTGTGGTTTCCGGCACCCCGGTTCAGCCAGATTACTCCAACTCTGGCCATTGGGGGCGAAACACTGGCCCCTGTGGAGAGGGCGCGCAATTTGGGTGTCCTCCTAGATTCCCGGCTGTCCTTGGAGGACCATGTGGCGGCCGTGGCCAGGGGGGCGTTTCATCAGGTATGCCTGATGCGCCAATTGCGCCCCTTACTGGACCGGGCTGCCCTTCGCACAGTCACTCAAGCTCTCGTGACGTCCCGACTCGAGTACTGTAATGCTCTCTACATGGGGCTTCCCTTGAGGTGCACCCGAAGGCTACAGTTAGTCCAAAAGGCAGCCGCGCGGGTGATTATGGGAGCCACTAGATGCTCCCACATAATACCGATCCTGCGCGAGCTGCATTGGCTTCCTGTGGGCTTTCGGGTGCGCTTCAAGGTTTTGACGACCATCTTTAAAGTGCTCCATGGCTCGGGGCCTCCTGCCCCATACATCCCTTAGACCGATACGCTCCCACAGAGAGGGTCTTCTCAGGGTGCCGTCGGCCGGACAATGCCGACTGGCGACACCCAGGGGAAGAGCCTTCTCTGTGGCGGGCCCAGCCCTCTGGAATGACCTACCCCCTGAATTACGCACCATCACCGACCTCCGCCTCTTCCGCCAATGTCTAAAGACATATTTGTTCCAACAAGCCGGCCTAGCCTAACCTCCCATGGGGACTTTTAGGAAGTTTTTAAATTGGGTATTTTAAATTTGGTTTTAGTACAGGATAGGATTGTTTAATATTTATTTTAAATTATATATTTATCTTTGTATTTGTATGTTTTTAAATTTCCTGTACGCCGCCCTGGGTCCTCTGTGGAGAAGGGCGGGATATAAATTTAAATAAAATAAAAAATAAAAAAATGAAGCCTTTATTACTTAGCTGCACAGGCTGAGGGAGAGTTGAAAAGTGATCAGTTAAGTTATGGAGTAATTCAGATGTTTCTGAACCAAGAAATGTTCTTATAACTTCAGAATTATTTTCTAAAGTTGTAATACAAAGTTATCTTTTCAATAACTTAAAGCATTATGGATACAAGGGTTTTCAGAGCTGGCTTCAGTTTTACATATTTGGCTTGGTTGACTGAATTTCTTCTTCTTTTATTGTAATCTCTATGCGAAAAAAATCTGAAGAATTAAAGACCTGGCATAAACATTAGATTTATCTTAGTCCTAGAAAAGATATTATTAAGTGACTATTTTGTATGGATTTGTAGGGTTCTCTTCCCCCATGGATCAATAAATCTATGATTGCTTTTCATCATTTCATTCTGATATTGATTGTAGCTGAATAATGGGAAGACTAGTCATTAGCTCTTTTTTGTAACTTTGCAAGACTATAAATTAACTTATATTTTCCTTAATTCTTGGAAATTTCTCTACCTTTTGCACTGTTATATCTATTAAAGTTTTGGGGCCAAAAACCTGATATTTCAAGTCGGTGTAAACTGGGTCAAAGTTGAGGGAACATGTAACACTGTAGGATTGCTCTTTATGAAATTTGTGAAAGATGAGCTGTTTTCCATTTCCTCCTAATTCTCTACCTTTACAGTACTTTTCTACAGAGACTTATATCAAAATGACATTAGTTCATTTTACATGTTCAGCAACATGGAGTTTATCCCTTTTAACAGGGGTAAAAAGGTAAAGGAGTCCCTGCAGATTTTACTCTGCAAGTCGTTGCCAACTAAATAGAATAAAGAGGCATGGATGAAAATCAGACTCCCTTTAAGTGTTCCTGTTTTGATTGCAAATCCCTTGGGGGAAGTCTAATCATACTATAACTGGTCCACAGCTGATTATAATTGCAATCAGAAAGACACACTCACTCTGCAGACCTTGTGCATTAACAGAAGAGGCTAATAGGCCACAGTGCACTTCCTAGGATTTTTAAAATACATAAATACGGGTTGCTAAGTCTTTTTATAAGTCCTTATTTATTACAGGTGAATTCCATAAAAATGGTCTCCTTGGACTTCCCACTTAAATCAAAAAAGGAGGGTGCTGACATATTTATTATGGAACATAAAAATCTTCTTTGGAATGTTTCATATGCAATAGAAATGTGCTTATTTGGAAATATGTTTATTGAAATGAGAAAGTCAGAGTTTACTTCAGAGCAAAATGTTAGCCTCGGGGTTTAACAAGTTTTATTTCTACCTGTGTAGGAGAAGTGAATAGCAGTGAGTCTGTTTTGTCATCTGAAGTCATTAACCTTGAAGAATTAACAGCATGATTTCTGTAATTATCCAAGACGTATGTACAGCACTGAAAAAGACTGCAATTTGCAATGTAAATGAGCAGAATAACAAGACCCATTATATTTTAAAAGATAATGTACGAATTCCATTTCTGTGTATTGAGTTTTCTTGAATGTCCTGGATTTTGATCCTTTTTTTAAAAAAAAATTCTTCATTCTGAATTAAAAGGAAAAGAAACCCAATGTTGGCATTTAGCCCTAAAATGTTTCACCAAGAAGTATAACACCGGACAATGTGAGAGAGAAAGGATAGAGAGGATAGCATAACCTCAGCCGCTAACATTAGTCTTACGCTGACATTCCACAGTATGTCACTAAACCAACGTCAGCTCCAAGAATAGTAGGAGATAAAATAAGCCAACGTGTCAGCAAAGCAAGAGCGATCACTACGTCAGCAAATGCTCAGAACTTTCCCAATACTCAAGACCACATGAGAATTTGAAATCATCTGCCCTTGATTACAACACATAGTCTCCTACCTGAGAATGAGAAGAAAGTTTAAAAAAACTATAGATAGATGTGATGTCCTCAGGCTGCTATTGAGTACAGAGTTTTGAAACATAAAGAACTGCTTTCACGTACACGTAGAACAGGAATGAGAAACTTTACATTGCATTTTCTAGATTTGCTGTCATTATCTTTAGATATGGATCAAACCATCCCCAAGCAGATGACCTCTTTTAATCTCCCAGTCACTATGACCACAGCAAACTGAAATATCAACCACAATGGGGAGAGGTGGGCTGCGGCTGGTTTGGACCAGTTTGGGCAAACCACTACTTCTGACCATCCAGCCTGGCACTGTCCTGTCCTATTTATCTCACTCTCTGGCTTTGTTCCCTCCAACAAAGCCCAGCTCATTGCCACTCCTCACCTGCTCTAATCACCCTGGCTGCCTCAGAAGATATGCTGTGTGTTTGAAGCCGTGTGAACGCAAGGAAGGCGTGTATGTGCTCACATTTCCGGTGAACCTCTGATAACAGAGCTCTAGGCCAAGGAGGCATGGCTGACATTAAAGATCAAATGGGAAGAAAGAGATCTAAAAAGGATATCCAGATAATTACTTTGGTATTTGGTTCCAAAGTAAGAACACATTCAGTTGTAACCAGTTAGTTCATTTTGCTAATGAAATACTTCCATCGCATGAAGTATTAGTACCACTTTATAAAGCCTTAGTAAGACCACACCTGGAACACTGCATCCAGTTTTGGTCACCACATTACAAAAAAGATGTTGAGGCTTTGGAAAAAGTTCACAGAAGAGAAACTAAGATGATGAAAGTCTTGGAGACTAAAACATTTGAAGAACGATAGGAGGACTTGGGTTTGGCTAGTCTAGAGAGAAGAATGACTGGGAGGGGCATGATAGCAGTAATCCAGTATTTGAGAGGTTGCCACAAAGAAGAGAGGGTCAATTTATTTTCTTATGCACCAGAAGGCAAGAAACAGTGGATGGAAACTAATCAAGGAGCGAAGCAACTAGGAATTAAGGAGAAACTTCCTATGAGGACAATTCCACTGTAATCAATGGAACAGCTTGACATCAGAATTTGTGGGTGGTTCATCACTGGAGCTTTTTAAGAAGAGACTAGACAGTCACTTGTTTGAAATGGCATAGGATCTCCTGCTTAAGCAGGGGGTTGGACTAGAAGACCTCCAAAGTCCCTTCCAGCTCTATTCTGATTGATTGAAGCATAATGGGATGGTAACTCCCACTTTTCCTTCAACAATCTACACACAGAGTGAACAAAACAACATGGTCACTAAAATTAGCATTGGATTTTTCTTCCATTTCCAAAGGGATAGCTGTCTTAGTGAAGACATACAAGAGCTTGTTGGCTCCAGAAAAACTAAGAGATCAGCGTCTTCAGTCTCCATAAAATGTATAAAATCTTATCTGGCAGATTTCTCCCTCTCTTTCTCTCTCACATAAGTGCTTTATTACAGGGGTCCCCAACCTTTGCAAATTTAAGTCTGAAGGACTTCAGCTCCCAGAATTGGGAGCTGAAGTCCTTCAGACTTAAAGTTGCAAAGGTTGGGGACCCCTGCTTTATTACAATTAAACCCTGTTTTTCGGAGGCATCTGTAACAAACCAAAGAGGCATCAAGATCACGACAGCTGTATGGCGACATCATCATGCAAATGCAAACTGATGCAAGTATGCCAGCCATGGATGGATGGCATTTGTGTGATGAAACCATCAAATGGTTGTAAGCATGTTCCCTTCCTCCCTTGCCGGTCCTGAAGTCACCCATGCCATCTTGCACTAAAACGATTAAGGCTTATATTAATAACCTCCATAATTAATATATAAGACAACAACATTTGTTTAATATCTTTTTAAAAAAAAACTAAAATGGAAGAACTGAGATGAACTGGTAAAATCAAAACACAGATTCACTCACCCTGTTGATTTATTTCAATAAAAGATTCCTTTCTTCCATTCTTACACCTTGGTGAAAAGCCATAAATAAGAGAGCCAAGACACGACTAGAGTTGTATTTTCTTGTTTAGTTTTGGTAGTTTGAGCTTAGCAGTTGTTGTTTTTAGTTTTTTTTTCACTGGGTGGAATGACCTTCCAGCTTCTTAACTGGTCAAGAAGCAGAGGGACTCAGAACAATTTGGAAAAAAAACACCCTTTATTATGGAGAAACAAAAACACTAGGAAAATATTTTTCTTGCTCTGCAGAGAGATACAGATTCCTGAGCCAGAGGCAAGGACCCGTGCTACTATATTACAATCTAGGCATATCTCTTAAAATAGTGAGTTCCAAAGTCTGAGCATAGTGTATGTATAGCAGTGATGGCGAACCTATGGCACACGTGCCACAGGTGGCACACGGAGCCATTTGGCAGGGTACGCGAGGCATTGCCCTGTCAGCTGGCCAGTGTGCATGTACATGCTGGCCAGCTGATTCAGCCATTTTTAAAGCCATTTTTCGCCCTCCCCAGGCTTTATAGGAGCCTGGGGAGGGCGAAAACAGCCGTCCGGAAGACCCAGGAGGGCTGTTTTCGTCCTCCCCAGGCTACTATAAAGCCTCTGGAGTCTGGGGAGGGCGAAAAAATCATGTAAAAAGTGGGGAGGAGCGCCTATCATGCATGCATGCACACTGGGAGGGCGCATTGCATTATGGGTGCGGCACGCCGGCGCACGACCCCCCTGTGCTCCCCCGTCTTACAGCACGTGAACCTAAAAAGTTTCACCGTCGCTGGTGTATAGCTTTAAAAATTCCCACCAAATGTTTATTCAATAATGGACAGAAGAAAGAGATTCTTCAAAAAAAAATATCTCAACACTCAAATATCAAAAAGGCATTAAAGAGCACAGGAGGAGCAATTTCAACACTTTAACATCACTGTGCGCCGCCCTGGGTCCTAACAAGGAGAAGGGCGGGGTATAAATTTAATAAAATAAATAAATAAAATAAATAGATTAAAGCAGTGGTGATTTTTTTTTTTACTACCGGTTCTGTGGGTGTGGCTTGGTGGGCATGGCAGAAGAAGGATACTGCAAAATCTCCATTCCCTCCCCCCTTTCAAAATTTCCGCTACCGGAAACCTGTCAGAACCTGCTGAACTTCACCCCTGGGTTATAATAATAATAATAATAATAATAATAATTTTATTTTTAAACCGCACCCTCTCCCCACAGGGACCCGGGGCGGTGCACAGGCAGAATAAAAACAGTCAATAAATACATACATTTCTAAAAAACAATTAAACCAACCCTGTGCTAAAAATTCACTAAAAATATGCTACCCCATTAAAAACCCCAAAGACAGAGAGACTATCCTAGGCCGGCCAGACAGAAGAAGTGTGTTTTTAGCTTGAGACGGAAGGAGCGGAGGTCAGTAGTCATCCTGATATCGGGGGGAAGGTCGTTCCAGAGGGCCGGGCCCGCCACAGAGAGAGCCCTTCCCCTGGGAGTCGCCCGCTGACAGAGTCTAGTGGACGGCACCCGGAGAAGTCCCTCTCTGTGGGAGCGGATCGGCCGTGAGGATGTATGGGGCAGGATCCGATCCTGCAGATAGCTAGGTCCCGAGCCATGGAGCGCTTTGAAGATGATAACTAACACCTTGAAGCGCACCCGGAAGACAACAGGTAGCCAGTGCAGCTCGCGCAAGAGCGGTGTTATGTGGGTCGACCTAGTGGTCCCCATAATTGCTCGCGCGGCTGCATTCTGGACTAGCTGAAGCCTCCGGGTGCACCTCAAGGGGAGCCCCATGTAGAGAGAGTTGCAATAGTCCAGTCGGGATGTCACGAGAGCATGAGTGACTGTGCGAAGGGCGTCCCGATCCAATAGGGGGCGCAATTGGCGAACCAGGCGAACCTGGTAAAACGCCCTCCTGGCCACGGCTGTCACTTGATCTTCCATGGACAGCCGGGTATCCAGGAGGACACCCAAATTGCGCGCCCCATCCACAGGGGCAAGATGTTCGCCCCCTATGGCCAGCGATGGGGTGAGCTGGTTGAATCGGGCAGCCGGAAACCACAGCCACTCGGTCTTGGTCGGGTTGAGTCTGAGTCCGTTCCTTCCCATCCAGATCCGTACGGCTTCCAGGCACTGGCACATCACCGCTACGGCATCGTTGGGGTGGTTTGGGGTGGAAATGTACAGCTGTGTATCATCAGCGTACAGATGGTACTCCACCCCAAAACCACGGATGATCTCACCCAGCGGCTTCATGTATGTGTTGAACAGGAGAGGCGAGAGGACCGACCCCTGAGGCACCCCGCATGTGAGGGGTCTCGGGGTCGACCTCTGCTCCCCTGCCAACACAAATTGCGATCGGCCAGAGAGGTAGGAGGAGAACCACCGTAAAACGGTGCCTCCCACCCCCAACCCCCCCAGCCGATGCAATAGGATACCATGGTCGATGGTATCGAAAGCCGCTGAGAGGTCTAATAGGACCAGGATGGAGGAACATCCCCCATCTCTGGCCCTCCAGAGATCATCTACCAACGCGACCAATGCCGTCTCGGTGCTATGCCCGGGCCGAAAGCCGGACTGGCGCGGATCTAGATACTCAATTTCCTCCAGGTGACGGGGAAATAGAGCCTGACCACAGCTGATTTGGTATAGTGGTTAAAGCACCAGGCTAGAAACCAAGAAATCAGGAGTTCTAGTCCCGCTTTGGGTATAAAGCCAGCTGGGTGACCTTGAACCAGTTTCTCTCTCTGAGTCCTAGGAAGGACGCAGTGGACAAACATTTCTGAAAAACCTTGCCAAGAAAACTCCAGTCCAAGCTGCCTCCGAAAATCGGACAGATTGATCAGAAGGAAAATAAATAAATGAAACTTGACACAGACAACGACCAATCAACCTGCTTCCATTTGGCCCAGTAATATTAGGTCAGTTTTGATTCCTATCAGATATCCTTTTAATATTAATAACTAATTGAATCTCTTCTGTGATAGGGACAGTATTGAAAAAATACATTTGGTTTCCTATGAATTCTGATGAAATAAAAAACAGGTTAATAATAAAAAGCTAGAAGTTATGTACTGTATACCTATATATGAATACAGTCATCACAAACACACATTCAAACGTGTTGTACAATGATTTTTACATATGTTACTCACATGATACATATATCTAACCTTTGCCCCCTACTTTCCTGCATGACCTCAAGTTAGCAATTCAACAAAATTTAGAAATATAATTTTAGGATACCAAACTTCTTTTTTATTTTGATTTAAGTTGAGTAATTTCACCCCCCCCTCCAGATGCTTATTTTGGTAAACAAATAAAAATGCATCATTATATTTCACTATAGAGCCATGGATTCTAAATTATCATATTGTCTGACCCTGATATCTGGGAACATTCCAGAGCAGATTCAAAAACAAACCACTGTAAGAATTACTGAAAATGTAGGCTATCTATAAGTTTTATAAGTTATCTATATAAGATAGATAGATAGATAGATAGATAGATAGATAGATAGATAGATAGATAGATAGATAGATGAAAATGAGTTTATTTCAAATAGATCAGTACTCAATCAAATCATACTCACTTACCAGATATATACTCAGACAATGGACCATTATAGCAAAGGGTCTCCAGAAATAACAAGGGGTCTCCACAAATCTAAGCAATCTTTTTTTGGGGGGGGAGCCCTCTGGAGAGGTGTCAAGACTTGAACCTGGACTTTCTATAGACAGAGCATGTGCAGAATTGTGGGCATTTCATGTATTTTGAGTACTGTAGCTACAAGAAAAGACATCAGGTCAATGGAAGTTCAACTGCCACTGTGAATTAAAGGTTTTTTCAAGGGCTAGGTAGCTATACTGGGAAGATTATGGTTATCTTGTCTTTTTAAATATACTAAAGTAAGATGGATTTTTCCAAAATGAAACCATTAAAGTAAAGAATTTTTTTGACTAAGGTAATGACATACTGTAGGTAGTCTTAAATCACAAGGAAGCCTGGCCATGCATAGTGCCACTACTGAAAGAGGAGTTCCTCGTTTTATAAAGACACATACAGTCAAAACATGGATTATGAGAAGCATGAATGGAAATGTATCATTGTCAAAACAGAAAGAAACTTACGAATGAGATGTTATAGAAATAGATGAATTTCCATGGGTCAATCTGGGCCACTTTAAATCAAAATATTATGTAATAAATACTTACATTCAAAGCTTGAATAAAAGAATTCAAAACCAAAAAAGCATTGTCACCACTTAGCTACGTACAACTAAATAAATGATAATAATCTCTAGATCCAGTAAATATTTAATGACATAATATATACTTTTGCTGCAAATACACTGGGAGATGATGATGACGATGACCATGATGAATTAAATAGTTATAGCCACCCTATTCCGAAGACACTGTAAAGCTATATAGATTGGTTGCCTATGGCAGGGGTGTCAAACTTAATTTCATTGAGGGCTGCATCAGGATTGTGTTTGACCTAGGAGGGCTGGGGGGGACATGGTAGGCATGGCCAGCTCGACGTCACTTGTGTTGGGGGCACCTGTGGTGGCCAAGTGCTAAGGCAGGGCTTCCCTGAGACCCTCCCTCATTCTTATTATAATCTCCTTCCCTCTTTCCTTCTTTCTTTCTTTCCTTCCTTCCTTTTCTTTTTCTTTCCCTCTTTAGCCTCCTTTCTTCTTCCTCCCAGTCTTTCCTTATTTTTCCTTTCTTGCTCTCTTCCTATCTTTGCATCTTTTTCTTTCCTCTTTCCCTTTCTCCTTTAATGTCCCTTCTTGCATGCTCAAATGCAAAAGGGGAAACATTTCTCCTTTTGTTTTGTTTTTAGTTTGTTTTGATAGCCCTCCGCCAGTAGAAACAGAGCACTGTTTTCAGTGGCAGAGGCACCGCGGGCCGATCCTTGCTGTTTCTAGGCCGGCCCCATGGGCCAGATCTAAGCACCCCATGGGCCAAATCTGGCTGTGGGCCTTGAGTTTGACACCCCTGGTCTATGGAGATTCTCAGTCATCCAGGGCATGGTGTCTCAATGGTGCTTTTCCAAGACTGGACTTTCTGGTTTTTCTTTTAAGGTGTTTTGCTTCTCATTCAAGAAGCTTCTTCAGCTCTGGCTGGATGGTGGGTTATAGCTATATAGATTGATTATCACAGAATTGCAGAACAATTGGGTTGCATAAATACAATAATATAGGAAGCAGATCATGAAAGTTTTGCAAATTTTACTTCCTTATACTAATGCCTTCAAATGGCATAAATGCTTTCAAAAAGCTTGAAACACAGACTCCGCTGATGGACATCACTGAAATAGACTGCATAGTAAGAAATTGAAGATAAAGAAGCTAAAATCTAATAAATCCAATCAGGTACGGACTGTGGAACAGACTAGTAATGTACTGCAGTTAAAGATGTAGTTTAAAAACAAAAAAAAAGTAGGACTGCCAGCAAGGTGAACATACAGTTAGCCTATAAGATCAGTATAAAGAACAGATTCATTTGCATGAAGTAGAATCTGAACAGCTAAGAAAGAAGATGCTGAGAAAACCAAAATGGGTAATAAAACGCTAGCACTTCAAAGGAGAAAAGATACAAGTGGCTTTCAGGACAGGATCACATGATAAGCATGGAAAAGTGAAGAGTCAAAACTCTTGGGGAGAAGAAGTGCAGAAGAAGAATGAGTGCAAACTTCCAACCTCAAGCAAGAAAAGAGATCTTGGTTAAGAATGTTAACAAATCTCAGGACAACTATGACTGAAATAGAAACACCTGAATGATTATGGAAGATATTTGACAGCAAATGAAGTTGAGAAGATTGAATCCCTTTACAGATAAGATTTGAGAATAGGGAAATATTTGTAAAGGAAAAAGAATACATATTCATATTTATGCTGGAATACGTTCCACCATAATGTGAGGCATGACAGGCTGTCATATAGGAAAAAGCAAACACAAATGGAATCCTTGGGAGAAGAGGCAATTAATGAGCTAACAACTCAGGGTCAATAAATGTGGAACAAAATGTTGTAGCCCATTGCTTGGAAATGATTTGTGTATATATCTACACAAGAAAATAGAAGCCAGAAAATGCTCAAATTACCAAATCAGCGTGCTACTTTCTTAAACAAGCTTTTTGCTTAAGATCTTACATAGAAGAATAGAACCATAAATGGAAAGAGATGCCAAATGAACATTTAGAAAAGTCAGAGGGAAATTAACATATGATGGATAATGGAGAGGGTAAAGGAATACAAAGAGGAGGGTTAGCTCTGCTTTATGGAATTTGCAAAGCCATTAACTATGTATATCATGCCAGAATGTAGAACATATTAAAGTTAGTGGGTGAGCCAGAACACTTTATTAATATTTTGAGGAATTTTTTTTTTACTGTGAAGAAGCACTGTAAGAATCCAATTTGGGAAACAGAGTGATTCATAATGGAGGAGGGAGACAGACAAAGATGCGTTTGTCCCTATTATCTGATCTCATATATCAATTAATAGAATATTTTAAAATGACAGTATTAGAAGAAATTACATCTGACATCAAACCTGGAGTCAAAAGTTTTCCCCTGCCCAGTAAGTCTAAGGGGCAGCGCTCAATTCCATTTCTTAGCAGAGGAAGCCAGCGTTGTCTAGAACAGAGGTTTCCAACTTTTGCAACTTTAAGTCTGAAGGACTTCAGCTCCCAGACTTCTCCAGCCAGCAAAGCTGGCTGGAGAAGTTTGGGAGCTGAAGTCCTTCAGACTTAAAATTGCAAAGGTTGGAGACCTCTGGTCTAGAAGCCTGGTACGTATGAAGCTAACCTCACCTCAGGGGGAATGATGTTCCACAGGACAGGAGCCACAACAGAAAAGGCACCTCTCCTGGGTTTTCAGGACTTCATATTCAATGGCATAACTACAATGGTGTGTGTGTGTGCGTGTGCGTGTGTGCACACGCACGCACACCCCATGTCTTCAATAAAGCTTGATCTTTAGAGCAGGACTATTGTATCTGCTCTCCTCAAATAAGATGGCAGCAAAGATGTATGAGTTTTCTGTATCTCTTCACTGCGACCCTATTAGCAGGTTCCAGTCAAAATCCTCTATCCACGTGGAGTGGCCATTATTATTTCGAAGAGTTTCATGACACATTTTGAATTCTCCTTCATATTAAGAAAATTCTAGAAGACTAGAGCCCATTCTAGCCTGCTTGGTTGTTGTTGTTTTTTTAAACCCTCTTGTTTACTAAACAAAGAAGAGGGCATAGGGATCGTTGTGTAGTTTCAAAGATTCTCTTGCTGTTAAAAGTCTCAAACCTTTGATTCCCATTGCAGAATCATATGCCAACCAGTTAAGGTCATGTCTTATAGTCTCATGACTACAAGGAGGGCCATGAAGTCATGATGCCAGATTTTGATATTAAAAAACAAAACACACCGTGGGGCTGTTGTTGTTTCTTGAGGGCTTCTGCATGTAAACTAGCATGTGGAAATTGGCCATCCTTGGAGTATGTCTACTGTCGTTATTAAGGAGCCTGTAAAAGATTTGGATATTATCTTGCTTGGTACGTATGCTTTTTATGTTATGCTTTTCAACCGTTTGCTTGAGTTAATTAAAAAGCTTAAACCTTCCTATATTTATTGAAGCATTCATTGTCTCGGGATCCAAAAGAATCAATTGCCTGGGTACCTAATCACTCTTCTGGCACTTGGCAAAAGATCATGACAGAAAGATGACTTGGTTAATTGCACTTAAAGGACACATACCAGTACTGCTACCTTTGTCTTATCCCTGACCCTGATGAGACAGTTTAAGACTTGCCTGCACTTAATCCAGTTTAAAAGTAGCGTCCGTGCTCTACTCCCAACATGAGTGGATGCAACCGTTGGTGTGTTATTAATGTTACTGGTCATTATATATTGAAGGTCTATTATCTGGCTGTTTTATGCTGTTGCAATATCATCCCTTTACCCTTCGCTCACTCATTCGGCATTTCTCTCCATTTCCCTTTGGGCTTGGATCACTAGAGGTATAGGCAGTATATGGCCTCCTTAGAAATTTAGACTTAGCGACTTCCGGTTCCGGCTCCAGCGGCGACGGGCGAGCCTAGTGCTCGCTCGCCGTTTTGTTGCTTTTTCTGCCCCCTCACGGGGGCGAGACGCCCCTTTTTTGGGGGTCTCCCGTAAAGCCGGCTTGCCTGGGACGCTCCCCCCCACGGCGGTGGGGGAAGCGACCCTTGTCTTCGGCTTAGGTGAAGGAGAACATGCTGCGGGGGGTTTTCCCTTCGCCAAAGGCAGACGGCGCCATTCGCGATCATGGAGAGAGTTGATCGAATGAGTCGGAAGGCTTCTTGGGGCTTCAGCTGCGAGGGGGAGAGTGAGTGATTTAAAACTTTTTTTTCTGCTGTCAGCCGGGCTGAAAGGACTGGGAGGGGGGTGTTTGTTTGTAAAAAAAAACCCTCGGACTCAAGCGGCACTTGAAAATGGCTCCTCGCGGCGAGGAAGCGGAAATCTTTAATCCTGACTGTTTGCAGCAAGGGAAAGTGATCTGCGGTTTGCTTGCAACAATGTCTCTAGGTCTGGCTGAAACAATTTATTTTACCACTCTCTCCTTCGGGCTTTGAGCTGGGCGGTGGAAGATGGCTTCTCTTTGTTCCTGACTGACTATTTCACTTATGGAAAATTCCCAGCGTCTCTTTGCAATTTGGACTTCCTCTGGTTATTAATGAAGAATTTTTTCTTTTTGGATTTGTGATTTCTTTTCTGGAGTACCTTCGCTATTATACTTATTGAGTTGGAAAATTGTTTCTCTCTTGGTTCTTGAACTTTGCAACTTTACAACCCTGAACGGAACTTTTGGCTCCTGATCTGCCTCATCAGCCTTACCCAGAAAACGCCATTTTAGTGGCATTGATTTTAACAGCTAATCATGGCACAAGAAACAGCACTGGCAAGCTTAGAACAAAGGATGGCTTCTCTTGAATCTGTTATACAAACTTTGGTACAAGAAATTAAGGCCCAGAGGGCAGAAAATATTAACTTTAAGAAGGAGTTATTGGACACGCGGAAACAAGTGCTGGAAAACACACAGAAGAATGAAGAATTGGAAGGGGGGCTGGTGGGGGCTAAGGGAGAGATTAAAAATGTTACTAACAAGGTTGTGGAAATAAATGGGCATGTGTCTAGGATTGATATGGAAAGAATGACATATTTTTTGAGATTTCAGAATGTTTTTGAGGAACCTGGTGAATGCCTCCCTGATCTCATGAGCACAATTATAGCAGACTATTTACATAAACCTAAGGATGAGATCAGGGGGGACATTGACCTAGCCTACAGAATAAACTCAGCATATGCCAGGATAAATGAAATACCTAGAGAGATACATGTGAAATTTGTTAGAAGGTCAACCAGAGAGGAAATCCTGAAAGTGCAGAGAGGAAGTCCGTTAATTTACCAACAAAAAGAGGTTGCTATCTTGAAGCAGATCCCAAGAAAGATTAGAGATGCAAGAAGGAAATTTTCCTTCTTGTCTAAAACATTGTTTGATCATGGGATTTGGTTCAAGTGGGTGACACCCGAAGGAATGCTGGTGTTCTGGGAAGGAGGAAGCGTGAGGATTAAAACAGTTGCCGAGGCGGAAGCCTTTTTCAAAAAACACTCCTCTGTCCTGGGGGAAGATTCAGGGGGGGCAGGGGGGGCCACAGCCCCGCCCGCTGGGGGCCTGGAGGAAGAGGTTGAAGACACAATTGCCAAGAGACTTAGATCTAAAAAATAACTTTGCCTTGATTTTTCTGAATAATATTGCATAATATCTGTATTTGGATTTTTGTAAATGACTGACAGCATAGAACTGAGAACTTAGGTATATGTACTTGCTTTCACTTTGTAGTGTTATGGAAAATGTTTTTTTTTATCAATGTATTTTGAAGTCCCGGAAGGGCCGACGACTTTGACGTGAATGCTCTCAAAATTTCTTTGTATCCCTTACCCTATCTTATGGAAAAATGTAAAACCAATAAAACTTTTTCAATATATAAAAAAAAGAAATTTAGACTTAGCAATAACACAATAATACAATAGCAGAGTTGGAAGGGACCTTGGAGGTCTTCTAGTCCAACCCTCTGCCTAGGCAGGAAATCCTATACCATTTCAGACAAATGGCTATCCAACATCTTCTTGAAGACTTGCAGTGTTGGGGCATTCACAACTTCTGGAGGCAACTTCTGTTCCACTGGTTAATTGTTCTAACTGTCAGGAAATTTCTCCTCAGTTCTACGTTCTAAGCACTTTTAAGTTTAACAGTAAAGACTAGCAGATGCATCTTTTAAAAAAACAAGAGTAATGTTCTCTTGAATATTTCTGTGCTTGTTACAAGGAAAGCAGATAACTTGACAAGGGAAATTGACAAGAGCGATGGTGTCTAGGCTAGAGGACAAAAGAACGCCGTTTACAGACAACCTCATTTCCTCAAAAAACCAGTTCTAATAAATTAGACATGGAGATGTCTAATTTACATCTGAATCTGAGATTCTTCCTTTCCCTAGTTAAAATCTATCAGGGAGCATGTTTGGCTCTCAAAGACCAAGGAAGAAACTCAAAAATGTTCAAATGCAGAAAAACACACATGCACCAGAGGTGGGTTCCTACTGGTTCGGCCAAACCAGTCATGGTATGGCGGCCTGGGTCTCTGGAACGGCAGCAATCCAGGCCTGCCACACCCCCGAACCAGTTCCCCAATCGTCTTCGCCATCTTGGTTTTGAGTTCTGCGCATGCGCAGAACAATTTTAATTGAACTATGCATGGGTGCGCATGAGTGAACCGGCAGTAAAGCCAGCCAGAACCCACCCAACATACATAGGGATCATGCTTTTGTCATGATTTGTCGCATTATGCTGTCACACGCTGTCTTTTCTCCCTCTTTCTATAATCAGCCTTCTATTATTTTGCTCCTGAAATTTAATTTCCTTGCCTCTTGTGCATAACCAGAGCAAGGTTTGACAGATAACTAAACTTGCTGGTCTAGCCATCTGTCAAAACTCTCCCAGTCCCTAGACCCAGCCTCACTCCACACTAAAGAAAACAGTTGGTAGATGATGTGCATATTGGCTAATGAAGATTGGCTGAAGGCCAAACAAAGGCAGGATGATAGGAGACTTTGGGTTCTGGGAAATGATAAGCCCGACCAGCACACACAGCCATCCTGGTGATATTTTGTCTGTATTTGAAAATAAGCCAGGATTATATTAGAAAACAGTTTCATTTTTAGCCTTGTTAGGATAATCACAGAAATGATTAAAGCAAATACTTTCTCCCCGTTCTGTCTTTTTTTATAGATTCCCCCATAAGGATACTGGATTGCAGTAAAAAACAATAATATAGTCTATCAGAATAGAGCTTGGAGGTCTTCTACTCCAACCCCCTTCTCAAGCAGGAAAGCCTATACCATTTCAGTTAGGCAATTGTTCAGTATTTTCTTTAAAACCTCCAGTGATGAAGCACCTACAGCTTCTGAAGGCAAGGTGTTCCACTGGTTAATTTACCTCACTGTTAGGAGATTTCTCTTTAATTCTAGGTTGCTTCTCTGGAATACTGCTATTATGTCACTCCTAATCCTTCTTTTTTCTAGACTAGCCATACCCAATTCCTGCAATTGTTCTTCATATATTTTTGTCTTCAAGTCCTTCAGGTCTTAGTTGCTCTTCTTTGTACTGTTTCCAAATCCTCAACTTTTTTGTAATGTGGTGACCAAAACTGGATGCAGTATTCCAGGTGTGGTCTTACTAAGGATTTATAAAGTAGTACTAATATTTCACATGATTTTGATTCTATGCTTCTGTTTATACAACCAAGGACTGTATTACCTTTTTTTGGTTGCTGCTGCACACTACTGGTTCATGTTTAAGTGATTGTCCTCTAGGACAGGGGTCTCCAACCTTTGCAACTTTAAGTCTGAAGGACTTCAGCTCCCAGACGTCTCCAGCCAGCAAAGCAGGAAACCCCTGCTCTAGGACTCCATGGTCCCTCTTGGAATTTTTGTTTTTTGAGCCAGGTTTTGACTAATATGTACTTGTATTTTTGGTTTTTCCTGCCTAGGTGTAAAACCTTGGGGTTTTTTTCTACATTAAATTTTGTATTGTTGGATATGGTCCATGCTCAAGTCTTGTGTGTGTGTGTGTGTGTTACATTTGTGATGATAAATAAAGGTCTATTTCAACCTATTTAGCTCTCATCAGCTAGCCATACCCCTACTGGGATTTGAACCTGGGAAATATTACATGTGAGGCAGTTGTAATTGTCACTAGACCACAGGTTCTCCTCCTTGATCAGCTGAGCCAGGGGAATAAGTATATACTGTATCACAACACCCTAGTATGCCCCAAATATGGGAGGAAGCAGAACTGCTTCCCTTTTCTGTCTTTCGGCTCACCCTAGGAACCATCCAGCCAGAAAGCTATTTTTTCGTTGCTTTTGTTATATTTGTGTGAAGACTTATTTGTAGCTGTTTCTGAATCTGGTCTTTGAATTAATCAAAAGCATGAATTATCTCCTCCTCCTCCTCCTCCTCTTCCTCCTTAAAATAACTTCCAGGCCTCTACCACTTTTCATTCCTTCCCCAAGAAATTTTGCGTGTGAATGTAATGGCTAAGTTCCTAAGCTCACTACTTTCTCAGCACCGTTTCACACCCTATGTTTACCACAATATAAGAACAGTGCGTATATCCGGAAGAACGCCTGACAGAACAGCAGTATTTCTTCCCGACACACAGGGGAATCTACCAATTGTGTAGGAGAAGGGATGGCAGAACCTGGAAGTGGAGTGAAAAGGGGGATCAGCCTAGAATTGTTACATAGCCACAAGAAACTAAGTCCAACTCCCCTCCCCCTCCCCGTGCTGTTGACCTCTAACTCTAAGCAGGTACTGACTGAAAAGATTCCTGTGCATAGGCTTTTGGCAATACATCATTTTGATTGAACATTCAGGTGTGGGCCTGATCTTTCAGATCTTACAAATTGCTTTCTTTAACTTGTCCTAGGTAAGTATGAGACTAGCACTTCTCCCTGGCCTTCCTATAGAGGCAAAATAGAATACAGTGATGATGGCGGTATAGATCATGCTATGATATTTTTCTGCAACATCAAGCACTGGAAGAAAGCACTTTAATATAAATGTGAGAAAGATTCCAGATCACCGTTTTCTACATGCCTACTATGCCTTTTCTCTCATCCTATCTCAGTTACACCAGTTTGGGTGAAGATTCACTGCCTAATCTCTGAGCGGCTCAATTTAGGAGGTTTGCGTTGATCCTTCTATTTATGTACCTACTCAAATGGCATCTGCAGGATTATGGAATAGAAGGAGGAATGTTGTGTTCTACCATATGTGGTGGACGTGCCCCATCACAAGGAAATACTGGTGCAAAATGCAGAAATGTTTGGAAGAAATTACAGAGCAAAAAGTAGAATTGAAACCAGAAGTGTTCTTATTAGGAATACTAGACCTGAAAATGGACAAACAATTTCAATACATAATATTGCACATACTCACTGCAGCTAGGATTGCTTTCGCACCTAACTGGAAACAAATCAATACACCCGCAGACGAAACAATAATTAGAAAAGTACTCGAATGTGCAGAGATGGACAAATTGACCATTGAACTAAAAGAAAGAGAAGAATCAGATTTCTATAAAATATGGAATAGAATTTATAAGTGGCTAGAAAACAGAAGCCAAAACAGGAAATAGAATTCTTTGTGGGGGG
Organism: Rhabdophis nuchalis; assembly: GCA_039707465.1. NCBI lineage: Eukaryota > Metazoa > Chordata > Lepidosauria > Squamata > Natricidae > Rhabdophis > Rhabdophis nuchalis. The sequence goes on along the minus strand of CM077643.1, from coordinate 305,443,990 downwards.
TGGGGGTTCTAAACCAGTATTGAATTAAAATTAACCAACGTTACTAATCACTATCAAACTAAAGTATTGCCTATAATGTAAATATAATGATGATATGATTATTACAAGTGTTAGTACTACAGTTATTATATTATTAGAGAAGGTACAATCAATAGGAAGACAATGGAGAATGGAGAATTATAAAGGCTAAACATGAATGCCGGTACATAAGGCTGTACAATTACTCTATATTGCTATGTATATGTATTTTTGTTATGTTTTTCTTTCTGTTTTTAATGGTAAAAATATTTAATAAAAACTATTTTTTAAAAAAAGAGGAGGAATGTTGTGGATATATCCTATCCTACAATAATTCTTCAAAGAGAATGTAAATAAGGGATAGGTTTCTGGAGATAGGGAAAACTCGGTAAACATATTTGGTGTGTTAGGACCAGCTGTATTATAAACCCTATTTCCCATTCCTTATTCTTTCCTTTTTTCATAAAGAACACAGATTCTAAATAAGTTAACTGCTACCTCAAACAATATTGATTTTAGTGGGAGTTTGTGGCTGCATTGCATTTTGAGAATTACATCATGAATCAGTTTTATTTAGGAAAAGAAAACAGATGATTAGGGGACTGGAGGCTAAAACATATGAGGAACGGTTGCAGGAACTGGGTATGTCTAGTTTAATAAAAAGAAGGACTAGGGGAGACATGATAGCAGTCTTCCGATATCTCAGGCTGCCATAAAGAAGAGGGAGTCAAACTATTCTCCAAAGCACCTGAGGGCAGAACAAGAAGCAATGGGTGGAAACTAATCAAGGAGGGAAACAACTTAGAACTGAGGAGAAATTTCCTAACAGTTAGAACAATTAACCAGTGGAACAGCTTGCCTCCAGAAGTTGTGAATGCCCCAACCCTGGAAGTCTTCAAGAAGATGTTGGATAGCCATTTGTCTGAAATGGTATAGGGTTTCCTGCATAGGCAGAGGGCTGGACTAGAAGACCTCCAAGGTTCCTTCCAACTCTGCTATTGTATTGTATTGTATTGTATTGTATTGTATTGTATTGTATTGTATTGTATTGTATTGTATTGTATTGTATTGTATTGTATTGTAAAAGATCCAATGTGTGTAAAATCTGACGACAGACAATAACCACATGTGTTTAACACTGTGTGGAACAAGTCCATAAAACAACATTTGACAGATACTTTTTTTCCCCAAAACTAATTTTAAAATATATTATTTCCTTTAATTCAGATATCAGCCTTTCCCATAATCATAAATTTACTCATTTTAGATTGATAAAATACCAGATTTTAAAAATGAATAAGTAATAATTCCAATATAGATTTTTAATGACTAAATTTTACAGATGCTTCATCATCTGAGCCATTAGTAGTGCTTGTGCTTTCTTATGCAACATTACATGCTCAGTGAATTTCATAACCAAGTGAAGATAGGGCTAGAGTTTTAATCTACATTGCATTGCTCTAACCAACCGAGATGATTGAAATTGAAATGTAAGTAACACTTTAACTCCAAATCTGTACAAACTTCCAGCTGTTGTTGGGAAACAAAGGACCAAGCATTGTCAGGTGCAAATAAAGTTTTGGGACAGTTTGGCCATGGATGTATAGAAAGTTAGATAATTAAGGAAATTGTTCCAATACCTGTTTCTAAGTCAATATAAAATCCTTTTACACTGGAGGCAACTAGTTTTCAGGATGCAGAATGGAGTGTAAAGGAAGACTGTAAGAAGAGAAGTATTGAGGCAGGCTATCTCAAAAATTATCTCACTTTAGCTAGATCTCTCTGGATTCCTTTCAGTGAAATAGTTGTTCAAATTCTATACGACCAGCAAGTCAACAATATATTTCTGTCCCTTAACATAGAAACTATACTCTTGAAAGTGTTAAGAGTGCTCAAACCAGAACATGATGATTGACAGACTCCTCAGAGTAAATTAGCAAATCAAAAACTTCTCCAAAATGCCATGAAGAATATGACAAATAAATCATCTGTTCCTAAATCTGAATAGCATTACTGTATTTTCAAACTTCTCTTAGCTACTATCATGGGCAGTGATGTATTCTTATTCCTCTTTCATGGAACACAGATTGTAATGCCCTCTGAGGTCTAATTTGATAAAGATTAATGCCATCTGCAATAATTCTAAGAGTCTCAAAATGAACAGCTAGTAATCATAGACTACCCCTAGGAAACCATTCTTCTTTCGGATGAGAGAGAGAGAGAGAGAGAGAGAGAGAGAGAGAGAGAGAGAGAGAGAGAGAGAGAGAGAGAGCTGCATAAGAACAGGGGTGGGGAGGGAATAAAACTAATTTATAAGCTCTCATTGATAAATTCCTTTAGCTAGGCTAACTATGCATTTCACATTGAGTGCTGGAGCCATGTTGGAATCAGAAGTCCAGGAAAAGATTAATTATGCAGTCCCCATATTTATGGGGTAACAGTATCCATGTTTCCACCTCTCCAAACACATTAGTATAATCTAAATATCTGTCAGATAAGAAAGGAGGGTATACTTGCTACGAGATGGTGAGGAAGACGTAATGAGACTTTGAAACATGTGGATGTTGCATTCTAGGTAAGATTTTGTTATCACTCTCCTAATGAAAATTTGAGTCCATTCCTAAACTACTGGAAAATGTAATGAGAAGTCTAAATAAAATTGGAAACCAAATGGCTTTCACTGGTGATTTGTAGAGCAGGAGTCTCTAATCTCTGGGCCCTGGCCCATTCCTGGGCTGCAGCCTATTCACAAGTGGACTGTATGAGCATCGGGCCAGCGTGCACATGTGCCACTCAACTTGTATGAGTGATGGGCTGGAACGCACATGCACACACATCTCAGCTTGCATAAGTTGAGCTGCACACACGTGTGTGCCAGTCCAACAATCAAGAGATCCCGTTTCCCTCTCCCCACCTCCAGCTGGGCTGCCAAGTGCCGAAGGTTGGGGACCACTTTTGCAAAGGTTTCATTGGATTTCGTAATAGGCCCTAAGATCTAACATCCAGCTGCCAACACTTCCAACAAGAAGTTTATCAGGCAGAATATGGAAAACATGTCTGCATGGGATGGTTCCATTGAGGCAAAAAAAGCCAAAAACACCTGGAATTTGCCAAGTCTTGCAGTTTTATTGTGGTGCCAAGCAGGGTTTGCAGGGTTTGCAAGAATGATGAACTGTTGATGCATAGCTCCTTGTGTCAATCTCCTTTGAATTTTTAGCCATCCTAACCTTGAAGATCTGAATTCTATAGCTGGTCTGGAGTTTTTCTTCTCCTTATGACTACACATCTTAGCTAATGTTTCAGAATGGGAGACTTGAGCATGGCATTTTTGTTCCATGTGCAGGTTCATCACACTATAAATATATATGTCAGCCCCACTAAGTAGTTCAGATCATGAAGTCAATTTCACAGTGTAGGGAGTTAGCACCCAACCCTCTCCTAGAAAAATTGACTATCCTAGGAAATATTGAAAAGGCAGAATGCTTTGATTAATTAGCTCCGTTCAAATCTCATCAGCCTGTCCCTCCTTGAACTGGTGGGTCAGATGTGTTATATTGTAGCCCATAGCCTGAAGGAACAGCTCAATCGCAATAGCATATATACCCACACACAACACTATTTAGTATGTTTGATTGGATTCTTTAAGTTATCTCTCAGGATGTCTGAGAAGATTCTCAGTCATGCAGGAAGGATCATATATTCTTTGCCGTCATCTGGTCGTTAGTACTCTCCCTGAGAGCTGATTTTTTTACTTAAGTATTTTTGTGTTGTTTTATATCACAAATTCCATTTCTATGTTGAACAATATGTTCTCTAGGTGTCCATGTTAACATACAAACATCATCATAGTCATTATAATCACATATATATGTGTGTGTGTGTGTGTGTGTGTTAGTTTTTATGAGCTGATCAACAAATAAATCAGAGGGGCAAGGATAGATCTATTTCGAGCTTTTTAGCTCTCATCAGCTAGTCATACTCTTACTGGGATTCGAATCGTAAGAGTATGACTAGCTGATGAGAGCTAAAAAGCTCGAAATAGATCTGTCCTAGTCTCTCTGATTTATTTATTGATCAGCTCATAAAAACTAACACACATATTAAAAAAATCACACAACAGAATTCTTGGCTTTCTGTCTAGATGGTCTCTGGTGATGAGCCGAAAGGCAGAAAAGGAAACAGTATGTCTCCTCCCTTAATTGGGGCTCTAACAGAGTGCTGTGGAAACAATTATCCTCCTGTCTCAGCTGATAAGAACAGAACCTAGCTGGCTTAATGGCAAGGCTCTCGCCTGGCATGTAATACAGCCCTGGTTCGAATCCCAGTAAGGGTATGGCTAGCTGATGAGAGCTAATAAGCTCGAAATGATCTATACTAGTCTCCCTAACTTATTTATTGATCAGCTCAAAAACGTAACACACATATATAAAAAAAAAATTTACACAACGGAATTCATGGCTTGCTGTCTAGATGGTCTCTGGTGATGAGCCGAAAGGCAGAAAAGGAAACATTATGTCTCCTCCCTTGATTGGGGTTGTAACAGGGTGTTGTGGAAACAATTATATATATGAGATAATATTTTCACAACTCCTGTTGGGGCCCCGTTAAGGGAGGAGACAAACTGTCTTCCTTCTCTGCCTTTCGGCTCAACCAGAGACCATCTGGGCAGAGAGCCATGAGATTACTGTTGTGTGAATTATTAATCAGCCCTTAAAAACCTAATTTTATTTATATATATATATATATATATATATATATATATATATATATATATATATATATATATATATATATTCGTAGATTTTCACGGGTGTAGGTATGCTGGCATAGCTGGCTTCGGGGCAGTATAAGGCAGTCACAGACCAAAGTCACAGACCAAAGCCTGACAGTCACAGACCAAAGCCTGACGATGACAAATGAGATCTTGTCGAAACGTTGCAATAACATTTCCATGCCTTATACACGGGAAAATCCCCGAAGCCAGCTATGCCAGTATATATATATATATATGCTGGCATTACTTGCTTCGGGTATTTTCCCGTGTATAAGGCATGGAAATGTTATTGCAACGTTTCGACAAGATCTCACTTGTCATCGTCAGGCTTTGGTCTGTGACTGTCACAGACCAAAGCCTGACGATGACAAGTGAGATCTTGTCGAAACGTTGCAATAACATTTCCATGCCTTATACACGGGAAAATACCCGAAGCAAGCAATGCCAGCATACCTACACCCGTGAAAATCTACGAAAGCATATATATATGTGTGTGTGTGTGTGTGTGTGTGTGTGTGTAAGGTTTTTGAGCTGATCAATAAATAAATTACAAATATATATATATATACAAATGTAATAATATATAGTATATAAACAAATGTGCAATAATATCAATCATTATTCCAACATATACTATCTTCCATTATAGTATAGTAGATTATATAACCATCAAAATATTTACTCATTGGTTTTTATTTCTCATGTAATTCATGTTTCACATAAATCCACTTCTCTAGCTTCAATATCTGTCATTTAACCATTTGAAGAATAGTTCCCATGTTCCCTGAGAGTTGTTGAGGCCACTTGGGAAGTGATCCCCAAACTTTCCACCTTGGCAGCCTGGCCCAGGGCAGGGTTCTGTGTGAGTGGCAGGCACACACGCATGCGCACATCTCAATTTGTGTGAGGGCATGCACATGCGTCCTTCACTCGTGCAAATGGAGCTTCATGCACAAGCAGAGAATGCTTGCACTCATGCATGAAGCTCCACTCACATAAGTGGCAGGCACTTGTACTCACATGCGAAGCTCCACTCACGCAAATGGAGTGCGCTTGAGCAGAGTGCGCTTCTGTTCATGTGTGAAACTCCATTTGCATGGATGAAATGCTTGCCCATTTTTGAACATGCTTGCCCATTTTTCCTGCTCCCCGGTTTCGAACAGGCCACGGCCTGGTATCGAACTGCAGCCTGGGGTTTTGGGACCCGTGCACTTGAGGATTTATCTGTGCCCTCAGGGTCACCTGTGTCAGAGTGCAAATGAAGGTGGAATCTTCTTGGAACTGCTGAAAGGACTGAGCTGTAGACAACGCAGGAAAAATGATCTTTCAGGAAAATCGCAAAACTCATGTATGCACACTAGACTGAATCAGAAAGTGGGAGAATTTACAACACTCTCCGACCAAATCCTATATGTTGGTGGGTCAGTCATTTGGTCTCAGGGAGATATACACAAGGTAGGCAATACGTTTATTTGGATTCCCATTCTATTTATCTGACAAGGAAGTTGGTACTTAACAGTGGTTAGAGTGCTACTTCTGCTGCCTGCCGGCTGCCTGCAATTTGGCAGTTAAAATCTCACCAGGCTCAAGGTTGACTCAGCTTTCCATTTTTCCGAGGTGGGTAAAATGAGGACCTAGATTGTTGGGGGCAATATGCTGACTCTGTAAACTGCTTAGAGACGGCTGTAAAAGCACTATGTAGCAGTATATAAGTCTCTATAAGCCATTGCTATTGCTTTAAACACTGGAAGACTGCATTGACTAAAACAGTAACAGCATCAACTTGGTTCTTCCTGGAAGAATGCCTACATGTCATAGTTTGGGCTAATTGGCTGAACATCTGAGTTTGCTGGTCTGTCCAGTAATTCTGACACTGGAGTTTAACACTGGCCTCTGTCAACAGTCAGCAGAGTTCTCCGACGGTTAGTAGCTATTGTGTTAATCCTTGATTTCTAGGCTCTCTTCCCATAGCAAAGGGAGTCGAGGTGGGAAATCAAGCTGCCTGGCTCCCATCACCAGGACTTGCAGTAAACTACAGACCTTGAGACTTTACAAAGCTCATCTAGGCTCTGAGGCCAGGATTTAAGTAAGTCTCGGAGACACAGCTAAGCTAGATAAGAATCTTTATTGAAAACAAGAATGGAGCTAAATAAACAGCTGATTGCCCACTGCCTTTGTGAACGAGCAAGTGCCTCTAATATCTACAGTGACTCAACCCCACAGATTTTTTTTCCTGTGCTTCCCACAAACTAGCAGACTGTTTGTGCAGGGCTTGGCGGCCTTGAAACCGAAGGGTTGCTGAGTGTTTACATCCACTTGGGTGAAAAAGTATTTCTATCCTTTCAAATTTTTGTTTTCATATCCTCCCGGCCCCTGAATGTTATCAGAACCTATGTGGATCCTACTGATATCCGACATAATGCAAAAGCACAACTATCCCCCGCTTTCTTCCAGTTGGAAAGAATAAAACTAGATTTCATGAAACATTAAGAGATGACTTGAATCAGCCCCATCCTATATAAAAATGGTTTTGGTTTCCCTCATTCCAGTGAAGTTTTCACAACAATTGAAAATAAATTTCAGTTGTTAAACAAGGTTCTTGATTGCTAACACTCTGGAAATGGTTACAAATCCATTTCTAAAGCTTCTCGGTTTCACCAATTCACAGCCAGAGACATTGCCCTGATATGGAGAAGATGTAGGACAAGAGTGAATCAGCGAATTTCCCCAAGAATGACCATCCTGTCAAAATGATTGCAAAAGCATAATGTAAAATCATCCAGAAAGTCACAATTATTGTTGGTTGCAGCATGGCAATCAAAGCCTCACTCATTTGCACATGCATGCAACATTGAGGCACATACAAAAGGGGCAGATCTGAACCATTTCGCCTGGTTTCACACACAGAGAGAGAGAGAGAGAGAGAGATAGACAGTGACAGAGACAGAGAGAGATGCTAGCTTTCTGGAAACCATGGCTTGCTTAGCAGAACACTGAAGATGTTCACCTCAATTTTTCCTAAATGACTCTCTCTTCAAACCTCTGGAAGAATGTTCTGTAGGTAGGACAATTACTCTATATAAACATTCTACAATTATGTCAACTTCCATGAGTATGCATTAAATCATCAAATTTCTCAACATAGAGTAGTGCTCATTTGGAAGAGAATTGGTTTATAATAAATAACCACCAAAACAGATATTTAACACCTCATGGTTATAGTTCTATGCAAGCTAACTTGAGGCTCAGTGGAGATCATTAAGTAAATATAAATAGGACAGTAGGACATGTGACATTCTGAAATATTCCCAGTGCATTCTATATGGAGGGAGTAGTGGAATGATATACTGTATGTTGAATTGGACTGGCAAATTCCTATTTCCCTATGCTAATTTTCAATTGTAAAATGGAAATAATAACTATTACTGCAATTCCCTTAACAGATGACTGGTAGAATGACTGCAAATAATTCCCTGCTAAAGAGACTAAAAACTGTAATAATGCAATGAGTAGCTGTACTGTGACCTCACTTTGTGCTTCATAGGAACACAGAAATGATTCCAGAAGAAAATTGAGATTTGCTAATCTGGTAAATAAAGTAGTTAATGTAAGATTTAGACTTATATGAGGGAATAGAAGGGGAACACATCCAATTTGCAGATGCAGGAATAACCAACATGCCAGAAGACAAGCTCAGGATCCAAAAAGATCTTGACAAACTTTTTAACAATGGGCCCTATCCAACAGCATAACATTTAATATGGAGAAAAGCAAGGTTTTATACCAAGACAGGAAAAACCAAAGGTACAAGTACAGATTAGGCAAAACCTAGTTCAAAAACTGTGGGAGGGACCTTGGAGTCTTCGTGCACTTAAACATGAACCAGCAGTGCGCGGCGGCAACTAAAAAAAGCTAATACAGTCCTTGGTTGTATAAACAGAAGCACAGAATCAAAATAATGTGAAATATTACCACCACATTATAAATCCTTAGTAAGACCACACCTGGAATACTGCAACCAGTTTTGGTCATCACATTACAAAAAAGGTGAGGCTTGGGGGGGGGGGAGTACAAAGAAGAGCAACTAAGACCTGAAGAGCCTGAAGACAAAAATATATGAAGAACGACTGCAGGAATTGGGTATGGCCAGTCTAGAGAAAAGAAGGACTAGGGGTGACATGATAGCAGTATTCCAGTATTTGAGGGGCTGCTACAAAGAACAGCATCAGAAGGCAAGACAAGAAACAGATGGAAACTAATCAAGGAGAAAAACAACCTAGAATGAAGGAGAAATCTCCTAACAGTGAGGACAATTAACCAGTGGAACAGCTTGCCTTCAGAAGCTGTAGGTGCTTCATCATTGGATGTTTTAAATAAAATACTGGACAGCCACCTAACTCAGGGGTTGGCAAACTTAAACACTCAAAGAGCCATTTGGACCCGTTTCCCACAGAAAACACCGGGAGCCACAAAAAGTTTCCTGTGCCTGATTGTTTCCCGAGCGGCCACAAAACGAGTATATGTAGTTGAATTAAACATTCTGTTTTCTTCTGAAACTTTTCTTTTCTTGGATTTAACCATGGTTGGTCTACCGGGGGGTTGAATAGCTCAGTAAATCATGTGCCAGAGGGTGCTGTACATTGGCGGTTGTGATGCATATTTTGAGCAATAGGGAGCCGCAGATTGCTGACTCCTAACTGAAATGGTATAGTGTCTCTTGTTTGAGAAGGGGGGTTGGATTAGAAGATCTCCAAGCAGAGGTGGGTTGCTCCTGGTTTGGCCTGGATTGGGCAAACCGGTAGTAACAGTGGCAGGAGATTCTGTCCACCCATCCAGATGTTCTGCGGATGCGCAGAAGCATTGCATGCATGTGCACACATGCACAAGCAAACCGGTAATAAAAAAAATGGCAACCCACCACTGCCTCTAAGGTCCTTTCCAATTCTATACTGAATTAAAAAGTAATAGACAAGGTTCAGCCCCAAAAGTTTTTGACATGTTTTTAGAAGAACCTTTCTTTCAAAATGAATTCTAAAAGTTCAGTAATTAAAAAAAAAAGGAGATTAGGACTTTTATGCTATACATCTGAAACTGAATTAACAAGTTGGCAAAATTTAATTTCCGGAATACATTAATGATCATTGCAAATGACACTTTTATTATTTCTTATATAGCACTGACCTCGTTTTCTCTCTTGCAGGCCACTTTGAACAATTTTCATTTGAAAGTGCTTCAGCACAATGTCATTTGCATAGAAGATTACCCTAGACTCTTGTTTATGTCTTTCCTGACTTTTCACATCCACTCACTCAACCTTTGTGTCGGTAAACTTTCTACCATAGATATTGGTGGGGGGATCTTAATCTAATTCTAAATCCTTCTGCTTATCAGATTAACGTTTTCAAACCCTCTTTGCTAATAATATTGCCATCGGTGTAGTGCTAATTCAAAATGCATTAAAACTAGTAACAAAAGCTGAAGTTCTCTGCCTGGTTTCCAGTTTTTAAATAGATCCTGTAAACTTCTCTGCATTGTCAGCTCTTAACTTGTACTTCTGGTTTCAGCCCAACAGTTCTTGCTGTCTTAGTAAACAGGCGGACTCTCTCATCATTTACAGTAGGGTGGGAAATCTGTGGTCTTCTGAATAACAACTCTCAGTATCCTTTCCCATTGGCCATTCTGACAAGGGTTGCTGTGAATTCTTCAACACTGGGAGAAGAATACACAACCACATTGGCCCTTTAATCTCTCCAGGCATAAACTACTATATTTTGTTTGAACACAAGGAGAGCTGTACTTCTGGAGGCAGCTAACAGGATTTTCTTTTTACCAGCAACAGAGAAGGGCAGAGAAGCTATTTCCTTTCTGACACTTTCGAATTGTACTGCTCTATTCAGTTTAATTCAGGGACACGGTGGCTCAGTGGCTAAGACGCTGAGCTTGTTGATCAGAAAGGTCGGCAGTTTGGTGGTTCAAATCCCTAGCACCACATAACAGAGAGAGCTTCCGTTACTTGTCCCAGCTTCTGCCAACCTAGCAGAAAGCATATAAAAAATGCAAGGAGAAAAATAGGGACCACATATTGTGGGAAGGTAACAGTGTTCATGCGCCTTCGGCATTTAGTCATGCTGGCCACATGACCACAGAGACGTCTTTGGACAGTGCTGGCTCTTTGGCTTTGAAACGGAGATGAGCACCGCCCCCTAGAGTCGGGAATGACTAGCACATATGTGCTAGGGCAGGGGTCCCCAACCCCCGGGCGGTGGACCGGTGCCGGTCCGTGGCTTGATAGGAACCGGGCTGCAGGGCCGGAAAGGAGGAGGAGGGGGCAGCCCCCTGGGCAGAGCGTGCACCAGGGGCGGGAGAGCACAGGCGCGGCCGCTTGCGCCGTTGGGGGCCCTAGAGTGGCAAGTGAGCCGACTCACCCCCCCCCCCCCCCGCGTGCGCATTCGCTCCCTGTTCCCCCTCCCCCCCACGCTCCCCCTCTACACCAGCTGGTCCGCGGAATTTTCTTTAAAATGAAACCGGTCCTGGTGCAAAAAAGGTTGGGGACCCCTGTGCTAGGGGAACCTTTTAACCTTTATTCAGTTTAATATTTTTTTAAATCTTACTCCTTTTGTCCCCTTTTCTTAACATTGAAGCTGGAAGAAGCATATTCCTCCCAAAAGAGCAGGTATGACCACCGCCAACAAAAAGAAAAAAGAATCAAAACATTTTTCCCAATCCCCCCCCCCCCCCAGTATATAGAGAGGGTGATTGTGAAGATATGACTAGATGGGGTTGCAACTACCTAATCAAAAAGCAAACACACAAATAAATATACATGTGTAGAGTTAAAATTTATCCACTTCCTTACAGAGAACTGAAGGAAGCCTCTGAAAATGACCTAATCCATTATAAAAGTCTAAACTATACTAAATCTAGCTCTACACATGTATATTTATTTGTATATTTTAAGATTTTGCTTGGATCCTTCAATATTCAGCATTGAAATGCTATGATGGGTCTATATCTACAAGATCAAAATTATGCAAGCCATGGTGTTCCCTGAGACACCCTATGGAAGCGAAAATTGGACTTTGAAGAAGCAAGATTTGATTTGAACTTTGGTGTTGGAATGCCATAGATAGCCAAGAAAGCAAACAAATGAATCATCAGACATCAAACCAAACTTTTCACTCAAAGAACAAATGACTGAGGTCAAATTATCCTGCTTTGGATGCATTATGCAAAGATTCTCTGGGAGAAGATGCTGGGAAAGGTGGGAAGAAAGGGAAGAAGACATCTAGCAGCAACATGGATAGTCTCAGTTTCAAAGGTATTGGAAGATCTGAAGGACCAGGTAACAGGCAGATCATCATGGATAAAATAGCAATAGCACATACATGTATATACCACTCTGTAGTACTTTACAGCCCTCTCTAAGTGGTTTAGAGTCAGCATATTGCCCTCAACAATCTGGGTCCTCACTTTATCGACCTTGGAAGGATGGAAGGCTGACTCAACCTATGTATGTTGTCACTAAAAGTTGACAATGACTTGATAGCATGCTATCAATCAAATAAATTGGATGCCTCAACAAGTGGGTCACCAGCAGTGGTGGGTTCTGGATCCCATTGCAACCTACAGGGTCGGGCATCCACCACATGCACCACGTGCACAAATGGCCCGGTTGGGTTACATACAGGTAAGGAGGGTGGGCGGGCAGATGGGCCCTCCCAAGCACCATACTGGAACAGTACCTGATGATCCCAGCAGGCACCGGTATGCCGTAACCCACAACTGGTCACCAATGACCTAGCTAATGACTAATATTTAAAAAGCTAGACAAGGAGATGTTCTTTAAATGAGAAAGGAACACAATAATAATAATAATAATAATAATAATAATAATAATAATAATAATAATAATAATAATAATAATAATAATAATAATAATAATAATCTTTATTGTCATTGTAAAAATTACAATGAAATTACAATAAAGTCAATGGATAACCAAAGCAATAACTTGGCATCTACTGATAACATTTAACATCTGAGATACTGGTAATTAAGATCAGATTATCAGATTATGGAATGTGCAGAAATGAGCAAGCTGACATTTGAAATTAGAGAGCAAGAGGATGAACAATTTTATAAAGTATGGAATATGTTTTACCAATGGCTGGGCAAAAAACCCCAAGGGACATAATATATAAAAGAACTTTTTAAAACAGAAATTAACTGTTAATAATAATAATAAAAATAATAATAATAATAATAATAATAAATTTATTTTGTATACCGCATCCTCTCCCCAAGGGGACTCGGAGCGGTGCACAGGGAAAAAAATTAAAATACTATAAAAAATACATAGAATAAATACAGTGAATAAAAACGAATTAAATTAGAATTATCCCACTAAAATTCCCTAACACCACAAAGGTAGAGACTAACCTAGGCCGGCCAAGCAGAAAAAGTATGTTTTGAGTTTTTGACGGAAGGAGCGGAGGTCCGTAGTTGTTCTGATGTCGGGGGGAAGGTCGTTCCAGAGGGCTGGGCCCGCCACAGAGAAGGCCCTTCCCCTGGGCGTCGCCCGCTGACAAAGTCTAGTGGACGGCACCCGGAGAAGTCCCTCTCTGTGGGAGCGAATCGGCCGTGAGGATGTATGGGGCAGGATCCAATCCCGCAGATAGCTAGGTCCCGTGCCATGGAGCGCTTTAAAGATGACAACTAGCACCTTGAAGCGCACCCGAAAGACGACAGGCAGCCAGTGCAGCTCGCGCAAGAGTGGTGTTATATGGGTGAACCTAGAGGTCCCCATTATTGCTCGCACGGCTGCATTCTGGACCAGCTGAAGTCTTCGGGTGCACCTCAGGGGGAGCCCCATGTAGAGAGAGTTACAATAGTCCAGTCGGGATGTCACGAGGGCATGAGTGACTGTGCAAAGGGCATCCCGATCCAATAAGGGGCGCAACTGGCGTACCAGGCGAACCTGGTAAAACGCCCTCCTGGCCACGGCTGTCACTTGATCTTCCATGGACAGCCGGGTATCCAGGAGGACATCCAAGTTGCGCGCCCCATCCACAGGGGTAAGGTGTTCGGCCCCTATGGCCAGTGATGGAGTCAACTGGTTGAATCGGGCGGCCGGAAACCACAGCCACTCGGTCTTGGACGGGTTGAGTCTGAGTCTGTTACTTCCCATCCAGGCCCGCACGGCTTCCAGGCACTGGCACATCACCGCTACGGCATCGTTGGGGTGGTTTGGGGTAGATATATACAACTGCGTGTCGTCAGCGTAGAAGTGGCACTCTATCCCAAAACCACGGATGATCTCACCCAGCGGCTTCATATATGTGTTGAACAGGAGAGGCGAGAGGACCGACCCCTGAGGCACCCCACATGAGGGGTCTCGAGGTCGACCTCTGCTCTCCTGCCAACACAAATTGCGATCGACCGGAGAGGTAGGAGGAGAGCCACCGTAAAACGGTGCCTCCCACCCCCAACCCCCCCAGCCGATGCAATAGGATACCATGGTCGATGGTATTGAAAGCCGCTGAGAGGTCTAATAGGACCAGGATGGAGGAACAACCCCCATCTCTGGCCCTCCAGAGATCATCTACCAACGCGACCAATGCCGTCTCGGTGCTATGCCCGGGCCGGAAGCCGGACTGGCGCGGGTCTAGATAATCAACTTCCTCCAGGTGACGGGGAAACTGTTGTGCCACCACACTCTCTATAACCTTCGCCAGGAAGGGAAGGTTGGAGACGGGACGATAGTTGACTAATAAAGCTGGGTCCAGAGAGGGCTTCTTCAGGAGGGGCCTCACCATGGCCTCTTTAAGGGAGGCAGGCAAGAAACCCTCACTCAGAGAAGCGTTGACAACCTCCTGGAGCCAGCCTCGTGTCACCTCCCAGGATGCCAGTACAAGCCAGGAAGGACACGGGTCCAATAAACATGTGGTGGCTCGCAGTCGCCCACGTAACCTGTCCATATCCTCGTGCAATCCCACTGGGCCATCAATGGAGACTAGCTCGTTCTGTATCTGAGCGATTTTCTCCTGCAGATAAATCCTAAATTCCTCTGCTCTACCCTGTAATGGGGTTTCCCGCACCTTCTGTTGTAGGAGGGAGCGGGTCACCCTAAACAGGGCGGCAGGGCGGTTATCTGCGGATGCTATGAGAGTGGCACAATGATGGCGTTTGGCCACTCTCAGCGCCACAATGTAAGTCCGTAAATGGGCTCTTACCTGTGTCCGGTCAGATTCAGATCGAGTAGACCTCCATCTTCTCTCTAGGCATCTCTTGTGGCATTTCATCACCCTTAGCTCCTCGGTGAACCAAGGAGCCAGGGTGGCTTGCCGCTGCGAGAGGCCGCAAGGGCGCGACCCGATCCAAGGCTCCCGTGGCCGCAGTATTCCATGCGGCCACGAGGTCCTCCATCGGGGCGCGGGTCAGGGGTACAGGAAGTGGCCCAAACGCCGCCTGGAACCCATCAGGGTCCATCAGGCGCCTGGGGCGGAACCAAATAGGTGACTCAGGTTCCGCCTCCCCGCGGTGGGGAGTAGCGGTTGGAAAGTCGAGCCGGAGAAGTGAGTGGTCTGACCATGACAAGGGCATGATGACTATATCCCCTATACCCAGATCACTCTTCCATTGGCCAGAGACAAAGATCAGATCCGGTGTATGTCCACCTTCGTGGGTGGGGCCTTGAATTAACTGGGTCAGGTCCAGGGCCGTCATGGAAGCCATGAACTCCCGAGCTACCCCGGATGATTCGCCCACCGATGGCAGATTAAAGTCCCCCATGACTAAAGGTCTGGGGGTCTCGACTGCCATCGTAGCGATCACCTCGAGGAGCTCGGGCAGGGCTGCTGTTACATAGCGGGGAGCCAGGTATACAACCAGCAAGCCCAACTGCCTCCCTAGGCCCCACTTCACGCAGAGGGACTCACAACCGGTAGTCTGTGGCACAATGGTCTCTCTCGGCTACAGACCTTCCCTAACAATAACCGCTACCCCACCACCCCTGCCTAGGGCCCGGGGCTGATGAAAAGCGCGGTAACCTGGTGGGCACATTTCAATGAGGGGAAGTCCTCCCTCGTGGCCCAGCCAGGTCTCCGCAATTCCTACCAGGTCCGGCTCCCCCTCTGACACAAGGTCATGGATGAGGGGGGCTTTGTTGACCACGGACCTGGTGTTGTTAGGAATGGTAGATATTGTAACAAATTGAGATTATCTTACTCTAGAAAGATACTCTGTATATTAGCTAGACCACTAATGATAGATAGATAGATAGATAGATAGATAGATAGATAGATAGATAGATAGATAGATAGATAATGTTAGTTTTATGAGCTGATCAATAAATTTAAATTTGAGAGACTTTATTGATCAGCTCATTAAATTAACACACATATCTAAAAATAAATAAATTACACAACGTAATTTCATGGTTCTCTGTCTAGATGGTCTCTGGTGATGAGCCGAAAGGCAGAGAGGGAAACAGTATGTCTCCTCCCTTAATGGGGTCCTAACAGGAAGTTGTGAAAACAATTATTATATATATTTGGATAAACTCTTGGTCCTATAAGGAGAAAATATTATGGGTATGATATTTTATAGTAGTAAAGTATTTTCCAGAGATAATTGAGAATAATGCTATAAAACAGGAATGTATTGAGAATTTTCTCAATATATTATTGAACAACTATATATTGAACAACTATAGAAAAAGACTGGTTTTGATAAATACTAGCTGTTAATATGTGGAAAATAATCTGATATACATACATTGGAAGGAAAATTGATAACTATGTTTGTAATTTTAAGTACTGATGCACAGAACCTATGACCGAACGACATGTTGTACAAAGCTGAAGATGAATAATGTTTTTACTTGTTTTTATATTGAAAATTATATATATATATATATATATATATATATATATATATATATATATATATATATATATATATATATATATATATATATATATATATATATATATATATATACACATACATACATACATACATACATACATACATATATATATCAGATTATAAGAGTAAGTGAAACTTCTTTTTATTGCTGTATTTACCAGGAATTCCAGTAAAATACATGAATGACTACCGTATACCATATAAGACACACCTTTTTTCCTCTAAAAAGAGGCTGAAAATCTGGGTGCGTCTTATACATCGAATACAGCATTTGTTGCCTCCCGAAACCCCACCCCCTTCACCAAATTGGCTGTGCCTAGCCTTATGGAGGCTTCCAGAGAGCTCCTGGGGGCTGGGTAAGGCAGAAATAAGCCTAAAACGGGCCAGTTTCCCCCCCCCCAGCACCCAGCAGCACTTTATAAGCCTCCATAGGGCTATGCATGCAATTTATACAAAAATGGCCCGTTTTGTGATAAATGGGCCATTTTCTTGCTCATTTTTGACACCACCACCCCTCCCAGGAGCACTCTGCAAGCCCCCTCAAGGCTATTCATGCTTTTTATTTGAAAAAAAACTGTGCCGTTTTCGCAGAGAAACAGGCTGATTTGGGGAGATTTGCAGAGTGCAAAGGCTTCCCCCCCCCCCCTTTCGGAAGGCTCTTCAACTGTTTCTGTGCCAGCAGAAACAAAGTCTAAAGGTTTGTCAGCGATTTCCTTCTCCAGGACATGGATAAATACACCTGGAAACATCAACCTACCTACCTACTCTTTCTCTCTCCCTACCTACCTACTGTATTTCTCTCTCTCTTTCTATTTCTCTCTCTTTATCCCTCTACCTACCTACCTACCTACCACTCTCTCTCCCTACCTACTGTATGTCTCTCTCTCTATTTCTCTCTCTCTATCCCTCTACCTACTTATCTACACACACTCTCATTCCCTACATACCTACTGTATTTCTCCCCCCCCCTTTACCTACCTACCTACACACACACTCTCTCTTCCTACCTACCTACTGTATTTCTCTCTCTCTCTCTATTTCTCTCTCTATCCTTCTACCTACCTACCTACTGTATTTCTCTATCTCTCTATATTTTTCTCTCTATTCCTTTATCTACCTACCTAGCTACCTACTCTTTCTCTCCCTACCTACCTACTGTATTTCTCTCTATTTCTCTCTCTCTATCCCTTTATCTACCTACCTACCTACCCTCTCTACCTACCTACCTACCTACCGTATTTCTCTTTCTTTCTCTCCCTCTCTATCCCTCTATCTACCTACCTACTTTTTTTTTGTAATTTGCCTCTTCAAAACCTGGGTGCGTCTTCTACTCCGAAAAAATACAGTAATTCATCTTCTGTTGGTGTTATCTTTTATATATTTGCTGATCAAAAACCATATTTAATATTTAACACAAGCATACATTAAGGCCATGGTATATTTATTATGGCAAAATTTGTTGGTTTTTCTTTTCACATACAACATGAGTTGAAAACTGTTGAATCAAAGAACAAGAAGGAAAGGACCACAGTATAAGGATGTTGATATTAATGGCTGTCGCAGAATATATCATGAGTTTGGAAGTTCTAGAGTCTGAAAATCAAAACCCAATCTGCTAGATTTTGTTCCACCTAATTTCTTTTTTATGAAGTCTCAGTTTTTGTTCCCCATTTTACCTTAACCCATTTAATTCTGCCTCCTCCCCCCCCCCAAAAAAAAACTCTGTACTTGGGAAACCACCTAAAATGGCTACTTATTTCATTTGCTTGGTATGATTATTTTAGTTAGAAGTTACTGACATAGAGACATCAACCTCAAAATATGGACTGACATATTAAGTTTTTATCATCTGTTTACCTGAGATATAAGTGAAAAAACTGGATCTAAACAATAAGGAAATGAATAACAGCACAGGGTATAGGTGAATATTTTTCAAAACAAATTAGCTTTTGAGGTCCCAGTAAAGTGTCTATGGAGATTGGTCATCCAAGTCATGGTTGTCCCAAAGATGCTTTTCTCAAGAGACAACTGGGCTTTCTTGTTTTTCTTTGAAGATGTTTCACTTCTCATCCAAGAAGCTTCTTCAGCTCTGACCTGAATGAGATGAGAAGCGAAACATTTTCAAAGGAAAACAAGAAAGTCCAGTTGCCTCTTGAAAAAAGCACCTTTGGGGCCCAGTAAAGTGTGATTTTGTTTTGCGATTTTGTTCCTGTTCCTGTATTCAATACGCACATTAGTAAGTTTGATTGCCATCTATAAACTTTTAAAAATTATTAAAGCTAGTTCTTGACTTACAACCATTTGAACCATTGTTCGAAGTTACAACATAAGTGAAAAATGACTTATGACCAGTCCTCACACTTATGACAGTCACAGCACCTCCAGTGTCATGTGATCGAAATTAAGGCGCTTGGTAGCCAACATGTATTCACAACAGTTGCAGCATCCTAGGGCCATGTGATCATCATCGGTGACCTTTTCAGCAGGCTTCCAAGATGCAAAGTCAATGAGGGGAAATGGATTGCTTAATGACCACATGATTCGTTTTAACAGCTGAAATGATTTACTTAGCAACCATGGCAAAAAATAAAAGTTGTAAAATTGGGTGTGACTCACTAATAAACCGCTTACTTGGCAATGGAAATTCTGGTCCCTGTTGTGGTCATAAGTCAAGGATTTTCCATACTCTTGAATGTACAGAATACGGAGTTTCCCCCCCAATGTTTTGAACAAACATGTAAATATAAGTGCATAGAGTATTAAGACATAGGACAGCAGTGAAGAAGATACTTTTGACTACATGAGAACCTTCCATGCACTGGAGTAAATGAGATCTTCCCTAAATGAATGAAAGGAAAGGAAATAAACTGGGGGGAAATTAAAACTACTTGTTACAAGAACTACATGTCACATGGAAACCTTTACACGTTACATTTTGAATTCTTTCTGTCTCCTCTGCAGTGTGATCTGTCCTTCACCCACTTCATCGCATGATACCGCGATATTTCTTTGCCTCTCTCTGCAGATATTTTCTTCCCTTGGAGAAGACTAAGAAATAGACAGTGAAATGATATTCTCTCATGAGCTAAATCATACTGGATGTTATGTTAGATCAGAGGAAGCGATGCTACTGTCTCTGTTTCTCCAGAAATTTCTTCCTCGTTGTGAAGAATTTAAGTTCCATTAATTTCAACAACAGGAACGTGTTGGCTCAGTGGCTAAGACGCTGAGCTTGTCGATCAGAAAGGTCAGCAGTTTGGCAGTTCGGATCCCTAGTGCCGCCTAATGGAGTGAGCTCCTGTTACTTGTCCCAGCTTCTGCCAACCTAACAGTTCGAAAGCATGTAAAAATGCAAGTAGAAAAGTAGGAACCACCTTTGGTGGGAAGCAGTGGTGGGTTTCAAATTTTTTAGAACCTACTCTGTAGGTGTGGCCTATTTTGTGGGCGTGGCTTGGCAGTCATGTGACAGGGTGGAAGTGGCCACCTTTTAAAATGTGGTGAAACTCATTTAACAACGCTCTTGCTTAGCAACCAAAATTTTGGACTCAGTTGTGATGATAAATTCTTTCTTCTTTCTTTCTTTCTTTCTTTCTTTCTTTCTTTCTTTCTTTCTTTCTTTCTTTCTTTCTTTCTTTCTTTCTTTCTTTCTTTCCTTCCTTCCTTCCTTCCTTCCTTTCCTTTCCTTTCCTTCCCGTTGGGTCACTGGCAGCAGCGGGCCAGATTTACTTCCAGGTACGCCGGTGGAACCCCCTCTCACCGGTTCTCTAAATTTCACCAACCGGCTCTCGCGAGTAGGTGCGAGCCTGCAGAAACCCACCACTGGTGGGAAGGTAACAGCGTTCTGTGACCCTTTGGCCTTTAGTCATGCCGGCTACATGACTAGGGAGATGTCTTCAGACAGTGCTAGCTCTTTGGCTTAGAAACGGAAATGAGCACCGCCCCCTAGAGTCGGGAATGACTAGCACATATGTGCGAGGGGAACCTTTACCTTTCATTTCACCAAGATTTTAATGGAAATCAATTTCGTTGCCTAAGGCTTCAGGTAATCCAGAGATCTGAATTGTAAGGGAGAATTCTCATCTGACTGACAGTCTTCTAAGTTCAGAGTTAGTCACATGCATCCATTAGACTTGCATAAGGGATATTTATCCTGCAGGGAGAGAACACTCTAGCAAGCTGGGACCTCAAGACATTCCAAAAGTTCAGAAAGTTGGAATTCTTATTTCCTTCTCCCTTTGGTTTTTCTGTGTTATTTTAGACCTGGAGAAAGCAATTATCCAAGATGAACATGTAGCTTTTGTATGTAATAGCTGCAGATATGCACTATGCCTGAAAAACTGTTTTGAATTTCTGTACCTGGCTAATACAATAAATTTAGGGTGGAAAATCGTCTTCCAATGTGGCAAAAAGAAAAGAAAAAAAGGGGGAATATTGGGAGATAGGAGGTGATAGAAGTTTTAGCCAACATTTCCACTAACCACAATGGTTTGTGGGCTGAGCGTCCAAGACAGAAAGACAGAAATTCCCCAGCACAACATGTGAAATGTGTCATTAAGCCAAGCATTAGTGACAGCAGCTCCTTTGTCCCTGCAGCCACCAGCGAAGATATGGCAAAGGAAATGGAGGAGCTGCAGTTGTGCATGTGCATAAAGTCCTTGTTTTTCCCACCAGGCACTGCAGAATAGCAAATTGTCCATTCACAGCACATAGTCTGCATTTCGGAGCTAATATTTTGCCGTTTCTAAGCTAGCCCTTATGAACTCAAGCGCGGATAACTGTTTCTCTCCCCCCTCCCCCCCTTCCCAAGTAAGCCTTCAAAGTGCATTCTTAGGGTGAACCTCGGCAAATCCTTCTGGTCTTTCCGCCCCCCCCCCTCCCCGTTTACAAGAAGCAACTTGAGTCTGAAAACAAGATACCTTTTTAAAAAAAATAAGCACCCCCCCCCAAGCGCGCGCACGTTATTCAATTCTTGCAGACGTTATACCTGCAATCTTTTAATTAAAATGCGCGCGCGCGCACACACACAAGTCCGCCACTGGCTACTGGGGCGAGATTTTAAACACGCGTCTCTCCGTGCGAGTCGCTCTTCCAAATGCACGCTGGGCGCCCAGAACAATGTGGGCTCTGTTTGCAAGCGTAGCTCGGGTTCCTGCGGCACACGCAGGTCATTTCCATGCTGCAACAGTCGTCCGAGTGAAGGCTACAGGCTGCCCTTTTGACGGTGGCTAATCCGGAGAGGCGCTGGCTCACTTTCTTCTCCGGGGTCCCTTCTGTGGCTTGTCGCCCCCTCCCACGCTAGCCAGCTCTCCGAGCTAGGAACGGCGAGGTGAAATATTAACAGGACCGCCGGCCGCCTCTTCGGGGAAGTGTAGAGAACACCCGGGCGTTTGTAACTTTCCCCCCCCCCCCCCTTGCACACCAAAACCACAAGAACCCTCGATGCTCGAGACGCAACACCCTACGCGATTCTTCCGAATTAAGAAGCGGCTCATCGCGTCCAACCCCAATAGGGACT
The DNA here is from genome assembly GCA_039707465.1 of Rhabdophis nuchalis. NCBI lineage: Eukaryota > Metazoa > Chordata > Lepidosauria > Squamata > Natricidae > Rhabdophis > Rhabdophis nuchalis. The sequence continues at coordinate 305,421,755 of CM077643.1, read as the reverse complement.
CTCCACTTCTTCACACGTTACGGAAGGAAGCTGGCCGGTGAAGGGTGGGGGTGGGGTGGGGGAGGAGAAGGCGAGCCCCCTGCTTTGATTTTTCTCATGCAATTCGTACACGTTTCCAGGATTCCTCGCCTCTGGTTACTGGCACGGACATTGACAGACAGGAAAGAAGGAAGGAGAAGGGGAGGAAAGGAAAGGAAAGAAAGAAGGAGTAGAAGGGGGAAGGAAGAAGAGGAGGAGAGGGAGGAAAGAGAGAGGGGAGGGAGGAGGGAGGGTGAAGGGGAGGAAGGAAGGAGAAGGGAGGGAAGGAAGGAAGGAAGGAGGAGAAGGGGGGAGGGAAGGAAGGAAAGAAGGCAGGAAGGGGAAGGAAGGCAGGAGAGAAGGAAAGAAAGAAGGCAGAAAGGAGAAGGGAGGGAAAAGAAAGAAAGAAGGAACAAGTAGGAGGAAAGGAAAAAAGAGGGGTAGGAGGAGGAAGGAGAGAGGGGAGGAAAGGAGGGAGGGAAAAGAGGATGAAAGAAGACAGGGAGGAAGAAACGAAAGAAAGAAGGAGAAGGGAGGAGGGAGAAGAAGAGGAAGGAAGACAGGGAGGAAGGAGGGAAGGAAGGAGAAGGGGAGGGAGGAGGGAGGGAGAAGAGGAGGAAAGAAGACGGAGAAAGGAAGGAAAGAAAGGAGAAGGGAGGAGGGGGGGGAGAAGAAGAGGAAGGAAGTCAGGGAGGAAGGATGGAAGAGAGCCTGTTTCACAGCAAAGCCCGCCAAGTGTTTTCTTCCAAATACCACTGTAAGTTCGTTCAATTAACTTTGCGCAACTGCAGCCTCCCCCCCCCCCCCCACCCACCAACCGTGCCGCTTCCTCGGCTCGCCACTACTTACCTCAACCATTAAACAAGACATTTAACCATAGTGGCAGTTCGGTGACCTCTGAATGCCTCGAAAAGTGGAAGCGGCGCAGCTTGTTCATGAAGCCCCGACCTGCACGATCCCGAAGCTCGGAGCCAGTCTCAGGCAGAGCATTCGGGGAGACGCGCCAAGGGACAGCGGAAGGTGCGCATTGGCCCGGAGAAGGCCAGGAGGGAGGAGGGAAAAGTGCCCGAGCGGGACGCACGAGGGAAAAGCAGCCGGAGCTTCGCGAGCCAGACTTCCCGGCCGGGCGAGAGAGCTGGAGAGGAGCTCCGCGGGGCTTGGCGCAGTCTCGGGCTGGCTGAGCGGCGAAGGCCGAGCCGTGCCTGGCTGGGAGGTGCTGTCAACTGCCACAGGCACAGCGCGCCCGGCCAATCAGCGACAGCGAAGCCTCCTCTGTTTATGTTTCCTCGTTGGAAGAGTGACGTCAAAGGGGTTTAGTTTTTCCTCTGCATGTGCTATTAATTTTAAAGGACTACTATGGGAAGAATGCGCCGGCTGTGATTTCGGCAGGCGAGCTACCACTCGACCCTAGATAGAAACTGGAGCCTTCGTTGTTGTTATTATTATTAATGTCATTATCATCATCATCACCACCCCAAAGGTGCTTTTTCAGGAGACAACTGGACTTCCAGGTTTTTCTTTGAAGACGTTTGGCTCCTATCTGAAGCTGAAGAAGCTTCTTGGATGAGAAGTGAAAGGTCTTCAAACAAAACCAGAAAGTCCAGTTGCCTCTTGAAAAAAAAATCACCTTTGGGACAACCATGACCTGGATGTCTAAGAATCATCATAGACATCATCATCATTCATCATCATCATCCATCATCATCATAATTTGCTGTTGCATAGACCGAAGTTGCCAGAAAGACCAGAATGCCAACATGTGTGTTGCAGAGGCACAATCAAAATTCAGAAGGCGTTTCAGGGGTAAATCAGGATCTGTTCTCACTGGTTATATCTCACCTTGCTTTATGTACTTCTGTTTCCCAGGTGTTGTTGCAGTCAGTCACTACGTCTTAAAAGTGCTATCCCTTTCCCTTGAAACAACAGGTTATGTCTTTGTTTATTTATTTAAAGCCTGTTTCGTGCATACCAGCCTAGAGGGCATTGGGTGGTCTCCAAAAGCTAAGCAGAATCAATATTAATTCAATGGAAGATTAAGAAATAGGGTAGAATGAGAAGTGGGAGAAAAATCCTAGATGGCAATGCAAATCTTCCTATTATTGCAAGGAGGGATTTGTCCTTACCAGGATTTGTGCCTTTATTTCGGTACAAAATGTTTTGCGTTACAAAATGGGAAAGGGGAATCATTGCACTTACTTTTAGTAAGACAAGGAAAGTGCTTCAAGAAGAAGAAATGGGGGGGGGGGGACGACACACATAATAGGAATGGTTAGACAGCAACATGATTATCCCTATTCAGTTGTAATGGCGCTATAATCCTTCTCTGCTTGGTGTTATTTTCTTCTGCTTTTGAAGGAGAAGTTATGTTGAATCTGCTTCTTGTTTATCTGTTCCCCAAATGTTTAATCCACATTTTAAAACATGACATCTCCACTGATTCCAGCTGAACTCCAGATGACTTCACAAATGCAACTATCTAGTTCTTGCAGCACACTACAGAAATGGGTTGTATTGACTTCTCGGATTTTATCCGATTTCATTTCATTTTATTTCCAGTTTGACCTATAGCCCTGGAATGGTCTCCCCCTCTAGTACTAACCAAGTTCAGTGCAGTCCTAGCTGCTGACATTTTATGATGCAACTAGGTAGCATCATCAGTGCTAGGGAAAGTGGCTTGCCCTGTATATGAGTAGTTGTGTAAGAACATTATTAAGACAGGCAACAACCATGGAACAGTGGAAAAAGGAAACAGTCTGCCTATGCAAACAACTTTATCAGAAGGGACCTGATCATTCAACGTACTACAACACAACCAACATAGGCTGTGAAAAAGATAATAGCTCCATACCTAAAATGCATATCAGAAATAACCAATAGACTATTAAAAGCACATGGCATCACTATTCCATACCAACCAGCATAGCCTTCCAAAATATCTTAAGTAAAGCAAGACCCAAGAAGAAGAAAAGAGGACTCATCTACAACATACAAAGTAAGGTCTATAGCCGTGATGGCGAATCTATGGCACGGGTGCCACAGGTGGCACGCGAAAACATTTTGTAGGGCACATGAGGCGTTGCCCTGTCAGCTCCAGCACGGATGTGTGTGCTGGCCAGCTGATTTAGGCCTTCTTTTAAGACCTTTTTTCATCCTCTGGAGGCTTTAGGGAAGCTCCTGAAGCCTCTGGAGGTGTGGAGGGGAGGCTGTTTTCACCCTCCCCAGGCTCCTAGAAAGCCTCTGGAGCTAAAAAAAACCATGTGCCAAAAGCAGGGGTTCGCGCATAGCATTATAGGCGTGGCACGCCCACGCATGACCCCCTTGCACTCCCCCTGCTTTTGGCATATGAACCAAAAAAGGTTAGCCATCACCGGTCTATAGCAACCACCATGTAGGACAGATAGGCAGAAGACTAGCAGAGTGCATCCATGCACATTAACTAACAGTCAGAAGATACAATGGAAATCCCTTAATCTTACAACACACGAACGGATTCCTTCTCATTGTTGAGAATTTGCTATGAATTACTGATACCATAAGTTGCTGTTTCAACCAAATGAAGGAAACAATGTCTTTGTAAAACAACTCAATTGCTATTAATCAGAATGCAGGTTTAGAAGTGGGTGTTTTTTTAAAGCTGGAACTCTGAGAAGAAACTTGGAAAGTTAGCAATTCAAAGTGAAAGAAATACTTCTAAAATGTATTCTTGAATTCTTCAGCAAGTTTACTAGCACCAACAATAAGAAAAACATGCAGCTATTCTATCTTTCCTTTCTTTATGGGTGACAATTAAAAGGAGAAGGGAAATGATGGGAAAATACAAGAGAGGTTTTTTTTTAAAGGATATCACATCTGGTTCTCTTAATAAAATTTTATGATGATTAATCCCTTGATAATAAGAAACACGTTGCATCAAGAAACACTGCAACAAATGTTTAAGTGGATGTAAAGTAAAAATGATATTTGATGATGAGTTTTCACAAATAATAACCAATTTTGTTCACAAAATAAAAGCTGCCTCATTGCTGTCCAAATTCACTCTGGAAGGTTGTCTGACTTTCTGGAGCAGACTGTATGGATTTGTTGCGGGAGATGAGAGAGAGAGAGAGAAACATTATTTTTGCATGAATGAAATCCACTTACATAAAGCTAACTTCTCCTTGAATAACATCTTCTAATGCAGAGATGGCGAACCTTTTTCTTACAGCGTGCCAAAACTGTGCATGCACATGTTATCGCACATGCACATGCCCTCTCAATCCTCCACACCCACCTGCACATGTGTGTGCAACCCCTCACCAGGCTCTGGAGGCTTTCCTGAAGCCTGGGAAGGGCAAAAATGGCCTCCCTCTTCCTCCGGAGACCCTCCGGAATCTGGAAACGGATCACTCCCGAACTTCCGGTTGGGCTGTTGGACCTATTTTTCATCCTCCCAAGGCTTCAGGAAAGCCTCTGGAGGCTTGGGAGTGTGAAAAATGGCCCTAACAGCCCAATAGGACGTTCAGAAATGATCCATTTCCGGCTTCCAGAGAGCCTCCAGGGGGCCAGAGGAAGCAGTTTTTACCATCCCCAGGCTTCAGGAAGGTCCCTGGAGGCTGGGGAGGGTGAAAAACAGTCCCAACGGCCCAACTGGAAGTTCCTAAATTTCGGTTTTGGCCATTTGGCCCATTTTTCATCCTCCCCAGACTCCAGAGGCTTTCCTGAAGCTTGGGGAGGGCTAAAACAGCCTCCCCTTGCCCTCTGGAAGGGTGAAAAATTAGCTGGCCAGCACACGCATATGTGCTGGATCTGACAAATAGCGTGCCACCAAATATGGCTCCATGTGCCACCTGTGGCATGTGTGCCATAGGTTCGCCATCACGGTTCTAAGGTAATTCAAACCTGCATAGCCATATTTTTAAAACAGCATAGAATAAAACATGTTAGTGAGATTTTAAATGTACATTTGGGAATTACCCTGTGATAAGATAACCAGCCAATGCATTTGATAAATAAATTTTAAAAAATTGCATCTTAGCACAAATTAATGGCATTTAAAAAAAAATCTCATATGCTCATGGCAAAAACAAAAGTGACTGACCTTATCTAGTGTTAGATTCAATGTACAGTAACTTTGTTTTGCTCATGTCTTTGCATAGGTCAAAAGTAGCATCTTTATCAAAACTAGCATCCCAGTAGCATACGACAATCAGCATGTGTGTAGAAGTGAACCCACCAATCATAAACTCTGAAAAAGGGGACATATAACGGATGTACCTGAGTCTCCTTCATATATGACTAACGTATTTGGATGATGATTTGCCTGATATCTGCTGATGACGTTACTTAAACATTGCAATACATCCACCAATGTGATAATAGCGAAGAAGATTGCAACAATGTGATTGGGCAAAGGAAGGCTTAGAAAGTATTAGAAAGTCTGATAGCTGCACACATGTCTTGCAGTTTAGCGCTCAGAGCCATAATAAATTGTCATGGTAAACAAGCTCTAAGTTGGAAGTAGACAGTGACCTTAGGTTTGTTTTTCAGAAGCAAAGGTGATATTTAAAGGAGCTCCGTGAAGAGTTCTGATGATACTGGAGGGGCGAAGAGGCAAAACAAATTCCTTTGAAACCTTTAGCTTGAAGGAGTTAAGAAACTCCTGACAAAATGTTCTACCAGCTCAGTAAAACCTCATATCACATGGCTTCCAAGGAAACAGTAAAGCTTCTCAGCTATTGAAATGTTTTTTTGGGTGAAAAAGCTTCCAAAATAATGTTCAACCAGCTTTTCAAATTAGAAGCATTATTTCTAATTGGATGTGCTGGATTTAAAAAGTAGCACCGAATGCATCCTGCGGCTGAGTATAATGTTAAAGAAAATTTCTGAAACGGAAAAGAATTATCCATAATACGGTGAAAAGATATTTTCTGCTATTAAGAATAATCTGATATAATAACGAAAGCACAGCTTCTTTGTACCTAATATTAATTCAGACACAGCTTCAAGACTTCAGAATTATTATTAATTTTTTTGCCTTTGTGAGCATTTTGAGCAGAGATGGTATTCATTCCCCGAACTGCATAGCAAGCAGCGGCAGCACAGTGCGAATCGATGGTAACAAAATGTGAAACCCACTGCTGATCTTGAGAGTAAGTTGTCCCCCATTTAATTTAGCTGCCTTCCTGAACCTGGTGCTTTCCAAATATACTGAGCTACATTAGTTTAGGGCAGGTATCAAACTGGCAGTCCACAGCCCAGATGCGCCATATGCAGACCACGTCCATCCCAGCTCCACAAAGGCAAAAGCAGTTGCGATACATCATGTGACATCAATGTAATGTGGTAAGTTTGACATCCGTGGCTTAGGGTAATGTATCAATTGGGCTGAATTGTACCATGGATGAGTGTTTCACCCACCTGGAGGAGATGACAGCTGTTTTAGCATCCACTACTCTAAGCAAGTATGGAAACTGAGCCCACTACAGATTTCTCATTTGAAGAAGGTATAGACAAGGGAGGAAAGTGTAGGAGAGGACCAGGCTGAGCTTGAGGGAGGAGTCAAATACATCATCAGTCATGTGTCCCTTCATGCCTACAGGAGATCTAAGTCAAGCCCACCTTGAATTTTTCTACTTTTATTCCTGCTAATTTCCCTTGGCTGTTAGTTCAGAGTGTTATAGAGAGCTTAATTTCACAATAAATCTTTATACTCATTTGAACTGTCTGGATCTGCAGATTTTCCTTACTGCCACTTGACAGTAAGCAATCAAAAATCCATCAGAATATATTTGGTTTTTTCATAGCATTTGTACCTGAACATTTCAATATTCTAACACGGGAGCCATTCTTAAGATGAATCAGTAGGAACATGAAACATCCAGAAATATTATTACACATGTCTTCTTTGCCCAAAAAGATGCTGTTCAGATGTATGTGCTACAACTGCCAGACCTCCAGAGAAATATGGGGGTTGTAGTCCAACAATTCAAAAGCTCATTCCTTCCCACTTGTTTTTCAAGTGGGGAAATACTATTGTTTTTCTGAGTCAGCCTCTAACACCATCTGCAAAAGCAAAATTCACCCCCGTGGTCCACAAATGTTGCCCTCTTTTGGCATACGTGGAGTACTGTGGAGCTATTATGGAATGTTGATTGGGACTGTGGATGACAAGACATCCTGGATCCCAGAATCATTTTTGAACAAGGGGTTCAAAGTTGTGGCTGAAGGCTCTCAGACTGGCTGCCTTAAAGAGGCAATTCTGCATATTGAATACTTCAAATCTATGCCTTCTTCTGGATTTTTGCTTCATTTCTCAAATAAGCTGAAGAAATGTTGAGTTATATTGCTTCACTTCATTTGTACACTTGAAAGGCAGCTGTCTTGACTTATGATCAGAGGTGGGCTTCAAAATTTTTAGCAACAGGTTCTCTGCCCGGTTGCTGGGTAGGTGTGGCCATGGTGGGCGTGGCCAAGTCGGCCTCCTGCACCACAGCAGGGGGGCATTTTCATCCTCTCCAGGCTCCAGAGGCTTTTCTCAAGCCTCTGGGATGCCTTCCCCAGGCTCCAGAGGCCCTCTGGAGGCCGGAAAGAGGCCCATTTCTGGCCTTCCAGAACTTCCATGAGGCCTGCTTTTTTTACCCTCCCCAAGCCTCTACGTCGATCCTTTATTACCTGGCATCCCAAATGGGCTGCATGGAGACTCCGGGAATGGCGGGGCAGGGGGGGAGGGCCCAGCCAGGGGTGGGATTTGCAGGGTCTCTGAACTAGGCAGATTCTTAGCTAGAGGCTCTCCTGAACTCTCTATCATAAGCAGCCCACCCCTGCTTATGGTAGACAATTATGTGGAGGATTTACTAAACCAGCCTTGCCTGAGCCTCCATTTCCTCTCCTCCCATTGTTGGTCTGCTGGCTCTCTGTCTTTCTGCTGTTACTGGAGAAGGTGCTGAACAACTTCAGATAGTTATGAGGCTTAGGTTGTGGTGGCCTTCTGGCCAGAACTATAAACTACATAAACAGTATGTCCAAAGATGAAACAATTACTAGTTGGGTAGAACTAAAACTTTTGTTAACTGCAAGGCTTCACATCACTTCTTGAAATAGGGATGTTGTTTTTTTTAAATTCTGTACAACAAAAACAGTCCTGTTGGAATCGGAATGAAAGAAATCTAGACAGAGTGCTGGCAAAATGAGGAACGTATTTATTATAAAAGCTGAGCTCATAAGCAATGCATTTCATTAAATGCAAGGCTATGCTAAACACGTTCTCATTGGACTCCTATTATTGAAAATCCTATGACCCTGAATGTGTATCGTTACACTGCATATGCCTCCCAATTGGTGACAGGCAAGCAATGACGTGTTGGCTTGCAAAGACAGATTCTGGATTAGGGGATCTTAGCTTGCATACAACAGGGGTTCAGCTGCATTTGTAACATATTGTTTGAATTTTTCCCAAATAAACCAGTGTTGTGTCCTTAAGGAATGCTTAATCTGGTATGGGGATATGTCTGAGGATGCTAACTAGTTATACTAAATCTCTGTCTTACTAGAAAGTATTAAAAGCCTTGATTGACCAAAGGCACGATGGTGATAGCACCAATATTTATTTGTTGATATAGTGATTGTGTGCATGTGTAATACATTAGTTTTCTTAACTTTCCATATTTTACGCAAATAATATATTTACACTATATTGTTTTTAGCTTTTAGAAATACATTTTGTATTTTATCCTTCCTTTCCTGATCTATGACTGTAATAAAATATTGGATTGATACAGACCAATTTTTGTGGCAATCAAGATGTTGTTTAAGTGGATACAGAGAGCTAAAACAGGATCCTCCAGTGATGAAATAAAGGTGAGGAGTTTCAGATAACACTGAGATGCTGGATGGTGTATTTTAGAGAATTGTACAGAGTTGAAATGAATGCTGTAAATGTTCGTATCCAAGGAAAAATGATGGGAAGGAAACCATAAATGTTGTGAGAATATTGGAAAATGATACAACTGCAGATGCAAGCAGTATAACTAAAGGAGAATGTTGAATTATGAATAGAGTTTGCTGTGTGACTTACTTAACATGTATATGAACGCTGTCTAGAGGTCTGGTATTTTGATAAATGTGGTCATTTTTCTCTTTAGGAAGAGAAAGGTAGCTAGAGTGAATTCAAAAAGTACAAAGGAATTAATATAAGTGTGCCAGAGAACTCTTTGGCAGAATACTGATTGAAACTGCACAATTGATGACATTGAGCTTAAACGCAGCGTAGAATTAAATATAGCTTTATGCCTGGCAGAATGTATGGAGTCAAGAATGGTTTTTTCAGGTCGTTAAGTAATGTATGAATGTGAGCAAGAAAGCTTACTGTGTATTTGCTGTATTAAGGAACATTTATGCTAAGGTTGATGAGCTTGATCTAGGAAATGTTTCACGTGAGTGTGATAAGAGTTTGAACAAAGCATGCATGAGAATAAGAGGAATGCTTAGCAAATTAGAATAGAATAGAATAGAATAGAATAGAATAGAATAGAATTCTTTATTGGCCAATGGTGATTAGATACTCAGGGAATTTATCTCCCGTGCATAAGCTCTCAGTGCACATACAATACTGATAGATCATTATCATAGTCATTGTAAAAATACATTCATCATAAAACATTAGAATCAATACTTAGTGATAGTCATGGATACTAAATAAGCAATCGACATAAATCATATTAGGATACTAATTAAACAATTTAAATCTTAAGATACAAGCAATAAGTTATAGTAATAAGAAGATATGGTGATAGGGAATAGGGAATAGGGAAAATAAGAATAATGATGGTAATACTGCCTTTCTTGATAGTTTTAATGGTTCAGTGCTGGTATATAGGGGTGAAACAAGATGTGACATCCCCTTGACATTTTTAAGCAAATGTATAAAAATGCTGTGATTATATTGGGAGATCTGCTATTGGGATGCGGATAAGGGTACTTTTTATATTTTACAATAATACAATAGCAGAGTTGGAAGGGACCTTGTAGGTCTTCTAGTCCAACCCCCTGCATGGGCAGGAATCTTATACCATTTCAGACAAATGGCTGTCTAACATCTTTTTAAAGACTTCCAGGGTTGGGGCATTCACAACTGCTGGAGGCAAGCTGTTCCAGAGGTTAATTGTTCTTACTGTTAGGAAATTTCTCCTTAGTTCTAAGTTGCTTCTCTCCTTGGTTAGTTTCCACCCATTGCTCCTTGTCCTGCCCCCAGGTGTCTTGGAGAAAAGTTTGACTCCCTCTTCTTTGTGGCACCCTCTGAGATATCGGAACACTGCTATCATGTCTCCCCTGGTCCTTCTCTTCATCAAACTAGACATACCCAGTTCCTGCAGCCGTTCTTCATATGTCTTAGTCTCCAGTCCTCTAATCATCTTGGTTGCTCTTCTTTGCACTCTTTCCAGAGTCTCCACGTCTTTTCTACATCGTGGCGACCAAAACTGTATGCAGTATTCCAAGTGTGGCCTTACCAAGGCACTATACAGTGGCATTAACACTTCACGCGATCTAGATTCTATCCCTCTGTTGATGCAGCCTAGAACTGTGTTGGCTTTTTTGGCAGCTGCTGCACACTGCTGGCTCATATTTAAATGGTTGTCCACTAGGATTCCGAGATCCCTCTCACAGTTGCTACTATTGAGCAAGGTACCACCTATACTGTACTTGTGCATTTGGTTTTTCTTGCCTATATGTAGGACCTTACTTTTTTCACAATTGAATTTCATTTTATTAGACAGTGCCCAATGTTCAAGTTTGTCTAGATCCTTCTGTATCTTAAGCCTATCTTCTGGAGTGTTGGCTATTCCTGCCAGCTTGGTGTCGTCTGCGAATTTGATGAGTTCCCCATTTATCCCCTCATCCAAATCGTTGATGAAGATGTTAAAGAGTACTGGGCCTAAAACAGAGCCTTGGGGGACTCCACTGCATACTTCCTTCCATGTAGATGCAGTTCCATTGAGGACTACACGTTGAGTGCGGTTGGTCAGCCAGTTACGAATCCATTTGGTGGTGGTGCTGTCTAACCCACAATTTTCTACTTTATCTAATAGTAGGTTATGGTCTACTTTATCAAATGCCTTACTGAAGTCCAGGTAAATTATATCAACAGCATTCCTCTGGTCCACTGATTTTGTTACTTTGTCAAAGAATGCAATTAGATTCGTCTGGCATGATCTGTTTTTGACAAACCCATGTTGGCTTTTGGCTATTACTTTGTTTGCTTCTAGGTGTTCACTTATTTGTTGTTTAATTATCTTTTCCAGAATCTTTCCTGGTATTGAGGTCAGGCTGATGGGTCTATAGTTTCCTGGATCTGTTTTTTTTCCTTTTTTGAAGATGGGAACCACATCTGCTCTTTTCCAGTCTTCTGGCAGTTCCCCGGTGCTCCAGGATCTCTGAAAGATATAGTTCAGTGGTTCTGAATCTTTTATATAAGAGTGTTGTATTGTTGGGTGAGAATGGCTGTGAATGGAGCACTTGTATAGACTACAAGGCATGTAGAACTGAAACTATGAAATATCAAGGTGGTTGATGGTCAAAGTGGCCAGGAAAATAATATGAATAATTGCAAGTCATAGCATAGCATAGCATTTGGTCTAGAATAACTAGACCAAATAGGTGTATTTGATGGATCTTTTGGTGGAAAAAAATTCAAGACATGGAAATGATAGTAGAAAAGTAATAAGTGGCATGTAAAGTGCATTGCAAGGACTGAGTGTTGTTCAAAAAAGTGAAAATGGCTAAAGGTAACAGCATGCTTCTGTTGGCTTGGTTACAGGCAGAGTTGGTAATGTCACAGGAACATAAGAGTTGAATGCAGCAGGATTGAAGTATTTAAGAAGTTTGTGGTCGAACAAGAGGAGATCAGGCAACAAATGTGGATTGAATACAAAATGTAAGATCTGAAGAAAAGAAGTTTCTTGAGGCACTTTGTTTATATAGTATAGAACAGAATATTCTTTCTTGGTCAATTGTGATTGGACACACAAGGAATTTGTCTCTGGTGCATAAGGATATATAAAGCAACAAAGTTATAAACCATGCTCATAAGGTACAATCATAAATCATAAGATACCAACAACAAAGTGATAGTCATAAGATGCCAATACAAATAGCTAAGAGGGAAGATGAGAAGAATAATTAGTAATACAGTCCTACTACATGGTTAGATATCTTTAGGCATAAGACAGTGCTGTGGTAATTACGAATTTAGTGGAGTGATGGTATGGGAGAGGATTGTCTTTGTGTCTAGTAGGCAGGATTGAATTGGGATTGAGCTGCAGTATAAATATATGAAGGAAGAATGACTAGATTGAGAGGAAGGGCAGACCTTAGAAGTTATATTTGATGAGATCCGCCAAAATAGAGGTGAATTTGAAAGAATAAAAAGCAGCATATGAAGCAATATATAGCTGATGTAGAAACATAGAGGTGAAGCTCTCCCAATCAGGAGGTTGTGAGTTCAATCCTAGGTAGAGGCAGATGTAGGGTCTCCTGCTTGGGCAGGGGGTTGGACTAGATGACCTGCAAAGTCCCTTCCAACACTGTTAATGTGTTAAAATGGGTGGTAGGTGATGGGTAGGGAAATTGCCAGGATAAAAGGAAGGGAGAAATACTGAATTATGCTTGCTTTAACTAGCTTTAGCTATGTTTATTTTTATTACCTCATGCCTTACATTTCTTTAGCTTACTATTTCTTCTTTGTTGTGTACGCTTTGTTTAATATTGCTTGCCCCTTAAGGAAATAGCATGCGGTGTGTGTCAATGGTGGGTTTCCTTTTTTTTTTTTACTACCAGTTTGCTCGCGCGCGTGTGATGCTTCTGCGCATGCTCAGAAGTGTCCGGGCGGGTGGGCAGAGCCTCCTGCCCCTACCACTACCAGTTCACCCGATCCGGGCCAAACCGGGAGCAACCTCTGGTGTGTGTCAGTGTGTGTGTGTGTGTGTGTGTGTGTATGTAACTATGTTGCTATATGAACATAGTAATAATATCGTGATTCTGGAAGGCAAATAAATATTGTTCCAGAAACAAGAGCTTTATTAATACCTGCCAGAATTCCAGAACAACCAATAGACTCTCCTTACTGCTGCAAAAATAATACATCAGCCATCTTTTACATATCAGACAGATTGTGCAGTGTTGGATAGTACTAAGTTTTAGGTTGTTTTTTTTTTAATGCTGGGTGAGGAAGTGAAATTTTCCCAATCCTCTTCCAATCTTAATTCCACTGTGGGAGGGAGGAGTCCTAAAGTAATTACCACATAATCACTGTAATATAAACAAGCAGAAGCTCCAGCTGTGACGAAGATACAGAAATAAAAATCTTGCTTAAAAGAGGTAGCCCAGGTTGAACAGTGTTTTTGCATACAAAAAGAGGAAGCCTATATTAGCGTATCTTGAAAATATAACATCTGAATTAAAACCATGTGTTGATGGATACTATTTGGGCATGTGTTGATGGATACTATTTGGGCATTTTATAATGTGTAATCCTTAAACTAAACATGGCCCATCTTAAAATAAATTTTCCCTGTTTGACTTATGCAATGTTCAGTGATGAATGTCAAGGCACTTTAAGGACCAGCCAGGATTGGATCATTATTTATTTCTTTATTTCTTTATTTAATTTTTGGTGTCTATCTCCCTCAAAGAGCCTCCCTCATCTGTCTTTTGATAATGAGCATTACTTTCTCAGAACAGATAATGGAGTCATAATAATATTCAGTTATTACTTCTTTGGGGAGCTGGAAAAATTGAATAGCAGTAAAATTATTTCAATAATAATGCTAATAATGATGGTCGTGATGACTTGATTCAAATTTGATCAACACCTCTCCACAGAATTAGGCATACTTTTTAAAGTTATTCCTGCCTTTTCTCTTTCAGTGAGAACTTAGCACCGAATCGAATCATTCGTGAGATGGAGTTACAAAAAGCAAATCCCTCTTTTAGTGATTTTTAGGTCTTTTGGTATCATCCAGATATCACTATATTCATATAACTTTTTTCTTCATTATTAAACAATAATGTAATGGTTGGATATTACTATGTGCTTAATGGTTGGGTAATACTAAAGAAATGCTAGTAAGACGTAAGGCCATATTTCTTACATCTACACATTTACAAGGATAACTACCACTTCAATGAAAGTCAATTTGCAGCTTTTTCTATTCCTTGGAGCCAAAGACACATTTGTATTGAGGGAGGGGGACAGACAGGGAAGAGCATTTAGTTTTGTCCTTTAGTTATCACTAACTAGTGGGAAGGGGAACCCCATCTTTTCACACACACACACCCAATATGATAGAATCTGTGTTGGTCTAAGAAAGTGCACACAGTGGCTATTTTTTTCCCTACACACAATGCTCCAAAGCAATGCTGAATCCAAATCTGGGAAGTTATGCATGGTACACCATAGAGGCCAGGCACATGTTGAAGCTATGATATTGACAAAGTTAAGGATATTCTGATGTTCTCTGAGAGCAAAGTTTTGGTCTTTGGAAATTTCTGTCTTATAGTTGCTCTTCCGCACCTCCTCTTTCCTCTTCTCTCTTCTCCTGCTCTTTCTGTTTTCCATGATACATGTTCCCTTCATTATTTTTCCATGTGTTAGTAACTCTACCTCCTCCTCCTCCTCCTCCTCCTCCTCCTCCTCCTCCTCCTCCTCCTCCTCCTCCTCCTCCTCCTCCTCCTCCTCCTCCTCCTCCTCTTCTTCTTCTTCTTCTTCTTCTTCTTCTTCTTCTTCTTCTTCTTCTTCTTCTTCTTCTTCTTCTTCTTCTTCTTCTTCTTCTTCTTCTTCTTCTTCTCTTCTTCCTGTATCTTTACTTCTGTAGTAAATGGTTAAGCTGTTAGACTAGGGTAGGGAGTCCCAGGTTAGAGTCCCCTGTTCAGCTGGCTGATACTGTGCTAATGAATGAGCCAAATGGGATGTTGTTATAGGCATAAAATGAGGGAGGAAGAGGAGTATTTTTGTGGTATAATAAGATAAACATTGTCCTCATTTCTTCAGCAGAAGAAGAAATATATGGTGAAAGGAACTATCCCCTGATAGGTACTAGAAGAGGAACAGGCATAACACAAGAATGAGAAGAAAAATTATTCTGTTTTTGGAACAAACTGCCTTTTATTCTACCACCCAGAATATGCATGTAAAATGGGACAAAATGTGCAGTTCAGACCACATCATCTCAAAAGGCATAAGAATTTTTGAAGCCCAGCTTACCCGTATTTTTTGGAGTATAAGACGCACCTTTTTCCTCTAAAAAGAGGCTGAAAATCTGGGTGTGTCTTATACAATACAATACAATACAATACAATAGCAGAGTTGGAAGGGACCTTGTAGGTCTTCTAGTCCAACCCCCTGCATGGGCAGGAACCTTATACCATTTCAGACAAATGGCTGTCTAACATCTTTTTAAAGACTTCCAGGGTTGGGGCATTCACAACTGCTGGAGGCAAGCTGTTCCAGAGGTTAATTGTTCTTACTGTTAGGAAATTTCTCCTTAGTTCTAAGTTGCTTCTCTCCTTGGTTAGTTTCCACCCATTGCTCCTTGTCCTGCCCCCAGGTGCCTTGGAGAAAAGTTTGACTCCCTCTTCTTTGTGGCACCCTCTGAGATATCGGAACACTGCTATCATGTCTCCCCTGGTCCTTCTCTTCATCAAACTAGACATACCCAGCTCCTGCAGCCGTTCTTCATATGTCTTAGTCTCCAGTCCTCTAATCATCTTGGTTGCTCTTCTTTGCACTCTTTCCAGAGTCTCCACATCTTTTCTACATCGTGGCGACCAAAACTGTATGCAGTATTCCAAGTGTGGCCTTACCAAGGCACTATACAGTGGCATTAACACTTCACGCGATCTAGATTCTATCCCTCTGTTGATGCAGCCTAGAACTGTGTTGGCTTTTTTGGCAGCTGCTGCACACTGCTGGCTCATATTTAAATGGTTGTCCACTAGGATTCCGAGATCCCTCTCACAGTTGCTACTATTGAGCAAGGTACCACCTATACTGTACTTGTGCATTTGGTTTTTCTTGCCTATATGTAGGACCTTACTTTTTTCACAATTGAATTTCATTTTATTAGACAGTGCCCAATGTTCAAGTTTGTCTAGATCCTTCTGTATCTTAAGCCTATCTTCTGGAGTGTTGGCTATTCCTGCCAGCTTGGTGTCGTCTGCGAATTTGATGAGTTCCCCATTTATCCCCTCATCCAAATCGTTGATGAAGATGTTAAAGAGTACTGGGCCTAAAACAGAGCCTTGGGGGACTCCACTGCATACTTCCTTCCATGTAGATGCAGTTCCATTGAGGACTACACGTTGAGTGCGGTTGGTCAGCCAGTTGCGAATCCATTTGGTGGTGCTACTGTCTAACCCACAATTTTCTACTTTATCTAATAGTAGGTTATGGTCTACTTTATCAAATGCCTTACTGAAGTCCAGGTAAATTATATCAACAGCATTCCTCTGGTCCACTGATTTTGTTACTTTGTCAAAGAATGCAATTAGATTCGTCTGGCATGATCTGTTTTTGACAAACCCATGTTTGCTTTTGGCTATTACTTTGTTTGCTTCTAGGTGTTCACTTATTTGTTGTTTAATTATCTTTTCCAGAATCTTTCCTGGTATTGAGGTCAGGCTGATGGGTCTATAGTTTCCTGGATCTGTTTTTTTCCCTTTTTTGAAGATGGGAACCACATCTGCTCTTTTCCAGTCTTCTGGCAGTTCCCCTGTGCTCCAGGATCTCTGAAAGATATAGTTCAGTGGTTCTGAGATCTCGTCTGCCAGTTCCTTCAGAACCCTGGGGTGTAATCCATCTGGTCCTGATGATTTGAACTCGTCCAGGGCAGACAGGTGCTCACTTACCATTTTCTTCCCTATTTCAAATTGTGTTCCTAATCTGATATTTGTGGTGCTGTTTTTGATTGATTGGACTGTTTTATCCCTTTGTGTAAAGACAGATGCAAAAAAAGAGTTAAATAGTTCTGCTTTCTCCCTGTTGCTTATCATCTTCTTGCCATTTTCTCCCAGCAGTGGACCAATTGTTTCCTTAACTTTTTTCTTATTTTTAACATGTTGGAAGAAGCTTTTTTTGTTATTTTTTACTTTTTTGGCAAGCCTTTCTTCATTGTGAGCCTTAGCTTTCCTCACTTCATCTTTACAGGCTCGGGCTATTTGCTGATATTTTGCCTTGGTTATGTCCCCCTTTTTCCACTTTTTATATTTATCCTTTTTGTCTTTCAATTTGTCAGAGAGTTCTTTATGCAGCCATGCTGGTTTCTTTTGGGAACTGTTATTTTTCTTCTTCATTGGTATTGCGCTGGACTGGGCTTTTATAATCTCATTTTTCAAAATTTCCCAAGCTTCTTGAGTTGTTTTCCCCTTGAGGATTCTCATCCATGGAATCCTTCCCAAGCTCTCTCTGAGTTTATTGAAATGAGCTCTCTTGAAGTCTAAGACTCTAGTTTGACTTTGTTCAACTACTTTTATACATCGAATACAGCATTATTTTGCCTCTTGAAACCCCACCCCTTCACCAAAATGGCCATGCGCATACCCTTATGGCGGCTTCCAGAGAGCTCCTGCGGGGCAGGGCATTTTTGCCCCCCCCACAGCCCCCAGCAGCACTCTATAAGCCTCCATAAGGCTATGCATGCAATTTTTTTGACCAAAAAACCGGCCCATTTTCGCAATAAATCTGCCGTTTTTTTGCTCATTTTTGACACCCCCCCCGAGCACTCTGCAAGCCCCTCCAAGGCTATTCATGCCATTTATTTGAAAAAAAGGGCACATTTTTGCAAAAAACGGGCCATTTGGGATAAGTTTGCAAAGTGCAAAAAGGTTTTTTTTTTCCCTTTTGGAAAGCTGTTTAGTTAGAGTGATTGATGAGAATTACGTTGGTCAAGTACTGTGCCTGCAGAAACAAAGATTTGTTCCAAAGGTGGTCAGTGATTTCCTTCTCCAGAACATGGGTAAATACACCTGGAAACATCTACTTACCTACCTACTTACTCTCTCTCTCTCTCTACATACCTATCTACTGTATCTCTCTCTCTCTTTCTCTCTCTCTATCCCTCTACCTATCTATCTACACCCTCTCTCTTCCTACCTATCTGCTGTATTTCTCTCCCCCCTCTATATACCTACCTACCTACTCACTCTCTCTCCCTACCTACCTACTGTATTTCTCTCTCTTTCTCTCCCTCTCTCTCTCTATCCCTCTACCTACTTACCTACTTTTTTAAAAAAAAAAAGCCTCTTCAAAACCTGGGTACGTCTTATACTCTGAAAAATACGGTACATTCTTTCATTAACTGAAAGCACAAATAAAACATTTCTCTCCTACTTGATATCTTTTTAAAAAAACCAAATTTTAAGATTGAATTAGTGGTTTGAATACAATCCATACAGATTATTTATTTAAACACCAAATAGAGGTGCAGTTTCATTTTTCCAAGCAACTTGAATCTTGAAAGTGGTTAAATGGTATCACTTAGTGCAATGTTTTTCAACTTCAGCAACTTTAAGATGTGTGGCTTTCAACTCCCAGAATTCCCAAGCCAGCAGGCTTGACCTAGAACAGGGGTGGGCAAACTTTGCAACTTTAAGTCTGAAGGACTTCAGCTCCCAGAATTCAGCTCCTTCAGACTTAAAGTTGCAAAGTTTGCCCACTCCTGACCTAGAAGCTTGCAGTTGTGATAACTTTTGAGCTGAGTCCTTTCTGATGAATGAATGTATGGAAATTGTATAAAGGGAGCAGTTGTCAAGTCTTAACAGGATATAAGCAATTACCCTCAAACCTACTTTGAAAGAGTGGTCTGGGGCTTTCCTATCTGCTCTCAGCTGTTATTCCACTGAGAAATATTGGTTTGATTAAAGAATCTTGACTTGCCAATGTTTTGAAGGAAATAGAGATTTGCCACCATACCTGACTAGGTGTTATTTCAGGTGTGACTCTGAGGGAGCAGGTTAAGGTAGATCCTGGTCAACAATCAGCAATGGTTGAGTGGTGATTCTTTCTGCTCAGGTATTGGTCAAGCAGTGCAAGAATGAGTTATCTATGTATTAGTTCCTCACATGGTTATGTCATCAAGAAAGACCCTCATTGTGCTTGCTGAGGAGAGAACTGCCCATGTTGGGGGGGGGGGCAAATAAACGATATATTACAATTACATGGCCTCTCTCTCTCTCTCTCTCTCTCTCTCTCCTTGTGATATGCAGACGGATTTGGTCCTTGCTGGCTACTTTCTGAATGCAAGATAACTTGCCTTTGAATTTGGGCTCAATGTTTACATCAGGCAAGATTTTATCTCTTTGCCTCCACAGATAAAGATGCTTCTATGTACTGCTACTCTTTGTTCCTGTTTATGGTGGCAGGTAGTTAAGGATGAAATGTGTGGTTTTATTGTTGCTTTAATGACATATCACTATAAATATCCAGACAGCACCTTGATTTTCTGTTAGTATTTTTTTCTTAGCAGTAGCAATGTAAATAAAAGATACAAAGAAATGGGAGCTCCTTTTCTGATCTGAATGTGGTAAACTGTCATTTAATAATTTTGTCTAGGCAATTGTGATTTTTAGATGCTGTGCTTTCTCCAATCAGGGCTCAATTCAAGTTTTTTTGAATGTTATAAATATACAATAGTGGTTAATATTAGTGGGAGTGGGTGGGTTTTTTGTGTGTGTCTGTGTGCCTTCAAGTCAGTGTTGACTCCTTGCTTCTGCCTGGACTAGTCCCTGCATTTTAGAAGTGGTTTGCCCTTGTTGTCTTCTTCTTAGGGCTGAGAGAGAGTGAGTAGCTTAAGGTCACTCATCTGGCTTTATGCCTAAGGCAGGACTAGAACAGCCTCTCCATTTCTAGCCGGTTCACTTAACCACTACACCAAACTAGCTCTCGATGTTAGTATGTGGGACTATGCAAATAGGTATTTGTCAATAATGTCACTCTACTGAACAACTTGCACCTAGACTTTAAATCAGCCAAGCACAGTTTCTGCCTTTACAAATGCTTCAGTGGCGGCCCATTTCCTTTGCATAAGTTGCATTTTCTTTGAGACAGAAAGGGGAAACTGTATGTCATATTAACCATATTCATTTTATTTTAAATACATTAAAAGGTAAAGGATCCACTTGCACAGACGTGCCAGTCGTTCCTGACTCTAGGGTGCGGTGCTCATCTCCCTTTCAAAGCTGAAGAGCCAGCGCTGTCTGAAAATCATCAGGCCAGACACTGAAGGCACACGGAATACTGTTACCTTCCCACCAAAGGTGGTCCCTAATTTTCTACTTGCATTTTTAAGTGCTTTCGAACTGCTAGGTTGGCAGAAGCTGGAAGAAGCAACGGGAGCTCACTCCATTACGCAGCACTAGGGAGTTGAACTGCCAAACTGCCAACCTTTCTGATCGACAAGCTCAGGGTCTTAGCCACTGAGCCACCCTGTTCCTATAAAAATTCATTAAAACTACGTTAAAGTAGTTTTTAGACTGGCTTCATCCACTTCTTTTTTCTTTTTCCTCTCTCATTCTTTTAAAATACTGTCAGCTTCCCCAAGGGCCAGGTGTTGCTTTTAGCCAAAAAAGCTCAAAAGTTCAACTATTAATCCAGATATTTTTATTCTAACTTTGAGTTGTCAGTCTTTTAGTTTCTGTTGAAATTTAGCTGTCCTATAAAAATCCAGCATGCCTCCTGATGCCAGTTTGAAAATATAGACAAATAAATCTGGATTCTGGATCCTCCATTCCAAGACACTTTTTGTTTATTTATTGGTTATTATCTGGTTATTTATTATTGGAGAGCCCACTTCAATTTTGCACATATGGGTATAGTGCCAATTCAGATATACTAGACAATACTTAAACATTCTTTCCTTTCTATGACCTTCAACACACCTAATGCTAACTAAGCCCTATCCCCTATGAGAGTTGTTCACCCCCAATGGAGTAATTCATTGTAGTAATCAATGTGTTGGAGGCTAAATTAATAGTACATACTGTCCTGAGTACAGTACACTATATAAAACAGATGGCCATTATTTAAGAAACAGAATGATTAAGAAATCATTAAATCAGCAGAAACTGAGAAGCAACGAGAGAGAAAGAATGAACGGAAGAAGGAAAGATGATCTCCTTTGACTCACAGGTCATATCAGGAAATTTATTAACTACTGTTTCCTAAGCATAAAATGGGGAAATGTTTTAATTGTAGTGAACATGAATACATCCTGAATTCATTCATCTCAAACAGTTATAGGATTTACTTTCTATGAACCGGAGGAACAGTATTCCTTCTTCCTTTTAGGAGGCTAAAAAAAATATCTCATTTATAGGACCAGCTATCTTTGTTGGAAAGTTCAGCTCAGATTTATAGTTGCCTTGAAGTAACACATTCAGTTGAACAGGTCCTGGGAGGGACAACAGCAATGACATCAGTATAATCATTTGTCTCTAGCACAGGGGTGTCAAACTCACGTAGTCATGGCAGCATCACATGGTATTGGAACTTTTCCCCCTTTTGCTAAACCAGGCATGGGTGTTACCAGTATGTGGCGCATCTGGGCTGTGGGCTGGAAGTTTGACAGCCCTGCTCTAGCATGACAACTTCACATCAAGAGTCAAAGTCAGAAGCTGATTATGTTGGGAATCTGCCAAAGCTTAGGTTCTAGCTGGAGCTGAATGTGTCTCCCGGCGTCCAGTTGCCCCTTCCTGTCCACCCATTAAGATAAAATAACGGAGGAGGAGGAGGAGGAGGAGGAGGAGGAGGAGGAGGAGGAGGAGGAGGAGGAAAGGAAGAAAGGAAGGAAGGCATGAAGGCATGAAGGAAGGGAGTAAAGAAGGGAGTAAAGAAGGAAGGAAAAGCAAGAAGATAGAAGATGGACAGTTAGGTAATTTGCCTAAAAAAATCCAGCAGGGCTAGAATCAATTCTTTCGGAAGTATATCTTGGAATTTTTTACTTTCTAAACCATGTTTAGAAAGTAAAATAATGTTGCGCTATGGCCTTTTCTATCTACTACTTTACTGTTGAAAAGCAGCCAACAGTGAGTTAAATACATTTGCTTAATGGCAATTTGTTGAATAAACCAAAATTTGCTGGGGTCATATAATAAACGGAATCATCAGACTTGGTTTACAAACTACAATAAACAAATGGCTGTTCTCTCCAGCCTTAGGCTAGGATTAGTGGTCCCCTGTGCTAGATGTTTCATGTGGGTAGGATGCTTTGCAGTATCAGCTGGGTTCTCCATCATGTTTTTCCTTTTTTTTTCTTCTTGTCTAGCTTGGTTTTGTAGTTTGCTGTTTCTTATTACAATGTTTTTATACATTGTTTTGTGTATTTTAGATGCCTGGAGCAGGGGTGCTGCATGTGCATTTGCAGAGCAATAAAAATTGCTCTGTACATGCGCAGAAGCAAAAAACAAAATGGCATCGCCTACGGCATCACCGGGAAAACCAGTTTGGGGGCATGGTAGACCTGGGTTGCTGCCAGTTCCAGCGACCCAGGCCACCAAACTACTACCAGTTTGACTGAACCAGTCAAAATTGGTAGGAACCCACCACTGGTCATTTGGAGTCAGACAACATAATGTTTAACTATGATAGCTAGCTATTTACCTAACTAACTAATACAGTAGCCGGGTACAAACGCAGTGCAAATGTACAAACAAGGAAACCACATTATGGCTTAGTGACACTGTATGTCCCACACGACACTTTCGTCCTGATACCTCTGCCCAATTAAATCTGGTATCTCTTTGTATTACTAAAGAATGGTAGTTGACCTCCTAAACAAAACTAAGGCCTTGATCCCTGTGTTGATCCAACAGATGGTACATACTGATAACTACACAAGGCTCTGTAGTTGCAGTCAAGTTGCTTCTTTCTTAGGCTATGACTCAGCTGGAATTCTGGGTTGGCCAAGGTCAGAAAATAAGACAAGGCATCAATACATCCAAATGACTCTCAGACTGAAGAGATCTTTGCACCTTACTGCTACCAGTGAGATGTAGCATGAAGAGTGCTTTTTCAGTACAAGAAAAAGAAGTAGAGAATAATGCACACAAACCATACACTGGCCACCTAACAATTTATGAATACTCCTTCTACATCTTTAGGTCTTAGAAATAGCAGGTGCAAAGGGCCTGTGTTTTACTGTAAAGCTTTAAAGGAAGTTAGCAAATCCCTCTCCTAGAAGAATGAAATACCCTAGGAAATATTGAAAAGACAGAATATTATATTTCCCTGGATCAGAAATGGAGAAACATGTTTTTAGGTAGGAAACAGACTCACTCTTAATAGCCCCCACTTTGTCAGTGGGCTATTAAAAAAGCCTGGACCAGTCTATCTACATAACAAAGCTCTCCCCCCTTCAGCTGCAGGGTGATGGGATGAAGGCATGATAGCATTAGCCCTTTACCCAACTCACCACATGGCATCTGGGAACTCAACCAAACTTGGACTCAAAGCACACCCTAGAAGTTGCTCCTTCATGGCCCCATGGGAATCTGACAACCAATCAGAATACATCTCTTACACAGGAAAAGGAAATAGAGAGGTGGGGCCGAACAGAGTATAAAAAACCCAGCAAGTCTCTATTTTGTCTCTCTTTTCTTCTTCACCCAATATCGTGAAGCATGCGATCACCTTTTCCCGCAGTACCTCAAGCCATGTGGTCCTGTCCACCATTAAAGTCACCATGTTTCCAGTGTCTTTTCCCCCACTTGGAACTAAACCTAGAAGGACATTTCTTTCAACAGCCTCATGGTTTTAACCTCTGGCGGCAGCAGAAAAAACTTTTCATCAGAGGTCCCCCCCCCCCCCCACACACACTTTTTTCTATTTTGGAAAATACAAGCTTATTTTCAGCAACTTAACCCAGAAGCATAGGAAGTGAAGGTTTTCTGGCACAGAAGAAAATCTCCCTTGTTAATTTCTTTGCTGGATGTCATTTATTTATTTATTCATGAGGCTTTTATATTGTTTTAGTCATATGGGACTCTAAGCAGTTCATGTCCAACCATAAACAGAAGAAAAACAAGAGAATGAGCAAATAATACGATAACCCAATACAATATTCATGGCATCACATTTCTCTCAAATGCGTGGAAGATCCATGATCACGAGAGAAGGGGCCATTCCCAGCCCTGGGTGTAAACTCTCCTCTAGAGGGACAACACCCACCCACCCCAATTGCTGTTGCCAAAGGACCTGCTTCCTCACTGATATCCTGATTGGCTGTAGAACCCTCTACAGGCACTTTGGTTTGGATATATTATTAAAAATGCAGATGACGAAAAAGCAAAACAAAAAAGTCATCTTTATTTACAAGGCATTCACTCCTACAGCTCCTGCTTAGATTTATTTGAATGATTAAATAATAGCATTGAATATTAGAACCAATATGAAAGAGGAAATGATGCACCGCCCCGAGTCCCTTCAGGGAGAGGGAGCAGTCTACAAATTAAATTTGATTTGATTTTTGATTTGAATGATGAAAATGGTACAATTGAAATATAGATAGCCCTCGTTTAGTAACTCCTTCGACAGTGACTGTAGTTGCAATGGTGATGAAAAAATAACTGTGACCAATGTCTCCATTTATGACCTTTGCTCTCTTTCTCTCTCTCTCTCTCTCTCTCTCTCTCTCTCTCTCTCTCTCTCTCTCTCTCTCTCTCTCTCTCTCTCTCTCTCTCTCTCTCTCTCTCTCTCTCTCCCTCCCTCCCCCTCCCTCCCTCCCTCCCTCCCTCTCTCTTTCTCTCTCTTTCTCCCCATTACAATCAGTTAGTACATTATTGTGCTTGATCCATTTTTCCCTTCACCAGGCAGAGAGATTACCTAAACCAGCTTTGCTGGCTGGAGAATTCTGGGAGCTGAAGTCCTTCAGACTTAAAGTGGCAAAGGTTGGGGACCTCTGACCTAAACAAGTTATCTCTCCCTGCAGTGCAGTAAATTCCTAAAAAGTACTAACTGCAAGTTAACATGCTAAGCTCTGTGACATCAATTAGCTCATGCTGTTGCCTGTAACTAACAAGATCCCAATAAGTGTTACACTGGAGGTTTTTGTTTGCCTCCAAAGCTGTTCAGTGAACACACTAGGCAAACAGCCAACAACAGCGCATTCTTTTCAGTGTCTATGTCCCCTTGTATACCTGATTATTCTCTTGCAATTCTTTTCTCTTCAAAGACCCAGCACAACATTCCCAGGGGTGGAGGAGTAGGGGAGAGGGCTACAAGATTTGCCCTTTTATCTGGCTTCCATTTGAGTTGAGTTCTGGAAACTTTCCCTACTGTTTGAGCTCACCTGGTTGTTTGGGGTTACCTCTGATGCTGTGTAAAGCAAAGGAAACCTGTAGTAAAATTGTAAGCACAGTCACAGTCACATGATTTTAACTTAGCAACCACTTTACTCAATGATAATGTTGACAGTCCCAACTGCAGTGATTCAACTGTACTAGAATCCTGCATTGGGACCCAAGTACTCAATTGTTTCACTTGTGTGATGACATCAGTACGTGCTAGTTGCCATTTTTGGCATTATGGTAGTGAACCTCTGAAGCTGATGAGGCTTGCAACCCTTTCCAAGAGTTTGATTTCTATGGAAGCTCACAGAAGTGCATAGCTCCAGTGACGTGGTTGTGTTTTGATATATCTCTGCTACGTAACCTAAGATAAAGGAACATAGCATCAATATTTCCAATTGTTGCCTGCCTCGTGAGATTTCTTGGAGAACTGGTGCCATAAAGTTTCCTGTACAGGGAAAAAGAATATTTCTGCCTTTTCATGCCCAACTATCTGTTACTGTTTACTTGTTTCTTCCCTTTGTCTAATGGGAATATCTCCTCTTATTGTTGTTGTGGCTGTCCATCAATGTCTTTGTGCCTAGACCATCTTAAAATACATCTGTAAAATGTAAGTAGCCATTTAGTGCTTTTTGTCAGGTCTTAAAAATCCTGGCCTTAGAATCCTTGCTTTTCAGTGAGTGAAATATCTCTGGGTTGAAATCATATTGGTGAACCTTCATACACATAAGACTATATGTAACCTGAAAGATAGAATTGGTTTGGTGGACTTTTTTTAAGCAACGCCCAACTGTAAATATGGGGAGTGAAACTGCCCAAATTTTAGACACCTGAATGGGGAGAAGAGACGTTTGTATCTTCCAGCCTAGTTGATTTCGGATCAAAGTAGTGGTGGGTTTCTGCAGGCTCGCACCTACTCGCGAGAGCCGGTTGGTGAAATTTAGAGAACCGGTGAGAGGGGGTTCCACCGGCGTACCTGGAAGTAAATCTGGCCCGCCGCTGCCAGTGACCCAACGGGAAGGAAAGGAAAGGAAAGGAAGGAAGAAAGGAAGGAAAGAAAGAAAGAAAGAAAGAAAGAAAGAAAGAAAGAAAGAAAGAAAGAAAGAAAGAAAGAAAGAAAGAAAGAAAGAATTTATCATCACAATTGAGTCCAAAATTTTGCTAAGCAAGAGCGTTGTTAAATGAGTTTCACCACATTTTAAAAGGTGGCCACTCCCACCCTGTCACATGACTGCCAAGCCACGCCCACAAAATAGGCCACACCTACAGAGTAGGTTCTAAAAAATTTGAAACCTACCACTGCTCTGGGTTGAAATCATATTGGTGAACCTTCATACACATAAGACTATATGTAACCTGAAAGATAGAATGGGTTTGGTGGACTTTTTTTAAGCAATGCCCAACTGTAAATATGGGGAGTGAAACTGCCAAAATTTTAGATGCCTGAATGGGGAGAAGAGATGTTTGTATCTTCCAGCCTAGTTGATTTCGGATCAAAAATTATTATTTTTTCCACCTCCCCAAACAATGCTTGTGATGGAAATAAGGAACACAGTGGCTCAGTGGCTAAGACGCTGAGCTTATCGATCAGAAATGTCAGCAGTTTGGTGGTTTGAATTCTTAGCACCACATTATTGAGTGAGCTCCAGTTGCTTGTCCCAGCTTCTGCCGACCTAGCAGTTTGAAAGCACTTAAAAATGCAAGTAGAAAAATAGGAATCACCTTTGGTGGGAAGGTAATAGTATTCCATGTGCCTTCGGCATTTAGCCATGCTGGCCACATGGCCACAGAGACATCTTTGGACAGCGCTGGCTCTTTGGCTTTGAAACGGAGATGAGCACTGCTCCCTAGAGTCAGGAACTACTAGCATGTATTTGTGAGGGGAACCTTTACCTTTACTTTAGTGTTTGATTTATGACCACAATCCATCCCATAATTTCTGCTGCTAAGCAAGACAGTTGCTAATTGAGATTTGCCCAACACTATGATCTTTCTTGTTGCTAAATGAACCACTTAACAGTTGTTAAGTGAATCACTGCAATTGTTAAGTTAGTAACACAGTGGTAACATGAATCTGGCTCCTCTATTGACTTTGCTTGTCAGAAGGTCGCAAAAGGCGAACACACAGACCTGGGACACTGCAACTGCCATAAGTATGAACCAGTTGCCAAGCGTCTGAATTTTGATCATGTAACCATGGTGATGCTGCAAGGATCGTAAGTGTGAACAACAGTCATAAGTCACTTTTTTCAGTATGTTTGTAACTTCAAGCAGGCACTAAATGAATAATTGTAAGTAAAGGGCAGCCTGTTAAGCAAACAGCTGTTGGAGGGAACAAGTGAGATACGTTTAAGCATGGACTGTTTGCTTGCTTGCTAGCTTGCTTTAAAAAGTTACACATTTTCTTTAGTTTTTGTCTAGTTAAAAATATAGTTTAGTTTTAGTTTATTTTCAATTTATATACCGCCCTTTTCACCAAAAAGGGACTCAGGGCGGTGCACAGAAAGATAAAACCCCACAATATACAAAATTTAAAAAACAATTAAATCCATACAGCTGTGCTAAAATTGAATAAATAGTTAAAACCATAAATAACAAATTAAAATAGTCCCTAATCTATGTCAGGCCGGCAAGACGAAAGAAATGAGCTTTTACCATCCGACGGAAGAGTCGTAGATCCGTGATGGTACGGATATCGGGGGGGAGGTCGTTCCAGAGTGTCGGACCCGCCACAGAGAAGGCTCTTCCCCTGGGGGTCGCCAGTCGGCATTGACCGGCTGACGGCACCCCGAGAAGGCCAATTCTGTGAGAGCAGAGTAAAATATAGGCAGTAGATCCAATCCCAGGCATGTGCGTAACATATAATTTGGCTTTGGGGCACTTTTCCAAGTACTGCATTGAGAAGACAAATTGGGAAAGCTACTACAGCATTCAAACTCCTGCTGAAAATGCCTGAGATTTACATCAGTATGGAAAATCCTGAACACAACGTAGGAAGTCATTTGGCCTGCCTACAGAGAAGAGCTTTGAAATAAACGCAGGGATTCTAGGAAACTACTCTTTAAAAGTGCTTTAAACTCCTTATCGTTTTGTACTGAATCTGGGACACCCCTGCCAAAATCCTTCACTTATTAAGGACACGTTGATGCATCACTTTGTCTGGTTTCCAGCCTTGCATAAACTGTTTCCTTTAGGATTGAAACAGACAGTAATCCGTGTTGTTCTTCACAACAGGAAACATCTGATGAACTGTAATTAGTAAAAACCGCATCACACATGTTTGTTGTTATTTTGCATTTTGCACGGCAATGGAGTTACAAGTTTGTTTGCCAATTGCTGGCCTTTAAAGAAGGAGCAGCATAATTTCTTTTGACATAATTTCTGCAGAAGAATCAAGACACTTAAGTGCAAATGTCAGGATTTCTTAAAAGCCAGCACAGAAAAATACAGCCTGATGGAAAGATGCATAATCTTGGGGCATTCTATTCAGTGATATTAGAAAGTTGCCATGGAAAACTAAAAAAAAAATATGCAAATTCCACACTTGTTTAGTAGGACAAGAAAAATTGACGTCAATGATTGTCACTTGTTTCTTTCAGGGCCATTTTTTGCCTCTTGTTTATTGCTACCTTCAGAGAAACATGTCTGCTTTTGAAGGAGTTATGAAACTTAATTCGAGTAATGCATTTACCAGGCTGATTTAAAGATAGAAGACAATTATGCATTAAGCAGGTAGAAATCCATGGAACAATTTGAAATAAGAGTTTTCTTTGTGTCTAGGGAATGAAGGCACCCAGAACATTTTTGAATTTATGCCACTGAACTGGAGCAATGCAATGGGCGGGAGAACAATGGCAGTCCCTTTTCCTACCCTCCACTGCCCTAGTGACCAGAAACTCTTCCAAAGTCCCATTACTTCTTCTGCTGAAACAAAATTTCAATTGATCCCCCTTTGAGATCATTTGGGGTCACTTTTGGGGAAGCTGCTGGGAATAGCTTTCTTTTTTTAAAAAAATGTTTGTGTTAGAATTAAAGCTGTTTTTAAGACCTATCTATTTCATGCGGCCGGCCTGGCGTAGTTTTTAATTTGTTTTAGCAGGGGTTTTAATAGGGGTTTTAGGACAGGCCAACTATTTAATGTATTTTTAATTGTATTTTATGTTTTATATTATTGATTTTACCTGCCTGTACACCGCCCTGAGTCCCAGTAGGGAGAAGGTGTGGTATATAAATTTAATAAATTCTAATTCTAATTCTTTTGACCCCCGAAATAAGCGCTTGGCCTTATTTTCGGGGGGGTCTTATTATTTTTGAGGTGCAGGAGGCAGCGAGCACAATTACCTCATGGCTGCTGCTGTGTTGCAGTATTTTAGGGGAGGACTTATTTTTGGGGAAGGGCTTATTTTAGTGCATGTGCTCAAAAGCCTGATTGGGCTTATTATCCGGGGAGGTCTTATTTTTGGGGAAACAGGGTAGATTCAAAAGAAAAACTGATATTTGAGGGAAAGCAGGGCACTTTTTTTTAAAAAGTGCGTTTTTAAGGGAGTTGCATATATTAAAGATGTAACTATTATAGACTTTTTTTTTTAACTTGCAAAAATGGACAAATCAATATTGTTGAATATGAAGGCCTGGCCTAATGCTAATATTCTAATGGATATGTTAAAAAATCCAGCGTAATGAATGATCTGCCATGTCAAGTAGATATATACACATTTAAAGCTGAATTTTTTAAAAAATATCTTGTTACAAGCACATGGCTCTCCTTTGCCTATGGCGGTTGATCGGATTTGGAGGGAGGGGTGGACTGAATTTTTGATCCAAGCTGGAGATTTCAGGGTAGAGTCAAGGCTCAACATGAGATCTTTTGGAATGGCAGCTCCAGCACTGATGCACACAGCTTCACCATTGTGCCTGTTGCCTTTAAAATGATACTCAAGGCAGAAAGATAATAGATTTGTTGTATTTGAGCTGATATTGGGATAAATGACTGAAATCCAAACCCTGCATTGTCTTCACAGCATTTGAAAGCCATTCTTGCTAGTTTTGTTCTTTTGTTCATGCATTGGGTGATATGTTTATATTCCTCTTAATATTGCTCTTTCATAATTTGCTGCACAGATTCAGACCTTGTTTTGTGAGGTGGGTGGCTGTGTTAATTAGACAAATAAAGAAATAATTCTCCCAGAACAAGGCAATAGATGCACATTCTTATTTTTTTCTTCAACACAATAACTTTCATGGGAGCTTTGCATGAACGATTTGTTCAATATTTTTGCTAGTTTGGCCAGGAGTAAAAATAAAATTTGGAATGATATATCTCCTTTTAACAGCTTAAATTGCTAAATAAAATAAAGTTGTAATTATATTGTTGCACAAGTATTTCAGTGTCCTTGGAGAGGGTGCACGGAATTCACGTGCGTTGTTTTACTTTAAAATTTTCCCCACCAACAAAAGGAAATGGCAGTGAAATTAAATCTTGTTTTTCACAAGAATCATTATCTACAACAGCTGTGTGCAGTTAAGGATGCTGCAGACAGTTTTCTCAATGGAAATAGTACCTCCTCTTTAGTCAGAATGAACTACTCCCTCTTCTAGTAAGTATTTGGCAAGGAAGGGTGTCTGAACATCTCTTGATGTTAACTCCATAGTTGTACCTGCAAAGCAGTAATTTGATACTTTCTCTTTTCATTCCCTTCCATTACCAGTCAATAGTAATTGTAACTTTTCTTCCCCCCCCCCCCCCCTTAGCCTCCTTTCCCTGTAAGCTTAGGCAGAGAGATGCAAAGCAGTAGAGATCAACAGCCAAAAAGGAACAACAAGAATCCTCAAACACGATCTTTGCCAAACTTCTGCTTGGATCCAGTGCAATTTTAGCCCGCTGCAAGCAAATACACACATGTGCACTAAGAAATGCTTAATGCAGAAAAGAAGTTGCTTCCAAGTACTTGTTAGCAAAGAGAAGGTTAGCTTAGCCTTGCAGCTGCTTCTTTCACAAATGCATAGCAATATCTGAGTCAATTCTTCAGTTCAGGCCTGACACGAACCATGTTTGGCTTCAGAAACATCGTCATTCTTGGACACCTGGGTCTGCAAATCCATCTCATGTGTTGTCTCCATTGGCTGGTCTTGTTTCAACATATTTACTAGGGAATCACCCCTATTGCAGTGGTGGGATTCAAAAATGCTTACTACCAGTTCTGTGGGCATGGCTTGGTAGGCATGGCAGAGGAAGGATACTGCAAAATCTCCATTTCCTCCAGATCAGCTGGGAATCCGGAGCCAGAGAATAGATGGGGCCAGTCAGAGATGGTATTTACTGGTTCTCCAAACTACTCAAAATTTCTGCTACTGGTTCTCCAGAAGTGGTCAGAACCTGCTGAATACCACCTCTGCCCTACTGGGACTTGCATTTGAGTAGGTCTACCTTGGCATGGCATGCCACTCTTTTTTAGGAATTTCTGGGCAGCTGCCCCAATTGCTTTACTGCTAATGCATTTTCCTGAACAGTTGCTTTACGTCAGGGACTGGACAGGTTCTGCTGCAAGCTGTGCTCAAGTTGAAAGAGAAAGCCTTAAGGCTTATTTTCCACCAGCCGGTAGGCAGGAAATCAACTTTTCATATCTTGCTGATCTCATTCTTCTCCAAATTACTCGGTAAAGTTTGCTGTTCGTTGGATGATGACTTTAGCAGATAGTAGTTTTTCAGAAGGACCTTAGAGGACGTTGGATGACAATTCCTGCATTAGCTGCAGTTCCTTAGAAGAACAGCAACAAGTGCAAGAAAGCCACAATCTGTTTCTTGGAATACAGCAGAAGTCCTATGGGAACTCTTGTAGTGTGAGGGTAAGGTCCATTTTAGACAAAATGTATGGATCATTTGATCAACCATCTCCAGCTTCCTTTGGCATGGAAAAACACAATTCCAGAGAAAGCCACTAAAAGACATGTTCAGACCTCTGAGTTACCTTAACTATGATACGGTAAGTTAAAGTGTATAAAAAAGCAAAGATGATAAAAGAGCTACATATTTGGACGTATTGTGTATTTTGGATGTGATACAGACATCTGATTGGAACCCTGCCTAATGTACTGCTACAGATGCATAATCAGCAAATGGAGCTTTGGGTCACTGGTTTCGGATGAAGAAACACAAGGCTATTTCTCCTTTGGAGACTTGATCTGGTCCTTGAGTTTCCCCAATTCAGAATAAAAATGAACCGGGTTCTTTCCTACACAAGAGCAAAGTGTTTGAAGAAATGTCCTTCTGGGTTCAGTTCCAAGTGGGGAGAAAGACACTGGAAACGTGGCTGCTGGCAAAGATGGTTATAATGGTGGACAGGACTACATGGTTTGAGGTCCTGGGGAAAAAGAGGATCACATGCTTTGAGGATCTTGAATAAAAAGGGCAGAGATGCTGAGAGTCCCTGAGTTTTATGCCCTCTCTGGGCTTTTGAATCTGAGCTTGTATTCTGATTGGTTGTCAGACTCCCAAGGGGCCATGCAGGGGCAACACTGTAGGTTGTCTTCTGAGTCCCAAGCTTGGTTGAGCTGTTGCTGGGTGATGATGTAATGAAAGGGCTATGGGATTCCTATTACGACTCTGCCTGAAGGAGATAGATCTTTGTTATGTAGAATAAACTGGCTCAGGCCTTAATGGCCCATTGACAAGAGGGTGGGGCTGAGTTTCTGCCTCCTTTTTAGGGGGAGATATTCTGTCTTTTGAATATTTCCTAAAATATTTCATTTTCTAGGAGAGGGGTGGGTTTTAGTTTCCTACAAAGGTAATCAGTGCATGTAACAAATACTGTATCAACCAACAAAACTACTTTAAAGAAAGAGAAGGCAGACCATGCCAGATTTAAATTTATCAGAGATATCAACAAGTTGACCCTATAAGGTTCAAGGAATTTGTAGGATCAGGGCTTGACAATTAATGGACTAGGATATTTCCAACATACGCATACTTTTCTTGACTGATGCTTGTGCCTATTTGGGCAAGGATGATATTATGTCACCTTGATATCATTATCCCAATGAAGCAGGTTCTGAAACTATGCAAATGACATAAAATGCAGGAGTTGTATGATGAGATTACAACACATTGACACCTACGTTGATGTTCAAAATGTATGTGATTTTCCTGTGTGAAGCATGGGCAAATATTCACAAGAAAACAGCATGCATAATTCAGGCACTGTTCTAAAAGAAAATAGTATGTTTGGCTGCAAGTTAACAAGAGGCCAAGGAACACTCCACAGATTCCAGAAAACTGTCACAGATAAAATAAATTGCAACATCATCTTTGGAGACATGTTTTTAAAATTCTGGAAGTAATATGGTTTCCATTTTTTTAAAAGAAAACCAGTGTTGACATTTATTGTTTAATTGACAGTAGTTAATTAATAAGTAACTGGTGAATATAGAGTAGAAGTGACAAATAGAGTTAAGGAATTAGATATGAAAGACAGAGCGTCTGAAGAACTATGGAGGGAGGTTCGCAACATTGTACAAGAGGTAGCAATTAAAACCACCCCAAAGAAAAAGAAATGCAAGAAAGCAAAAAGGCTCTCTAAGTGATTTACAGAGTCAGCCTATATGAGAATCTGGATCCTCATTTTACCCACCTTGAAAGGATGGAAGGTGAGTCAATCTTGAGACTGGGGAGATTTGAACTGACAAATTGCAGTCAGCCAGCAGCCAGCAGAAGTGTCATGCACTCTAACCACTGCGCCACCATGGCTCATATAACTGTAATACCATGCTAGGACTTCTTTGACATGCAGATAGCAAGGCATGATTCTTTGAAATGTCCTCTTTCCATGCTCTTCATTGTTTTTCCTAATTTTGCAAGAGCTGTGCTGCATTGCCTTTTGAAAACAGCATACAAAGCATCCATGAGTTTCTTTTCCTCTTCTTTCTTTTTCTTTTCCAACAAGAAGATACTTTAGGAGGTGAAAATTCAGAAGGGAGAAGCAATAGAAGCAGCACCCACTTCTCTATACCAACTAGCTTGAAGCAAACTAGCTCATAGTTTGCTTCATCCACTGCTGTTTACCCAGAATTTCTCAGTGTTTTTCTCTGGAGGTGGAATTTGTGCCTTAATATGGTTGTTGGGTAACTGTTGAGGTAACTTCTGTTGAAATAATTTTTATCTAAATCGTTTCTCCAAAGAAACGTCTTGCGTATTCTCTTACATACGTATGTAAGGAATTTTCTAAAATATGAGGGCAGTCTATGGCCAATTGGCCATCCCCACAGGATTCACCCAAAACACGCTGCGAACAACAACAAAAAATAGAGCATGGGGATCAACCATTTTAATCCAGCTATTAAAATGAGAACCCATTCTTTTCTTAATGAGATACATTGGTCTTTTAATAGGTAGAACACAGAGAAATAACTCAGCAATCTTTATGTTAACAATGAGTAAAAACTAGTGTGCTAATAAAAAGAGGCAATCGACCATGAAGATAGGCACTTTGAGTGGGGCTGCATTGGAAGGCAGAGGAATAATACTAACAAATATATCTTTTAGAACGTTCCTCTGGATCAGTGTTTCTCAACCTTGGCAACTTGAAGATGTCCGGACTTCAACTCCCAGAATTCCCCAGCCAGCATTTTCTGGCTGGAGAATTCTGGGAGTTGAAGTCCGGACATCTTCAAGTTGCCAAGGTTGAGAAACATTGCTCTGGATAGAATGAATAGGGTGATCTCGGCATCAGAAACATCTGGCTGCTTTCTTCCTACTTGGAGATGTAACGTTTTGAATCAGCCTTTCCCAACTGGTTTCCCTCTGGATACAATATATTTTTCATCAGCCTTGCCATTAAAACCATTAAAACCGAAAAACTGCTTTTGGATAAATAAGGCGCATTAGCAATTTTACATGTGCAATTGGATCAATACTTTATGCTTCAACAAGTGAAGGAATGGTTTTGGTTTGGCGGCTGCTAGCACTGAAAAAGGACATGGTGGCTGAGTAACTAAGATGCTGAACCTGTCAATCAGAAAGGTCAGCAATTCAAATCC
The DNA here is from genome assembly GCA_039707465.1 of Rhabdophis nuchalis. Classification (NCBI taxonomy): domain Eukaryota; kingdom Metazoa; phylum Chordata; class Lepidosauria; order Squamata; family Natricidae; genus Rhabdophis; species Rhabdophis nuchalis. Next base: position 305,386,398 of record CM077643.1, on the reverse strand, counting down.
CTACTGCCGTGCAACGGTGTGAGCTCCGGTTACTTGTCCCAGTTTCTGCCAACCTAGCAGTTCGAAAGCACGTAAAAATGCAAGTAGAAAAAATAGGAACCACCTTTGGTGGGAAGGTAACAGCGTTCTGTGCGGCTTCAGTGTTCAGTTATGCCGGCCACATGACCACGGAGACGTCTTTGGTCAGTGCTGGCTCTTCAGCTTTGAAATGGAAATGAGCACTGCCGCCTAGAGTCAGGAACGACTACCACATATGTGTGAGGGGAACATTTACCTTTAAGCACTGAAAACAGGACTGTATGGGGGAGAAGATATCCATCCATACTCTCAGTCTCCTCATTTCTAAATACATCCATACCATTCCCCTTGGAGGAATTTCTAAAGTACAGGTAGTCCTTGACTTATTGAGGTTGAGTTGAAAACTTCCATTGTTAAGTGAGACATTTGTTAAATGAATTTTTGCTCCATTTTATCACCTTTCTTGCCACAATTGTTAAGCAAATCACTGCAGTTGATAAGTTAACAAACTAGTTGTTAAAAGGGAATCTGGCTTGCCTTCTTTCTTGTCTGAAGGTCACAAAAGGGGAAATCACATGACCTCAGGACACTGCAACCATCATAAATATGAATCACTTTTCTTCAGTCTTAAAGATTAAAAATGTTACTAAAGAGGTTGGGGAAATAGATGGGCATGTGTCTAGGATTGATATGGAAAGAATGACATATTTTTTGAGATTTCAGAACGTTCTTGAGGAATCTGGTGAATGCCTCCCTGATCTTATGAGCACAATTTTAGCAGACTATTTACAAAAACCTAAAGATGAGATCAGGGGGGACATTGACCTAGCCTATAGAATTAACTCAGCATATGCCAGGATAAATGAAGTGCCTAGAGAGATACATGTGAAATTTGTTAGAAGGTCAACCAGAGAGGAAATCCTGAGGGCGCAGAGAGAGAACCCTTTAATTTACCAACACAAAACGGTCACTATCTTGAAGCAGATTCCTAGAAAGATTCGAGAAGCAAGGAGGAAATTTTCCTTCTTGTCTAAAACATTGTTTGATCATGGGATTTGGTTCAAGTGGGTGACACCCGAAGGGATGCTGGTGTTCTGGGAAGGAGGAAGAGTGAGGATTAAAACAGTTGCTGAGGCGGAAGCCTTTCTTAAAAAACATTCCTCTGCCCTGGGGGAAGATCCAGGGGGGACGGAGGGGGCCACGGCCCCGCCCGCTGGGGGCCAGGGAGGAGAAAAAGAAGATACAATAGCCATGAGACTTAGATCGAAAAAATAACTTTGCCTTGATTTTTCTGAACAATTTTGCATAATATCTGTATCTGGATTTTTTGTAAATGTCTGACAGCATGGAACTGAGAATTTAGGTATATGTACTTGCTTTTACCTTGTAGTGTTATGAAAAATGTTTTTTTTTTTGGTTATCTTTTTATTGTGTATTTTGAGGTCTCGGAAGGGCCGACGACTCTGACGTGAATGCTTTCAAAATTTCTTTGTATCCCTTACCCTACCCTATAGAAAAATGTAAAACCAATAAAACTTTTTCAATATAAATATGAATCACTTGCCAAGCATCTGAACTTTTATCACATGATCATGGGGATGCTGGAAAGGTGGTAACTGTGAAAAACCGCCTTAAGTCCCTTTTTTCAGTGCTGTTGTAACTTTGAACAGTCGCCAACTGAACTGTTGTAAGTCGAGAACTATCTGTAATTCCTTTTTAAAAATTCCTGATTTTCTCTATTTTGCACTGGACAGACCATATACCAACAATATCACAACTAATTCTGAGCTTTGTAGTTTAGGAAGAGATGTATAACCAAAATGGTGAGGGACTGAAAGGAAATAATTGTGAGAAAACAGTTGGAGACATTGAGCTTTGCTTTGCTGGCTGGAGAATTCTGGGAGCTGAAGCCCTTCAGACTTAAAGTTGCAAAGGTTGGAGACCCCTGCTCTAGAGAAGAAAAGGCTGGGAAGATAAGATAGCTGTCTTCAAGCTTCTGAAAGACTCTCAAGTAGAACATGGAGCAGGATTATTTGAAGTTGTTCCAGAACATGCAACAAGAAACAATTGGTTTAAATGACAAAAAAGCAAGTTTTGGTTGGACATCAAGTAATATTTCCTAAATGTAAGAAATGTTCAACAGTGGAACCGACTGACTTGGGAGGGGGTGTGGAATCACCTTTGCAGGATGTGTTCAGCCATCTGGATGACCATCTGTTGAGGATGCTGTAGTATTGAATTCCTGTACTTGGCAGGGGTTCTAGGCATCCTCCAAGATCCCATCCTGACCTTAAATTTTTTGATTCCATGAATCTTTCCTCAAAAGTGGGGGGGAAACAAGAACTTTATTTCCTTAACTAGCATAAAATAAGGTATGTGAATGTTTACGTGTTTACTGTACGATTATAAAATTATTTTTGTAGGCATTGTTGATTCTTTTAAAATGGTATTGCATACAGTATTGTGAAATATAAAATAAAGCTACTTTAAAAAGTTACAGTGGCATTTTACAGTAGTTGCTGGTCTCCTCTAAAAGGTAAATATTTTCTTGAATTGAGGCCATAAATAATAAAGGTAAAGGTTCCTCTCGCACATATGTGCTAGTTGTTCTGGACTCTAGAGGGTGGTGCTCATCTCTGTTTCAAAGCCGAAGAGCCAGCACTGTCCGAAGATGTCTTCGTGGTCATATGGCCAGCATGACTAAACACTGAAGGCGCACGGAATGCTGTTACCTTTCCCCCCAAAGGTGGTTCCTATTTTTCTAGTTGCATTTTTTATGTGCTTTTGAATTGCTCGCTTGGCAGAAGCTGGGATGAGTAACGGGAGCTCACTCCTTTACACAGTGCTAGGGATTCAACCTTTCTGATCAACAAGCTTAGCATGTTAACCACTAAGCCACTGTGTCCCTTGAGCCATATATAATAGAGGATATTAAAACATAAAACTTTAAACAGGTCAAAAATGCAAAAACCCTACTTGTTTTTATTTATTCCTGATTAATATTATTTTTACTGGTTTTAATCAAATTTAAAGAAGTCATATTTGGGGAGTTATAGGACTTTACATTTTATTTGTTTGTTGATTTACTTATTTAAGCAATTTATATAATTGCCCATCTCATAATATTCACTCTGGGCAGTGCACCAAAGATTACAAATATGAAACATAGTACCAAAAAAAAAGCCTACATTCCATCATCCTCATTATCAACAAGCTGGTCCAAGTGATTGAGAAAACATTCAGGTTTTCAATGCCTTGCAACAGGCCAGGAGAACCAAAGCCATCATGATCTCCATGACATAACACTTACTAATGAAATTAGTAAACCCTGCCAGTTTGGGTGAAAATGAGCAAAAATGCCTGGAGACAAATGGGCCTTCAAGTAACTTGGCCCCAAGCCACATAGAGCTTCATAGAGGACCAGAGGCACTTGCACCCAGAAGCCCACTGGAAGCCATTTCAATTCACAGAGCATATGTATCATATAGGCATATCATGAATTGTCCAAGTCTCCCTGCATTGTTGCGTTGAGGATCAGTTGCAATGTTCAAATGTTGTTCAAGGACAACTCCATGTAGTCCATGTTATGTTAATCCATTCAGGAGGTAACTAAAGCAGGAATAGGGCTTCTTGGTTGAGGAATGGGTGCAACTGGCACACAAAATGTACCTTTGAAAGGTCCTCCTAGTTATGGCTGCTTGATCTTTGAACAGGACACAAGTACTTTCACATTGCTCACCAACTCTAGCTGGGCGAGTGCTAAGCCATTCAATGACAAAGCTGGAAAATCATGGATCTGAGGACCTTCAAAACCCACCACCACTTGATCCAGGGGTGAAATGCTACTGGTTAGGACTGGTTCGCCTGAACTGGTAGTAAAAAAAGCTACTGGTTCACTTGAACCGGTAGTAAAAAAATTGTACAGGTTCGGGCAAACCGGTATTTCCGACTATCAGCTGTGATGCACAATTTAGATTAGCTAGAAAGCTTTCTAGCTAATCTAAATCACACACCCCACTTGCTGTTCTACTTACCTTTGCAGGCACGCCCACCCGCCCAGATGTCATCACCTCTGTTTCTGATGCTCTGTGCATGCATGGAAGGTCCTGCACATGCCCGGAGGAGGTGCATGCGAACGGAGTGAGTGAGCCTGTTCACATTTGCAAACCGGTAACGAAGGTAAGTAGATTTCACCCCTGACTTGCTCTTACCAGGGTTGAGCTGAAGCTTTCCTCCTCCAGTTTACAGTTTTACAGTTTATTTGGATTTATATCCCGCCCTATCTCCCCGAAGGGACTCAGGGCGGCTCACAGGCAAATATAAAATAATACAATAAATACAATACAGTGTTAAAATGAAATTAAATTAACTAGCCTGTGCTAAAATATAACTAAAAACTTTTAAAATCCCCTACGAAATACAGTTGAAGTATTTCTAATCTAAAATCTAGGCTAAAGTCTAAGCTAAAATCTAAAATCTAAGCTCTAAGCTAGGCCAGCTAGGTGAAAGAAGTGTGTTTTCAGTGAACAGCGAAAAAGGCGAAGGTCCGTGATGGTACGAAGTTCCAGACTTTCACAGCTTCCAGATGCTAGGATAGAACCTTGAAAACATCACTTGGTTGGCCCAGTGCAGAGATGTATAATTTGGCATCATCAGCGTACTTATTATACCTCACCCCATGTTGATAGATGATCTGCCCCAACAACTTTATACAGATGTTTAAAAAAAAAGTTGGGAGAGAAGTTGGTCTCATGTTTGATCTCTCCCCACCAAGCAATGCTGACTGGAATCAGCCTTAAGGAAGGAGAACCGCTAATAACACTGTGCCTCTCGCTCTCAATCCCATGCTGTCTCAGAGTGACAGGATACCCCAGTCTGAAACCCAAGTGAGCATTAAAGAATTGATCCCTTCTTTAATTATTTTAAGCTGTTTCTAAGGGCAACTTAAATGTGTTGTTGTAGTTTGATTGTTCAACACACATTTGTATTTAAATTAAAGAGTGACTGAAACAAAATGAAGAAGTACCTCCTTGCCTCAGCGGCATCTATTGTCTGCAATGTACAGTGGAGATTAACAGAAATTTCTAAACACTTTTAGAATCTTTTTAAGGACGGAATTCATTTTTTGATTCTTATATTTTTTATTGTTTTTACAATCACATTATATACAAATAATCTCGTCCAATAACTATTAGCCTACTTAATACATTATCTATCCTTCTATCCAATCACATTATTTACAATTTGTTCCAGTCTTGTTTTATACCAATAGTAAAATCTATTCCAAACTTCAGAGTATTCCGATTTCCCTTTATTTTTAAATTTGAGGGTAACCCTATCTGCTTCCGCACAGGCCAGAATTTTCCTAATTATGTCCATCTCTGATGGGATTCCCCCCCTTCCCCCCAATACTGGGCATAAGTTATATGCGCCACAGTTAATACATGTATAATTAGATAGAGCACATCTTTCTTCTACTCCTCCGGTATTATGCCTAGGAGAAAATTTTCTGGTTTGAACAAAATTTGATCTCCCACCATCTGTTCCAACCATGATTGTATTATTTTCCAATATCTTTTGGCCTCATTGCATGTCCACCATATATGATAAAATGTGCCTAGTGTTTTTTTTGCACTTCTAACAATTTGGGGCCAAATTTTTAAACATTTTGGAGAACCGTGCTGGAAGAAGATGCCATCTTTAGAACATCATGCAGATTTTCTTTATAAGCCGTGGCCATTGTTAGTTTCCAATTAAGTGTCCAAAGTCTTTCCCATTTAGCCAATTCCACATTGTAACCAAATTTTTTCGCCCAGACAACTATGGCTTCTTTGTTCTTTCTCAAGTTTAGATTCTAGCAGAAATCTATACAGCACTTTGATCAACCTATCTTCTGTCTCTATCAGAAGTTTGTCTAATATTGTGTAATCTTTGGCAATACCTTCCTTCTTCCTATCCTGTGCAAACCTTGATTGTATCTGTAAATAAGACCACCATTCTAGGTGTATCCCTTGTGATGCCAATTCTAATCTGGTTTTTATCAGAATTCAGAATTCATTTTTGATGCTTGTGTGTGTTGTGTTTGTGTGCATAAAGTAGCTTCCCTGTAAATCTGAAAACCAAAATCCCTTTCCATAGAAACAAAATGTGCTACTTTGATGCTTCTAGTAATTTCCATAGATTTGCTGATCATTCAAACTGTTAGAGGCAGAGCAGATGCCAGAAATGTATACTTTGAAATAACATATTATGCTTACATGCATATATTTTGATGCCCATGAAAGAGTGCTGGTGGTTAGACCTTCTGAACATTTTTTTTTATTATCAGCCTCCCACCCACAGTGTTGCAGTGGGACACCCACTCCCTGTTCCCATATTCTACTCTTGGAAAACTGCTTGCTTGGACCACCTCAAGAGAAGAAAAAAAAAACCCCAACCAAAGCAATTTGGAAACTTTGTTGAAGTTGAACTACGGAGTCCTGATGGCTCAGCAATATTTTCTCCCAATGTTACACTGTAGATACATCAGAATATGTACAATTTCCAAATCCATACTGATAGTCTCCAATTTAGATTTAACCTCTCTGCATCACTTATGAATTTAACTTCTGTTACCACCTTAGGTTGTTCCAAACAACTACATCTACCAGTACATTTTCGAATGGCCCAGACATTCTACATTTTAACAGAGTTCTTTTAAAAACACAACCAAACCCTGCTTCAAGTAATTTACACAAAAATCCATTCCCCCTCCCCTTTCTAGCAACCTTTTATGCAGACTGTACTCACTCAATGGTAAGAAACACAGCTCTGAATTCCTCTATGTTGGGTCTGAGGTTTGAGAAACCAAACCCAGAAATGAACAAGCCATTGATTTATTAGCATACATTTCAAGTTGCTGTAGCAATAAACAAAGTAGGTTATAACTGGACTACGACAGTTATATGATATGTTATATGATCAGAAATCCATTCATTCTGTTTCTGCCTGACAGGACGATTTTAAGAAAAAACGTGCCAAATCATTCATATTGTGCCTTATGAACACATTTTGAATGCATATTTCACTATGATACACAGTTGTTACCTGCAGGTATTTTGGATGCACACCCTTTGGTATTGATGGGGATGGGTGGACCGATCACATTTGGATGAGATCATCCACCAGTTCAGGGTGCAGTATCATCAATCATTCTCTAACAATGCACACACAGTTGTGATTTGAAAGATAAGACTAGTGCACTACATATATTTAACTTTCATGAGCAGCATATCAGGCCTACTCTAAGAAGCACACTTTGGTGGGATTCAAATTTTTTTACTACCGGTTCTGTGGGTGTGGCTTGGTGGGTGTGGCTTGGCTTGGTGGGGCTTGGCTTGGCTTGGCGGGCATGCCAGGGAAAGGATACTGCAAAATCCCCATTCCTTCCCGATCAGCTGGGACTCGGGAGGCAGAAAATAAATGGGGCTAGTCAGAGGTGGTATTTACTGGTTCTCCAAACTACTCAAAATCTCTGCTACCGGTTCTGCAGAACTGGTCAGAACCTGCTGAATACTATCTCTGTTTTGCACGCTATATGCAATAAGCAGCTGTACCGACCCAACACTCATATGTCATATGCAATACGCAACTCCAATGAAGTTAAAAACTGGAAGAAACACTTAAAATGAAAAAGGGTGCCTTTTTCCTGTTTTCCATAGCTAGCAGAATTTGGATATTAATTGCTTTTCTGTAATATTTGGGGGGGGGGGGTGCTTGTAGAAAGACACACTATAAATGGGGAGACCAAAAATGTCTTTATTCAACGATTGCTCATTTTTTGTACTGAATTCTTCAAGGTAATTCCTGTTCAAGGCTGTAGTCTAACTTCACAATTTCAGTGCCAAATAGTTCTCATCTTCAAAAATATTCATAGTATTCCACTAAGATTAAGAGATCCCTTTGATTTATAGAGCTATCGCTTAATAGGAGGAAAATACATCCAGATGTAGATGAATGCAATTCATAAACTGGTGTTGCCCACAACATTGCCAGGAAAGAATTATGAGCCACGTTCAAACAGACCTACAGTATAAAAACTCTGAAAATGTTTTCCCCTATTAGAGGTTAGACTGGAACTTTAAAACCTTTGCTATTTTTACAGTGAGTTAAGGAAGATTACAGCAGATAGATCATAGAGATAATCCTTGCTTTGAAGTACCATAATTGGGACGAGCAACTCTGTTGCTATGTGACACGATTGTTAAGTGAAACATAACTTCAATGGGCTTACAACCTCATTTCCAACACAGATGTAAAGCAAATCACCTGTGGATTTGTTAAGTGAGACATCACATAACCATGAGTTGTGATTTTACTACCAGCTTTTCCATTGTGGGAATCTGTGAAGTGGGACATCATGACAGCCATAAATTGGTTGTGAAGCACTCAAATCTCAATCTCGTGACTGTAGGGACACTGCAGCTTGTCGTAAAGTTACTTTTTCAGTATCATATGTTGGAAGAGTAGCTAAACAGGGCAAATGTTAAGGACAACCTTTTATTTTATATTTTTCTTTCTTTTTATGACATCTTCACTTGTAAAAAATAACCTATTACAGTATTTTATCCTTGATTATGAATGAATTGACTTTCTTTAGCTCGACTCTTATTTTTGCCCGTTTGCTTCTGGCATGGTATAGGCTGCCGTGATGGTGAACCAGTGGTGGGTTGCAGGTGGTATGCCCCGGTACGGGCGTACCGGAGCCCGCCTGGAGCACTGGATACCGTTCCGTTACAGTGCTCCAGAGGGCCCACCCACCTGTCCTCGCTCCTTACTTGTCCTTTATGCCTTTGGCTCTTCCGTGCACGTGCATGGCACGTACAGCACCTGCACGACGCTCCACTGAGCAGCTGGAACATTGCAGAGGCTTGCAGAAGCATCGTAGGCAAGTACGATGCATGTGAGCACGTGCATGTGGATGACGCAGGGGCCGTTCCAACCGTACTGGTTGGAACAGAATCCGGAACCCACCACTGTGGTGAACCTATGGCATGCGTGACCCCTTCTTCTGGGTCCCCATCAGGAGTATCTCCCAGGGATGGAACCCGCAACATTCCCTGCCTCCCTGCTCTGATGGGTCAGGTAGATGTGACTGGCAAGAGGCAGTGCCTTAGATAACCTGATCCCAAGTCATGAAGGGCTTTAAAGATGACAACCAGCACCTTGAATTGCACCTGGAATCAAATTGGCAACCGATGCAGCTCCTGCAGGAGAGGTAATGCATGTGGCACACTGAGATTTGCACAAAACCATGCGGGCCACTGCATTTTGCACCAACTGGAGCTTCCAGATGCTCTTCAAAGGCAGCCCCACGTAGAGCTTATCGCAGTAGTCAAGATGGGAAGTGACTAGGGCATGAGTGATTGGTTCGGGAAAGGACATAACTGGCGCACAACCCGCAGTTGTGCCAAGCCCCTCCTGGCCACGATCGGCATATTCCTGTCAATCACCAAAAATGATGCTCAGCTCAAAGAAGTTATCTTTAGGAATGATTGGACTAGGATACTTCATTTGGGACTTCTTAAGGACATGCTTTCATGTTTTTTCATATTTCTTCATATTTCTATGGTAAAAAGGACTCTGACGCCTGGATTCTGTGTGAAAAGTACAAAGATTTAAGGCAAAACCTTTCATTAGAATGAAAAACTTTCTGTCTAGAAATTCTTCAACTTCTCATCTGCAAGCTGCGGGTACAAGGAAAATTGTTATATATGCATCTCCCCCCCCCTCCCCAATCTATTTCAACAGTAAAATGACAGGAAATGCTGCTGCATAAAATGGGAGAATTTAAATTACTTTGATTTGCTATTTGATTGGGATGGAATCTCCCCTCCCCCCCCCCCAAAAAATGGGTATAACTGTGAAAACAAAGGTTATCATTGGCAAAAAGCAGGGAAGGCACAGAGTTTCATACCAATGGGGCAAGAGGACAGAAATAACCTGTGTAGAGCCATCTTAGTAATAACCAAGTCCTTCTGTTATCTCCTTCCATTAGTCACCTTTCCTGTCCTTAAAATACTAATGATATAAAATGTGTTTATAGCTAGGTGGGAAGGGGGAGAGAAACATCATCATTAAAATACAAGGCTTGGAAGTTAACATCCAGGGGAATTGGCCAGCAGTTCTACCGACAAGATTTTTTTAAAAAAATGTTCAGCCCAGTGTCTAATTAGGACCCTTAGTATGTTTGAAAAGCTTTCCCCCCTTTTCCTCATATATTCTCTACAATGCTGGGTTTGCTTTAACTAGAGTTCAATCATTTTTACAATGTTATTATTTCAAGAACAAGAAAGGTGATTAATTTGTGTGTTAGCAATTCTTCACTATCTGAATTCTTGCTCTTTACTCTAGTTTGAATAATCGGAATCTGCTACATTAAACACAGTGATGGGATTCAAATAATTTAACAACCAGGTTCTCTGTCCTAATGATCAGCTGGGTAGGCGGGGCTCGGTGGTCATGTGACTGGGTGGGCATGGCCAACCCAATGTCACTCACGTCAATGGACGCTTTGCCTTAGCTGTTACAATGCAATAAGGGTTAACTGAAGAGGCAGTTTCTGTAAGCAGGGAAATAAATATTTGGCTAGAAACAACACCAGAATGTTGCCTTCCTTACAGGATTAGCCGTGTAAAGTGGGGGGGAAAACAAAGTGAGATTTCTTCCAACAACCGGTTCTTCTGAATAGGTGCGAACTGGCTGAATCCCACCACTGGTTACATATCTCCATGTCGATCATTTCACACTGCCCATTTTAGGGCAAACACATATACACACACAGAACCATGGTGCAATGTTCTAGCTCCAGATCAGAGGTAACTATATTATACTGTTGATTACAGCTTTCAGCTATATAGTTTAGAAATAATGTTTAACAACAAGATGGCTAACAGCTCAAGGAAAATGTAGGAAAAAAAAATTGCAACAGAGGAACAAAGAAATCTTTCCCCTGAATCCCTCTGCCTCTCGGTCTCGACTTCACACAGTCTTTAAACCAAATCAACACATTATCACAAACAAAACAGCATCCTCAAGAAAAAAAGATGGTGAAAGTTAAGAATAGAATACAGGTAGACCTCGAGTTATGACCACAATTGAGCCCCAAATTTATGTTGCTAAGTGAAACGTTGGTTAAGTGAGTTTTGTCCCATTTTAAAACTTTTCTTGCCATGGTTGTTAAGAGAACCCCTGCAGTTGTTAAGTCATTAACACAGTTGTTAAATGAATGTGATTTCCATATTGGCTTTGTTTATCAAAAGGCCACAAAAGCTGATCACATGACCCCAGGATGCTGTAACCATCTTAAATATGAACCAGTTGCTAAGCATTTGAATTTTGATCATGTGACCATGATGCTGCTGCAAAGGTCGTAAGTGTGAAAAACAGTCATAAGTCACTTTTTTCTGTGCCATTGTAATTTTGAACGGTCACTAAATGAACTGTTATAAGTGAATGGCTACCTTTACCTATACCTGTCTGCTAAATCCATATCTACAGCAGGTGATAGCAAATATTATGTTATTAAAGCACCAGCAGCTTTATGAAGGTAAGATGCACTAGCGAGAATACAGAAAAAAATATGAACAACCCACTACTACTCAGTGGTGGGATTCAAGATTTTTTACTACTGGATTTATGGGCATGGCTTTGTGGGCATGGCAGGGGAAGGATACTGTAAAATCTCCATTTACAACCCACTCCAGGGGAAGGTTACTGCAAAATCCCCATTCCCTCCCGATCTGCTGGGACTCGAGAGGCAGAGAATAGATGGGGGCAGGCCCAGTCAGAGGTGGTATTTACCGGTTCTCTGAACTACTCAAAATTTCTGCTACTGGTTCTCCAGAACTGGTCAGGATCTGCTGAATACACTTCTGCTCCTACTGGCGCATGCCAAGCTTCTTCATTTATCAGCAGGAAGCCCCCACTGGCACTTGCACATCTGCCTAGCAACTTTAACATTGATTCCCAATGAAGAGCCAAATGCGTCACTAAACACCCAGACCAAGCTAGATATATAAATGACCCCCCCAAAAAGGTGCCAGGTTTTGAACTACCTCATCAGCAATGGACAATCCTGAATTGATTCACACCTCACATAGTGTCTGCCAGGACTCCGTGTATGTATAAATGGAGCATAGTATCCTCCCCTCAGTGTGACTGCAGGCTCCCATGTTAAACTATAAATCACATCATGACTGGCTGTAAGCTGAGGGCATATACAGGTTCAGTATCTGGTTTTTAAAATATATATATATATTTATAGTGCTTCAAAGGTTAGATGGTGTAAACATTGATGTTTGAACATAGATCTTTTTAACATTTATATGTTATCGTGCTTTACTAATCTAGGTAAAAGGTTCAGGTATAATGCTGGTCTATGTATGATATGCCATACACTAAATAACTAGGTTATTGTTGCTGTCATCCAGTAGTTGTTTGGATTTGTGTAACCCCATAAGGCAACTCAGTTAAAGAACAAAAGTAAACCCAAAGAAAAGTAGAATGCAGTAAAAGGCAATTTGGTGTAGTGGTTTAAGATAAAAGATAAATTCAGGAAACTGAATTCTAACCTTACATTATACGATATACAAAACCAGTTTGGTGACATTGGGCTAATCATTCTCTTTCAGCCCTAGGACGAAGCAAATGGGAAAACACTTCCAAAATATTGCCAAAAAAATTGCATATGTTTATTCAAGTCCCCAGACGTTTGAACACACACACACACACACACACACACACACACACACACACACACACACACACATACACACAAGCAATAGCTGGAAAGTTCATTTCCTTCCCTCTCTTTTACAAACCAACAAACAGAATTCTCTTTCATGCCAACAGTATCAGGCTCTTTATCTTCCCTTAAAGGAATTAAATAGCATCCTATTCACAGATTCCACACATTCAATCATCATCATGCGGACATATTTCAACCATATCCCTATCTCTACCAATCCTGCATGGAGAAGCCAAGTGTCAGTTTGTTTATATTAGGAGTTCTTATCAAGCCGCTGGGTCCAATTCATTGTTTCCCAATGAGTGTTGACAACCTCCTTCCTGTGCACCTATATTTAAAATCTGATGAATGTTTGAGATCATCTCAGACAGCTCTGAGTAGCCAGAAAGGGGAAATAAACAGGACTTGTGATCCTTTATCAATGTGACAAAACTGAGAAAATGTACACTAACTTACTGGTAATGCCTGTATTACCAAAATGCCAACAATGTGTGCATTGCATAATCCAGCATCTCAATCTGTCAGTTTTCAATAAGTGTCAGTACCATTATATAATATCTTAATGGGTTGTCAATCCATGTATTCACTAATTGCCTGATTCTAGCTTCGGGCTTTATCTGACATGAATTGGTTTGACTTTCCCTCTATTCTGCCTGGCCTTCCACATTTAATTTTGTTTGTCTTGGACTCTTAGCTCAGATTCTAGCTTTGAATCTGTCTCCAGATGGATTGGGTTGCAGATGGAATCCAGGAACAACCAATTGTGTTGCAATTGGAACCTTCAACTCTCTGCCTACTGAACTGCAGCGCATTGTTAACAGTCTTGGAAGTAACAGATTCTGGAAGAGATGAGCCACATGAATAAATGTACCTCTAAATGAACACCATGTGTGCATAAGTACTGATAAATTTTGAGATAAAGAGAGGTGAGACTGTTTTGGTTTGACTCATCTATAATTCCTTAGTGGCGATTTTTAACTCTGCCTCTCAGAAAAAGATCATAATTGATGAACTGTAATGATAATTATCTGACTTGTCTATCTTTAATGACTTTTCAGGTCATTGAGAAATGGGGATGAGCTGTTTGTTCTGGGAATAATAAAAGGAAATATAAATAAAGATATTATATTATGCTCCATATAACTATTGCAGCCAGCATCTCATTTGCCCAAAATTGGAAACAAAAAACCATTCCCTCAAACACAGAGATTATTAAAAAAAAAAAGGTGCTAGAATTCACGGAAATGGATAAATTAACAATGGAACTAAGAGAGAGAGAGGAAACAGAGTACTATAAGACATGGAATAAGTGGTATAATTGGATGGAAAAGAGATGTAAAATTAATGTATAATGAATACATAGAAAATATAACAAAGAGAGATGGTATATATGCAGAAAGTAATATGTAAATATTGTATATATTGTAAAAATGGGAAATTGTGAAACAAGGAGGTATATGTATAAAACAAAGGGTCGTAGAATGGGTACATCCTAAATTAGAAAAAAGAATACTGATAATGGAATTGATTTTAATGTTTAATGTGATTTTAATGTTTAAAAAATGCTGAATAAAAATATATATTTTTTTAAAAAGAGAGAAATGGAAATGATTGGGTTCATGCATTGTGTATAATGTATTTGGTTGAGTTTAAGTTTAATAGCAATAGCATTTAGACTTACTGTATGTACCACTTCATAGTGCTTTTACAGCCCTCTCTAAGTGGTTTACAGAGTCATATTGACCCCCAAAATCTGGGTCCTCATTTTACCCACCTAGGGAGGATGGAAGGCTGAGTCAACCTTGAGCAGATGAGATTTGAACTGCCAAACTGCAGCTAGCAGTCAACTGCAGTAGCCTGCAGTACTGCACTCTAACCACTGCACCACCTTGGCTCTATGTTTTAAATCTGTGATCGCACGCGGAGCCATTTGTCCGGGCACATGAGGCGTTGCCCTATCAGATGGCCAGCTGACTTCAGCATTCTTTTGAGGAAGTTCAGGAACAGTCTTCTGGTTTGCTCGTAGGGCCAGTTTTAGCCCTCTGGAGGCTTCTGGAGGCTTCTGGAGGCTTCCCTGAAGGTTCTGGAGGGCAAAAAACGACCCTATGAGCAAACGGGAATTGTTTTTAGTCCTCCAGAGCCTTCAGGGAAGCCTCTTGAAGGCCCCTGAAGGCTCCGGAGTGCTAAAACTGGCCCTACAAGCAAACCGGAAGTCTATTCCTGAACTTCTGGTTTGCCCATAGGGCTGGTTTTTCACCTTCTGGAGGCTTCAGGGAAGCTCCTGAAACCTCTGGGGGGCCACCAGGAGGGGGGCAGGGAAGGCTGTTTTTGCCATCCCCAGGCTCCTACAAAGCCTCTGAAGCCTGGGGAGGGCAAAAAAAAAACACCAAAAATGGGGGGAGTGCTCGTTGTGAATGCATGCGCACTGTGGTCGTGCGCATAGCATTACGGGTGTGGCACATGCACCCCCCTGCACTCTTCTCGCTTTTGGAACACGAGCCATAAAAGGTTCACCATCACTGTTTTAGATGAACTTGACTACTTCATTTATGACTTAGTGTTATTGTAGGAACCCTATCATGCTGAGTACTTTTGTATGACATGTTAAGCCACATTGAAGTTGAGTGCAGTTGGTCATCAAATCCTGGAGATGGTTCCACACAGTGGTTAAATCTGGGTGCCTCATCCATAATCTGAATCACTCATTTATTCCACTGATACCAGGGGTGGGCTTCAAAAATTTTAGCAAGGGGTTCTCTGCCTGGTTGCTGGTTGGGCATGGCCATGGTGTGCGTGACCTAGTTGGCCTCTGGCACTATACCGGGGAAGGCCATTTTTCCCCTCCTTGGGCTCAGGAGGCTTTCCTTGAGCCTCCGGGAGGGCGAAAATGACCTCCCCAGGCTTTGGAGGTCCTCTGGAGGCCAGAAACAGGCCTGTTTCTGGCCTTCCCAAACTTCCGGTAGGCCTGTTTTTCACCCTTCCCAAGCCTCTGCACATGTCCTGCACTTACCTCATCCAAAATGGGCCACATGGGGTCTCCTGGGAGGGGTGGAGGTGGAGTGGGTGGGGCCAGCCAAGAGGGGAATTTGGGGTTTGTCCAAACTGCACAGAATCTTAACTAGAGGTTCTCCTGAACCCCCGTGAATCCCCAGCAGTCCACCCCTGGCTGGTACTTACTGTTTTGACAAGTGTCAGTACATGGTCAAGTGCCCAGGCAATAGGTTCTTTTGGATCCAGAGGCAATAAGCACACCAGTAAGTAAACAGATTTTAAGCTTGATTATTAGCTCTAGCAAACAGATTAAAAAGCATAACATATCAAGGGAGATGATATCCAAATCTCTTACAAGCTGTCAGGATAATGACAGCAGAGATACCCCAAGGGTGACCAGTTTCTATAGAACCCAAGGCTAGGTTCTGTGTAGAAGCTCCCAATAAACACCAACAACCCCAAGGTTTTCATTGAAGCCTGGCACCATGGCTTCATGGCTTTACCATGGTCATGAGATTGCAAGTTATGACCTGGAAAGGGAATCAAAAGTTTGAGACTTTGACAGTAAGAAAAGCTTTGCAACTACATGACTATTCCTCCCCCTTCTTTCTTCATTAAAAAAGAGCAAAAAATAATAATAAGCAGATTACCTTAGAATAAGCTCTAAACTTCTAGACCAATGATGGGGAACCTATGGCACGCGTGCCACAGGTGGCACACGGAGCCATTTGGCAGGGCACGCAAGGCATTGTCCTATCAGCTGCCAGCGTGCATGCATGCACTGGCCAGCTTATTTAGCCATTTTAAAGCCATTTTTCGCCCTCCCCAGGCTTTGTAGGAGCTTCCGGTTTGCTCGTAGCATCATTTTTAGTCCTCTGGAGGCTTCAGGGAAGCTCCTGAAACCTCCGGAGGGCCTCTGGTGGGTCGGGGGGGGCTGTTTACACCCTCCCCAGGCTCCTATAAAGTCTCTGGAGCCTGGGGAGGGCGAAAAAAGCATGTAAAAATGGGCTGAAGGCCTGTCATGCACGCATGCGCACTAGGGGCGCATTGCATTATGGGTGCGGCACACCGGCGCATGACCCCCCTGCGCTCCCCCCCTTATGGCACGCAAGCCTAAAAAGGTTTGCCATCACAGTTCTAGACCTTTCTTAATATGAAGAAATCAAAATAAACTCCTCGAAAGAACAACTGTCTTCTGCACTGCCAGTATGCTTATCTTAACAATCGCTTTGTTTGTCATTCAGCTCGAGATATGGGAGGTTACACATTCTTCAACTGCCTAACCAAGTACCTTTCCCAAAATATAGATTTTCCTAAAGGATCCTCATAGTTCCAATCCTGATTAAATCACTAGAATCCATTTGGGGTGGGGATAAACCAGCATGTGCCAACTCTTTAGCCACCACAAAGACAATGGAGGGAGGATTCAAATAAGAGAAAGAAAGGCAAATCAGTTTTTATCTTATCTTACCCGTGGCTTCTTTTAAAAAACACTATAAAAACAAACCTTGATTTAACATGATGAGTGAATACAATCACTGAAGACCATTCCTGTTTCCAGTGTTGAATTTCTTCCAGCCGTAATTATATCTACCATAAATAAAACCATGCTATTTTCAAAACAGCCCCTCAGAGTTTTTGGAAATGGAGGCGCATATCAGCTTAAGTAAACAACAAAATAGCATAATTGCACAGCTGTGTAATTAATAATAACCCATGAAATCAATCTCTGCCCCTTTTAATTCAGCTTTTTTCGGTTATATTTAACACAGTACTGTTTTTTCAGGGTTTTTAAAATGCAATCTTAGGTTTTGATGCTTATACTGTGCATTGCTTGTCTTATTTCAGGGGTGCATATGCCATTTCTGATAGGACAGAATGTAACTGACAGTCCTGTAGGAGTAGCAATATATCAAAATGCTGTCTATGAGGAAAACAGCCTGAGGCTATGAAATATTGCTGTTGGCTACACTGGTCCTCCTTCTGGCTAGTGGGAAATTTGGCCTCATATTTTCCCTGCTTGTTTAACAACTAAGCATCATATTTTATTTTTCTCTTCTCTTCCTGTGGGCTAGTGGTTGGACAAATGAATCATTTTTCCCTGTCTTCCATTGTCTCTTGCTAGGCGAATTTTAGTAACTTTAGATATCTGGACTTCAATTCTCAGAATTTACCGATCGACCTTAAAGTTGCTAAGGCTGAGAATCCCTGTGCTAGGCTATGCCATAACCATTGCAAAAGGTGGCATTGACAGTGCAGGCACAAGACCAAAAGAGAAATTACTGAGAATTTATACATCTTCGTATATAACAGCATTTTCCCTGTAGTGAAATAATAATCACATTTCCCAGTTGCATTACCCCACACTCTTATATCAAGACTCATAACTTAGAATACAGCGATGAAACAAATGATTTATTTAGATGATTCAAATAGCATTTTATGATGCACAGTGTTTTATCCAAAGCGTGCAGATCTTGCTTTGCCACTGCGGCTGATTTTCTGAAAATAGCAGCACGCTATAATATAACAAGCTGCTTGAAAATGCACAAACTGGAAAAAAAATACAATGGGAAAGCTTGGGTATGCCACGTGGAGAATAATTCAAACAGCCTCATTTTTCTCAGAGGTGAGTAGGGAATGTTTAAAATATGAAAGATGTCAGCCATTTCCCACTATGTGACCTGAATAACATTTTCTTTCAATATCTGGAAATAATTATTCTAAGGAAAACATGACTACCTTAACCCATCTTTGTAAGTTGGCAGAAAATGATGATGGCACAAAACCTGCTACTCTGGTTGCCGATCTCTATCCTTACCTCTGTTCCCAGTCACTGCCAATCATCTGGCTTGCCTCCTGACCAGTGGATGACAAAGGGCGTGTCCACATAGCACCTTTAAGTTGCTTCTTTCCTGTGCATGGACCAGCTTGACTTTAAGCCAGTTTAATAAATCCTGTTGAGACTGAGATGCTTTGGCAATGGCTTGCAAATTATTCTATCTGGACCAGAGGCTACCACATCCTCCCACTGGGTTATTTCTTTGTCCTGTCCAACTTTTCATTCCATTAAATCAATTGTCATTTGCTTTTGAATGGGACATACATTGCAGTCAGAAAGTATTCAGACCCCCTCCACTTTTGTCAAATTTGTTGTGTTGCAGCCTGTTTCTACAGTTGTTGAAATTCATTTTTCTTTCTTTCATTAATCTACACTCAGTACCCATAATGACAAAGTGAAAACAGAATTTTAGAAATGCCTGTACATTTATTAAAAATAAAACAATTGAAATATCACATTGGCCTAAATATTCAGGCCCTTCACTCAGTACTTTGTTGAAGCCCCTTTGACAGCAATTACAGCCTCAAGTCTTTTTGGGTATGATGCAAAAAGCTTTGCACACCTGGATTGGGGGGATTTTCTGCCATTTTTCCTTGCAAATCCTCTCAAGCTCACTCAGGTTGGATGGTAACCATTAGTGGACAGCCATATTCAGGTCCTTTCAGAGATGTTCAATGGGGTTCAAGTTCAGTGCTCTGGCAGGGCCACTCTAGGACATTCACTGAGTTGTCCCTGAGCCACTCCCAGGTTGTCTTAGCTGTTTGCTTAGGATAATTGTCATGTTGGAAAGTGAACACCCAGTATGACATCCTGAGTGCTCTGGAACAGGTTTTCATTGAGGATATCCCTGTACTTTGAGCCATTCACCTTTCCCTCAACCCTGACCAGTCCCTGCTGCTGAGAAACATCCCCCCAGCATGATGCCGCCACCACCATGCTTCATTGTTGGGATGATATTGGACAGGTGATAAGTGGTGCCTGGTTTCCTCCAGACATAATGTTTAAAACTGAGGCTAAACAGTTCACTCTTGGTTTTATCAGACCATAGAATCTTGTTCCCCATAGTCTAAGAGTTCTTTAGGTGCTTTTTTGCAAATTCCAAGCAGGCTTTCATGTGTTTTGCACTGGGGAGAGGCTTTAGTCTAGCTACTCTGCATAAAGCCCAGATTGGTGGAGGGCTGCAGTAATTGTTGTCCTTCTGGAACTCTGTCCCATCTCCACACAAGATTTCCGGAGCTCAATCACTGTACCATTGGGTTCTTGGCCACCTCTTTTACTAAGCCCTTTGTCCCCCAATTGTTCAGTTTGACCAGGCAACCAGCTCTTTGAAGAGTCCTGGTTATGCCAAACATCTTCCATTGGAGGATTATGGAGGCCATTGTGCTCTTAGGAACCTTCCCCACATCTGTGCCTTGCAATAATCCTTCCCCTAAGCTCTGCAGACAGTTCCTTTGACCTCATGGCTTTTGCTCTGCTTCAGAATCAGTGGTGGGCTCCGGATCCCATTCCAACCGGTATGGTTGGAATGGGCCCAGCATTGTCCACAGGAATGTGTGCGGTGCACATGCATCGTACCTGCCAGCGACGCCTCCGTAAGCCTCTGTGATGCGTCAGCTGCTCGGCGGAGCGTTGCCCAGATGTTGTATGCACCATGCACATGTGCGGAAGCCCCAAAGGTTTTAAAGGACAGGTAAGGAGCTCAGGTGGGTGGGTGGGCCCTTCAGAGCACCATACCGGAACGGTACCCGGTGCTCCAGGCAGGCTCCGGTACTCCCATACTGGGGCGTACTGTCTGCAACCCACCACTGTTCCGTATGCATTGTCAGCTGTGATGCCTTCTAAAGAGAGGTTTGTGCCTTTCCAAATCATGTCCAATCAATTTAATTCCCCACAGGAGGACTCCAATCAAGGTGTACAAACATGTCAGCAATGATCAAGAGAAATGGAGGTCACCTGAGCTAAATTTCACACGTTGTTGCAAAGGGTCTGAATATTTATGCCAATGTGATATTTCAGGTTTTTTTTTTCCTTTTTAATAATTCTAAAAATCTTAACATTTTGTTTTCATTTTGTCATTATGGGGTACTGAGTGTAGATTAATGAGAGAGATAAAAAGGACTTTCAACAACTGTAGAGGCTGCAGCATAACAAAATTGATAACAGTGAAGGGCATCTGAATACTCTATATCTATTTAATGTGAATATATGTATGCATCTAAACAAATACATGCATGCATACATATATACATACATCTACATAGATGCATATATGTAGTATCTGCGTACAAAATTAAAAACAACAAGATGCACATTTACACATGCATAGCATGTTATAAAGGAAAATATTCTTTTTGGAATTTTCCCTAATAACACCTGCAGATCCTGTTACAGTAGGAACTCTCTGCTAGCATAATGGTTACAATACTTGCCTAACACGAAAAAGTCCCTAATTTGGCAGACTTGCTTCTCCCTCCCCAGAGGTATTTATCTTTCCCCAAGCTACCTGCTTTTTTGCTGGGCTTTTTAAAAAGAAAAAAAACCAAATGCATCTGCTGCTGCTGCCCCCTTTCATAAGTGAAAAAATAAAGGTGAAAAATGAAATGGTGCACTGGTGGGTTTATGAAAACAATGGGCAAAAATTAGACAGCAGAGGGAAAGAAAAAAATATTAATTAAAATCATTCTTGCTGGGTTTCAGGCAAAGGATGTTTTGCACGTGAGATCAGCGTTGTAACTGTATAAGGAAAACCTACTGGAGCAGAATTTGCAGGTGTTATTCAGGCAGAGCAAGGAAGATTCAGTAAGGGAATATTTCTGATTCTGCAAAGCAGCCAATCAAAGTACAAGGATTGGCTCAGAAGAATTGAAATGCATTGGCCAACCAGACAGGACCACGCAAGCCGACTGAAGTAGCAAAATGCTTTCCTAGTGGAGCAAGGAAAGTGGTCCAGAGTTGTGGGGCAGAATATGACTCTACATGGTCTGTTCCTGCCCTCCAAAATGGCTGCTGGTCCCACTGGGTGGATAAGCCCAAAGTCCAACAGATTTTGTAATTTATTTTGGATGGTGCTCTTGGATATTGTCAGAATAAGAGGGAAAATGTTACCTTAAAGATCACTCAAGCATGTCTCACTCATTTCTTGGGAGCAAGGTGAAGGTAATGCCATAGGATATGGTGGAAGACTATTTTACCAGAATGTATTTTTGCAGGGGTGAAGGTGGGGACATGGCCTTCAAAAGGCAAGCATAATGGAAAGACGGAACAGGTCCTTCTCTGAGGCAGCATAACTGTGGTTTTATTTTATTTTATATGTATTGGATCTTATATAACTTATAGATACACAGTTAACCCTACTTCCTGATTTTGTAATGATTATCTGGTTATTAATTAGGTTTTCTTTGTTTACTTTCCATGTTTATCTTAAGGACTTTGTGTTTAAGGGCAAGTTATAGATATTATAATAAATAGAATTTTAAAAAGCAGTTCTTTTTAATGGCAATATTCTTTTCCAATTGCCAGTTCCTTTCTCAATGCAACAATCCTTATAATGCTGTGGAGCTCAATGACCTTGGCTGACTTTCTTTTCCACTGCAAGAAAAGTTAAAAAAAAAAAACAGCCAAAACCTAGAGGATGATTTGCCTAGTCAAGTTAATTTCCTACTTTGGTTTCAACATTAATTTCTTTTTACTATCCGTATAAAGTAATTCTTGAGTCTTGATTTGAATATTGCAATATAAATTAAAGACTAAAAAAGACCAGAGAGTAAAAAAATAAATCCTCCGCCATCCTCCATTTAAAAAAAAAATACAATAAAATAGGAAATCTATGGTACTCCAGATCTGGCACCTGAGGCGATTCTGTCTCCTAATGTCTAGACTTTGAACTGGATTATTTATTCCCAATTATTCTTTGAAAGCAAAGCATCTAATCATGTGAATTCAGCACTCAGGTTTCTCCGGGATTTGGACACAGTGAAAAGCTTGATGAGTTGCTTTCACCTCAATCAAAGTTTCTTTAAAAAAAATATATCACATTTCTGTTCTTCTTAAGTTGCCTTCAGGCCAAATCTATTGAAAATGGAATCTTTCTACTCTCAGGAGATTCTGATTCCTTGCAAGTGTAAGTACTAGTACATTCTGTAAGCATAACTATAAATATGACATAGACCTACAGGGAGAACATGTATAAAAGCCACGTCCCACTATCAGCATGTTGCACAATAAAGCAAGATAGGTACATAATTTAAAAAGGACTTTTTTGATGACAAAGTTTTAGCTAATAAACAGAATAATAGAAGTGGAATTACATATTAGTTGTCTTGGATTACTATTGATCATTGGCACCAACTTGATTCTTTGATTTACCCCCACCCCAAAGGTAGGTAGGTAGGCAGGTGTGGGTGTGTTGGTTGTGTTGGTGGGTGTTGTCCAATTTTTGCAGAGCAAGTCCCTGCAGTTTTCTGTTTTTTTTCAGAAATAGTTTGCCATTGCCTCCTTCCTAGGGCTGAGAGAGTATGAGTAGCCCAAGGTCACCCAGCTGGCTTTGTGTCTAAGGCAGGACAAGAACTCGCAGACTCCCAGTTTCTAACCTGGTGCTGCAACCACTACATCAAACTGGCTCTCTAAAAATATACATCCACCTTCAATTTTCAGTTCTGAATTAGGGAGAGAGAATCAGCACAGTGGAAGTGAAGATGCTGCTGCAGAGTGATGAAGACTGTCACAATCTTTTAACCATGGGAAAAAAAGTATTGTTCCACATTATACAATGCTCTTTACTCTTTTAGTTTTAGGATAATGAAAACCATGATGTTGGAAAAAATTATATTGCTGGATAGAAATCTGCCTAAAATGATCCCTCCCTCCGTCCCCCACCCCCCCAATCCTCATAAGTCAGGAAAATAATTGCTGTTTCACAGGTAAGAAATTTAAAATTTGACATTTTTCCATACCTTTTCCCTCACATACGCCAGTTCTAGCCAGACGTGGGCCTGAGAAAGATATGCTATAACAAGCAGAGGCTTTGAAGGCACACACTGTAGCAGCCCCGTCCTGACATTTGCTAAGCTTCAGAGTCCCTCAAGCGCCTGGGAGCTCAGCCATTGACGTCACTGAACAATAGGCAAAATATTTCCTCCTCCTCTGTAGCCTGAATTGTAAACACCAAGCCTGCACAGCAAGCTGAACATTTGGGGAGAGGTGGGAGAAAGGGAATGTGAGAAGCTCTCTCAAGTGATCTTGCCTGAAAATCAGCAGCTGCTAATGTTGCTGCACAACATTATGTCTCCTTCTCTCTGTTTGTGTGTGTACGTGTGTGTGTGTATGCATGCTAGTGTAAGGATGGCAGCACTAGCTTTCTTTCACAGCACAAACTGGCAGATTTTTTACAGGGGAAAATTTGATGATCCAAACACTTTTAAAAATCCTTCCCTCTCTTATGCCTAGATAAGTCACAGGCACACAGTCCTGGAGAAATGATCTTGCTGTTCAACATTGTACTGTATGCAAGAAAGTCATGATGGAAGACAGAATAAGGCAGCAAAAGGGCAGAGAGCAAGAGGGGAAGAAGAATAAGAGAGATGAAAAAGAAGTGTGTGTGTGTGTCAGTGTTTAGTAGATTGAGGAAAATGAAACCTGTTGCATTGGTTAAATCGGCTCTCCCTGGAGGTATTGGCCTTTGGCGTTCCCATCCATATTTTCTAGCCAAGATAGGTTTAGGTTTAGGTTTTATTGGTTTTTTTATACCGCCCTACTCCCGAAGGACTCAGGGCGGTGTATAGCCAGAGTAAAACAAATATATAAAAGTTTAAAAAGTTTTCAAAAGTGATATTAAACAATTTGGCCTAAAAATGAAAAAACCCAACCAATCCTGATTAAAATTAATAAAAGTTGTAATTTAAAAATCATTTTTATGTCAGCTCGGCTTGTTGGAAAAATATCGTTTTGAGAGCACGGCGGAAGGTGCGTAAGTCAGGGATAGATAGCCTAACATTTAGTCTAAAATTTAGCATTTTGCACTTCCCTGCATTATATCTGCAAATTTCAGTGCAGTGGCAGGGAGAAGGACAATCACTGGAAACAGAAAACAGTTTATCAATGGTGCAAAAATATTTTTTCTTGTATTGACTGAAATTTATAGAGGCTGTAGCAGGAAACACCAAGACATTGCAAGCCTTAAATTAAAATATTTGCTTTTATTTAAAAATAACCTTTTAAATATATAGACTATGGTATATCGATAGCTTTCATTTTCCACATCAAAAGTACTATGGCTTTTGGCAGTGAGAAATGGAGATTGCCAATATATATTGACCCTATTGATGTTATCAAATCTCTGGACACTTATGTTGACTTGTTTGTCTTAGAATGCATTCACATGTTCATAAATTGCATTTTTCTTTTCTCTGAATGCGCAGTGAACTATTCAAAGACAGTGCAATTAAGAACTCATTTCCATTAGGGATTTCCTCATACAGGCAGTCTCATTCTGCTACTTGAACTCTATATTGGATATTTTCAATGCAAACCTCTGCATTCCTCTGATCCTATACATGTCATTTAGGAGTAACTGAGGAAAAGCAGCATAAAACATCACTCATACAGCTGCCCCACCCTTCACTCCACCCACAGCATATATGTGGAAACAAATGGATTGACGAAATGGAAATTTGATTCTTAAGCAACTCCTATATAGACTATCTCTAGGGAAAATTGAATGTGAAATTTTGAATTGTAGATTTCAAATTTTCCCTTTCTCTTGGAAGCTATTAAAAAAAAGTGTGCTGGCTAGTGTCTCAATCTGGGTAACCAGAAAAAGATCCAGATCCAGGAACACCAAGAAACTTACTGCATGCTCTTATTGGGGGAAATTAATCCTATCCAGAAAAGTATTTCCTTGGAATACAATGAATTATAAACAATCCTCTCAATACTAATTTCTTTTGGGGGACATAAACAAAGGTGGTATTCAGCTGGTTTGGGCCAGTTCAGGCGAACCAGTAGCAGAAATCTTGAGTAGTTCGGAGAACCTGCAAATACCACCTCTGATGGGTCAAACAGAAAATTGTAAGGAATATCAGAGCAAAGGGAAACGAAGAAAATTTAGCAACATCAGCCACTTTTTTCTATGAGCCAGAGATGAAGCAGAAAGAGATGAAAGCTATTTGTATCAGGATTCAGCCAACTATAAAAATAAAAAAGGTAGGATTAAAATAATGAATAAATATTCGTGCCTCTATTTCAGGGGTGTCAAACTCAATTTTACTGAGGACCACATCAGGGTTGTGTTTGACCTCAGAGGGCTGGGGTAGGTTTGACCAAGGTGGGCATGGCCAGCTTCATGTCAGGGCCACCTCTGTGGCAGCCCAAGCGCTCTGCCAGCGAAATGGCTCTCAAGCTCCATTTTCAGCTAAGACGGCCTCCTACAACCCTCAGCCAGGGAAAACAGAGCTCAGGGGGCTGCGTGCAGCCCTTCCAAGCTCCATTTCCTCTGGCAGAGATACTATGGGCCAATCCATCATTGTTTCCAGGGCAGCCACAAGGGGCATATCTAAGTTTCCCGCAGGCTGGATCCAGCCCCCAGACTTTGAGTTTGACATCCCTGCTCTATTTCATCAAATGACATGGGTAATAACACTTCATTTTTTCACACATTTTATCTTAAAGAATTGTATTACGGATCTATATAACACTAACTAATTTCCCTTTTCCACAATTCACTATCAACATTTAAAAGTAATTGGTTACAAGCATGGAGAGCAACGGGCTACGACTCAACCCGTCCAAGACTGAGTGGCTGTGGTTTCTGGTGCCATGGCATAGCCAGTTGGTTCCATCTCTGGCTATCGGGAGTGAGTCATTAGCCCCTGCAGAAAGGGCTCGCAACTTGGGTGTCCTCCTGGACTCTCGGCTGTCCTTGGATGTCTATGTGACAGCCGTAGCCAGGGGGGGCCTTTTATCAGGTTTACCTGATACGCCAGTTGCGCCCCTTTCTGGATCGTGACACCCTATGCACAGTCACCCAAGCTCTTGTCATTTCCCGCCTAGACTACTGCAATTCTCTCTACATGGGGCTTCCCTTGAGGTGCACCCGGAGGCTCCAGTTAGTGCAGGACACGGCTGCGCGGGGGATCTTGGGAGCACCAAGACACTCCCATATAACACCTCTCCTGCGTGAGCTGCACTGGCTGCCTGTGGCCTTCCGGGTGCGCTTCAAGGTTTTGGTGACCATCTTTAAAGCACTCCATGGCATGGGTCCTGGTTATTTGCAGAACCGCCTCCTGCCACATACCTCCATCCGACCTGTTCGCTCCCACAGGGAGGGCCTCCTCAGGGTGCCATCCGCTGGACAATGCCGGTTGGCGACTCCCAGGGGAAGGGCCTTCTCTGTGGTGGATCCAGCCCTCTGGAACGACCTGCCCCCCGACCTTCGTACTATCATGGACCTTTGCTTCTTCCGTCAAGCATTAAAGACCTATTTTTTCATGCGGCCGGCCTGGCATAGTTTGTTTTTACCACCATTTTAATAGGGTTTTTAAATATTTTAGCACGGGTTAAATTTATTTAATTTCATTTTAAATTTATCTAATTGATTGTATTTATATGTATTTTATCTTTTTATTATCCCTGTGCACTGCCCTGAGTCCCAAACGGGAGAGAGGGCGGTATACAAATTAAATTAAATTAATAATAATAATAATTTCAAGAGCGAGAGAGAAAGAAAAAGGGGGTGGGTGGGTGGGAACATTTTCCTAGCAAGAAAAAATAGTTTGGCTTATAGTTTGTTATGCAAAATGAATTTTGGTTTGACTATTCCACAGAGATATTGCCATATCAAATATAATTATTTTACAGAATCTTCAGCATCTGCAGGCCTGATGTGGCCTATTTTTCCATTATGAACAAGTGCAAGCCGGACCCAACGCATATAGAAAGCCCATGAATTTGGACAGGAACATTTCTGCTTGTGAAGTCCTGAAAGCTTTCAAAATGGAATTTTGTGAAACGAAGTAGCGGCTGCACGATCTTTACAAGCAATTCACTTCTGCCAGGTTCATTAAAGACAGAAACAAACCCAGGAATTACCTCAGCACTCCAAACCAAAATGCAAGCATATTATTCGTTTATATATACAAAATGGCTTTGAGAAAATAATGCTGGAATACATATTCTTTGTCACGCTCAAACAAAGAGGGAAGCACTCTCTTTAAAATCGGTGAAATAGGAAGGCCTATTAATACTAGTTTAAAATGGGACTGGAATACATTCTACTAATGAAAACAACTCTATGGCAAATAATTATTACAAATTGTGGAGAAGTCGTCAAAGTTACAGTAATAGAAAGAAGCCAAGAAAACCTGAGAGAGCAATTTAATGTGAAATGACTTTGTAAAAGATGGTACTACTGGTCAAAGGAAAAAGTATGCTTATATACATTTTAAATATATAAAATGACCATGAATGCATTGCCAACTAAGAGTAGTTAAGGCACCAGGATAGAAAATAAGAGACCATGAATTCAAGCCCCTACCTTGGCCATAAAAGTCAGCTGGCTGGTTTTGGGCTGGTCACTCTCTCTCAGCCCAAATCACCTCACAGAGTTGTTGTGGGGAAAATAGGAGGAGGAAAGTGTGTGGGATATGTTCAAGTTTTTTTGTGAAAATAACAAAGGCAGGATATAAATATAAATAAATGAATTAATAGATAGATAGATAGATAGATAGAAAGAAAGGAAGAAAGAAAGAAAGAAAGAAAGAAAGAAAGAAAGAAAGAAAGAAAGAAAGAAAGAAAGAAAGAAAGAAAGAAAGAAAGAAAGAAAGAAAGAAAGACGGACAGGAATCTACCTTTCAGAAAGGGAACATAGGTGATAAGGACTTAGATAATGTATATGCTAATTTATATAGAGGAGAGGTTATTATAACTGCCTAACATGTAAAATAGCCCAAGTTCAAATCCCAGTAAGAGTATTGCTAGCTGATGAGAGCTAAATAGCTTGAAATAGATCTATACCAGTCTCCATTTATTGTATGTATGTATGTATGTATGTATGTATGTATGTATGTATGTATGTATGTATGTATGTATGTATTGGGGTGTGTGTGTGTATACAAATAACTATCAAAATTCATAAAATGAAATAATTTATAGAATTTCTCTAACTCTTTTTATTCTTTTCAATCCAAAGCAACTTTGTGTGTAGGCGGGGGCGGGGGTGAGACTTGGGAAAAGAGTTTGAGATTTTGTGTGTCCATTATCACAATAGCTGTCTGAAAATTGAATAGTAACAATTGAACTGAACAATTGTTTATGAGTACATTTCATTTTATTTATTGTTGTGCCAACTTTCAAAACAAGTTTTCCCATGACAGGTTACAACCGATAATTCCAGGTACACTTTTAAATCTGTGTAATATATAATAAAGCATAGTAATGAATATGCTGTACAGAAAACTATATCATGAACTTTTGGGGAAACACGGTATCTTTGTACAACACTTAGAGAGAGCTGTAAAGCACTATGAAATGGCATATAAATCTAAGTGTTACTGCTATTGTTCTCTAGATGGATCTCATATGCAGCACCTAGCAGATCTTAAAAAATAAACAGAGACAAACCCACTTAGTATTTGGAGCATAAGGACATCCTGGGTCTAGGACTCTAAGACATTGACTGGTGTTGAAAGTTATAAATCACGACAGAAGAAAGCAGTGGAAGACTGTTTCCATTTTGTAGCCAAGAAAACTACAAGGAAATCATCCAAGTCAAATATAATTTGAAAGAGACATTATTTTTTGACACAGTTTATATAATGATGTTAGATTCTTTTTTTAAAAAACAATATAATTGTAGTATGCTACTCCTGCTCTTTTGCTTTTATATCTTTTCAGCGGCAATTGCATTTCTAAAGTGGGTAGGTTTCAATGATCTTGGATGTTTTTGAAAAACAGTTTCTTTCACTGCTCTGTGACCTTCATATTGTACTGAAAACAAACTGGAATGTCCACAAGGATGATGGGTCATAGGAAGGGAGCATGGAAGATTGGGGATCCAAACCAGCTAAGGGTTATTACAAGTCTTAGTAAGGATCAAAACAAAATCTGCTACTCCAAACCTCAATTGTTTCCTAATTTGCTTCCAAGGAGATTCCACATAATGTAATCCAGCCATTTCAGGATTGTTGGTGACTGAGCAAATCCAAACAATAGCAGTTGGTTCTAATGTCTTCTATTAAAGTTGCAAAGTATTCGGGTGTCTTAGCTTTCCTCCTCATCTTTAAAAAGAAAAGAAAGGAGACATTAAGTAATTAAAAAGTAGTACAAAAAATGACCCTGTAGTTCCTACGACCTTACACATAACCATTGGAAGATTGGCTGAACATTAAGGCTCTACATCTTTTTTAAATATCATATGCTAATACTCCTATTTCTTACCTGACCTTGTAACAATTAGTATAATTGCAACTCTCAGTACTACTTGACAAATTAATTAAATGATTATCTTAAAGAACCGGTTGCCAAGTACTGCCTCATCATTGCACATCAATGCCAGTTTGATTCTTGTGCTCAATTATTAGCTCATTCTGGCCCATCTTTTTTGATATATCTATGCTGGGCATTTTGTTGAAGTATTAATGAGGACTAGCTCAGTTCAAAGAAATGTAAATATTTAATGCTTCATAGGTGAAAGATATAAGGAAAAACCATCAAAATACCTTATACCTTATGCTTAGACTTGCCTTTGATATTACAGAAGCTACATAATAATTCTTTCTCTTGTATAAAATTATCCCGAATAGAAGAGAAGCGGCATAGAGAGTAGAATAGCTTCCTCTGGTCTTTTCCCCTTGAAATATGTTGGACCATATTTCACCAGCTGACTGAGGCCCAATCCAGAGGTAAGGAACTAGTGCAAGATGATCTCTAGAAGTGATGCCTACATGATGTATTTGAGTAGCAACTATTTTTATAACATCCCCTAGCCATTTTGTGGTGGTTATGTGGTTTACATTAACTGGCCTTTTGAAAATATTAAAATATTAATTAGCCTTTTAAAAATAGTAAAATATTAAAAATTCAATAAGGATCCTGACTGCTTAGCCACCCCATTTGTTTTCTATTCCTATTTCATTCTGAAATCCCATATTAGACACCCTTCTGCATTTCCAGCATCTCATTGCTATGTATAGTAGTTAGGGAAAAGTTAAGGGTTAATTTAGAGTTTTTTTGAATTGGACTCCTGCAAGAAGTTGAAATGCATCACAGCCTAACACTTAGTAGGCAGCGATGGAGACCTTGGAAAGATATTCAAGCCACCATGAATATAGCTAAATGTCATACAGTGACACTCTAGGCCAGTGGTAGTCAACCTGGTCCCTACCACCCAGTAGTAGGCGTTCCAGTTTTCATGGTGGGCGGTAGGGGTTTTGTCTGATACTGAAGCACTTTCCTTTTTTTAATTTAATTGACTTCCCTACTTTATAAATCACCATTACTGTGGAACCGGTGGGCGGTTAGAAAATTTTACTACTAACAGAGATACAAAAGTGGGTGGTAGATATAAAAATGTTGACTACCCCTGCTCTAGGCAAAGGGAAGTTAGATTTTGAATAAATATGATATAAAGAACTGTGATACTTCTGAAATTTGGTGTTGAATAAGTTTTCTAAGAATACCGTGGACAGCCAAACCAATATAACAAACAAATCCAGATGATCAGGCTCAAATTATCATATTTTGGGGCCATTGTGAGAAAATATTGCCTATGTGGTCACTAAAATTTGACCCTGACTTTGACATTGGCATATAACTAAAAAAGATCCAGATATGACTAAGCTTCTAGTTTTGCATGATAGACAGTTATTTTGATCTATATTTGGCCATCATTTTTCCTCTTTCTTGAGGAGGACCTTAAATCTTTAAGGACTCTGAGGAAATACACATTTATGAGATTCAATTGAAATGGGCTTTGTTGATCTTTTTACAAATTAACGAAGTTGGAAGGGACTTTGTAGGTCATCTAGTCCAACCCCCTGCCAAAGCAGGAAACCCAACCCCGTTTCTGACAAATAGCAGTCCAATCTCTTCTTGAAAGCCTCCAGTGAAGAAGCTTCCACAACTTCCAAAGGCAAGCTGTTCTATTGGTTGATTGTTTTCACTGTCAGAAAATTTCTCCTTATTTCTAGGTTGAATCTCTCCTTGATCAGTTTCCATCTATTATTCCTCATCTGGCTTTTGGGTGCCTTGGAAAATAGCTTGACCCCCCTCCCTGTCTGTGCCAGTCCCTCAAATACTGGACCACTGCTATCATGTCTCCCCGGTCCTTCTCTTCACTAGAGTAGCCTTGGCCAGTTCCTGCAACCATTGAACATATGTTTTAGCCTCCAGTCCCCTAATCATCTTGATTGCTCTTCTTTGCACTTTTTCTAAAGTCTCAATGTCTTTGTTATAGTGTGGTAACCAAAACTGGATGCAGTATTCTAGATGTGGTCTTACTAAGGCTTGATTGAGAAGTCGCTCCAAATCTCAAGAATCTCCTGAGATTATTTAAAGAATAATGTAAATATAAATAATATATGCTGCAACTGGATTAATTGAGTTCAAGGTATACTTTCTGTGTTAAGACCTTCAGGGCGTCTTATCCAGCCAAAGCAAGAGAAAGCTTGTGAAAGTTCACTGCCTTGGGCCCTTGCCTTTGTAGGTTTATGTGGTTGCATTGGGTATGACTTATGTAGGATTCAGATCACTGACTATGTTTGCAATGTTGATTCTTACCTTAGTTCTGAGAAAGCATCCTTAAAGAGTAAATGTTCCCATTTTACAAGCTTCTTTATAATGGCATCAGAGGAGGAGAGACCAATTTCTGAAAGGCCTTTAACTTTATTGCTTCATTTTCAAAACCTGCAGCAAGTGAAAAGGAACACGGTGTGCAGGCTTCCTGAAGGACCTTGTTAAAAAGAAGCATATGTCACCTGGGCCATTTATGTGCCCTCTCCACTCATGCCCCCACCATCTATTTGCAGTGGAAGGAAGAACCTTTCCTTAATCTCAAAACTTTGCAATTCTGTCTTGGAAGGCGATCCTTTTGCAGACATTGGAAGCACACACACACCCCCAAATCCTTCCACCTATCTTTCATAATCCTTACCAATGTGACCTGTTCCTAGTTGGTATATTGGGTGACATTGTTGTCCAAGGGTGCTGCCCAAGGTGCTGAAATTAAAGAAGCTTCTTCCATTGTGGTTGGTGCAGCAGTGCAAAACCAGCAGTACTACTGGCCACAGCTGCCTTTTAAACAGTGCAAAGACACAGAACACTTTCCCCCTAAAATTGCAAATTTACCATGACAATAGAGAGAGGAGGCAATCAATAAACAGCAAAGGGGCCAACCTGTCACAATTAAATATTATGTGGCTGCTGCTACAGTACTATCAAGTGGAATAACAACAAAATTTGGGGCTAGGATGGGATTTGCAACCTGCAGCTCTAGAGCCACATGTGACTCATTCATTCCTCTCCTGTGGCTCCCTGTTGCCAGTCAGCTCCACAATTGATAGAGCTTTCGGTTAGGACAGGTAGAGGAAAAAGGATGCCATGTAGGAGGTGACTCTGTAGTGGGGAACCAGATTTCGGTTGGCAGAGGAAAAAGGACACCGCACTAGGCTGAGCCTCTATGGTGGGAGAACTGCACTTCCGGTGAGCTCCAGAATTGAACAGGGGACTTCTGGTTCAGACCTTTATGGCTCTTTGAGTGTTTAAGGTTGCCGACCCCTGGGCTAAAAGATTGGACAGGCTGCACCACTCACTAAAATAACCTGCTAGCCAGGAAAAGTCTCAAAGACATATAAAACCACATCTTAATGTGTTATATTAGCAAAACTTCAAAGTCATAAAACCCACAAAATGTAACAGCTTCACAGTATTCTCATTGCAAAAACTGGTTAGATAAATATCCATATTTCTAAATACACAGTATATATATAGGCATTTGAACTGAATTTTCCAATGAAAACTCAGAGGAAATTATGTTTGCTGATGGAGATAAATTGCAGACAGAACCCTTTCTTTTAAAATCTTGTACTAAGCTCAACAAGCCTCTGAGATTGATGCTGGGGGCAGTTCAATGTATGTTATTCTTTAAGATATATTTTGCTTACCGCATTTAGCATTTTCGATGTCTACAGCAATAGAACAAATTGGAAACCATTGTAAAATAAATGGAAGTGCTAATTCTTTGTAACACTTTTCTACAGCCTACTGCCCTCCTTTCATGTTGGCAATGAATACAAATCCATTGGCATATATATTACAATATTTTTCTAAGCAAGAACAAGTCTATTCCCTACAGACTCAAAGAGAACGTAGGCTTCCACATCTGTGATTACATAAACACATTTTTCCTCTTTCTGTTGAATCATTGCCCATTCTCAAATGCTGCTATACAGTCGTAAAACTGAATGGATATTTTTTTTAACTGCACATGAAGTAGAAATCATCAAACAGGGAATAGAGGTCACATAGCATTTTCATTCTGTCTTACATGTTTAATTTGAGTCAACCTCATTCTAACTGCTTACAACCTGCCATCTTATAACTTGAGAACATTATTCCATGCCCTGCAGTCTAGGATGATAAAGAACAGATATTGCTCTTCTTCTGGGTGACATCCTTTTGGTATTTGAGAAGAACAGACTTACCTTTTCTCAATGCAAATTCAGTTTCCCTTGTTCTCTTCTTCAAAATCTAGCTTTCATTTCTCTGATTATTCTCCTTGCCTTTCACTGTATTTATTTTAATTTATCTTCTTAATAGGTCCACAGAACTAGACCTAAGATTTGAGGTGTGATCCAATCAATAGAGACAATAATCAGCATTGGTGATCTGTATATTATACTTAGGTTGATTAACATTTAACTCATCAATGAGGAAATGCCCAGGATAAACATTTATCCTTCTCTAGTCATATGTAATTCTTCTTGTACAGCTGGAAAGCCATCTGGAAAAGAGTAGCAGATCATTTGTTCAGCCTACAGTAATTTGGCCAAATCTTCTTTAAAGCAATTCTCTTCAATTTCAGTACATTTGAAGAGTGTGGTCTTTTGAAAAATATAAGATATTGTATTCAAGTTACTGTATTCCTCTGAGGTCTGAATGCAAGCAAAAGCTAAAAGTAAAATGACAATCACATTGACTTTTGTCAATTATATCCAACAGAAAGCCTCAATCCAAAGAGTTGGTTTAGAAGCAGACAATGGAAAAGTCAAACTTTATTATTTTTTTTAGTGACAATACATACACGACTGAAGCTCGAGAATCTAAATTTTAAAATGCTAAATTCAAAAAGATGTGATGGCAATTAAGGGAGTAAATTGATAGAATAAAGTGATAGAAGACATCCTATGGTGAGAATATGAAATGAGAAAAATGTCTATATCCATCCCAATGATGAAGCAGTTCTGTTGACAAGGCACCACATTCTGGATGCTTTTAAAATACATTTCACCACCCAAAGGCACCCTTTGTGGATTCCAATCAGCTTTCAATCTGATTTCAAGGCAGAACCTTCAGGAATCCTCAATGGATTAATCCTTCTTATCCAGGCTGTATTCTAAGATATCACTGAGGGTCAGATGTTCCTCTTGAGGCAACTTTCTGGGGTTGTTCCTATCGAAAGAGGGATAAGGCAAGGCGTAGCCCCTTTACTTTTTAATTTGTACATCAATTCAATAATTCAGGTGCTCTCATCCTTTAATCATCACCTTCCAATGACAGCAGATTGTGCAATTCCAGACTTGCTTGTGCAGACAATACCGTAATGTTGTCTGTCTCTCAGGTGGGAATAAAAAGGGCACTGAGGGCATTGACTTCCTCTTGCCTAAAAGAAAAACTTGTAGTATATTACAAAAACTAAAGTGTTAATGTTTGCATTGACATAGCAGTAATTTACAGAAGTGACAAATTAAAGGGACCCCAGGTATGTACTTGTACATGTCTTGAAGTGCAGCTCCAGCTTCTTTATCTTGGTGGTGCAGTGGTTAGAGTGCAGCATTGCAGGTTACTTCTGCTGCCTGCTGGCTGCCTGCAATTTGGCTGTTCAAATCTCATCAGGCTCAAGGTTGACTCAGCCTTCCATCCTTCGGAGGTGGGTAAAATGAGGACCCAAATTGTTGGGGGGCAATAGGCTGACTCTGTAAACTGCTTAGAGAGGCCTGTAAAGCACTGTAAAGAAGTATATAAGTCTAAGTGCTATTGCTAAGTGCTACTGCTATCTGGGGAAAAACATTTTATTCCTGCAACTTGCAAGATTTTTGTTCCTAAGATAATCTCTCAGTTTCTTTATGGTGTTCTAATTTGCATTTTTACAAAGTTTAATATCCTGGAAACTGTGCATTCCAAATTTATAAGAACAGTACTCACCATTCCAAGTTGCATCAAGAATGCTATTTTACCATAAGAAACAGGTTCGGTTTCTGTTGGCCACAGAGCCGGTTTCTACCGTAGTTCTAGTTGAAATTGACTTTTCCTTCTGTGGGTGAGATTCCACTGGTTTTCAGAGACCGATTTAAATCAATCTGGCTAACAAAAAGTAATAGCAAACTCCAGTTCTTATGACTTTAAAAAAAATCTGTGCCCTTTAGGATTTGAAAATGCGAGGAGACTTCTTCGGCAACTTACAGTATTTAGGTAATTGATTTTCAAACCAGTTTAAGTGTGGTATCCAACCCTACAGTTTATGGATTCTTTTCAAATGGCTGTGTTCCATGATCTGTTAATCTCTCTTCAATTCTAATTCTCAGATTTTCATCAGGTCTTCACCTTGTCCAGGTTGGATACACTATCCTCTGCCATCCTGTGGGACAATAGAGTAATGTCTTTTTCCAGCAGTGCTTAATGTCCATGTGGAGAAGTTTCTGTGGAATCGCTCAGCCCATTGGCCTCTGTTGCTTTTTCTCTATATGGAATCAAGAAGGATATATATTTTCCCATTAAAATCAACTAGTTGTCAGCCTCTATATTGCTTTGCTTGCTATCAGCTGCCGTAGTAATGGGGAGGGAGATGGCTTCAGTATTTGGGAGAGGAATCATGCTGGAGGAGACATCTCAGGACAAGGAGGGAGTTTTGTTCTCACCATCTTCTGTGCGTGTTGAATGATCCTGTTTAGGTCTGGTCCAAGGTCAACTGCCTCTGCATACCACATGGATGAAGCCACCTGAAGATGCATCCCACATGATACCCTTGGGGGCTGGAGATAGGACATTTGCCTTGGGGTTGTTGGGGGTAGGGATTGGGATAAACCTTTGATATGTACAATTTCGCGCCTTTAGTTTCAGATCTTGCTTTACTTTTGCTGCTTTCACTTCATATTTAGTAAAAGTACCATTTCCCTAAAACAATGGAGTTGGGGGTTTCCTTTCTTGAATTTTGAAGGTGGCACATTTGACACTAGCTTGGTAGAGAACACAATATCTATCTGCCATTGTATCTACAGGTAGTCTTTGACTTACAACAGTTCATTTAGCGACCCTTCTAAGTTAGAATGGCACTGAAAATTGTTACTTATGACCATTTTCATATTTTTGACCATTGCAGCATCCCCATGGTCATGTGATTTACATTTAGATGCTTGACAATTAACTCACATTCATGACAGTTACAGTGTCCTGGAGTGATGTGATCCCCTTTTGCAACTTCTGACATGCAAAGTCGACGGGAAAACAGGTTCACTTAACAACCATGCTACTAATTTAAGAACTGCAGTGATTCACTCAACAAACATGACAAGAAAAATGGTAAAATGGAGCAAAACTCACTTCACAAAGTTCTTATTCAGCAACATACATTGTGAGCTCAATTGTGGCTGTAAGTTGTATCAGCCCTACTTAGAATTGGAGTTCAGAACAAATTTTGGTGACTGTCACTGCTATTTGGACTACGGTTACTATAATAGCAATAACACTTCGTGTCAGCCCTGGAAGCCATCTTTTTTGTTGGACCTTCTGGACTGCAACATTTAGTGCCTAGGAAAATGGGGGAGGGAGTTGCGAGGAGTAGTGGAGGATTAGCCATAACAACATTCCTTTCTCTAGGAGTCAAGGGCATTCAGCCTGCAACTGGATGGGAGTGACTGGGGGTTGTCTCCAGTTGGGATGATGAATTGATTGGACCATGTGATGGACTTGTGGATGCAGGGATGGATCTTTGACTTTCTTTTGGGTGGTGAAAACCTGGAAGATTTCAGATTGGGGTTTTCCCAGATGTGCCTATATGGCATCTCTAATAAAATGGAACTTTGAGGAACTTCAAGCCTTGGAGTTTTCTTTTGTTAGAGGTGTTACTTGGAACCCTGACATTTAGACTTATATATCACTTCACAATGCTTTCCAGCTCTCCATAAGTAGTTTACAGCAGGGGTCCCGAACCCCCAGACTGCGGACCGGTGCCGGTCCGTGGCTTGATAGTAATCAGGCCGGAGTGAACGGCAGAGAGAGTAGAGCAACTCTTAGAAAAGTGTAGCAAACGCTCTGCTATCCTGGCGGCTGGCTGGGGCTCTCCCCGGGGGCAGGATGGGGGCAATGGCCTGCATTGGGGGGGTTGGGGCACCACCCGGCCCTGCACAGGGGGAAGGGGCTGCCAGGCCCTCCTGCCCAGGATGCAGCCCGTCCTTCCCTGCTCCAGCTGCTGATCCTTCGTCTGGGACCCCTGGCAGCTTTCCTGCCCAGTTGCACGTGACCGCCGAACGCATGTGCGGCCCACATGACTCGACTCACCCGCTGGAGGCTCCCACTGGTCTGCGGAATTTTGTTTACATGAAACCGGTCCCTGGTGCCAAAAAGGTTGGGGGGCCCTGGTTTACAGAATCAGCATATTGCCACCAACAATCTAGGTCCTCATTTTTATGGAAGGATGGAAGTTTGAGTCAACCTTCAGACAGTGAGTGCCAAACTGCTGGCATCAGGTGATCAGCAGAAGTAGCCTGCAGTATTGTATTCTAACCACTGTGTCACCGCGGCTCATAATAATATATTGTATGTAATTGTATTGCATTGAAAAAAATCTTCTATAATAATATATGCAGTGGAGTACCCCAAGGCTCTGTTTTAGGCCCAGTACTCTTCAACATCTTCATCAATGATTTGGATGAGGGGATAAATGGGCAACTCATCAAATTTGCAGACGACACCAAGCTGGCAGGAATAGCCAACACTCTAGAAGATAGGCTTAAGATACAGAAGGATCTTGACAAACTTGAACATTGGGCACTATCTAACAAAATGAAATTCAATTGTGAAAAAAGTAAGGTTCTACATTTAGGCAAGAAAAACAAAATGCACAGGTACAGTATAGGTGGTACTTTGCTCAATAGTAGCAACTGTGAGAGGGATCTTGGAATCCTAGTGGACAACCATTTAAATATGAGCCAGCAGTGTGCAGCAGCTGCCAAAAAAGCCAACACAGTTCTAGGCTGCATAAACAGGGATAGAATCTAGAT
Source organism: Rhabdophis nuchalis (assembly GCA_039707465.1). Classification (NCBI taxonomy): domain Eukaryota; kingdom Metazoa; phylum Chordata; class Lepidosauria; order Squamata; family Natricidae; genus Rhabdophis; species Rhabdophis nuchalis. The sequence continues at coordinate 305,347,274 of CM077643.1, read as the reverse complement.
CATGTGAAGTGTTAATGCCACTTTATAATGCCTTGGTAAGGCCACACTTGGAATACTGCATACAGTTTTGGTCGCCACGATGTAGAAAAGACATGGAGACTCTGGAAAGAGTGCAGAGAAGAGCAACCAAGATGATTAGGGGACTGGAGGCTAAAACATATGAAGAACGGTTGCAGGAGCTGGGTATGTCTAGTTCAGTGGTCGGTAAACCGCAGCTCGCGAGCCGCATGCGGCTCTTTGGCCCCTTGCATGTGGCTCTTCAGTCCCTCTCTGATTCCCTCCCTCCCTCCCTCTGTCTCTGTCTCTCTCTCGCGCGCTCTGTGCCTCTCTCTGTCTGTCTGTCACTGTCTGTCCACATAATACCGCGTGAAGCAGCAGCGAGGCCATCCGCGAGGTCTGCCTCACGTTGCGCGTCTTCCCCGATGGCGTCCTCCAGAAACTCGCCACTTTTCCACACCATGGAAAAGATAGGCGCGTGCACGTCGCGCGGAATTACAGCGCAACTTCCCACCGCTACGAAGTCTCTGAGACTGTAATTGGGCGGAGCATGCGCGTGCCTATCTTTTCCACAGAAAAGATAGGCGCGTGCATGTCCCGCGGAATTACAGTTTCGGAGACTCCGTAGCAGTGGGAAGTTGCGCTGTAATTCAGCGGGATGTGCACGCGCCTATCTTTTCCTGGGTGTGGAAAAGCAGCGAGCCGCTTCACTGCTGCTGCTTCTGCTACCCCCGAGCCTTGCGACGCGCAGCTCTTGCTGCCCAAGGTCGCCCGGCAGGTCGCCCAGCAGGGGCATCGGGCAGGGAAGCCGGGCGCATCTCCACTGGCTCCCTCCGACAGCCACCGTGGCACACGTTCTGGGGCTGCGTGGCTGGGAGGGAGGTGGACGCGCGGCCCCAGAACGTGCGCCGTGGTGCCTGTCGGAGGGAGCTTGTGGAGACGCGCCCGGCTTTCCTGCCCGACGCCCCTGCCAGGTGACCTGCCGGGCGACAGCCTCGGTGGTGCTTAAGATGATGGTAGCCTTGGGTGCTCGCCCCGCCTGCCTGCTTGCCCGCTGCGGGAGGATGCGTCCGTAACCTCCGGCATGCCGGCCCTTCCGCTGCTTCCCGGGGTGGGGGGGGTGGGAGAGGGGAGAGAGGGAGTGACTGACAGACACAGAGAGAGACAGAGGGGGGGGAAGGGAAAGACAGAGACAGACAGAGGCAGAGAGAAAGAGCGGGAGGGAGAAAGACGGAGAGAGACACCGATAGAGAATGACACAGGGAGGGATTGAATCGGAGACAGACAGGGGGAAAGAGGGAGAGACAGACATACAGAGACAGAGAGAGGGGGGGAGGGAGGGGGGGAGAGAATCAGAGAGAGTGACACACACAGAGACAGGGAGAGACAGAGAGAGGGAGGGAGAGACAGATAGAGATTGATTAAGTGAGTGAGAGACAGACAGACACACACACACAGAGTGACAGAAATGGGTGGACGAAGCAGAGAGAGACAGAGAGAAAGAGAAAGAAGGAAAGAAAGAGAGAAAGAGAGAGAGAGGGAAAGAAAGAAAGAGAAAGAGAGAGAGAAAGAAAGAAAGACAGAAAGAAAGAGAAAGAGAGAGAGAAAGAAAGAAAGAGAGAAAGAGAGAGAGAGAGACAGATAGAAAGAGAAAAAGAGAAAGAGAGAGAGAAAGAAGGAAAGAGAGAAAGAGAGAGAAATGGAGAGAGAGAGAGAAAGAGAGGAAGAAAGAGAGGGAGAGAGAAAGAAAGAAAGAAAGAAAAAGAAAGAAAGAAAGAAAGAAAGAAAGAAAGAAAGAAAGAAAGAAAGAACTTACGACCACAATTGAGCCTAAAAGTTTGGTTGCTAACCAAGACCATTGTTAAGTGAGTTTCACATTTTCCAAGTTGGCCACGCTCACCCAGTCACATGACTGCTGAGCCACTCCCACAAAACAGGCCACACCTTCCGGCTCTCAAAAGAAATTTCAATCGTGGTATTGTTGATATTTGGCTCTGTTGACTAATGAGTTTGCCCACCACTGGTCTAGTTTGATGAAGAGAAGGACCAGGGGAGACATGATAGCAGTGTTCCGATATCTCAGAGGGTGCCACAAAGAAGACGGAGTCAAACTATTCTCCAAGGCACTTGGGGGCAGGACAAGAAGCAATGGGTGGAAACTAATCAAGGAGAGAAGCAACTTAGAACTAAGGAGAAATTTCCTGACAGTTAGAACAATTAACCTCTGGAACAGCTTGCCTCCAGAAGTTGTGAATGCCCCAACCCTGGAAGTCTTTAAGAAGATGTTAGATAGCCATTTGTCTGAAATGGTATAAGGTTCCTGCCCACGCAGGGGGTTGGACTAGAAGACCTACAAGGTCCCTTCCAACTCTGCTATTGTATTGTATTGTAATTACAGGTCTGTATTTTTGTTGTTGTTGTTGTTGTTGTTGTTGTTGTGCTCTCTAGAGCCCAAAGGTCATAGCAAAGGGTAGGTTTGATCTGATGCTACGAAAGTGCAGCAAATTCTTTAATTCATTCGCACGATGAGTTGCACTTGCCAGTCTTGGGTATTATGCACTTTAATATTGATGAAGGGAGAGCATTTCCTGTCTCCCTCTGGGAGAAAAGGGATCTTGGATCAGCCCTGAATATTTCTGTAGGCTACACTGAAAAGCAGCCTGTGTGTGACTGAACCATGTGGTAATAAATTAAGGCCTCTTTTTGTTTTTAATGACTTCCTCTCCCCCTCACCCCTGCTCTGAGAAGTGAATCTCAGCTGGATAAAGGGACGAGTATGAGCTCCATCTGGAGATAAAAGTGAAGCATGTTACATAATTTGGCAGGCAGTAGAAAGAATGTGGCTCTCTGTACTACATGCACGCGGGAGTGTATGGGAGGCTAATCTTTCCTTCCCCATTGTAAAAAAAAAAAAAACAAGAGGGGAGGGGAGGACACTGCACTGTCCACAAAAACTGTAGCCAATTCATTGTGCAGGAAATGTCCTCAGACTTTGCAGCTAAGCAAGACTTTGCAGATAAACCAAAAAAAGGTAAAAGGTTTAGTCTTGTCCATTGCCTCAGAACCATAGATTAGGGAGGGCATGAGCACCATAGAAAAATACTGGGGTGATACTTTCCTGGGTTGAATAATCATGGCAATACTCTGCTATGCTGTCATAAAGTTATCCAAATGTCTAATCTTTTGCTCCATATCCTCCAAATCTGTTGTATTGTGAGGAGGTCTGGTCTCAATGGTTCTTCTGCTGATATTTGCTTGCTTCCTTCCTTCCTCATTCATCACTCAAAAGACACCTTTTTCAGAATAAAGGAACCACGTAACACATTTTTCAATATGGACATCTCCTGTTCTGTTCTGTTCTGTTCTGTTCTGTTCTGTAGTTTTAAGTTTTCATATTCCGATAGCTGGAATTCAACTTCAGTTATTATTTTAATGATGATAGAATAAACATCACTCCTAATAGCAGCTATGTAACTCATAAAGAAAGGGGGCGTGGTGGCTCAGTGGCTAAGATGTTGAGCTTGTTGATTAGAAAGGTCAGCAGTTTGGCAGTTCAAATCCCTGGCGCTGCATGACGGAGTGAGCTCTCGTTACTTGCCCCAGGTTCTGCCAACCTAGCAATTCGAAAGCATGTAAAAATGCAAGTAGAAAGATAGGAACCACCTTTGGTGGAAAGGTAACAGCATCCCGTGCGCCTTTGGCATTTACTCATGCCGGCCACATGATCACAGAGACGTCTTCAAACAGCACTGGCTCTTTGGCAAATGGAAAGCACTGCCCCCTAGAGTCGGGAACAAGTAGCACATATGTGCGAGGGGAACCTTTACCTAAGTCATAAAGAAATGTTACACTTAGTGGACATAACTGTGCTATCAAGCCCATCTGTAGAATAGCTTCTCGCCCCGCTGTTCTATCTGCCAAGAATTCTGGCATATGTTGTTAACCAACATGATTTGGAATGTTATTCTCATTGTCCAACCCATCATGAACAATTATCATGATGACTGGCAATGATTCAATGCATCTGCAAAAGGGGATTTCAGAAACAGAAAAGCTGAGAAGGTCTATCGTGATTTTTATTTTCTAATGATACACCTTAATTCAAGGATATGCATTGCTTCAAATATTGTCCTTAGAGACAGATTCATGGTTCCAATACAAACAACTTGAGCCTGGAGCAGAAAACACAAGCCTTTGTAGTTAAGAAGTCTAAGGCTAAATGTCTTCTACATGAAGGTAAAACTAGTGACTGCATTCCGTACTTTTTATAATAGGTAGATAGATCTGGAGAATTTTCAGTATGATTGTTAAGCAGCAGGAATCAATGAGCGGACAGAACAATGGAGACATCAATGCCAGACCCAGCAGATACCTAGTTTTTCCAAGTCACACTCAAGTCTTTGGACAGCATATTACTTTTCAGTCTTAGCCTCAATCTCCTTTGGTTTTCAAAATTATCTGCAAGCCCACAGATTGCTTTCCTTGTTTGGTTCTTCAGTTCTAAAGCTGGACATTTGTTGGCACAGTGGGACTTCAGTGAACAGTGGTGGTTCAATAATAAGGGAGGAGAATTGAAGCCTCAACAATAGTTTCTTAATGGAATGTATTTATTCAAAAGAAAAAAAATGTCATTGATTGGTTCTTCAGTTCTAAAGCTAGACATTTATTGGCACAGTGGGACTTCAGTGAACAGTGGTGGTTCAATAATAAGGGAGGAGAATTGAAGCCTCAACAATAGTTTCTTAATGGAATGTATTTATTCAAAAGGGGGGGAAATGCTATTGATTGGCAACTAACGTGGTTTTATTTGGAAACAAGAGAAATAAATGGGTCTTACAGACTAATTAATCCAGACTTTTTCATTTTATTTTAGGTCACTCCCCCACACAAGACACATGTTTTCCCCGATATGAGAAACTTGTATATCCTGGGAAAGACAAAGGATAATCCAAGTTGTTTATTGGGAGGATGGTATTTGGGAGTTGTTTCTTTATTGAGATATCTGGAAGCAATTTACACAAATGCTGCCATTTCTCATTCATATTTTGGTTATGAAGAACCAGCTGCTCTATCAGAAGTAGAAGGGAAATAATAGCAATAGCGTTTAGGCTTATATACTGCTCCATAACACTTTACAGCAGGGGTCTCCAACCTTTGCAACTTTAAGTCTGAAGGACTTCAGCTCCCAGACTTAATGCTGCTTTACAGCATTTTCTGGATAGTTTACAATATAAGCATGCTTTGCAATATTGCCCCCAACAATCTGAGTCCTCCCAAAAGTGCTTTTTCAATAGGCAACTGAACTTTCTGTTTTTTTCTTTGAAAACGTTTTTCTTCTCATCCAAGAAGCTTCTTCAGCTCTGACTGGATGGTGGGGAATGGAATAATTTATATTCCTTGCAAACAGCTGGTCATTTGTGTCCTTTTAGAATGTTGTTGGGGTCACTTGGAGGTTTAACTGTATCCTCAGAGTCACCTGAGCATGCAAATCTATATTGTGCCATGAGTTTATGAAGTGGTTGTTTTGTTTCCCCAATGTACAGATCTACACATCTCACTGCATTGTACTGCATATACCACATTGCTCAGTTTGTGTCTGGGTATTTTATCCTTGGGGTGGACAAGCTTCTGCCTTAGTTTATTCAGTGGTGTAGGGTTCTGATAATTTCCATTTTGTGTTGCATGGGTGGTGAGAATCAAAATGTAAATATTGGTCTCTATGTGGAGGTTTTCTGTAAACTTCAATGTTAAGGCTTCTTACTCCCTTAATGTGTATTGCATAGTCCAGGAAGGTTAGACTATTTTTCTTAACAACTTCCTGCATGAATTTGATGTAACTGTCCACAGAGTTGATATTTTGGTGAACATTTCCAATTTCTGTGTTTGATCTTGACCCAAATATCATCCACATACTATACCAGTGATGGGGTGGAATTCCTGTGAAGGAAATTAGGGGTTTGGTTTCTACCTCTTCTACATACAGTTTGGACATAATGGAGGACACAACCATGGTGCAGCCATGTTTTTGTCATAAAAGCTTTCATTGTATTTAAAATAGGTAATTGTCAAGCAGAGGTCCAGCATGGCACATATGTAGTCTGGGTTGAGGTTGGTTCTGTCATCTAAGGTGCTCTCTTGTAGCAGCAGTCTTGGTCCTCATTTTACTGACCTCAGAAGGATGGAAGGCTGAATCAATGTTGAGCCAGTCAGGATTGAACTCCAGACTGTGGGCAGAGTTTGCCTGCAATACTGCACTTTGACCACTGTGTCACCAATGCCGTCCCACTTCTCTGCTGGACTGGGGATAGGGGGCTTCCTCCTTCTCATATCCATCTTCTGATAAAGTATGCTACCAAAGAATATCAGAAAAGCTAAATAAAAGCTATAATAAGGAAAACTAATGAATAAACATATTGTTGATCACTGATCATTTTAGTAGATTATATGAGTAAGTTAGAAAGTATAAAATAAATTTGGAGTTTTTTGATAGCCATTAACCCCTGTATATGGAAGGGGTGTCATTATTTTACCAGGACATGATTTTCAGAATAAAACTCTGCATATTTGCACTATATTCATTTTCTTTTGTTATTTCAAAAGATCCCAGTGTCACATAAGTTGTCCACTTTGGCATTTTAATAAGTTTCTGTTTAAAATATGAATAGGGGTATTTCTGTAAAATAATGCCGATAACTTTATTGCCCCTCAACATGGTTTGTTACTTTACAAATGTGAGTGTTTTACACATTCTACTTCAAAGAATGAATTAAGTGCTGCTAATAAAGCAGCCTCTGGGGATTATACACCCTGCCGTATAGGCAATTTTATCCAAACGTATCTTTCAAATATTTTTTGTAAGTGTTTGAAACACTAAGCCCACTTCAGGCTCAAATAACAAAATCTTACTCATGGTGCCCACAAAGTTTTCATGTGGTTCTCTTCATTAAAACACTGGAATAAATATAGTATGCTTGACAGCAGCGCAATGCACTTATGGTAATTATAAGTAAAGAAAACACATTGATTATAAACCCACAAAATTATATCCCTCAAAAATATCCATCGTATTTTCAATTTGTTCTTGTTTTAGGTGAATCTCATAGTTTATTAACCACAGGGTAGGAGAGGATTAAATTAAATATTGATACTGAGAGACCAGACAAACTTTTACTGCCACCTACAAATTCAAAGTATGCAATCTTCAGTACTACTTGCTTCCACAGCTGAAGAAATCTTAGAATCTTATCTTGTCTTTCCTGGCACTAAACAAAAAGATTTTAAAAATTAAAGTAACTAGTTTACTTTAGTTGCTGTCCTTTTGCCATTCCTAAAATACATTGCCTGAAAAAGACAGGGAACAGGATTATTCTTTTTTACACTAGATAGGTAACCAGCTGGATACCTGTGCTTTGCGATGAAACTATGTGATCAGGCAATGCAGGAGAAATCCAGTTCACTCTGGTTCAATCCATTGGCTCAGTGGTGGTCAGTGATTGAAACACATAAGGGAATATCACTCCTGTCATCTTGAGTCCAGAAGCAGTTCCATAGGAGGAAGGCATAGACATTTTGGTGAGGTACCGTCATTTAGTACTGTAAGGAGCCCCAGACCACTCCTGAGTGAAGGAGTGGAGCGTCTGCCAGTTTGAACTGAGGTAACGGAATGTGAGGCAACTGGCAGTTGGAACAAAATTCTTTTCAGGTGGAAGGGGGAGTAGAATGTCTAACTCCTTAGTATCAGAGTGTGTTAATATAAGGCAACTGGCAGTTGGAACAGAGTTCTTTTCAGGTGGGGAGGGGGAGTAGAACTCCTTAGCACCACAGTGTGTTAATTACTGTAGAAGAAATACTAATGATCTGATGGTAATTTTGAAAAATCCTTTCTTAGTGAGCACCTAGAAGCCAAGAGGAACATATGTGCTAAATTTCAAGTTTGTAGGCTTTATGGTTCTGCAGATTTCGTGATGAGTGAGTAGTATTTGGTTTATATATATATAGATCCCTGGCTTTCAAGTGATCACTTAGCAACTGTTCAAAATTATGATGAACCATTATGATCCCATTCTGAAGTTCCAGCGACCAACCCCCAGTGAACCCATAGCCTCATTTTGAGTTCTCAACCACCAGCCCACATTTGCAGCCATTTGCAGTATCCCAAGATCACATAACCACAATTTACGATGTTTTTGCTGAAAACATTATTTAGTGCCGGTTTTCGCTAAAAACAACTCATAATGAACAATGGGTTCATTTAACAATTGTGAAGTTTACTTAATAACCACTGCAAAACAGTCATAAAATTGGGTCAGATATGTGATAGCCCATCTTACAACTGTCACAATTTGAAATCATAATAGGCATGGTGCATTATGGTCTTAACTCAAGAACTACCTTATTGTAGCTATAACTCACCTTCCTCACAACCCTATAAGTTGATTTATGATCTGCACAACTACATTTAATGCTTAGCAAACTGCATTCAGAACATACTCAGGTATACATGTCTCCAAATCTCAATCTTATGGATTCATCCATCAGAATTTTATTAGCATTCTAATTTAGCATTCTAGAATTTTACCAATCTTAATAATCACCAGATCCTGTTTCCCACACAAATTGTGGCAGGAAAATCTTTTGGTAGAGTCTTTAAAATTCCATACTTTATGAACTGGAAGATAGCCATTCTCATTCATTAAGTCTGAAGAAAAGGGCTTATAAGTTTTCTTCAGAGTGGCATCTGGATTATTTCACTTTTGTATGATGAAAATCAACTATATTTAAAATTAAGCATAGGAGTAGGACAGCATGAAAATTAGGACAGCAAAGTAGGTGTCTACAGTAAATATTATTTTACTGTATATGACCCATTGGTCTTTATGTGGAAAAGTACAATCCAGAAAAATAGAATTATGAAATTAAAACATATCTATAAAATGGAGAAATCCAAATATTGATTCTGAAGAGTAAAGCCAGATCAAGAAAAATACATCTGGGTGGATTGTTGTTAAAAATCAAATGTAAATCAAATAATCTTCATATATATAAGGGGAGGGTTGAGTTTATAGGGTCACTAAACAATTCTATTTACCAGGGATTCAAGATTTATGTTTATTATCATGTATATGAAATAATGGAGCAAATTTTTATGATTTAGATTTGAAGTTAAGGATGGAATTTACCTTATATTGAAACTATATTAATGTGATACGGACATTATGTCTTCTATTTCAGTAGAGTTTTTTTCTGTATGTTTATTTAGGATAATTGCTATAGCTGTTTCAAAATGGTACAATTTCAATTCAAATGGTACAACAGTGTTATTACATGTTGGCTGGGGAATTCTGGTAGTTGAAGCCCACACATCTTAAAGTTGCCAAAGTTGAGAAACACTGATAAAAAAAAATACTGGCAGAATAATTACAATTTCTTGCCAGGGTGCTAATAGGATAGGGTTCATTAAAAGCAAAAAGAACTACCAAAACAACAGATATTGCAACCATTTCTTATGCACTGATGTAACTCCAAGAAGGAATTATGCTTGTTGGTTATTTGTAGACAAAATGGAGAACAGTATTTGCTCCTGTCTTGCATCCCTCTTATAGCTCTCTCCCCTGACCAAGAAGTAGCTTTATGTCCCTTTTTCTCTAGGCCAGGTACAAAGGCAAGAAGAGTAGAGCAGAAGAGTAGCCAGAAGACAGAGTGGCGGTGTTCACACATGGAGTTAATCCATAATATGGTTTATTTGGATGCTTTGAATCTTTTCCTACTTTCATTTCAGCTACAATTATTCTTTTTTCACCCTGAGAATTCAACACCCTTGCTTTAAATCTATTGTTACATATTATTTCTGGAAGCTCCGTGAATTTAAGTGTTGCAATAATTTAGAAAATAATCCCGTTGATGTCAACTAATCCTGTAACAATTCCTTTTCATGCTAAGATCATTCATTAAAAACCTGAAAGATTACTTTTTCTCACATTATTTAATACCTTTGAACCGGTATCTATAGCATATAGACAAGTCCATAGTGTCTTCTCAGCAACATTTTAGGGAATTTATTTATTTATATATTTAATGATCCACCAACTCCCAAATGAATTACAACTAAGAATCTGCATCTTTATCTCTGTTTTTAGAAAGATTTGTGTGTGTCTTCTCCTTCTCCTTCTCCTTCTCCTCCTCCTCCTCCTCCTCCTCCTCCTCCTCCTCCTCCTCCTCCTTCTCCTTCTCCTCCTCCTCCTCCTCCTTCTCCTCCTCCTCTTCCTCTTCCTTCTCCTTATTTTCTTCTTGAGATTGGGTACAATAACAGAAAATTTTCAGCCTGATAATACTGTACCTCCACCCCGTTCTTATACTCTA